>RCTD01000032.1:0-662216 GCA_014898415.1 Stromatinia cepivora | reverse complement strand
TCAACATGTCAGACTCTTAAAAGTAATTGGGTATCTTGGTATTTCATTGAATAGCTGCGACTAATACGCCTTTCATTAGGCACATTATTCGGCCAACATTCTATTCATAGTAACATTATACTTCACTCGGCTCTCTTCCATAGCATTCCTTCGCATCATCACCCCCAATACTACACATCAACGTATATCTCTATACTATATTTACTTCACTAGTATCTGGGCTATTGTTTCCGTCATCACGAGCGTGTTTCAATGTTCTCCTCCAAAAACTTGGATGTTCGATGGTAACAAATGTCTCGACCAAGTAGGTATTCCATTCCATTTTATGACATTCCTACTAACCAGGCATCACCTTCCCAGTACGCATTTTGGATCGTGATTCTGACTTTCGAAATGCTTTTGAACGTTGTATTGACGATTATCCCACTCTATATTCTGTGGAATTTGCGTGTCCGTCGAGCGCAGAAGTTTGCCATACTCTGTTGCTTCGGAACTCGAATGCTGTAAGTCTCTTTCCCCAAAATAACACAGCTCATGCAAAACCATCGCTAACTGATTTTAGAATCGTTGGAGCTCTTATCGGTGAGACAGTCCTTCTCCATAAAGTCGAGCACTCGCGAGATCTCATCCTCAACGCATGGACTTCAACTATTGCCTCCCAAGTCGTCCTTTCCCTCTCTTTTATCATACCCTGTTTACCATATCTGAAACCATTCCTTGAATCACTCGACTCGGGTATACTCGGAAATGAATTCTATGAAGAATCTCATCGAATAGGCCAATCGACAACTCGGTCCAAAACAAATGCAACAGGTGATTCATCATTTACTCTCCAACGACTCGGAGGAAGGAGTAAGTTGAGTACGAAAATTTCATCGAGAAGTTATGATGTGACTTTGGGAAAGGAACGCCTCCCCTCCGACGATGTGACCACACCCTACAAAGGAATTAAAAGGAGTAACATGAGTGTGGGAAGCAACGCAAGCCAGAGTAAGATGATCAAGGTTCGGACTTCCCTTGACTGGGAAGTAGAACGCGAACATGACCACGAGGGGATTGAGTAAGATAACGGGACTCGTCAGGTTTGTCCCGACAGTTTGCAATAATGTATTATTTGTATCTCTATGATCAAAATAGAGCTTATAATTGACGACTATCAATAAATTCCTCTGTGTACCCGAAACAGTACCAGTAGTTCGCCAAAACTCTTTTTGTGGCTTAGACCTTCGGTCAGCCACGGCATACATCAATCAGCCTTATCTTACTCAAACCTCCATCACTCGAATATTGATACTTTTCATGAATCTCTTACTCTACTTCCAGGAAGAATTCTACCCTTTATTCGCCACAATGAGTGAGTGAGTGACGTGAGTGTGGATTCAAAAACAGGTAGGTTTTTCCGTGCGCCCTCCAAGCAAACTATCTTCCAGTGATACCCACATAGTCTTCACTTACCAGCTTACCTCCTCCACATAGTCAAGCACTATTGAAGTGGGTCTTCATTCAGACGTGCAACATTTAAATCATCCAAATGAGATAAAAAGACAGATCTCCATTTCCATTCACTCTGAAATACCAAATGAAGAAGCAAACTTTCCAATCTAGCCTCATCACCCACCCCGCCCCTCAAATCAACCCCCAAACAAGCCATAACCAACACGGGTGTCACGGCCCACAAAAATGCGATATGCAACAAACACATCTCTTTGCCCCTCTTCATCCCTTTTCAATCACGAAGTGGGGTTTTTGTGGAAATGTAGGAGGCGGTAGCTAGTAGAAGCCGTGAGGCGTGAGGTTTGAGGAGTAAAGGTGGAGTCTCGAGAGAGTGCGGGAGGGAAATGGGTTTTACATTGTCTTGTAATCTAAGATTGGAGGTCCGGATTCCGGTTTGGGATCAGATGGCGTAGGGTGTGGGGTTGTGGGGTATGTTGGGTTGCTGGTCTAGATGGGGCTATTGGGTTAGATTTGGAGGCTTGCTGTGCTTAGTTGATTGGTGTCAGATTGGGTTGGATTTCAGGTGGGGATGGGCTGTCCAAAGGTAAATTCTTTGGACACAGCTGGAATAGTTGATTAAGGTAGGTACAGTATAAACTAATTAAAAAGTGTATACATCGCTTTCTCCAAACTTATGCGAAAAACTCCCCCTCCCCCTCTCCTTTTCCGCAATCATGATCATTCATAATCAGAAGCCTTCTCCACACACACCCAACTTCCTCTCTTGGAAAAGGAATCTTTGGATACTCCACCAATTCACATGTATAAACACTTCCAAGCCCTTTTCAATCTCTTGTACATGATGCCAAGACTGGCGGCGTTCAATTATATGACAATTTTAGTTATCACGGATCGATTTCTCCGAAATAGATGAAAATAAATGAATTAGATCGGTCGCGGCCATCGGATCGAAAGACTCCGTGAAAATCTGACTGATCCTTAGGCTGCGAGCGATGTAACCAGACTTTTTCAGCTACGAGATGATACGCGTGTTGGTTTCGCTTAGTGAGGAGGTAGATATTGACGGTGGAGGGGAGGTAGGTATTTGGCTTGTGTCATGAGGAGACATAGGTAATCGGATGGAATAGTTAATGTGGTGGAAGAATGTTTGTCGATAATAGAACTCCCTTTCAAATTTCCAAGGGAATATAGCGGCTACACCAACCGTTTTCCAAGCTACCAGCGGGACAAGTCCACTCAAATAACTGGAATGATCGATCAAAACTTTGTATTAGCTAATGGTATAGACTTTACTATATAATAGGATGATGTCATTCCTAGACCAGAGACAGCCAAGCCCAATGATGAAATTTGAATAATCATGATCTCTAGTCAATTACACCAATACTTAACTTCATGTACAAACGAGGAAAGTTTAGCAACTCTTATCCACATCCACTGAGTTTAGCTTAGAGGTCTGTATGGTCTCCATAGCATCTCCGAAAGTCATCTTTCGAGCTTTTCTCTAAAGAGATGGTACAACATGCATCCCCTTTGATGGGAACGTTCTTTTCCAAACGCCCATTTCCTCCAAAAGGTATATTCTCTATAGAGAAACTACTTCCAGAAATTCTTGTTTCTCGCAGAGTGATATACAAAGCCAAACTGTCCTTCCATAAGAAGCAAACAAATGATCGTGACAGGATTTCCTACAACCCACATTGAAGCCCTACGGATTTGCATCAGGAGATACATACATACAACATAAATATATGAATATATAAATATCAAAATATCTTCTGCAGACACTTTACCAATTTCAAAATCTTAATAATCTATTCTACCATAATCCGTATCTCCTCTTTCCCTGAGTACCGTACCGAGCAGGGAATTCAAACATGACGTTAAACATCACCAAATATCTATGCCATTATTAATATACATTGAACAATAATACTGATCAGCAAGAATAATTCTCTGCACCCCTCAATCCCACCAAAACCTACTCAAGTAAAACTTTCATAATTCATAATTCACATCCCATATTTTACCCCCTAACTTATCCACTGACCTCTAAGAATACAACCCCCTCCTCATCCAGTCTCACTCATACACCGACCAGCGTCTAAAATAAAATAAAAACCTTTGGAAACCCCAATTCCAATTCCAATCCCATACCTCTCTCTATTCCTGATTAGCTGCCCATGAAACCCTAGATAGTGCATTAATCAGGTCAAACTTTAAACCATATAAACAATATATCATAAATAATGCAAGACACTAACAAATATCTGGATGTCTATATATCTACACTACTCGAGTAGTTGTATATATACTTTATGTGAGACTTGCTGCATTATCACATCCAACAAAAGCTGAGAAATGCCAAACTATTGGAGAGAGCACGGAGAGAAAGCACACTTCACACTTACTGGATACATGGATACATGAACCGATAGTAAACTTGGAGCTATAATATATCTAACTCTTCAATCTATACTCCCTAGGTGGTACCGAGTAAATTAACCGCTTCAATTACCTAGGATTAAGCTGCCTTGGAATGGTTTTTTATATTGTAATGCGGTACATTTACATACCTCACTCATCTTATTCACTCCACACCACTCACTAGAATCAGTGCCACAGTTAATGCTGAACAAGTTACATGACACGATACTATTTCATTCACATCAAAACTCAAGTTCACACATAAATAAATGCAAATGAATATTATTCACCAGCCTAATGATCATATCTCTCGTCGAAGCCTTCAAAGAAGCTCTGCGAGTCTAGAGTACACACAAATAAAGCTCCACCACAATCATTCCATTCAAGGCCGTTAAGGGTATATCTCGCAATATCTTCAAATTTAATCAAAGATCAAGCCAAATCAGGCCTAGGTAAGCCAGGGTCGCATGAAAATTCATCCATCCATCCATCCATTCCATAATTATCGTCGATTTTCCTCCCCCATGCACATTCACATTCGATATTATTCAGGAAAGAAAAGAAAGTCCCATAAAATCTCCAAATGGTATCATATCGTAAGATCAGAACAGCCATTAGAGAATCATTTTCAGCGACCCAAGCCAACCCATAGCTCCCCACCGACCAAAGCATGAGATTTTTATAACCAGATAGTGTTTATGTATGTCGCTCATGCGCCAGAAAATGTAGGTAGTAAAAGACATACGCAGAAGCGCGATTTTTTCGCTGATATTGGCACAAAAAATAATTTAAAGAAAGTAAAGAACGGAAAGTTTTGAAAAATGTTGTATGAACATAAGCCGGAAGATTCGCAGATTGAGAGATCGATAGCAAGGCTGAGAACATTCCAGTATCTCGAGCCAATGCTCAATTACGAAAAGGCCGTAACTGTGTTCGGTGTTTGGCATAGTAATAAGCATACTAGAGAACTAGAAATTGCTCAAGGGGGAAAGTTGGTGCAGCCACTGAAGTGAGATCTCCGCAAATGGCCAAACAAAAAGATATCCGGAGTGTGTATAATGTTATTATTCGTGATGCCGCGGACGCTCTCATTGAGAAAAGCCGGCCATATGGCGGGAGGATGGTCGCTCACGATAGAGCTCAAGAATGCGGTTGGCAGTGGCAACCATATTAGAAAGTTGTTTGAGGAGAGGATCAGAAGGAGCAACATTGGTGATACGCATGAAGAGATGTTCGAGGCGTTGAATATAGATATTCATAATCTTGGGAACGAGGTCGGCGACCTGATCTCCTGCAGATAATATTAGTATACAGTAGATATAATAGAAGTGCACAAAACTTACAAGATATCCACTGACCATCTTGATCTGGAAGGAGTTCAAGATGGTTTCAGTCCAGGCAAGACGTTGATTCATAAGATCATCAGTCAACTCAATGGTGATGATAGCGCCAAGGCTGAGGAGCAAAAGTGGGCTAAGTTCAGTAATGAATTTTGGAGAGAACCTGCAGAAGTATCTTGCAAAGAACTCTTGCTCTCTACCAGTTTGCAACCAACGGACAACAGCATCTTCGTATCTACCCTCTTGCATAGGGCCTTGAATATGCTTGAACATCTCCTCATACTCTAGTTCTTGTGGCGACTTCTCCTCAACAACAGGAGCTGCGAGTGCTGAAGAAACAGATGGCCTGCTGGAGTTATGACCTAGACCAGGGCTGGCACGGTGAGAAGACGATGCTTGTCTATCCCTCTGCTGGACACGCAAAAATTGAGCTTGAAACTCAGATTGGGCAGCGGCCATGGATGAAATAGTCTCCGTCAACCCAGTGACAAGTTGAGTCAATTGTTCGATCTTAAGGCTGTCGGCATGACGTTGACGTTCAATGTTACCGATCTGTTCTTGAGCTTGGCGATGAACATCAGCTGCGACACGTTGAGAAGTATTGACAGCCAACTGAGTAAAAGCAGGAGTGATGCTGTTATTCAAAAGAGTAGCAAATTGCTCTTCGAAGGGAAATGAGACACTCTTTGCCAAAGTTTCTGACATCAACTTCAAAAGTTGGGGTTGCTGCATAACCTTGTTGACGGCATCTGGAAGAATCTTTTGCAGTTCTCTTGGTAAGCTTTGGTTCAAATGGTTGGCAAGAGCTGGAGCAACTCGTTGATCGACGGTCTTTAAGGTGATATTTTCGATGGCGGGAACGATAGAGTTTTCTAATGCTCCATTGACGATGCGCTTCAATGATTCTTCCAGGTTACCAGTAAGAGTGCTAGATACGAGACGAAGGACAGCATCTTGTTTGGCATCATTGACAGCATTTTGGGTACGTCTGTCATCCTTAATTCTTTGATCCAAATTATTGAAAGAATCGTTGAGCAATTTTTTGACTTCTCCAGAAACGCGACCTTCAATATCCTTAAGAACTTCTTCCGTCAAGCCAGTTGTTGAGAAGCTTGAAGAGCTACCAACATCTGGAATAGTATTCATGTTGGCGCGAGAAGCACTGCCGTTTCTTGGTGCTGAATAATTATCTGTTGCGACGTTTTTAGGTTGAGCAGAATTTACTGCAGATTCGGAAGATGAGTTGGCCTTTCGTCGCTTCTTCTTCTCAGCCTTATTTTCAGTTCCACTAGCGCCGGCTAAACCACCATTGGCAAGTGCGGCCGGGACTTCCTTCTTTTCAGCCTTCTCTTCAGCTTTGGGTACTGAAGAAGATGTCTCTGGCTGCGCAGCCTTCTTTGTTTCCTTGGGAGTATTCTCCTTGGCAGCTGGGCGTTGGATGATGCGAGTAGGAGTAGGAACCGGTGCAAGTGAAGGCTCAGGTGCTGGTTCACTTGATTCCGATGGTGTTGCAGGTGGTGCGGTGTTGATTTCCTTCAATGTATCAATAGTAACGGCGCCAACCCTGTCAGCCACAACTGCAGAGATGCACTTATTATTAGCGTCCCAACCTAGATCGGCTTGCTTGATGTTAAGACAAGTAACACCCTTCGAATGCATAGCATACAACTCAAACAGAGTAATTGGTTCTCCACGAGTAGGTGGGGCAGCAGGATTTTGTAAAATGTCCAAGCTTCTAAGATTGCCCTTGCTAGCGAATGAATATTCTCTCATGCCACTAACGACAGCAGTAGACTCTGGTTTGGAAACACTTGAGTCGTTGTTTGCAAGTCTCTCGACATATTCTGCTTGGGTGACAGTGCGTGGAAGGTTGTATTTAGGGGCAGAAAGGTGGAGGAAATAAATCGAATTTCGTGTAGGGTGTCCAACCACAATAACCCCGGTTGCAGGGTGGTACAGTACGCTACAAACAGCATCCGATTCTTTGCTATGAGGCAAGTGGATTTCCTGAACAGGTTTTCCCAAAGCAAGATCCCACAATTGTAAAGTATGATTTTGCTTCATACCAACAATCATGTATCGCAGTGGACCACCTTTTTGATAAGGACGAAGCTTATCAACAAACAAGACCGAAGTAGGCCATGATTTTTCAGTTGCTGGAGTCGTGATGAGAGTCGTAAGTGGCTCTTTGATCTCAACGGGAGGTGCCTTTTGATGAAGCTCATCCTCTGGAATCTGTGTAAGAGGACGAACATCCCAGAATTTGACTCGTCCAGCCTTGTCGAGTGAAACGATAGTTGTGTCGTCCTCACTGAATGTGAAGTCTTTGCCTGCCTTGCCGGTATTAACCTTGAGAGATCGGTGGGCGAGGTAACGATCTGTATCAACAATGCGCTCTTTTCCATTTTTCAGGAAAGAGTTCCTCATGATAACAGACGGATAGATGATTTGGATAGATTTTCCGCGTCCTACAGCAAAGAATTCGGGATGATTGGAGCTCTTTCTAGCTCTGGTCTTAAGAACACCGCCTGCTGACTCATTGTCTGGAGTTTGAATAGGAGGAAGAGCAAAACCATGCATTTCAGGATGGTTTTCCTCAATGAAATCTCCTTCGCCGTCCTTAACAACAGCCCAGTAAACAGTGCCACTAATACCTGTTCCAATGATAGTATCCTTGAGATCCGCTGGAGCACTGGATGTCGATACATTGAAGATACGATCATGTGTCTCGGTGAAAAGGCGAGAATCCTTGCCGTCAGCCTGTCTGATGATACGAATGCCTCCGTTCTTTGACATGCCATAAACAATAAAGTTTGCAGATGCAGTGACTAGAGTACGATCGATTTGGTCGAATTCTTTCTTGAGACGAGCAATATCTACGATGACTTCGTCACGGAAAATAGGACGACCTTCTTCGCTATTTTTGATAGTGATAGAAGTCCATGGTTTCATAGGGAAATTGAAAACCTTAATGACAGTTTCGTCGTTCGTGGGCGGAGCATCCTCAGCATCTGCACTCTCCCAGCTGTCTGCAATGTGACCCTGTGCAGCATCATCAATAATTTCTTTGACTTCATCAGCAACTGGAGTGGGCAAATCATCAAGAACGGTATCGTCCTTGTCAAGCACCTTCTTGATAGCTGTAGCAGCGACGTGTGCACGATCCTCGAACTGTGATTCTGTTTTGGCAGCGAGCATGTTGCGTAAATCTTTCTCAATTTCGGCATTTGTTGCTTCCTGTTCGGCATGGGCTAAAGCTTCTTGAACCGCTTGATCAACAGTATCACCAACCTCTTCAAGTGCATGACTAACAGTCTCCTTGCCTTTGCCATTGGCGGCTGGACTTGGAGCACCGATGCCGATCAAAGCCTCTAGTTGAGTACGTCCATCAGGAAGTGGTGTAGGAGGTCCAGAAGATACAGCAGGAGATCCAAGCTTACGCTTAGAAAATACCTGAGCAGGACTATCAACGTTGCTCCTCTCATCCATCTTGCGCTTGTTATCAGTTGAATCTTGTCGTTTCAAGATCTGGAACGCAGGTGCAGAGGTATTTGGATTTGATGGACCAGCTGTGGTTGCCTTTGGGGTACGATTGCGTGGAGAAGATGCTGCCAATTCCTCAAAAGGATTAACATAGGTAAACAAGCCTTGATTGTTTCTCGGCTGAGGAGTAACATCTCGTGTATTTTCCTTGCCAAGGGGCCTTCCAATCTTGCCCTCAAAAGCTGCGGAACTCATCATATTCATATCCATATCAATCTTGGTATCCTCTAAAGTTTGTGCCAAATCACCAACCTCATCCAAAGAGCTAGCTTTACTTGGAGGCGTCAATACCTTCTCAGTATTCAAATGCGGTGATTCGTCGCCAGTTTGAGGTGGCTTTGGCTGGTTCAAAAGACGAAGAAGATAAGCCTGTGTATCGGCAGGTGGAGAAGTCGCAGCTGCAAAGCTGGAGCTCGATTGTGGTTGAGAAGCACTGGCGAATTGCGGGCTTGCTTGAGTCATCTGCGGCGTCGAAACTGGCTTTTGTTGTGCTCCTCCCATAAGTGCAGCAAGAAGATCTTGACCACCACGATTACCAGCGCTGACTTGACCAAGAACATCGGAGTTTCCACCAAAGTTCATGGACGAATCGCGGGATGGAGGCAGTGGTGTACCGATCGGTGCTGCTTGGTTATTTGGCTTGCTAGCAGAAGGTTGGCTGAACTTTAGCAGATTGAGTAAACTTGAAGTACGATTATCGCCGGGTGCGGTGCCGGCTGGATTGGCAAGGCGAGGAGGTTCTGCGTGTGGAGTATCGACAGGACTCATGATAGCAGAATTATGATGATGTTGTTGACCATGTATTGGAGGGGTAGGAAGTGGCGAAGAAACAGAGGGTTGTTGATAATGGGAAGGCAATTGTTGATTTTGACCAAAGAAGCCGTTGTTGTTATTGTTATTATTGTAATAATTATAACTTGGCTCTAAATGAACAGGAGCAGCAGATTGGTTTTGCTGTTGTCGAAGCTGAGCAAAGAGAGAATCCAAACCACGGCCATCATTACCACCAGAACCTGTCGGATATCCAGACATTTTGACAAAGATGAAGCGCACTCAAGGCGAAATATTTTGAATGAAAATTAAATTGAATCAATCAAAATCGAGAAGAAACTTTTGAGTATGTAACGAAAGGAATTGTTGAAGGAAGAAGATGAAAAGAAGATAACCGATAACTTTTTCCAGCGATCGACAACAGCTCTTTAATCTTGTAAATAAAGTACAAGGCAGAAACTGTCCTCAATAACAAAGATATTGGCAGCTTCAAATATGAAGTACGAAATGAAGAGTTTGTTTGAATTTATGGAAGAGGGTTGAGTGAAGATATGAGGTTGAAGGTTGGGTAGGAGGTAGAGAGGTATGTAGAGTTTGTTTGATAAAGGTGAAGAGGTAGAAAGCAGGATTGGATACGAGGTGATTTTCAATTTGTGAGGTAAAGAGTTAAGCGCGTAAATAATTGTAATAATGAAGCTTGGACTATTCTCTGCCTTTTTTGACTTCTCGGATTGCAAAGGTTTAAATTCAGATCATATAATTGGATAAGTAGACGCAAATATTCTTAGGAATCATTCGCCAACATAAACGCTTGGCTGAACGTTAAGTCCATTTCCTTTTAAACGCGACGGGATCTTGTTGCTATTGATAACCAGCCTCAAAAACTAAACAATTTCAAATACAAATAAATCAAAAGATATTACCATAGTTATATTTTCAAGTACTACAAGTAAATCTTCCTTTTTATATCACACAGCGCAAAAACGAAAAGGACCCCGCCTTTCTCCCTGTCGACCGCTTATTCCGAAAAGTACGTCTTTGGTACATAGGTACTTTGATTCTTTATCATATTCTGTTTGCATATTCGAAGGGCCATTGCATGTCAACGGATGACCGCATAATTTGACACTACAACGACCTTTGGTCCCAGTTATTGCAGATTTTGCAACGAATTTAAAAATTCCTGCGAAATGTTTTGTCTTAGAAGGTAAGTCATACATTCATCCAATTCATCTGGGTCATTTCGGCCTTAAAATATTTCAGATTGATCGGCACAAAATCAACGCGGAGAGGATGGATATCTTGACAACACAACTAATTCTCTTTCCCAATAGTTGGCTCCCTCTCCTCTTCATCCCCACCAACGCCTCTCCAATCTTCATCTTCCTCTTCTTCATCTGCACTTACTTCCTCAACCGACCCTGCGTATACTGTTCCATTCTACTCCTCATCCTCTTCGCCTCTTCCTGCCACTGGGCCGACCACTGTTTCTTCGATTTCAGCAGTAACTGGTTTCAACCACGCTCCTCATCCTATTCTCTCTCCGAGATAAACAACCAAACAGCCCTCTCAAATGAAATCATGGACAATGTCCTAATGTATGCCGGCGCCTTCAACAAAACTGCAATAGCATTAGCAGGTACAGCACTAGAAGATGCGAAGAATAATTTGGCGAGTAGGGAGTGGACAGGCATTGGAGTTGAGTGGTTGAGGAATTTATTAGGGAAGAGGGAATGGAGGTTGGAATGTGTGGATGTGTATATCAGGCTTTGATATATCCATCTTGCCTAGCAAAATACAGAGGGAGAAAATGGGAAATCACATCACGTCACGCACGAGGCAATAGAATGAAAACTAGACCATTTATATTTGCAGCACTTGGGGAATCATAGGCAAGGAGCACAGCAATATGATGATCAGCTGGCGATATTCATGGCTGCTAGAGATCATGTGAATCTGATATGTAATATTTGAGGATGGGATGGATTCAGTGTAAACATTGGGATTTGGTTGTTTGGCATAGGTTGGAGCGAGGTGTTGGTAATTTGTGTATACATTACACTAAAGTTGGAAGGCGTAATGTACAGCGGCGTATTTGCAATTGAATTATTTTGGTGATTCTTAGACCGTCATTAACGTCATTACATCGCTGGCATATTGAATTTTCATCCCGTCGTCTCTTTCTACATTCACTCCTCACTCCTCCACAATCTCCTTTCCCATCCCCATTCCCCTCTCATATCAATCCTGCACCCCATATCATATCTTTCATGCCATTATGTTTTCCTATTCTGTGTCATACCCCACAACCCATAATATAATTTTCCTCTACTCCTCTACTCCTCCCCTCCATGTCTTCCACTCAATCTCTCATCCCTTAACTACATCCTACAATCCTGACATTAATCATCTATCAGCCCTACCCCTCCTCTTCCACCCCCTCATCCATCCAACCTCCTAACCCACCTTCCATTCAATTTCTCAACCCCCTCAAAATCTCCTTTCTTGCATCCAAAACTCCCTCACTGCACCCTACCATCTTGCCATCTCGAGTTAGTAAATATCTCACACTCATATTACTTTTTATACTACTCTCTATACTACATTACAACATCTCGCTACTATCAACATTTTAAAATCTCCTATTCCAAAATCTCCCACCTCAAAATCTGTTATTACAATATCTCCCACCACCTCATATCCACCCATCCATCATAAATACTTTATAATAATCCTAATAAGCATAACAAATCCACACTCTACCTATCACCTACCACCTACCACCTACCCATCACCCACAAAACATACAAAAATCCCCCAAAATCATACACAATCCCAACTTCCCACCAATTAATCCCACAAACACCTACCTATCTACCTACCTATCTACCTACCTATCCATCTAAGTAAATATAAATATAGATATATAAGTGATACACCCCCATAATCTAATATACCTAGTAAAAACAGTCCACAAAGTGAAAAAAATAGCTATTTATTTATAAGATTATCACATATGTGCAATTTGAATACTAGCTATTCCTTGAGTGAGGACTCATGGGTGATGAGTCTGTATACATACCTACCGGTACTAGGTGCTGTGTAAAAATGAATAGGATTCTTTTTAGCTCATTCAACTTTTCTTGTAGGAAAGAGTGTTTTGATGGATGGGATGGATATTAGGTAGATAGGTATTTCGGTACTGATATACGAAGTACGTGGATTCTAAATTTATTCAATAGATGTGTATATACTATTTAATATACAGTTTAATGTTGAATGCACAACATACAATGCATAATATATAATACAATACATAATAAAATCTCATCACATCCCCATTACAAATGCAAATAAGCGGGGGGGGAGAGAAAGAAAACCTCTTGATAGGAATTTGCCCGATCTAATCTGAAGTGATCTGAAGTGATGTGATACAATTCACTTCACTCGATTGGATACAATCTTATGTATAGTATAATATTACTATCCATCTCCAGCACAATCCATCTACAATTCTAACCATCCATCTCCCCCAACTCCTTCCTGTATACACATCCATCTTACCCAGTCTCCCGATCCACTTTTGACCAAACCGTCTTATCTCTCTCAATAAATTCCCACCTATTAGGATCTAAGCTATACGGAGCCGTCACTTTAGTCCTTTCTCCTCATTCTCGCTCTTGTCTCCTTTCCCATTTACCGTATCCAGTCCATCTATCCATCCATCTATCCATCTATGGTCTAACCCAGCTAAAACCATCTCGTCTCATCTCATGCAAAGAGACAATGTGGATATCAAGGAAGTATGTACCAAGCATACACAAGAACCCGGGAGTTGATTCACCGGTTCCGCTCATCTCCTCGTATATACAACTTCCTCTCAGCCATTCCAATCCAATATATACAATCAACCCAAAAAACCCCCTCTGCTAAAAAGAAACGACGAATCTCAATTTGATACGTCTATTAAGTGCTGTGCTTGCATTTTTTGCAAATACTCGTACATATCGAAAATTCTAATGTCAATGCCAATGTCATCGTGCTCGCTCGCTCGCTCGCTTGCTTCATGCTGTATGTTCAAGGGTATCATTTCCTCATCTACATTCCTCCCCCTCATTCCCAATCCTCGGAATTTTCACTGAATTCCCATTTTCCATTTTGCTCCTTGCGATTTCCAAATGTCTTTAAGCAATTCTCACGAATAGAATAATAGTTCAGAATCATAAAACGTTCAAAAGATTTCTCAACCCGGCTTTTTGATTACCATCAGATTGAATACTTCGAGGCATGTGCGGATGAGCTTGATCTTGGGTTTCTTGACGTTTATCATGTATACCGAGAGGAGTTTCAGGGATCCATTCTTTTTGTTCGGGGTTCCATCTATGGCTATGAGGGTGTTAATTTAGATCTATTTTGATCTTGTGAATGATTAGGGAAAAATGGGATGAAAGAGAAAAGGGGGAAAAGGATAGTGAATTAATAAATAAGAAAAAACATACCCCTCATGTAACGTTTTCGTCAGCGCCCTCGGACTATACTCATCCGTAAGCACCCTATCGAAACTATACGGCACCAGTGCTGGCACCCCCTCAAACTCCGTCTCCCTCAATGGATAAATATCTCTCGTCCTATAGCGATGAAAATTCTTACAGCTCCAAATTCCCGGCTGCGTACTAGGGTTTACTTCCGCAAGTCCCGTAATATCAATAAATAACCCATTCCTCACATCGATCCAACGCGCATCAATAACATTCATACCATCTCCTCTCACTCTCTCAACATGATTCGGATTGATATCAAGAAGATATTCTCGAGTTACGGAAGATCCATCATCGCCTCGTCCGGTATAGTTATGCGTGGTCATATTCATATTTTCACCCAACCACGTCAGAGTCGCAGCCGAAACTTGCGTATCCAAATCCCAATCCCATGGCATAATCTTGCCGTTCCACCACCAGCCCAGTAACGTTCCATGCGCAATCCAGGTCTCGATATTGCGCTCGCGGAAAGTGCTTAAATAGGATCTGATCAGAAATCGGAGGGAATCTTGTTTTTCTTCATAGGTGACTGGGTTCCCTTGGAAATACCGTATGTCATAATGTCCTAATATATCATCTCCTCCTGGCTCGTGGAAATATTTTGCGTCGTGTTGTTCGGTATTGCCTTCGTTGGAATCTCTTTCTTCCACCGATTCTGCGAATTCTTCATTAGGCCGCGGTGAGGCGTGTGCGAATGAGGTAAGGAGAATCAATGCTGTAGTGATGGCGCCTAGAAAACGTGGAGGGCGCATTTTTATATTCTTTGGTGAATTCCTTGTATTCGCCTGTCTAATTTCCTTCTTCGTTCCTAATTCGTCACCAAACTCGCGATATGAGAAACACAAGCTTTCCAGGAAAGAATCGTAAACTTTCCAATTAATCCAATCGGCCAATGAAGCAAAATTGTTCAAAGGTTAAATAGAAGTACCTTGCTGGATATGACGGGGAAGCTTGTTCGATATAATAAGCCAGGAGTATGCTCGTGTGCCTCACTTCCGAGACCGATAATATTGCCAAGTAATTATCCAAGCGGCCAAGAAACAACAGTGAAGTGATCTTGGCGTTTTCAAAGTAAAATACGAGACGGATGTAAAATGATAGGAAACTGTAATGCCAGATGCGGGATGATGAAAGCGGCGCAAAGTCCTCGCAAAATTAAGTTGGGAATCTGAGTGAGAGCGAGATTGAGGAAGCGATAGAAGAGCCAAGCAATAAGAAGAGAACAAGTCAAGGACCCAAGTAAAAGCAGAAGAGTGATGGAAGAATTTCGAATGACTGGGAAAGAAAGGAGTTTTGTGGAATTTTAATCTGGTCATGATCTAGAAAGGGAACGGAGGATATCTGATCTAGTTAGTTTTCTCTTTGATACCGAGAGTATTTTAAATCCTGGTCATGAATTGCAATTTCAATGTAGCCGCGGTAGCGTGTAGAGAGTTCACTGCATTTTGTCTAGTAATAAAGTTGTACTGCTTTCATCCAAGTTAAATCTACGCGGCAAATGAAGCAAGTGCAACAAGGATATTGGGATGATTACGTAGACAATCTTTTTTTAAGTTGGTGCTTTGATGCAGGGGCTCATTTAATAGATAAGTATATCTTCAATGCAAGTTTCCTGTTGAGTAGTTGTTTCTATTAGACAAAAGTTTGGATGTTGAGATGTGATATTAATAAGATGTGAAGGTTATGACTTACTTATATACGCTTCATCTTCAAAAATTACTATATTATAAATTTATATGCAGATCTTTTCTTGCTAGCTTATCGCAAACTTTCCAAAACCCGAGTAACCGATTTCTAAGTCCATACTATATACCATGTACCAAGTTTTGTTACGTGCCAAGGGCTTGGCTACTTTCCTGGCGCTAATACCATCATGGATCAGAATCAAAAACAGAAGCTCACGGAATAATGCCAGCCGGATGGACATTGACATCAAAACCATTCTTCAACTAACAATCTTTCTCTTCACCTCTTGCTTTGCATCCCAAAGTCTCATCGCGTGATGGCTAAATTCTCCAATGTTCATTAGGGTGACGCAAACACCAATCCGTTACTCGCTAAGATATTATCAAATAAATTTCCGTACGCGTCATCCCCATACCAATCCGGACATAAAATGTATGGATGAGGGGTACGTACTCCCTACCCGTTACACGCCAGATGATGGCTAAAAGGCTTAAAGGCTTTCTTTGTGTTGTGGGAGCAAAGGTAGGGGCTACGAAATGTAGGGGCCACGAAACAAAAGCTGCTTGCTGCTTAGTATATGCGATTAATGAAATCCTAAAGAGGGTTTGTGGTTTTGGTAGAAAAGGGGGGGGGACATCGTAAAGCCCGACTCAAAAAGACACCAGGAAGTAGAATGAACCGAATAAAATACCACCCATCCCAACAAAGGATAAATAACCCCCAAAATGTCAGAAATATAAAAATCATCCATCCCAAGTATTCCCAGCCTTCTGCCTCTATTTAAGCCTCACCGGGAGGCGCACCGCTAGATCCTCCAAGCATCTACTTCTAGACAACTTTCAGTTAGTAACTCGTGGTCGTGTCCTCATTTACTATGCTTGGGCCAGCCCTGTCAATGTTGGTTTACCCATATTCCTGATTCGGGTAAATAGATCAGCAGTCTTTTGATGTTGATCTACTCGAGTAATTACTTGTGTATGTATTGCAAGTTATTACCGAGCAACGCCGAATCGTTGATGAAGCAGTGCAGTGTGAACTGTGGAGGGCTCAAGGGTTTAGAAAATTAAACTAATATCTCAAGGGAGGGTTGATATATTCATTTGTTTAATCAAAATGTTAAAAATATGAGTCGAGCAAATAACTGATAAACCCATCCCATGATTCCATCCTCGGCCGAAACCCCTCGAATTCGTCTATATCTCGGAGTCGTTCCCAGCCGAGAAACTCCTTCATCAAACCTGCCATGATTATCATCAAGCGATTGGTAAGATCACGGCTGTCGGTTATATTAGGTTACTGCTGAACAGCGCCCGCCGGTGAACAAGGTCATGGAGATATACCAACCTTACCCCACTAACCTACTTTGCAGATAAGGAACCTGTACTGGTAGCAGCGTACCGATCAATACAAGTTTATTATCGCAAGCTCGGAGTAATGACCCATGCAGTGGCAGTGGCAGTGGCTTGAAAATAAGTTGTACGGAGGGTTGATGGGGGAAGTATTGTAAAACACTTGCTCTACAAACAGGGGTTTTGATTAATAATATCATCACACTGATTGAAAATTTATATGATGAAAACCAAACAAATAAAGTATTGTAAATTTTAAATTTTCTAATAGAAATTATTCAAAATCATTTTTAATTATTAATACTTCATTTCTAAATCTATTCTAAAACTATTTTGGATTTATTAAAAAAAAATTATACAAGTTTCAAAGACTTCAAAATCATAAGATTGTTAAAATTCAATCAAAATCTTTAAATTTCGAAATTTGAAGAGAACAGCTCAATATCTATTCGGGTTCCTTAAAGCATCATCAAAAGACAGGAAAAACAGTAATATATGAGTAAAAAATGTCTTACATTACTTACCCTTTCAACCTTTGCATGAGTGCGAACTTCGGTATACTGCGCGATAGTACAGTATAATTTCATGGTTTTATATTTTTAATTCGTATTTACCCTTTATGTAAACACAAACCCAAACCTATACATATACCTTTACTCAAAACCCGATATCTAAAGTCATATCAGAAAAGGTTCACATGAAAAAGTATGTGCTTGAAAGTTAAAATTCATGACAAAAATTCCAAAAATTCCCATTAAATTTAAGGATTTAGCTTTAGCACAGACGAATCGGACAAATTAGAAACTGATTCAGCATCCCTCGGGAGTCGGATCCCGCATAAAAATATGATTGAGGATTCAAGAATCTGAAACGTGGTTGTGCCAAATAAACTTCTCGGTTACGCAGAAAGTGGATAGATAGGGGTAATTTTGGGGATGTGCGTTTTTAGTGGTGTGTTTGAGGTTTGGGAATTTAGAGATTGTTGAATTGTTGGATTGTTGATATAGGTAGGATGGAAGAAGTTGAAGTAGAAATAATGAAGAGGATTTTGGGGAATGGTGGATGGTGGATGCAGTTATGAGTAATAAGTGGGTTCTGAGCGTATGTATGTCTATCGAATTTAGATGCAAGTGCAACAGTTCATTGGGTTTCTAGCATGGTGAGAGTTTATTTCATATCTACAGTGTAGTGATGATTAATAGGTACGGATTATGATTCAGTATTGTAAGTTTTGGTTTGATTAACAAGTAGACTGAGAGCGGATGTTACGAGGATTGGGGAAGTGTGATGCTGTATATGAAAGTCTCAGGGAAGAGCATCCCAGAATAGGATGAAACTAGATGGAGCATATGTGATATGCGGATATAAAAATGCATACTTCGCGAATATTGCGTGGGAAGTTAAGTTTTCAGACCTCTTGTCTCCTCTAAATCCTATGTGAATGAATTCTTGAGGACAAACGAATTTTTTAATGTTTTTAGCGCTTTTGTGGAGGGAAGGAAGGATACCATAATGGAAAAGCGGAGTTGAAGTTTCCTTGGGTTGATTGGGATAATGGTCTTTTTTTGGGGGGGGGGGGGGTTGAGGAGCGTGCTACAGATAGCTAAATATGTGGAGATGAAAAGAAGAATGCGAGAGAAGTGCTTGCGCTTGGTGATTTCATGTTAAAGTTTGCATTGCTAAATTTCACACGATTCAAAGTGTCAAGTTCACTATTTCTCTCGTTAATCTAAAATAACGCTGTTCATTCTCTTATGTTGAGTTTGGTGTTTTATGCCCTTTGTAGTCCATGTCCTTTGGTGTGCTTTAAGATGTCCTACCCTGACAATGATAGTATAAAATGTTAGGTGCTGTATAAAAGTATTTAAAGAGTGTATTATGTTCACTGTGGTTATCGTTATGAACAGTGAACAGCAGACAGTGTTCGAGTCAATACAAATGAAACGGCCCCGATCCATTACAAAAGAGTCCCTCCACCCAGTTCTCCCTAACCTCACATCAGTTCCCACAGTATAGAGACTCCCATTCCCCATAATCCTTCCTATAACCAGCATCATCTACTCCATGCCACTCACCCATAAAACCCATCCATCCTAATATCCCTCATAGGTTCGCTCACATACCTGCAAAAATCGGCTTGCCGTTTGATCCATCCATCTTATGTCCCCAGAACATTGGCGAGTCTCCTTGCCACTCGTAAATTAGGCCGGCTAGTGTTTGTAGGTGTCTATATGCCGGTGGTAGTGGACGTATGGTCGCCGGCGACTGATGTAAGTGGCGAGAAGGGGAAGAAAGAGAGTACATATAGTGCAGTATAATAATTTTTTTCGGGAAATATCACCAACTATATGTTAAGTGTGTTGATGATGCCTAACATCCAATGAAGAAAGCCTTTAAGTAAGAATGATAACATAGTTTCCCAACTCCTAAATGCCGCCTTTATGCTATTGCAGAATGGATTAGTACCCTGAAAATGTACCCCATACTTTCAACAAGCAAAGTCACTATCATATTAAGAGCAGGAGCGACAACTTCGCCCATCACTTAATTGAGCCTGAAGCACCAGCTCATCAAGTCGTCATTCGCCTCGGTATATTCCGCAACCCCAATGTAAAAATACAACTTACAAGCCAAACGCAAACGTTGCTGGACCCAATATCCAACTAACAACAAGACCAACTATGCATGTTTGCCTTGCGGTGTTGACTCGCAAATGATCATCCAATCGCTCGTGGGTAGCCTGCACTACTGTGCCAAATAATGCCATGGAATAATAATCAATTTATGCTCCTAAAAGTTCTTTGATGTTTTCAAGGCGTGCTGTTAATATGGAAGGAATGGGTGAGAGTAAAAGGTCAAAGTGCAAAGAAAGATAACTTCAATGACTCTACCCCGCTTGTGTGCTGGTGGTCGTACCAGATGCCCAAGTTCTGGTACTCATAAATTTGTACCAAATGATACTAAGAATCAATTGGCCATTGTATTCAAGGCTCGGGATAAACTTCCTTTATTTGGTGTTGACCTGCAAGTTTCCGTACTGGTCTAGGGCTTCATCACGAATCAGCCTTGCCTTGCTTCATAGCATGTCGTCCTTCCTTGTACAGCAACAGTGTAACCATATCCTAGCGAGTCAAAAAACAAAACCCAGCCCATGACAATGTCTCACATTTTGCATCAACCGAATAAAATTCACCAATCTCATACAGTGCACTGCAGAAACTCGTATCATGACAGCTATCTCGAAAGAGTATACATTTTCTTAGCTAATACCAATCAATCAGTTCAATAGACATTATGATGTACACATTGTTGTAGTGACAATCCCCGCAAATAGTTCCTCCAAGGGCAAATCGAGCTTTCCATAATCATTCTCCGGCAATCCTATAGATCTTCACTATGACAGATGCGATTAACAACCAGTATTCAGCCATTCCTGTGTGTCTCCAGTATAGTACAATGCTTCTTGTGAGTTTAATCTTAAATGTTCTTGACAAGACTCCAGCAAACGCCAAACCCACCTTGCAAGTTCATCCCCCCATCGAGAAAAAATGTAAAGAGCATTATTAGAGCCACATTGAAATAATAGGTGTGAAGTAATACCATTTTCCTCCAAATCATGGTACAAAAAGGTCATGGTATCGGAGGAGATTCCATCCGTATAACACCTTTTGTGCTTCTGAATGATTTGTATGATGCAGAACCCAAACCAATCCCAGACAAAGGTATCCAATACTTCGGAGTGCAGCCCAACAATGAGAAGATTCCGATTGTTGAGTTCATTTCGAAGATTGAAATCATTGAGAACACCGAATCCATTTGAAATAAGAGAGCCCATTCAGATGAACTCAGGAACCAAGAAATAATTGGCTTGGATCGAGTGTTAATTTGTCCGTTTCGTGAATTCTATGACAGATATTGCCGGTCCGTAGCTCGTAGTCTTTCTGTAAACTTTCGAATTTGGTCTTGAACGCAGCGGTAGTTAGAATCTTCCATTCGAATCTCGGTAAATTCCACACGGAACCATTTGCGGTGTCCCGCAATCTCTTCCCCTTGAGGCAGTCCATGCAAAACTTCAGCTTGAGTCGCTTTGCGTTCTCTCTAAATAACCCTCCATGATAGTCACTAAATTTGGTCTCGGGCGTCAACATGAACAGCGCCTCTTTGATTTCAATTGGCTCGAATAACACTAGCTCATGGTCTTTTTGACGCTGGGAGAATAATTCTACCTCATTGTCTCCCTGACTCGAGGACAATCCATTCTCATAATCGTAGGGTAAATGATTTTCTACCACAATTGTTAAATCCTCGACATTGCAGAACAATTTCAGTAGTTTGGCAAGCTCATCAGTTTTGACAACTCGATCAACAGTTGCTGAAACCCTAGGATTGGGACGAAGTCGAAGAGCAAGATTTCGAATTTTACATGCCTCAGACCGCGCCATAAGGTGGCATTTGTTGTCCTCAGGTAGAATTGCGAATCGAACTTGCTTCTCCGAAAGAAGCAAGATATCTCTTTCGAAATCAAAGTAAGTCTCAGCAAAAGACCATTCATATGGAAATGCTCGTTGGTATCTTTTGGATGCGACCTCGTGTGATTCTTTGCAAACAAGCAATAAGTTTGGAATTTCTGCTTCTGATGAGAAGCCAAGTTGATCATCATCCTTGATACGTGTCCGAACCACATCCATGGTTTCCACATCTGGTGATAATACACTGTCCATGCCGGTGCAGGTAGTACCATTTGAATGAGGATAATCGTCATTTTGGCATCTATCTGGCACAACCGTATCTGAGCGTACTCTGACCATCGCGTGCTCACAACGAGAAGTATTGTATGTCTTTAAAAGCATGACCCGAGGGTCGGGAATTGCGCTTTCCCATACCAGTAATCGAACTTCGACTGGGAATCGTGGGAAGAGAGGAAATAAATCAGAGGTATTATCTGGTGTATCGTTGTTGTGGGACTGGCCGAAACCACCCCCATCCACTGGTTCATCGAAATCCGACATAGTTGATTGTGAGTTTGTTAATTTGAGGTTAAAATCAATACACGAAAAGGTGAGTGTTTAGTGTTAACCTTAGTCTTAGTTCTAGTCCACGTGACACCGTAGTTCTATTGTAATACGTATAGATGTCGTGACCACACTGCAAGCGATGGACGAAATACCTAAATCAGACACCAATAATACACCTAGGCATCATAACAATTCTCAATGTCCCGCAATTCGGATTTCACAATCAAGTGCTCTCTCGAACTTCATGCCTAAAATTTTGGAATGAGTATATTTCGGTATGAGACTGGTTTCATGCATCCATCGCTTGACATGAACCGGTGCAACGAATTCACCCCCCCGAGGACAGCTTGCAAAGTTATAAACCCCAAGAAACATTGACACCATGAATCCCAATGGGATTCAAAAATACGACCCGTCTCCCCTACAGACCAGGTAACTTAGTTTCCTCTATTAATTATCTTTGCGTATGTTGTGGTAAGTGGGCACTTCTGTTGTGTAATCAATCAGCTTGCATTTGTGCTGAAAATGGTGTTAAAGTCACACGATGTAACACCATCTTAAGCTCGCCCCGCATTTCCCATGAGACAGCTGCACTTCTGGTGACAGTGGCCTCATCTAAGTGATTGTCTTCATTTGACATCCACTTGCTACTAACTATATACTTCTTCATTCCCCAACACCCTTCCATTCTTCAATACCTTTTCATTGTTCAACGTGTATATGAGTACCATGACGGTGAAGATGACAATGGCAGACACCTTCACAACTATGATGGTGGCTATCGGATGCCAAGCTCTCCTTTCTCCCATTCCCGAACCATCCACCCTAAGAATTATTTCTGCATATCTCTCAACGAATTGCATCCTCTTTTCGTACCTTACCTTCACAAGGACTGGGATCCTCCAAGTCATCATTCAATTTTCCTCATTGAATGCAATTTTTCTTCTTACGGCTTTTATTCTTACTGCATTTCGGCGTCTATACTTCTCTCCGTTATCTCACATTCCCGGACCAACACGTTTTGCTCTTACCAAACTCTTCATTGCCAATGAATATCGACTCGGTCGGACGTCCCATACAATTGAGGCTTTACACCAACGATACAAAAGTGATGTTGTCAGAATAGGTCCTAACGAGGTTTCTGTCGTCAATGTGGACGCGGTGGCCAAGGTATTCGAGGGGAAATATCCAAGAGGCACATTTTATGAAATAGGAGCTGTCAATGGAGAGTTCAACCTGAACACCACCAGAGATTATGGAAAACACACTCCTGTAAGTGGCTTTATACTAATGTTGATATCAAATCTTGATGCGAATAAGGTAAACTCCATACTGACATACTTTGATAGTGGAGAAGAATATGGTGAGATATTTATATTATTCATGGTTTGGCTCTAACTTGAGTAGGGAGAAAGCATTTGTGAGCAGCGCTTCCAGGGAATATAACACTAGGGTAGAAATTCATGTGGATAAAATGTTGCAAATCTTGCTCAAAGCAGACGGAAAGGAAGTGAATGTTTCGAAGGCAATGGACAATCTTACTTTCGATATGTTTGTAAACCCCTACTTCATTGTCAAAGATTATCTTGGAAAATCTAACTTATCTTAGCATGGCAGACTTGAGTTTTTCAAAACATGCTGGTCTACAGGATGGTACAGGGGACAACTCATATATGTCATTTATCCATAAGTACATGTCATTCGCTGGTGTTCGTAACTACTGCCCATGCCAAAAATCTCTAACATATGTTAGATTGTCGGAGCTCTACGAAATCTAGCACAACTCCTTGCCTACATCCCCGAAACTTACGAAATACGAACATTCCGTGAGAAAGGCGAAACAATGCTGAAGGAACGACAAGAACGCGGTTCAACTTATCGAGACATCTTTTCCTATTTATTATCAGCAGATCCAGAAGGTGGTGAGAAGTTTACACAAAAGGAGTTGAACTCTAATGCCAATTTAATTATTGTAGCTGGGGCAGATACAACATCTTCCACGGTAACACAAATATTGAGGGCATTGGCGAAGGAACCACGGATTCTCTTTAAACTTCAAAGGGAAATCGATGAATTATGTATAACAATGGGTGAAGGGAACGAAATAACTATAGATTCTATCCGAAATCTGGAATATCTGAATGCCGTCGTTAACGAAGGGTTACGATTGTATAACCCTGTACCGTCTGGCGCACATGCGACAACTTATCCACAAGGTGTTGAGGTTGAAGGCATACATATTCCAGGGAATGTACAAGTAGAGATGCCACATTTAGTACTCATGAAAGATGAGAGATATTTCCCACAGAGTAAAGAATTTATTCCGGAACGTTGGACATCCGAAAGACCCGAGCTGGTGAAAGATAGAAGGGCTTATATACCATTCGGCTATGGTGTTCATTCGGTGAGTGGAGATCTTTGTGCTGCGAACAATCTTTACTTCTTATCTTCTTGTCCCTTTTCCCTACATTACATATCTTCATTTTACCTTCATTTTACCTGAATTTTGTAACGAAACTTACAATCATAAAAGTGTGTAGGCAAAACCCTTGCGCTTCAAGAACTTCGCCTGGTGGTTGCGCGGGTAATCCGCACATTTGATATTCAGTTTGGTCCCTCGCACGACGAGGCGTTATTTGAAAGTGAATGGAAGGATTATGTGGCTGCTAAGATTGGAAACTTATGGCTTCGATTCCTGTCGCGAAAGCTTGACGATATTGTGACGTGAGATTTGATATTAGGTTTCCTTTGGCATTTCTCCTTGATCGGCAAATCATCCAGCTTAATATCCATAAAAATTTCAATATAATGGATAGTTTTCATATCTCCGACCAATAACCTGGTTATATTACCTCAATAATTTCAAATCCTATCCACCAACCCATCAGTGAATCCCCCTCCAACCACCTCCCACATTATAACCCCAAAACATCACCCTAACAATATCCAATGAAGCAGACACCTCCGTGGTGCAATGGTAATAAAAATGACCATGGCCACAAGATTCTTTCAAATAACCGTCGAAACGTTCTGAAAGGTGTCGGGCGAGGGGTACATGAAGTCCAGTCAAGCGAATCCTTATGATGCTTGGGTAGGGACGGATTGGGAGAACCACGTTAGTATCCAGTATTCAGTCTATCTTGAGTATATCTCAATTGCTGGTAATGGTGCTTCCTGTGTATCTTTTGTGGATTGGTAGTGAATTTGTGTTTTTGTGGGGCGGGGAAAAGGGGTTCGGATGAGAGAGGTTGATTGTTCTTGTGTCGAGCTTTCAGCTGGCTCTATGATATCATAGTGGGTTGTTGTTTGGTTGAGGGGCTAGGCGGAATTATGGACTGATGACTTGGTGACTATGTTCCAGATAATGAAAGAAGTGAAATAGAAGAATATGCCCCGTAGCACGTATGCACAATCAAGCGAGTTTAATCACCCTTCCTAATCCATTCATTCTGAAGTTCACAACGATATATTATCGTTTATTGGCTTCGATGGTGCACTGCATAATTTCATTACACTATTGTATCTGATAATCATATTGTTCAGATCTACTGTAGCACTAGCACTGCATGCACCAACCAGCCCGTCTATTATTATAACTAAAGAGAGCACATTAATACTTTTCAAATCCATAGAGTTGCCAATGTTTATTATGCGATTCTCATATGCAAATACGATTCCATAATTTCTACAATGACTGCTGTATCTACCAAGGCGTCACCACATGGATTCCGGCTCCTTCACCAACACCACCTTCTACACCTACAATATAACCCTCCCCGGCTTTGGAAGCAATGGTTCCCTCGGCCCCGGCAGCTCCTACATCTCCTTCGATTTCCGAGAAACTTTATCCCCTAATTTCCCCTCCAATTCCCTCCTAGGCATAACTTTCTTTTGACTTGGAGTATTATTTTTTACTCCACTGCCACTAAAACTCCCAACGGACTTTCCAAATGGAGCCCTTGGTGGAGGTAATTCTGAGCTTGGAGTTCCAGTTCCAGTTGAAGTAGTTTCTCCTCTTTCTCCTTTCTTTAAGTGAAATGGAATCGCCACTCCACTTTCACTTCCGCTCATCTTTTTCTTCAACTCAGGTCTCATCCTCACCATTGGCGTCGTAACACCAACTCTCGTCTCAAATCCCTTTCCTTCTCCTTCCACATTCATTCCTTTCCCCCCGCTAATATCCTTCAATTTCTCCATCCATTCCAAACCCTTCCTATATCCAAACTCATGAATTGCTGTGATCGTTTTTCTAAACAATTCAAACTGTTCTACTAGAGTAAAATCATACATTCCGATTTTCTTAGCTTCATATGTCGGAACCATTACTGAAACTTCTTCACCGTCTGAAACCTCTTCACCATTATCATCAATCTCCTTCATAATAACTTGCATACAAAAAACATCTGCGCTTTCTCCCACCATCGTCACCAAAAAATGTTTACCGATCGTCGTTTGAGAACTTCCTAAGTTGCGTCGTCCGAATAGTCGCATCTCTTCCACAAGGTGACAATATCCATGAGTAAGTGCCTGATATAGAGCTGTTTTAAACAATACCCCTTTTACCGATTCAAAAGGTTTAAATTCAATCGTCATGTAAGGGGCGAAGACATTACGGATTGGTTTGTATACTCCTGGAATTTTTCGGTCGCAATGAAATTTTCGCTAGAAGATAGGAGGGAAGCATTAGTTGATGAAACATGGGTAAAATTAGGGAATGCTATGAAAGAGGAGGATAATGCCCAAGTTATTCATGGTCGAGATAGTAACTACTATTCAAGGGCGGAAGCGCGGATGGTATTCGTGAATGTATAACATTCGTAACACACCTAAAGGAAAAAGGGTAATGTCGAAGAACTCAATATACTTACAAGTGGTCTGGAAAGTGTCTGGGTACTAGTTCCATAAACTATATCAGCAGTGGCTCTAAGAATTCTTGGATGTGGTGTAATTTCACCGGGTGAGGTGTAATAATAACATGTGCCATTTTTCTCTTTAACACTTCGAACATATCGATAATGAGAAGATTCTTCCGTTTTCCTCATGAGATTATCTCTATCGTCATGTTCTTCATATGCACCAGCGAACTCGGAAACTTGTCGAGGAATAGGCGTTAAAGATCCATTTGTCCAGTCGTCTGAAAGAGGTGGTAGTGGAAAGGTTTTCAGATGACGTTTAACCCATTCCGATTCATGATGTGGTACTTCTCTCATCGAATTCAACTCTTTCACATAGTCATTGTATCTTTGAGAACTCCAGGATTCAACGACTTTCGGAGGAATTGTGTTGCTTACGTATTCATTGGGTTTGTAGTGCTCGTCGTTGTCATCGTTTTCATCCTCGAAAGGAGGGGTAATAATGACTTGGTCTTCCTCCATGAGTGACGATGTCTTGCCTTTGCCCTTAATACTTGATTGTTGTCGTCGTCTCCGCCTCTCCCGAAAATTGTCATCAATCTTATCCCCCATCAAATCTTCTACCCACTTCCCACAAGTATCATTATCGTAAACTACAAAGGGATCAAAATGGTTTAATGTTTCGCACTTCTCATTCAAAGCCAGCGTCCAGTCGATTCCCAGTTGGAATAATTTGTCCGTGTGAGCTTTTGTACCTCTAAAAGTAGCAGATGTTTTTGAGATTTTACTATAAGCTCTCAAGGTTCCAGAGGTTGTAGTTGTCGTAGGATTGATCGATGGTGAGGGAATTTGCGTCTCCTTCGGCGGTTTCATACTTAATAATTCGTCCCACAATTTTCGTGAAGGACCTTCAAGTAGATCAGGAGGTTCGAAATCAAAGCTAGAATGATTAAAAGTAGATAGGTTTAAGGAATTTCCTGAAGGAATGATAGATAACGATGGCGATGGCGATGGCGACGGCGATATTTTTGAAGATTTTATAGGTATAGGAAGTTTAGAAGTTCGTGAATTGCTATTGATTCTTCTCGATGATGATTTTGAGGATTGAGGTTGTGATTGTGATTTTGGTTGTAGTTTTATAGAATGAGATTGAAATACCGAAGCAGCTGGAGAATACATGATTTCTATGTGTTGTAAGAAGAAGAAAAGAAGGATTGAATAACTGAAGAGTTGAAGGTATTCGAAAGATTTTTCGATTGATATTTGATGTTATTGTTCGTTGCGTTTGTACTTTGAGTTACTTGAAAGGAAGTTGGAGATAGTAGGCAAATGTGTTTAGAGCTTTGCAATCCCATCGACAGCTGGAGAATATATGATTTCTATGTCTCGTAAGAAGAAGAAAAGAAGAATTGTATAGTTGAAGGTATTCCCAAGATCTTTCAATCGTTGTTGTTGTTGTTTCTCGTTGTGCTTGTACTCGAGTTTATTATAATTGGAGAATGAATGAAAGTTAGAGATACCTAGTAAACAAATTTGCCTAAAGCTTTGCGACCGAGGAATTAAAGGACGAAGATATCAATTCGCTCTCGCTGCTTCCAGATATGTGGATGTGGTGATTTTTTGTGAGGGAAGTATGAAATGAATTGTTGTTTCCTTAATTTTGCTTCAAGAGTTCTTGTTTGCATTTGTATATCGATGGTTATTTTATCGAAAAATAATTTCTTTTATAATAGAAGAATTTCAGCTTTGTAATTAATAATCTTATGAACAGTAGTCTTATAAATAATAGTCTTATAAGTGATACTTCAAAAGAAGAATTAGAATCTAATAACTAATACGGCTATATAAAACACTAATATTGTATATGGCTTTGATGATGTCGGGATAACAATCACGTGATATTTCACTAGCGACGCTAGTGCCTCGGCGTCGAGGAACCGAACTATATAATAGTTCGACGATTTCGTAGTTCTAATTCTTTAAACAAAACAATACGAATATTAACAATATATCTTATTGAAGCTTCGCTTCCTTATATACGTTCCTACCGACAAATGACTATAGATGATGATTGTTATGGATTGTAAGGATTCGCTATACCGATCGTACTAATCGGACCACGAACGATCAGCGTTCGTAACTAGATCACATACCTATAGTTAGCCCTTTCGGGATCATCGATCTTTCGATCGTTAATTATACATTCTAAGGAATAATTGAATTGTTACGGCAATAGTGTTATAATAATAGTAGTAGTAGTAGTAGTAGTAGTATTAATTTATAGTCTGAAACTTCTCTAAGAGTATATAGATATATTAAATTAAGAATTTTTAAATATAATATTTTATTTATATAAAAAGAATAAAATCACAAAAGAAAAAGATTTTTTTATATGAATAACTTTGAATTTCTAATTTTATAATATTGTAATTCTCTCAAAAATCTTTGAAAGTATTTTTTATTAAAAGTAAGATTAGATATAATCATTCTTAATATATAATTACTAATTATTCGAGTATATTTACTTTATTTTATTTAAAATGAAGATATAGTATTAAAATATATTCTAGATAATCCGAAACTCCTTCGATAGATATATAATCATTTGATAATAATATTCTTTACGAATATAATATTTAAAACTTTTTTTCAATAATAAATAATATAATTAATTAATTTTAATTATTTAAAACATTTTCCAAAACGATATTTTTTTTATAATACTATTTAATACCCCCCCAAGTTTCCTTATTCTTTTATAATTGTAAATCGAAAGATTATAATAGTAAGATCGATAAGATTTTTATAATCATCGAATAATCATTGTAAAAGCTTCTATTGGTTTTATAGACTTTATATACTATAGGTTCGTAGCCGGCACCGCGTACAAATGGGAGTTCGACTTTTTTGCCAGCCCAATAGTGTTATAGTAATTATATAAGCGAGTTAGTAAATGAACAGGGCATAATATTAAAAGGATTGAAAGAAGAGAGAGGTGGAGAGAATTGAGGTGGATAATTTGGGAATAAGTAATTGATTAAATTGAAAAAGATGATTTGAAGATTGAGAGAATTGGAATAATGGGGATGAATACTACGGGAAAAGAGTTGGTCTAGCCACAAATATCACTCACGAACTTTCCCATCTAGTCACAAATCATCGAGAAGAAAATATCCGTATTAATCATCTAGTTCTTCATCCATCTTCCTATCACCAGCCGACAGTGATTCTCTAGAGATACTACAAATAAATCTCTCCCAATATCATCATCCATCATGAGTCACACACCCGTCCATTAGATTCCAACTCCCTCATTGCCCGTTTGAACACCACCCACTCAAACAACTCCTATTCATACAATATAATATCCCATATAGGTACCCAAACGCCGCATTCCCGTATATATGCTTTTCCCAAACAACCATGCTCATCCGTATAAATAATAAATAATATACAAATCCCAACACGAGAGGAAAATCGTTATTAAAGTCGTAGTATGCTGCGTGCACCCATAAGAAGTCGCAGCTATATCCGCCAAATCATGTCTCGAGACTTCGGCTCTTCAGAAACTTCTCAGCTTATCGTGATCCAGAAGATGATGCACTGTCCGTTGAACTCTCATGGCCACTTCTCAATGTAGCATGTGCGTTTGTGCCATTGGCGTTGGCGCTTCTTCGGCGCGCGGATTTGTTGGCTGCTTCCATTTGTTTGCGCGTGTGTTCGTGCATTAATTTGGCGTAGGCGAAGAGGGAGGTTATGTCTTGGTTTTCGTGGGATGAGATGCTGGGGGATGGATATGAGGCGGTTGAGGCAGACATTTTGGATGAGAAGTTGAGGTTTTTGAAAGTTTGAGGATTTCAGGTTTGAGAGTTGTTTGGTGGATTTGAGAGTGTTTGAGAGTGTAAAGTTGGTATTGGACGTTTGGTAAATTGCTCTTATGTAGAGGTTTGAAGCTGGTGAGTTGTATGATATGAAAAAGGAAATATCATGAGGCTTCGATGGAAATATATACATTCTTTCCCCTTGATATTAGCTTATTGATAGACAACTATCCACCCTAGTAAACTGTTAGACCCTGAAAAACAGGAGAACGGCACTAACAGCAATTTAGCGCATTTAGCGTCAAAAAATTGGTGACGATGAAAAGATCCTTGACTTCTTAACACATCATACATGCTTTATCATCCAATATTATGAAAGGATTACCATGAGTCCAAGGTCATAGCTCTTAGACGGTCAAAAGTTCAAAGTGGTTGACTAACAAAGCGCTGGCCACTTTCTAGCCTATGAGATTATTGAAACAAATGTACGCAATTAGGGACTTTGGATTGACTATTGACTAAGGCTTGGAATTAATGATTGTAGATTACTCGTGTAGTGTAGTACAACTAAAGAGAGAATTCTACTTACCTAGTAGGTAAGCGTGCCCTAGTCGTCTATCGCGGGTACATTGTATGTACATCATACATCATACATCATACATCATACATCATACATCATACATCATATCAAACACGCCTTTTCACCGAGTTGTGATAGAACCCGTCACATGTACCAAAATAGAGTTTTCAAAACATTTTTGAAGAGTCCACATCCATGTTTCCGATATTTTGCAAGATCAAAATCATAGTGGCGCAGTCAGCTTAGTGAAAACTTTAACAAATTCTCCCCTGGAAAAACAAGCAACCGTTTAAAATTCAATACGGACAACTCAAATTTTGCGACCGAATAACATTAATCCACAGATCAACCAATCCTTGAAGGAAACTTCAGTATCCCGGCGTAGAGATCATCAAAAATTATCTTTACCCCAGACTTGTGAGATGTTGATCAGAGATGTCATAGTGCAAATCATTGCCACGTTCATTACCCTCGTCATTCCAATATAACCTTAACCCAAGAGCTAGACCACCCAAATGTAAGAGTCGAGATGCATCTTTCCATGCAAACGCAAATGCCGATTATTAAGAAATATAGAGAGCGAGCTTTAGATGGTCAAACCAATATCATGTCTAGACATATTTCGAGAATCACTTGAGTTTACCGGACCGGGTAATGAAATCATATTTTCGGATCAAATTATCAATTTCAATAATTCGCATCATAATTCGTTAATTCAACCAAAGAAATCTTTTGTATGAACGGGTAAATACGTCGTGCCAAGGAGGAGTCCTGCTGATGTCATCATATGCAAGTTGGTTTGTGCGGCCGCGCCCGATGATCATCATCACACTTCGTCATAAACACCATTTTTCAACTCTCCGTCTCAACATTTCAATGGTTACCTACTAGTTTTGCTACACTTTTATTGGTTTTTACCAAGAAGCATGAATTATTTACGAATCTACATATGCATCTGTATGATGAGAGAAGTAGAATACAGGAGGTACCGGCAAATCGGATCAAGGCCAAGAATACACTACAATCTACCCGTACCCGTACCCGTACCACTTCCCTCATTTCGAACGGTTATTGCCCGAATATCGGTACGAGAATACATAGGAATTTCGGATTGGAATTGAGGGGAATATCAAACTCAAAATCTTGGGCATATAATTGAACAATTGAAGAGGCAAAAGGACTCCGCTCGGAATGCAATATAGAAATTTCCTTAAATGGCCTGCAAACCAACCTCACCTTGACTACGAAAGTTCTAATTGTTTCCTACTCCTCTTAAGGGCATAGTTCGTATGATTCCTCATCCTTCCGGTAAATGAATTTGTAAAAATCTTTGTTTCGGTTTCCCCACGTTTCCTGATATAGTATTGCGTTGGTTGATCTACTGCAAAGAAATCCTATGGGATGAAAAATCATTCAGGTCCAGATAGTTATGATCTTACTACTATACTTTATCTCTCGCTTGTGGGAATCCCGCGAATACTATATTGTTGCTCATCTATATTTTCTCCACTATTATATACTCGATGGCTTTTTTGATGGCATCACTTTTGCGCTTTCAATCTTCAATGTCTTTTTTAACTAGCGCGCCATATCGTCATAGCACAAACATCTGTTCTTCTACAAGGCTGCATGTGTATTCTCGTCATGATTTTGATCTGCATTTTTGTGGTCTTGTTGGTTTTACCAATAGCTTTCACATCCACTATCTTACCGTTAATTTCAAAATTTTATCCCGAGAACATTCATTCTGTTTCAAAGATCTACCCGAGATGATAACATTCTAAGAATACTTTGGCATTCCTCCTTCAAATATGATGGGATAATGGTGATGGGATATGTTCCTCTTCTTGGATATCACTAAAAGGCAGGTGGCAAACTATGTCATCGGGACCTAAATTTAGGTCTAGCCTTGGTATTCTTTCTGTCTTGCATTCCCAAACTACGTGGAGACCTCATTTTCCATCTACCTTGCAGAACTGTCCAATCTGCTTGAAAAATCTGCGAGCTGATAACATACATAGAAAGTCAATCACCACATGTTATACCAAAAACAAGACAATGATGACATAATGACATGCACCTGCCTCAGCTTTTCCTCAAGCCTGGCAGAATCATATTTCGAAATAATAATCTACTTCTAGGATAAACAAGTGACCACATACTCACAGACCAGAATGTGCTTCGATACCATCAATTGATTAATTTACTATGCGTTTAGGATGGTATCGCCTCCACCTATGCAGCTGCACAGCAGGAAATCGAAATCCCCTGTGACGTAAGTCGAGAACCTTGGAAATTTTCATTTCGGAATTTTTTTGGGGGGGGGCATAACACTTTCATGTGACCCACTTTGTGACGACCAAGTTCATTCATTGACTGTTGGTTACTTGCATTTGTAGTCATATTGCAATACAATGCGGAAGTATCCGCTAATATGAAGTATGATGCAGATATCGTTCGATGAAGGATCGGTATTGTTGTGTAAATGTTAAAGTAATTGGGATATACAACTAGTGGGGAGGAGGTTGGATGTTCCGTAGCTTAATGGATGGTTTATTGGTGTCATTATGATTTGGTGGTATCATGTTCATCATTCATTCAGAGAGAAGTTAGAAGTTGATCCTTTGTACTGGTATTGTCAGGATATTACTTGCCCTTCCATTTTTTCATTTCGAGATTTTCTTTCGTATTTCCTACGTCGTCTTTTCTATGATGATTCTCAAGAGCTAAAGATCTTGTTGCTAGTCCTGCCGAATGATTCTCACTGGGACTTCCTTCAATGTTTCCATTCCATTTCTTTCGGATTTTCAAGGAATTTTATGCTAAAGCTGGAGGTATAGTATTAGAATGAGTATTGGTTCTCTCAGCCACATTAGCCACTTAAAATAACTTTGATTCTACATTGTGATTTGATTCCACTTTCTCACTTACTTCCTTCAAGGTATGCGATGGCTGAAGATTGATGGTGGAAGGAAGACTATTATCTCAGGGTACCATTTTCATCATACCTTCGTTTTATAACTCGTGTCTCTCTTAGCAAGGGACTGGTCTTCGCTATTAGTTATTTATAGATGATAGTTGGCTGCATCGAACGATAGCTGGTACAACACTCATCAACATCTTTACACAGTCCTATCACAACTTTTCCATCTCCTAACCCCCCTGGTCTACTTCGCGATGGTAGGCTAATCACTCTCCAACCAATCGATCTGCAACGAAGATGTAAATGCAATACTTCATCATTCGACACACATACTTAATACGCAGATATAAATCGATTATAGCACCCACGAGATACCTACCTACCTACTTACCTACCTACCTCTGTTCCTTCATACCCCCCATTCCACCCTAAATAAATAAAACAAAACCACCAATCCATCGATCAAAACCCCAAACTTATCCTCTACCGGCATCAGATATCTATACATGACAGAGGAGCTTATTAAAGACGCTGAGAACGAAATCAATCTTGTTAAATAATCGATAAATTATATTATATTTTATATAGAGTAATACTTATCCCGCAGCGCATCTCATTAGAGATATCATATATATATAATACTTCTCCAGAGTACTTTTCCAAACTTCAACCTTATAAAATAATCTTTATGGATATTCTTGAAGATGGTATATTACGCGTATATATTTATATATATATTAAATTTCTTTTCTTCTTCTTCTTTCCTCTACTCCGAAAAGAAAATAAATAGATTCGAGTATTAATCTTTAGTTCTTCTTTTTATATATATTTCTTTTCCTTCTTTTTATTATAATATATATATATTTTTGATCAATGATGTTTTTGTATTTGTATTTCTGTTTATGATTCTATAAGAATCACGATAAAGAATCGGCTAATATTCGAATAACAATAGGTTTGGTGGAAATTATCAGACTTTTCATTACTTTTTTTTCTTATTTCATTGAAGAAATCTGTATATATATAGGTGAAAACTCTTTAATCTAGTGTGAAAACTCCTTCGATATCGGCCTGCTTTTGGCTTGTCTACGAAGTGTATTTGTATTTGTAATAGAGTCTTCCCTTCTGAAAGCTTTCGTCCCGAAAGCTATAATAGTTCGGTTCTCTATCGGGATCTTTCAAATACTATATAATATCATTCTAATTCGAATACCACTCAAGTTCGAATACCATTCGTATATCCTTTAATAACTTTTCAAAGTTTTATTAATTTTTATAATGATAATATCATAATATTGTTAACAAGTCATATTGAGTGGGTGGGAAAGCATTATTTTTATAAGGTTATCTGGCTAGAAGCTATTATATAGGTTGTGTGATTCAGTAGAATCATATGCAGGCTAATCCCATTATAGTATAGTCCTATACTTAGATATACAGTATAATCCAAAATCCAATACTTCTTTAGGAGCGTAACGTATATAAAAGCAGAGAGGGTTAAACTATAAGTATTACAATTGGTTTAAACCGAGTTGAGCAATGTTAATCTGAAATAGAAAGCCAATGGTATTGGGTGATCATTCCTTTGCTAGATCTTTTAAGACCCAAGATCTAACAAGATTATTTCGAATAGAATGATCATTCTATGATAATATAATAATCTTTAAAGGATAATCAGCACTTCTTTTTTTATAATAAAAATTAAAGGAAATCTATCTCTTCTGCTCCCAATCCTCCAATTATATTGGACTAAAGCCTTCGATTTTATATTATAATATAAACGTTTCTCTTTAATAAGATAATATATCTTATAGAATTATATCTATAACTTTTCTCTTTGTAGTAAAAGTATAACTAACTATCAATCAGGATGATTGATAGGCTATTAACTAGTAGTTTTTGCTCCAGGGAACCATTGTATTTATTGATCTCTAGTATTATATTTGTTTAGGTATTAATGGTCTTTATATACTAATTAATAAATTCTATTAACTATCGGCTCCAGAAAGTTATAATATTTGTCGATCTCTAGTATTACATTTGGTTAAGTATTTAATGGTCTTTATATACTATATAATGGAGTCTAATATTCCTTTTATTTGGATATGTATCCTTTTATTATTAATGTAATCGTTTGTTCCTTTTAGTATATCGCTCTGTATATCTTCTGATATATAGTCTTCTCCTCTGATTCTATCTTTGGTTTCTTCTATAGTCGTCTCTGGTTCCATTTCCGGTTCCTTTACCAGGGATACTCTCCTTCTCCTTTATAATCATCAATGTAATTATCGTTGTAAGTGTTGAATATGAAGATACAACGAAATAACATTGATTTGGGGGTAAAAAACAAAGTGGGATTGAAGCGATATATAATAAACAATATATCAAAAAATAACGAAACTGATGGCTGTAATTACAAAAAGAAGAACAAGAAGATATCGAAGATATCAGCAACAATATAAAGGGGTAATGGTCGGAAAAAGGATTGGATGCCAAAAGAGAATCCCCCCCCCCAAAAAATATAAAGAATACTCTTTAATATAATATAATAAATAAAAGAATCTTTCAATATAATGGTGTAGGATTCCTTCAAAAACGAAAACAAATGTGGGTTTCATAACTCCCCCAAAAACTATATCAGAAATATAATCTTCAATATTCTTATTAGGTTTTCTATAGGGAATTTATCAATTGTATAAGGATCGAAGGTATTCAAGGAATGGGAATATTCGAGTCTTGTTTGGAGAGGTTTCAAAAGGCTTAGGCTTTCAAAAGAGAAAGGAGATATCAAGGGAATCGATTGATTCTCGAATTGTCAGAAAAAGGGTGTAAAAAAGTAGCATCTTCTGTTTGAGTAATTTCCTAAAGCGGGTTCTTCTATATTAGCTATATTATTGGGATTCAATTCTATTAATATATTTAGTATAGCGGGCTTCTCCATTTGTCCGTTGAGTAGTTTATGATTTTATTCGATCCTATTCTGTAGATGTATTTAATATAATGGATTTCCCCGTTCAACTGTATCGATCTTATTTGTTTATTCTATTAAATCTATTGAGAATTTGATCTTTCATTTTGGAAAACTAACCCTAAACTATATAGTGATATGTAGAACCCGGATTCATAATCTATTAACAAATCATATTGAATGGATAGGAAAGCATTATTTTTATAAGGTTATTTGGCTAGAAGCTATTATACAGGTTATGTGATTCAGTAGAATTATGTGCAGGCTAATCCCATTATAGTATAGTCCCATGCTTAGATATACGGTATGATCCAAAATCCAACAAATATCTATATTTTCATTTTATGAAATTCAATATTTCTATAGTTATGATTTTGTAATTATATTATAGTACAAAAGTATCAAGAACTATAATTCTATTAAAAAATTCTTTAATATTTTCAAACTCTTCAAAATTCTTTATTCTTTTTATTTATTTTTCGATTCGGTTTTAATATTATAGATTTTTGTATTCGATTCGATTTTGATATATATAATTTTCTTTACTTTTCTTTCGAATTTCGATAAATAGGGGTTTTCTTGTTTTCTCTTTTGAATATTGATTTCGAATTTCGAATTCGATAAATATAATATTCTTTTTTTCTTTTTCGAATTTCGGATTCGATTAATATAATAAATAAAAAGTATCACGGTACAGGAAGGGGTCTTAGATAATACGATAATATTCTATAAAGGAGGAAAGAAGCTGTTAAAAAGAGCGCCGATTATGTAAAGAATAAATATTTGAAGTATTTATATAGATTAGTTAGAAATGGATAGTGAATTTGTAATAGTATTCTTTTTTTCGAGATTAGATTTATCTTTAAATAATTAATAAGATTATAATAAAATTTATTAATAAAACTTTAAAAAGTTTAAATCTATATATCCAATTATAGTGGGATTGTTATTTAGATTTTAGAATTATTTTAAAATCTATAATATATATTTTTTTATATAAATCGTATTTTCTTTTATTTTATTAATTATTTCAATATTATAAATATAATAATTGGTATTGATAGTAATAATATTATATTTAGATGATTTAAGATTTATAATAATAATTTAGATTTCTGGAGGTATAATTGATAATATTTAATTAGTATTTTTTTGTTTCCTTTTAAATCAATTATCAATTATTAAATAGAAATATAATATCTTTATTTAATTTGATAATAATAATCGTTTTTGTTATAATTATCGAATATATCTTCGAAAATCCATTTCTGAATTGGTTTCTTATCTTTATCTTTTTTTTCAAGTATTTTATTTATTGTAATTTCCAATTCCGATTTATTAATTATTAATTGTTTAGAAAAACAAAATATCGAATATATTAATATCAAAAATGATCAATAAAATATTGAAAAGATTCGAATAGTTTTTGATAACTTGATTAAACAAAATTAAAAATAGATTTTTAATATTTTATATAAATTGATCTATTTATTGTTCAGTTTTTTTATTTTATAGAATATTTTTATATTTTTAATATTATTATAAATTTTTTATTTCTTAATATAATATAACAAATCTAATTTATTTTTATTTATATATTCTTTATAGATCAAAATCAATTACTTTATTAAAATTTGAAATTGATTTAGTATTTATTTTATTTTGTTAATTATCTTGTTTTTTTTGAAGAATTTATATTTGTATATTAGAATTATTTCTAATAAATATAATTTGTTGAATTCTATATTGATATATAGATTAAATTTATAATTTGTAAAAAAAATATTCCATTGTTTTTGAAATTAAATTAATAAAAGTAAATTTAATAAAGAATAATTATTTTATTTAATTATTTTAATAGAAATTAATAAATAAAAAATAAAAGAATATTTAAAAACAATCCTAAAACATCAAAATAAAAGGTATTATTTGTTTCAATTATATTAATTATATTTATATTTATATAAAACAAATTATCTTTTATATTTCAAATAATTACTAGTTATTTTAGCCCTTCTACAAAATCTAATAGAATCTTTTTGATTTCGAGAAAGAATATAATAATATATTATGATTTCTATTGATCAAAGAAATATATAATAATAAGTTCTTTTTATATTTAATCTATTATAAAATATATAACAAAGTATTTGTAATCATTCAAAGCTTTATAATCTGGGTTCATTGTAAATATAATTTAGTAATTATAATGATTAAATAGGATAATAATATATCTATCATTAAAATTATAAGAATAATATTATTTGAGAAATAGATCGAATAAAAGAATATCAAATTCGAATTATTCTTATTTTATATATATAAATTCAATAAAGGATTAAAATATATAGGACAAAAAATAATTATAAAATAAATAAAAATATAGATTATAATGAGTTTATCAAACAAATTATGAGTGAAAATAATATAAGCTATTATTTATTTATATAATATAAATCTTTTGAAGATCAAATCCTTCAAATTGTTTAATAAAATATTCGATATATAATTCCATAATTATTTTTGTAAAAACAATTCTTTATTTGTAAAGAAAATATCTGATAATCTTTATTCTAATTAAAATAGAATCTATAAATATAAATATCGAGTTTATCTTTTGAATAAGAATAAAGAAATTAGAATTAATAGAAAATAGTATAAAATCAATTTTTAAGTATATATTGAATATTTAATAAATTATATTTCAGATATATTAATCTATTATATATGAATATCCAAATTCGATAAAGTTATTATTATTCGAAATGTAATGTTTAATGAAAAGTTCATTTATTATATAGATTTTATTAATCAAATAATCGATATTTATATTATAGAAAAGTTTAAATAGTTTGTTAAAGTCTTTAATATACAAAATTATATCGAAATGAATAGAACGATTATTCAAAACGAAGATAACTATAATGATTTCATTTATTTATTTATTTTTATAAATCGAAAAACTTTTAATTTATTTATTAAATATATTTTCGATTTATTATTTATAAATGAATTAGTTTCAAAGGTAAATATAGATCTGAAGGGTGATGATAAGAATAAAGAAATCGATCTAGGATTATCCAATCTATTTAATCCTTTAAATAATAACGATAAAGCATATAATAAAGATATACAAATATCAATCGATCTTTTTATTAAAGAATTCAGAAAAATCGATTCTTTTATTAAAAAGCAATTATATCTTGCGGATAAAGATATTAATATTATTCAAAGAGATATCTGTAATAATATTATAAATCCCGATTTTATTGAATATATTGATATAAAGAATATAAAGTATAAATCTATTAATTATATTATCGAAGTTCTTTATAATATATACAAAAATAATCTAAAGATTATTCCAATCAATCAATTTCAATATTTCAAAAGGAAATATATATATTGAAATAATCAATTAAAATATTCTATAAAGGAAATCCAATTATTATAAAGATTATTATACTTTATATATTCTTCTAATTGATTTATAAAGAATTTGTGGATTTATAATTTCGAATAAATAATTAAAAGAATTTGTATTATAAAGATTGAAATATTTAGGGCTTAGATTAATCTATTTGAATTTCAATTATATAATTACTATTTGGAATTATCTTTTTTTCGGGAGTTATTTGGTTTTTGTATTTCAGAATAATCAATATATATATAAAGATAATTATATATATAATAATATTATCAAAAAAACGATCTTAATATTGAATTCTATATAGGAATTGTTATATTTCAAAAAACAGATTTAATAAATTTACTTTATTTAAATAATTTTCATTTTATATTTTGATTTAATTAATAAAGAATAAATGATATAAAGGAATATTCTTAATTTATAATAATTTATAATATAACTATTATTAAAATTGAAACAAAATCATTATTGTTTTTTATCTAATCTATAATCAATAAATTACAAACAATACTATTTCTTTGAATTTATATATCCGCAATTCCAAAGTTACTTTGTTTTTATTATCAATTAAAAGATTATCAAATAAAATATTAATTTAAACAAAACTATAATCTTGAAATTAATAATTTTAAGATTAGGAAAACCTAATATAAAATCGATTTTAGATCAGAATCTATAAAATTGATCCCTTTTCAATAGATATTTATATATAAATACAATAATGAAGATTTAATTATTCATTATCATTTATATTTAATAATATAAAGAAATCTTTAAATTAAAAGTATTATTGAAACTATTTATACCACTATATTGATAAATCAATTATTCTGAATTGTAATAATAATTATCGTTAAATACAATCTCGAAACCAAACAATATAATATAATCAATACTTTTATCAATATTTTGTACAATTCTTTTAATACTTTAATTATATATTACCTATTTAATAAATATAAAATCCTAAATAAAAATATTATAATCAATTAAACTTTATATAATCTACAAGATTCTCTAATTATATAATTTAGGGATTTTATTCGAATATTTGAAAAACTGGAATTGATATAATACAAAAAAAAATTATATTTATATATTAATCCAAAGTATATTATTATAATTCTTTTCTTTATAAACAATATTCAAATCATTTATTATAAAAAAACGAATTAATTATTATAAAGATTATTAAGAGAATCAAAGTTATATATGAATTATAAAATTTAGAAAATATTAAATAGTTTCTAGATATATATATATTCTATAATCGATTTAAGAAAATGCTATAATTAATTTATAATATATATATTAAAAGAATTACTAAGAAATTCAAAGCAACAAATAGAACAACAAATATATCATTCCTAATAATAGTATTTCAAAAAAATCAAGGTTAAGCTTCTGTATATATTACCAAAATATATCAAAAGAAAATAAAATCAATATTATACATTATAATTATTATAAAAACAGATATATTATTCGCTATTTCGCAATTGAACCATTATTTAATTAATTTATCGAATGATTATATGAAAGTTATTGATTATTATTTATAATATCTTTGAAATATAAGGTTTTTCATAATCAAATACTACAATTTTTCGTCTTTTTAGATATTTCTTTTATAAATAATTCAAATATTCGTTGATTATTTCAAAGATATATTATACCCTTTTTTGATGATTTAATAATATAAAAAGCTTTTAAATAGAATATTATAATTACCTTGATTATTAAAATAAAGCTTTTTGAAATCAAATATATATCAAAAGAAATCATAACAATTTTATATTTCTTAAAAAAGATCAATTTAACAATAAAAAAATCTATAATAATCTTCTATAATAATCAATAAATAATTAAATTGATGATCAATAAAAATAAATAAATCATTATAAAATTATAATATATCGATATCTAAAATATATGATTATATTAAGAATATTCAAAAAGGAATTTTTATATAATTTATCTATCAATTATCAATATAACTATTAATAAATTCATCAAAAACCTTACAAAATAAAAGTTCGAATATTTCCGATCTTTTTTCAATCTACAAGATATAAATAATATATCACAGGATAGTATGATTACAGAGCACTTTCAGGGATCGGGGAATAGATAGTATATATGATTGATAGAGTAAATAGAATTGAATGATTTGTTCTTGATTATATGGATTGAAGATTGTATATGTAGAATAAATGAATGATTATTTAATCGATATATATTTTGATTAAATTAGATCTTTGTTTATTAATATATCAGGATTATTTTATTAATTGGAGAGATTGATAAAAATTAAAAGATTTTTTATTTTGATTGAAAAGTATTCTTTTGATTCTTTGTAGAATATAGGGCATTGTAAGGCTTTTTGTGATATATTTTCTAAATCGAGGAGTGATTTGAAATAAATAGAAAGATATAGAAAGTAGTGATTTATATAATTTATAAAGGAATATATGAAATAATTATAGATAAATATCAATAAAGGAATGATGTAATATATAAATCTGAAATGATTCTGATAGTTTTAGAATAGAAGAGAATTTAATTGTATAAAAACTATAAATATCTTTTGATTTCGGATTGATATCTATGATATTCTTTCGAAATCAAGATTTGAATAATGAAAAGAAAGTTTTCTGTCAAAAGAGCACAAAAGAACGACCGATCCCACAACACAGCAACCGGAAACATCTGTAATTGCTAGATTATAGTATATTAATTGTGATAACGAAATAAAATGAATGAATTTTTAAAGATATATGGATTCCTTTTTTATATTTTCGTTTTTTATTTTAATTAAGTTTTTATTGATCATTATTATATTTAAAATTTCAAAGGTTAAAAAAGCTAAATAAGCGAATTTCAATTGTATTAGACAAATAGTAATTGAAAAGAAAGTTTTGAAAGAATCGAATGTAAGAGAAAATCCTAATACTTTTTTGAAAGATTAATAAATCGAATAAGAAAGATTAATAAATCCGGTATAGATATCGAATTAAGATATTGATCTTTAGGAGTATAATTTAATTATATTTGTTTTTAGAATGATATACAATTAATTATTTCAGAAACCATTTCCCTTTATCGAAGGAATTATTGTTTATTGTAATTAATTATTTATTATAAATCCAAATAATAATTTGAAGGTAGGTTTCGTTTTTGAATTTTGTTATATAATTTTATTAATCCTATATTTGTAATTATCGAAGTAAGAATTATTTGATAAAGAAAAGCAAAGAAGAAGGGTTTCTTTATTTGATAATAACAACAATCTATTTAATCTATTTGTTAACTTTTGGTGCAGGAAGTAGTAGTATTGTTGACTATATAGGTTGAACTAAGGATCTATAATTCTAGTAGGAATAGAATTGAGGTTATCCCCAAATATAATCTATGCATTATTGTGGTCTCGTGATTTCAATTCTAATCCTATAATGGTCTCATTTCCAATACTCCTTTATTGAGGATATCCTATTCGATCTTTCTAAATTATTAATCCCAATATTTTCTTGAATCTTTCGAAAGCAATCCTTATATAAGGTTTCATCATTTTGTCAGTAATTATATCATATATATTGATATAACTAATAGCGATTTTCTCCTTTTCTATTAAGTCTTTAATGAAATGATAATTGATATTTATATGTTTGGATTGTTTATACAAATGTAGATTCTTAGTTAAAGCTAAAGTATTTTAATTGTTATTAAGTATTTGAATTGTATCTTTGTTCTTTTTAATATAATTTGATTTGAATAGATCTTTGAATATTTGTGTAATCTATCTTTCTTGTTTGATGAATATTGTTATCGCAATATATTCTGATTTTGTATTAGAGGTAGTTATAGATACTTGTTTTTTGTTAGTTTATGATATAGGGCCTTTGTAGAATATCACAATTCCTTTTGAAACACTTTTCCGGTTATATTTGTTATTAATCCAATCTGTATTTGTATATACCTTTATTGTATTATCAAATATATTGTATTTTTTGTAGATATCAGATTATACTCCTTTTGACCTGAATCATAGCTTCTATTTGATTATTGATCGTAGATATCGTATCAGATTTTTCAAAGCTATAGTATGATGTTTTATTGGTTTTACTATAAATTATGAAAGTCTTCCAACTGAGAATGCTATATCTGGTTGAATGTATACCATTGAATGAATTACATTTCCTATTCGTTATTAATATTCGTTTATATTTATTAGTTCATTATCATCGGTTGCTAATCGGAGATGAGTATAATCCATTATTAACAGTTTCTTAATTTGATATTATCTATATGTAATACTGTATTTGATTAATATAACATCGAAATATTCTTTTTGATTTATAATTAATATATATACTTTTCTATTACGAATGATTTTAACATTTAGGATCTTACTAATCTCCCTTAGATTCTTAATGTTAAAATAGGCCGATAGCTTTTCATCGAATCAAATAATTTGCAATGATATATACGATGTAATAACGATATCGTTGATATATACCAGTAATATTATATTATGGTTTTTGGATATATATAAATATGGGTCTGCCAAATTTTGTACAAAACCTATATTTAAAAGCTCTTTCTTTAATAGTAAATTCTAGTTCTTTTTAGTTTGCTTTAAATTATATAGGCTTTGTAGAACTTGTAGTATATATCCCTTTTTGATTTTGATACTTTGAAATGATTCAAGGTAGATCTTTTCCTTCAAATGCAATTCGGTAAAGGCGTTTTTGATATCGAAATATGAATATTCCAAATTTTCTTTTGCGATGATAATTAGGAATAGTTTGAGTATATTTAGCTTTATTATTGATACAAATGTTTCGTTATAATCCTTTCCTAGTATCTAATTGAACCTTCGAGTTATTAATCTTGCCTTGAATCGTTTTACCTTGTTATTCTTGGTCTTAATTATAAATACCCATTTTGTCGAAATTAGATTACTTTCTTTAGGGAATATATATTCTTTTTAAGTACTATTTTGAATTAAGGATATAATTTCCTTTTGAATGGTTTCCTTTCATTTTTTAGAATGTTCTCGATCCGATATTGCTTTTTTATAAGTTCTTAATATTTTGATTCCTAGAATTTCTTCGATTGGATATACTATACCTTTTGTATTGTTTATATCTATCAACGAAATTATGAAATCTGAAACGATTTTATCTTTGATATAAAAATTCATCTTGTAAATAATTGGGATTATAATTATAGTATGTTTTACACTTTCTTGAATTTTGACTTATATAGATATTACAATCAATATCTTTATAATTTTGCTTTTCTGTTTTTCTTTAAAATCTTATTCTATATTTCTTTTCCGTTTTTGTATTAGATATTTTAGGGATTTGTTTTTAAGATCCATTTTATCCTTTTATTCGATCTCAAATGATTATAGATTTACTTTGTTTTTTGATTCTATTAAAATAAATTTATCAACAAAATTTAAGATGATTTTAAATTTTGCTTTTAGTATAGATTTAGGGTTTGTAGAAGTTGATTTTTAGATTGGATCTTCTGAAATGATGGATTCGATATTTAAAATATCTTTGGAAAAAGATTCTTGATTTATTTTCTGAATATTATTATTTTTATTTTCATTATATATTAGTATTGATATATCTAATTTATCTGATTTCAATTCGACAATTGGGGTATTTGATATAATCACTGAATTCGGTATAATATTTGTTAGAGAGAATATTTGGAATAAAGGTGATATAGATATCGCATTTGGTATTGAGGATGGAGAAGATGTTTTGTTTGCTGCTGGTCTATTATAAGATTTTCGATCTGGCTTTACATTTTTTATTCCTTATAGACCTGATTCATAATTTCTTAATTTAAGATTCAAATCTCCTCTTCAATGAGATTCATTTATGATTATTCTATTTAATCGAAATATATAATTTAATTCTGGAGAATATATTTTGATATATTTGTTTGTAATTTTTGAGTACTTTAGGAATATATTGATTCTCGAAGTATCCTGCAATTTGTTGTGTCTTTGCTTTTTCGGAATAATTTTGGAATTGATATAAATATAATATTTGCTTTCTTAGATTTTATATATCTCTATATTTGATATTGTATTTGTAAAAGCTTTTATAGGGGATCGATTTATTTTATTTATATCAGGATTAATATTAGTACGATTTTTGATATAAGTATTGTATTTTATAATTTTATTCCAAAATTCTAATGATAATCCAATTTCTTTTAGTATTGCTTTTATATCTACTTTTGTAATCCTTATATTTTGTTTTGCGGGTTTGTTTTGATATAAAGAGGTAATTGTTATAATTTCGGATTGTATATTTGATGATTATTCATAAATAGCTTATAGGAGTTCCGGTATATTGTTAATCCTGGTTGTAATGATCTTTTCTTTAGTAATTAATTCCATTTTCTTTTTCCAAGTTTTCAATATTTGAATTATATTGTTTTTTTGTTTAAATAGTATAATTCAATTTATTCTTATATAATTGTTAATAATCAATATGAAATAACGATTCCCTTGAATCGATTTTGGGAATGATTCTGCAATATCGAAATGTATAAATTCGAATCTCTTTGATTTGTATAGATTCAATTGTTTTGGAATACGATTGATCATTTTGATAAATATATACATTTTATAGATATTTAATTCAATTGAGATCTTTATCGGTTTAGTTATATTGAATACCTTATATAGATTCTTGATTTTATCTAGATCTAGATGATTGAATCTTCGATATTATAATAGGTATTTCTCTTTTTCTTTGAATATTAATTCATTATTAATACCTTTGATGCTATTGATTATTTTTGAAGAAAAGCCTTTTTCTTGATTATTTTGGTATATACTAGAATAGAAAACTATATCCTTATATCCTTTAATTATATATGAAACCATATATATTCCGTTTTGTATTCTAATATAAATAACTTTCTTATTATCCTTTTTGAAATATATATAATAAAAATTGAATTCTCTTTACAACCCTATTTCACAGATCCTTTTTCCTGATAATAAGTTTACTTTTAGCCCTAGTATATATAATACATTTGAAAATAGCATCTTAGAATTATTTTCGTATATTATATCTACTAAATCTTAATGACAATAATATATTATTTCCTTATTAACCTTTATTCTTTGTTTGATAATAAATTCTATTGATCTGAATAATGAAGATTGGTTAGATATATATAAAGAAGTGTTTGTATTAGTATATTATTTGCTAGGGGAAGTTTTATTAATGGTTTTCTTTGTTAAATTGTAATCTTTCTTTATTATATCCTCAATATCGGAATCTGATTCAGAGATATTGTTAATAAGGTATATTTAATCTTTTTTATTGAAATAGATCTTTTTTGGATTTGATGATTCCCTTTTTCTTTAATAATAAAAATAACTATAAAGGAATTTGCTGATTCGCATTAAATATAAATAGTCTCGTATATAATGATCTTCCCTTTGATACAGATCACAAATATTGTTTGAGATCTCGAAATCTGATTCTTAATGTCGAGAAGTGTATCTAGATCCTTTTGCAATTTGCATTAGCTTTGATCTATCTTTAAAACAAAATTTCTTAATTTATAAATACTTGATCTTATCATTGATACTAAAGCTGATTTGGATATCCAATATATCCATTACTTCTTAATAATCGATTGAAAGATTATATATTAAAACCAAAAACAAAGTAGTATTTTAATATACTAATCAATAGTTTTCATTTACAGTTTCTAATTTTCTTTTATATTCTTTCAATTTATTTCAAACTTTGATAATAATTATATCAGAATAGATATTAAATTGGAATTTGAAGTTCTGAATCATTATTATATATATATTAGTTGTGACTATATTAACTCTGGTATATTTTGATTTAAGGTATCTCCAAAGTATATATACTATTGAATATTTATCGATAAAGATTTTATTATTATCATTAAATATTATATAAATATATAATAATATATTCGCTTTATCCTTTAAATATTCTGATTTTAACTCGATATTGTAATATACACGACCATTGATCTTATAAGCAGATATTATATTGAATCTTGTAATCTACATATATTCGTTTAATATTTGATCAATTATATAAAATCATCCTTTCCCTTTCAATTATATCTTCGTTTGTCTAAACTATTATTTATAATTGTTTTGATCAAACTTTGAAGGATTATTTGATTCCGATATTATAAAGGTTTCTTATTATTTGATAGGTATCAAAAATAATCTTTAGATTTTTAAGATGATCTTAAAAAAAAAAGATATATAATAAATAAATTCAAAATAATAAAGAAATATAAAAATAAAACAATAAAAAAATTCGTAAGATTGTATTATAATATATTTTCTTATAGCTATACGAACTTGCTTTTCACCTCTGCTATAATTCTGTATCGGCATTATACAAACTGCTTTCCATTTTGGTCTATAATATTGTAAATTATAAACTATATTATCGTATTTTAATTCTGCTTCGATGGTATTATATGAAAACTTTGATTTTCATTCTATTCCACCCTTACTAACTATACTAATCCTTTCTCGATTTGTTTTACTTTCTAATCATTACTATACAACCGGATCTTATAATTTATTAACTTTTAATACAGGAAATAATAATATTATTGATTATATAGATTGAATTAAGAATCTATAATTCTAATAGGAATAGAATTGAGGTTATTCCCAAATATGGTCTGTACATCATTGTGGTCTCGTGACCTCAATTCTAATCCTATGATGGCCTCATTTCCAACATTATTGATATTAAAGTTTTCGAATAATGAATCAAATAAAGGAAAAAAGAAGAAAGTATCATCGAAAGTTGCTGATTCTTTAATCAAAATAAGAGATAAAAGAAGTTATAGGAAAAGGAATGATTATCTATATATTTGATATATAAAATCGTTAATTATTAGGAAATATAATTTCTATAGCGAATGTTTTATTGATTCTTTTAAACCGAATAATCATCGATATTGAAATTGTAATATTCATCTGTATATTCCCTTACTAGTTTTTCTTTATTTTTTGGTAGATTATTATATGGTTATTTATTAACAAAATTCGAAAATAAATTCTTTATTCACCCTTCACTTTTATGGTATATTAATCATTGATTATATAATCCAAACAAGGATATAGGATTGTAATGAAAATGATATTAAAGATCGAGAAAAAGAGAGAAATTGTTCCTTCATTTCTATATTATTGTTTCTTCTTTTCTTACTATATTATTTATCAAAGTTTACAAAAGATTAAATGAACAAAGTATATTATAATTTCGGAAAACAATAATAAAAATGAAAAAGAAAAAGTAATGAATAAGAAAAAGAGAAAGCAATAGATAATATATCTGAAAAAAAGGAAAAAAAGGGATAATCCTTTAACTTCTATAACTTTTGTAATACCAATAATATTAATAGTTTTGATTATTTCAATTATTTTTTGTTCATTAATTGTTATAAATAATCCTAAGGCTTTTTTACTTGAATTTTAAATTATTGAATTCAGAAAGAAATTTATTCTTTTTTGAAGATAGAAAAATAAGGAATAAAAAAGGGATCGACCTTGATTATTCTTCGTTTCTTGATGGATATGGAATACATAAATTGGAATACATTATGGAAAAATATAATGATTTGGGATACCAAATAGGATTTATTTTATTTATATTAAAAGGAAGAATTACAAATTTCAGATTATCATTATTTAAATTTTATAATCCAGATTATTATTATTCAAGTTTTATAATCCTATTGCTTATATTTTATAAATTGAAAAAGGATCGAAAATATTCGAACTTTTGTTTTGTAAGATTTTTAATGAATCTATTAATAGTTATATCAATGATCGATAGATAAATTATATAAAAGTTCTTCTTTAAATATTCTTAATATAATTATATATTTTGAATATCGATGTGATATAATTTCATAATAATTTATTCGTTTTCATCAATTATCAATTTAATCGTTTACTGGTTATTATAAAAGATCGTTATAAATTCTTTTATTATTAAATCGATTTTCTTTAAGAAATATAGAATTATTATAGTTTCTTTTGATGTATATTCGATTTCAAAAATTTTTATTTCAATAATCGAAATGATTATAATATCCTGTTTAAAAGTTTTTTATATAATTAAACCATCAAAAAGGAATATAATATATTCTTAAAATGATTAACGAATATCTGGATCATTTATAAAAGAAGTATTTGAGAAAACGAAAAGTTGTAATATTTGATTATCGTTATATTGGATAACGAGATACCTTATATTCCAGAGATATTGTAAACAATAATTAATAGTTTTTATATAATCGTTCGATAAATTGATTAAATAATGATTTAATTATAAAACAATGAATAATATATTTGTTTTTATAATGATTATAATATATAATATTAATCTTATTTTCTTTTGATATATTTTGATAATATATATAAGAACTTGATCTTGATTTTTCCAAAATACTATTATTCAAAGTAATATATTCGTTATCCCATTTGTTGTTTTGAATTTTTTTTAGTAATCTTCTTAATATATATATTATAAATTAATTATAATTTTTTTAGATCGATTACAAAGTATATATATATTTTGAAACCATTTAATATTTTCAAGATTTTATAATTTATATATAATTTTGATTCCCTTAATAATCTTTATAACAACTAATTCGTTTTTCTTATAATAAATAATCTAAATATTATTTATAAAGAAAAGAACTATAATAATATATTTTAGATTTATATATAAATATAATTCCTTTTTATATTATATCAATCCCATTTTCTCGAATATCCGAATAAAATCCCTAAACTATATAATTAAGGAATCTTATAGATTATAACATTTTTGTTTAGGATTTTGTATTTATTAAATAGATAATATATAATTAAAATATTAAAAGAATTATATAGAGTATTAACAAAGATATTGATTATATTATATTATTTGATTTCGAAATTGTATTTAATAATAATTATTATTATGATTTGGAATAATTGATTTATCAATATAATAATATAAATAATCTCAATAATACTTTTAATCTGAAAATCTTTTTGTATTATTAAATATAAATAATAACAAATAATTAGATCTTGATTATTGTATTTATATATAAATATTTATTAAAAAAGAATTAGTTTTGTAGATTCTAATTCAGAATCGATTTCATATTAGGTTTTCCTAATTTTAAGATTATTAATCTCAAAATCGTAATCTTGTTTAAATCAATATTCTATTTGATGATTTTTTAATTGATAATAGAAATAAAATAATTTTGGAATTGCGAATATATAAATTCAAAGAAATAATATTATCTGTAATTTATTGATTATAGATCAGATAAAAGGTAATAATGGTTTTATTTCAATTTTAATAATAATTATATTATAAATTGTTATAAATTGAAAATACTTTTTTATATCGTTTATTCTTTATTGATCAGATTAGAATATAAAATAAAAATTATTTAAACAGAATAAGTCTATTGAATTCGTTCTTTGAAATATAATAGTTTTTATATAAAATTCAATATTGGGATTGTTCCCTTGATAATGTTATTGTATATATAATTGCCTTTATATATATATTAAATATTTTAAAATACAAAAACTAAATGATTCCTGAAAAAAAATGACTTTGAATGATAATTATATAATTGAAATTCAAACGAATTGATCTGAGCCCTGAATATTTTAATTCTTATAATACAAACTTTTTTAAGTATCTATTTAAAATCATGAATCTATAAATCCTTTATAAATTGATTAAATGAATATATAAAACACAATAATCTTTATAATAATTGAATTTCCTTTACAAAATATTTTAATTGATTGTTCCAATATATATACTTCTTTTTGAAATATTAAGATTAATTAATTGAAATAATCTCTAGATTATTTTTGTATATATTATAAAAAATTTCGATAGTATAACTAATAGATTTATACTTTATATTCTTTATATCAATATATTCAATAAAATCGGAATCTGTATTATTATTATAAATCTCTTCTTAAACAATATTAATATCTTTATTTACAAAATATAATTACTGTGAGAATCACAGCAAAGAATCGGTTAATATTCGAATAACAATAGGTTTGGGTTTAGAATCAAGACTTTTCATTACTCTCTTCAATCGCATTGAAGAATTCCCTCTCTATATAAATGAAAACTCTTCAAATTAGTATACAATTCGGTCCGCTTTCGACTAGCCCTCGTTTCGTAATTGAGATTCGTAACAAAGCCCTCCTTTCCGAAGCTTTCGTCCTCGAAAACTTTTGAAATGAAACCATTTAAATTGAAATATCCAATCAGAACTAATATCATTCCATATTGTATTGTATATCTTTTCGTAAAACTATTATAGATCTATTTTTATTATATTATATACCTTTTGTAAAACCATTATAGATCCATCGATATTACATCGTATATCTTTTCATAAAATCATTGTAGATCCATCGATATTGGATTATATACCTTTTCATAAAATCATTATAGATTTATCAATATTATATCGTATATTTTTTCGTAAAACTATTATAGATCCATCGAAACCCTTTCAACTCTTCCAAACCTCATTAACTCTTTTATTCATAATTCTATAATAATCGACCGAGCTGAAACTCTAGTGAAGAATTTTATATAACAACTAAAAGCTATAATAATTCCTTTAACAGTGAAATTATAATACCTATATCTTCGTTTTATAAAGTTCAGTATTTTTATTTCTTTGAAAATTCTTTAATATCATTTAAAAACCCTTATATATATATTTATTTTCAATTTACTTTCATTTCGATTTCGGTACGATTTCGATAAATATACTTTCGATTTGGATTCGGTAGGTATGCTTTCGATTCGGATTTGATATATTTTCGATTCGGATTCGGTATGTTTTCGATTCAGATTCGATAGGTATACTTTCAATGCAATAAATAGGGGATATTAATATTTTCTTTTTTGAATTAATATCTTTATCGATTTCAATAATCCTGTAGATTCGGTAAATAATAAGAAAGGAGGTTTTCATTTGTTTTTTCTTTTGAAATCTGAAATATAAAATCTATTATCTTCATCAATATATCGATTCAAATTTGTATCAAAATGATATCTTTAGTATAAATACTGTTTCGTCTTCAATTAATATACTAATTTTTCGATATAGATCCAACTATTTGTAATCAATTTTCATTAGTGATCTTTTAGAATCATATAAGAACTAGCTTTATCTCTTCTTTTGAAAGAGACTTAATATTCTATCAAAAAGAAAAAACTTCAAATATTCCATCAAAATCTCATTTTGAAAACAGAAATGTAGTTATTATTGTATATGAATTCATTCATTATACTTCTCAAAAATAATACCAAAAACTTTATTATAATCTCAATTTCAATATCTTCAATTTCAATATCTTCAACTTCAATATCTTCAATTTTTCTAACAATTTTTATATTCAAAATTCTTCAATCTTCCAATAAAATCCTGAAAGTTCTTCATATACTTTTTGTTTTTTCGTCCTTTTATTTGAATGATTTGTATAATTTAAGAATTCGCTTTCGAATTTCGTAAAATAGAATAGAGTTCGGTTCGTATATCATATTCATATCTTTCGAATAAATCTTTTCAATTCCTTTTCTTGTTTTCTTGATTTTCTTGATTCGAAGGTTTTTCGTAATATTTTTGATAGATTTTCGACAATATTCTAAAGGGTTTTCAAAGGCTCATTTCGAGGCCAAATTCGTATATGTTTTAAAAGTAAATTTCGAAAGTTTTCGATAAAATTCGAAGGCTTTTGTAGATCAAAAAAAATAAAATTATTCTCAAAATTAACCGATAAATTGCTCTCAAAAATGGATAAAAAGAATTATAAGAATCACAACAAAAAATCAATTAATATTCGAATAACAATAAATTTGGATTTAAAATCAAGACTTTTCATCACTCTCTTTAATCGTATTGAAGAATTCCCTCTCTACATAAATGAAAACTCTTCAAACTAGCGTACAATTCGGCCCGCTTTCGGCTAGCCCTCGTTTCGTAGTTGAGGTTCGTAACAATTACTTTTTAATAAAAGTATCAACTTCTTGGGTTTCTTTAATAAAAAGATCGATCAATATTCATATATCTTTATTATATATCTTATTATTATTATCTAAAGAATTAGATAAATTGAATAATCCTAAATCGACTTTTTTATTTTCATTATCATCCTTCAGATCTATATTTATCTCTAAAGCTAATTTGTTTATAGATAATAAATCTGAAATATATTTGATAAATAAATCAAGGGATTTTCGATTCGTAAAAATAAATAAATAAATGAAATCATTATAATTATCCTCGTTTTGAATAATCGTCCTGTTTATTTCAATATAATTTTATATATCAAGGGTTTTAACAAATTGTTTAAATTTTTCTGTAATATAAATATCGATTATTTAATTAATATAATTTATATAATAAATGAATTCTTTATTGAATATTATATTTCGAATGATAATAACTCTATCGAGTTTGGGTATCTATATATAATAGATTAGTATATTTGGGATATAACTTATTAAATATTTAATATATACTTGAGGATTGATTTTATATCATTTTCTATTAATTCCAATTTCTTTATTTTTATTCAAAAGGTAAATTCAGTATCCATATCTATAAATTCCGTTCTAATTGAAACAGAGATCGTTAGATATTTTCTTTATAAATAAAGGATTATCTTTATGAAAATAATTACAGAATTATATATCAAGCATTTTGTTAAACGATTTGAAGAATTTGATTTTCAAAGGATTTATATTATATAGATAAATAACAATTTGTATTACTTCTATTTATAATTTATCCAATAAATTTGTTATAATCCTTATTTTTATTTATTTTGTGATTATTTCTTGTTCTATATATTCTGATCCTTTCTTAAGTTTATATATATAAAATAAAAATAGTTCGAATTTGATGCTTTTTTGTTCGATCTATTTCTCAAATAATATTATTCTTATAATTCCAATAATAAATATATCATTATCCTGTTTAATCTTTATAATTGCTAAATCATATTTATAATGAATCCAAACTATAAAGTTTTGAATGATTACAAATATTTTGTTGTATATCTTGTAATAAATTAAATATAAAAAGATTTTGCTATTATATATTTCTTTGATCAATAAAAGTTATAATATATTATTATATCTTTTATTGAAATCAAAAAGATTCTATTGGATTTTATAGAAGAACCGAAATAGTTAGTAATCATTTGGAGTATAAGAGATGATTTATTTTATATGAGTATAAATATAATCAATATAATTGAAATAAATAATACCTTTTATTTTGATATTTTGTATTGCAAATATTAAATATTCAAAAGCTTTTTTTCCTAAATGCTTGGAGTATTTATATTATATTTTATTCATATCTTTTCTTGAAAGAAATAGATTATAAGAACAATAAAATACTTTATTTATTTTTCTATTTATTATTAAATATATTATAAAAAGATTACTTATAAGGATAAATAAAAGAATATTTGAATAAATAAAAAATGATTTATATTCTAAGAATACAAGATTTTCAGTACAAATATATTGAACAATTATTATACTATTTATATAATCTCCTTTATGAAAAATACAATTATATTCTAAAAACTATAAACCGACTTTCTTCAATCGAATCTTCGAAACAATATTGATATAAAAATCAAAGATGAATATTATATTGTTCAAGATTAAATCATTATTAAAATAATCTTCTCTTTTGATAATTCTTTTAATAATACAAACCCTACATTTTAAAACTTGAAAATTAAAGATATCTACTTTTATAAAATCATTAAAATTGAATCATTAATATCAATAATTATCCAAAAGAAAGATATTGTTTATAATATATATAATACTATAATTATTGAGTAAAATATTATTGAATAGATAATATATTTTTATTATTATAAAATATACCCTTCATTAATTATATCGAGTATCCAAGATAATAGTATTAATTGAAAATCCTGAAGGATCAATAGAACTTTTCATTCATTTCCTTTTGATTTAATTAAAATAAAATTGTTTTTATAAATATAATCTTATTCGATCCCTAATTATTTATAATTCGTTTTTATTGAATACTCTTTTAAACAATGGATTAATCTTTTTGATAAATATTAATTCAATAGTTTTATAATTATAAATAATATAATTATAATCAAATCTATTGTTTTATTCAAATTCGATTCTACAAGAATATTCCCAGGTTTTTTTGATCCCTTAATTGTTTTCAAAATTAATACTTTTTTTATTTTTTTTAGGCTTTTTATTATTTTAAAAAGAAATAAATATAGAATATATTCCTTCTTTAGTTTTTAAAAAAATAAAATCCTAAAAGATTAATCCTTCAAAAACATCTCCGAATTGTTTGAATAAGAGATTTGTCACGGAAAGCCCTGTGATCCCCTGTATCTTATGAAGGATCAAAGCGTATACTTTCCAATCGGAATGAAGGATCTTCTAGCCTTTATCAATCTACCAATTGATAAGGTAATCCTGATATATTAATAAATAAAGATCTAGTCTAATTAAGATGTATATCGATTAGATAATCACTCATTTGTTCTATATATACAGCTCTTGATTCATATAATCAAAAGCAAATTATTCAATTCTTTTATTTTATTAATCATATATACTATCTATTCTCCGATCCCTGAAAATGTTTTGTAATTATACTATCTTGTAATAGTTATAAACCTAGTAACCCTTAAATCTACATAACTTTCTATTCAGTAATTATTAAGTATTCAAAGGATTATTTTTATATTATTCCTATTTCATTTATAATTCAATATTTATATCAATTCAGTTACTTTTATTCAATATAACAAAAGATCAAAACGATCTTCTTTTTACAATCTGTATTCAATAATTAAAATGATATCTATGTTTGAAAAATAAATATCAAGTTCAAGGAATCTGGAATTCAGTTAATCCAAAGAACGATTTGTTTGTTTCTATATCAGTTATATTCATTCCAAACTCCGATCTAATGAATAAATTTATCTATATTCAAATCGATTAGTTTTTAATCAAATTATTTGTTTTATTTTTTATTATCGATTTCCAAATTAAATATAATCAAAAAAAACAAATTTAATATCAAAAGGAATTCTCGGAATATCTTATAGTGATTCAATCCAGAGAAGATACAAATAGAAATATAAAAATAAAAGATTCTGATGGTAATATATTGGGATTCATTTCTAATAGATTTATTATTTCATTTTCAATCATTTTTCAAGAAATCTTTTTCGAGTTTGTTTTTTTTCAATTAAAGTATCGATACCGATAATAAGAATATATATAGAATTACAAAGCCTTTTATGATGTTTACAAATGGATCGAATTGTTAATTGATCAAATATATTTTATAAAATTATTTATTCTTAATTAAGGTACTATAACTTTTTTATTCAAGATGATTATTAATACATTCAAAAGGAAGCTTGTATCTACAATAATTATTATTAAGCTTATAATATTATAAGAATATCGGTTTGTTCTAATACAAACCTCATTCGGCAGAACCGATTCTATCAAATAGTATAGGGATTGGATTATAGTTTATACTAAAGCTCTTATATACAAGATCATTAAAGTATAGGATGAAATTACTATCAATATTTTTCTACAAATTGTTAATATTAGAATACTTTCAATTTAGATAAATACTATAATTATACAAATCGAAATGAATAATCAATTCGGATTATTCAACCTTTTATTCAAATAATTCAAAGATATTTTTAGAGGATTAATCTTTCAGAATTCTATTTTCCCAAAAGCTGTGACGAACCCAACGAGCGTTTAGAGATCAACCTTAGAATTAAAAGCTACAGAGCTAAAGAGAGAGTGCTATAAAGCTATATATATGATCGGCTTGAAGCTTAATATCGTATTAGCCTGATTAAATGTGATTATATATATTTTGTGATATTACCCTTTTCTTTTGAAGAATTCGCCTTGAATTCGCTTTAAATGAATAATTTAAATACAAAAATAATTATTAATTTTCTTTTGATAAAAATACCTAATACATGGATTGTATTATAACCAACAAATATATATCCATTATACTATATACTTCCTCCAAACGATCTTCAAAATATCGGTTATTGATCATCTCTCCTAGATCTTTATCATTATTGCTTTTAGATTCAGTAATCAATATAATAACCAAAATAGACTCTTATCGATTTTGAATTCCTTAATATGAATCTAACAGATAGGTTTGTATTTAATAGGAAATACTTCTATATTATACACATTTATTTTGCTTACACAAAAGAATTTTTTCAAAAAAAGAAAATTTGGGCACTCGTACACAGAATAAAATCAAAATACAATCAAACTTATCCAATTGAATATCAAAAGAGTTAAAGATATTAATAACATTAAGATTGCTAACATCCATTGGATTATGGTTTTGAAAGTGGAATGGATTCTGCAATATATATAGGGTTTTAGATTCATTAGAGTAGAATAATACAGGGAATCCATTCGTTATACGAATAGTTAGTTGTTATATAATTTGAATAAAATCGGGATAGGAATAGGGAAAAGAAAGTTATTAAGAAAAACAATTTCTAAGAGTAGTATTGAATTTATTACAAAAAATTGAAATCTTATTCAAATTAGATCAATTCTGATCTTTAACTTTGTAAAGGATCCTTTCGAATTTTGCAATATAAATATATAGAGAATCAATTCCTTGTTTGAAAATGAATAACTTATCTTCAGCTTTTTGAATTTTATTTGGATTATTGTAAACATATATAAATTGATTTAGGATTGTTATATAATTTAAGGGAATGTTTTGATCAAAAAAAGAAAACAGGATCAAAAAGAGAGGGTTTTGGACAAGAAGGAATATAAACAACAGGAGTACGTTTGAGAATTAGGGAGTATAGGAACAAGATTTTATCCTACTGATAAATCATTTTACCACAAAATTCTGTAATTGTAAGGTTTATCGAATTGTAATCCATAACTTAGAAATTAAAGGTAAGAAAAAAGACAACACCTTCGAATAATATCAAGAAGATCTATATACAGACAAAAAAGCAGGAATGATGTGCTTAAACAGGAGTAAACGAAATGTGTATAAGTATATATAAATGTTATTCTATTTCTTATCTAGAAGAACTTTTAATAATATAACGAATTTAATAAACGTTTAGAGATCAACCTTAGAATTAAAAGTTATAGAGTTAAAGAGAGAGTACTACAAAGCTATATATATGATCGGCTCGAAGCTTAGTACCGTACTAGCCCGATCGGACGCGATCACGTGTATCTCGTGACAAAAGCTAAAAAAAGGAATATATTCTATATTTACCTTTTTTTAAAATGATAAAAAATCTAAAAAGAATAAAAAGAATATCAATTCTGGAAACAATTAAAAGATCAAAAAGATTTAAGAATATCTTTATAGAATTGAATCTAAATAAAACAATAGAATTAATCATAATTATATTGTTTACAATTGCAAAATTATAAAATTAATATTCATTAGAAGAATTAATCTATTATTCAAAAAGGTATTCAATGAAAATGAATTATAAGTAATTAAAAATCGAATAAAATTGCATTTATAAAAGCAATTTCATTTTGATTAAATCAAAAGGAAATAAATAAAAAGTTCTATTGATCCTTCAGGATTTTCAATCAATATTATTATCTTGGATACTCGATACAATCAATCAGGGGTATATTTTATAATAATAAAAGTATATTATTTATTTAATAATACTTTGTTCGATAATTATGATACTATATATATTATGAATGATATATCTTTATTGGATAATCATCGATATCGATTATCCGATTCCAATGATTTTATAGAAATAGGTATTTTTAGCTTCCAAATCTTAAGATACAGAGTTCGTATTATCAAAGGGATCATCAAAAGAGAAGATTATTTTAATAATGATCTGATTTTGAACAATGTAATATTTATCCCTGGTTTTCATATCAATATCGTTTTGAAGGTTCGATTGAAAAAAGCTGGCTTATAGTTTTCAGAATATAATTATATTCTTTGTAAAGAAGATTATATAAATAATATAGTAATTGTTTAATATATTTGTATTGAAAATCTTGTATTCTTAGAATATAAACCATTTTCTATTTATTTGAATATTCTTTTATTTATTCCTATAAACAATCCTTTTATAATATATTCAATAATAAATAGAAAAATAAATAAAGTATTTTATTATTTTTGCAATCCACTTTTCCCAAAAAAAGATACAAATAAAATATAATATAAATATTTTGGATATTTGAAAAAAAAACTCTTGAATATTTAATATTTATAATACAAAATATCAAAATAAAAAATATCATTCATTCCAATTACACTGATTATATTTGTATTTATATAAAGCAAATTATTTCTTATATTTCAAATGATTATCAACTATTTCAGCCCTTCTACAAAATCTAATAGGATTTTTTTGATTTCGATAAAGAATATAATAATATATTATAGCTTTTATTAATTAAAGAAATATATTATAATAAGATCTTTTCATATTCAATTTATTACAAAACATATAACGAAGTATTTGCAATTATTCAAAGCTTTATAATCTAGATTCATTATAAATACAATCTAGCAATCATAATAATCAAATAGAATAATAATATATCTATCATTGAAATCATAAAAGCAATATTATTTAAGAAATGAATCAAATAAGAAAGCATCTAATTCGAATTATCCCTATTTTATATATATGAATCCAATAAAGGATCAGAATATACAAAACAAGAAATAATCACAAAACAGATAAAAATATAGATTACAATAAGTTTATTGGATAAATTATAAATAGAAATAATACAAATTGTTATTTATCTATATAATATAAATTCTTTGAAGATTAAATCCTTCAAATCGTTTAATAAAGTATTCGATATATAATTCTATAATTATCTTTACAAAAATAATCCCCTATTTGTAAAGAAAATATCTAACAATCTCTATTCCAATTAGAATAGAATCTATAAATATAAATACCAAGCTTACCCTTTGAATAAAAATAGAGAAATTGGAATTAATAGGAAATGATATAAAATCAATCCTTAAGTATATATTAAGTATTTAATAGATTATATCCCAAATATACTAATCTATTATATATAAATACCTAAGTTCAATAAAATTATTATTATTCGAAATATAATATTCAATAAAGAATTCATTTATTATATAGATTTTATTAATCAAATGATCAATATTTATATTACAAAAAAGCTTAAGCAGCTTACTAGAGCTTTTGATCTATAAAATCATATCGAAATAAACAAAATAATTATTCAAAACAAAGATAATCATAAAGACTTTATTTATCTATCTATTTTCATAAATCGAAAAGCCTTTAATTTATTTATCAAATATACTTCAGATCTATTATCTACAAACGAATTGATCTCAGGGATAAATACAAATCTGAAGAATGATAATAGAAATAAAGAAATCGATTTAGGATTATCCAATCCATCTAATTCTTCAAATAATAAAGATAAAATATACAATAAAGATATACAAATATCAATCAATCCTTTTATTAAAGAAACTAAAGAAACTGATTCTTTTATTAAAAAACAATTATATTTTATAAATAAAGATATTAATATTATTCAAAAAGATATCTATAACAATAATACAGATCCTAGTTTTATCGAATATATTAATATAAAAAATATAAAATATAAACTTATTGATTATACTCCCAAAATTCTTTGCAATATATACAAAAGTAATTTAAAGATTACTCTAATCGATCAATTTCAATATTCCGAAAGGGGATATATATACTGGAATAATCAATTAGAATATTCTATAAAGAAAATCCAATTATTACAAAGATTATTATATTTTATATATTCATTTGATCGATTTATAAAGGATTTGTAGATTTATAATCTCAAATAAATGCTTAAAAGAATTTGTATTATAAGGATTGAAATATTCAGGGCTCAAATCAATCTATTTGAGTTTCAATTATATAATTATCATTTAGAATTATCTTTCTTTCAGGAATTATTTGATTTTCGTATCCTAAAGCAACCAATATATATATAAAGACAATTATATATACAATAATACTATCAAGGGAACAATCTCAATACTGAATCCTATATAAGAATTATTATATTTCAAAAGATAGATTCAATAGAATTATTCTATTTAAACAACTTTTATTCTACATTCTGATCTAATCAATAAAAAATAAAAAATATAAAGAAATATTCTCAATTTGTAATAATTTATAATATAATCATTATTGGAATTAAAACAAAATTATTATTGCCTTTCATTTAATCTACGATCAAAGGATTACAAATAACATTACTTCCTCGAATTCATACATTTACAATTTCAAAATTACTTTGTTTTTATTATCAATTAAAAGATCATCAAATAGAATATTGATTCAAATAGAATTATAATCTTGAGATTAATAACTTTAAGATTAGGAAAACCTGATATGAAATCGATTCTGGATCGGAATCTACAAAATCGATTCTTTTTCAATGAATGTTTATATATAAATATAATTATTAAGATTTAATTATTCATTACCGCTTATATTTAATAATATAAAGAAATCTCCAAATTAAAAGTACTATTAAGATTATTTATATTATTATATTAATAAACTAATCATTCCGAATCATAATAGCAATTATTACTAAATACAATCTTGAAATAAAGCAATACAATATAATCAATACCTTTATCAATATTTTATATAATCTTTTCAATATTTCAATTATATATTATCTATTTAATAAATACAAAATCCTAAACAAAAATGTTATAATCGATTAAGCTTTATATAATCTACAAGATTCTTCAGTTATATAATTTAGGGATTTCATTCGGATATTCGAAAAATTAGGATTGATATAATACAAAAAGAAATTGTATTTATATATTAATCTAAAATATACTATTATGATTCTTTTCTTTGTAAACAATATTCAAATTATTTATCATAAGAAAAACAAATCAACTATTACAAAGATCATCGAAGAAATCAAAGCTATATATAAACTATAAGATCTGGAAAATATTAAATAGTTTTTAAATATATATATATTCTATAATCGATTCAAAAAAAAATTATAATTAATCTATGATATATATATTGAAAAGATTATTAAGAATGTTAAAACAACAAACAGGATAGCAAATATACTATTTCCAGTAATAATATTTCAGAAAAATCAGGGTCAAGTTTCTATATATATTATAAAAATATATCAAGAAAAAATGAACTCAATATTATATACTATAATTACTATAAAAGCGGATATATCATTTATTGTTTTACAATTAAACCATTATTTAATTAACCCATCAAGCGATTATATAAAAACTGTTGATCATTGTTTACAATATCTATAGAATATAAGGTATCTTGTAATTCAATATAGTGGTGATCAAATACTACAACTTTTTGTTTTCTCAGATATTTCTTTTACAGATGATCCAGATATTCATCGATCATCTTAAAGGTATATTATATCCCTTTTCGATGGCTTAATTGTATAAAAAGCATTCAAGTAAGATACTATAATCACCTCGATTATCGAAATAGAGCTTTTCGAAGTTGAGCATACATCAAAAGAAATTATGGTAATCCTATATTTCTTAAAAAAGATCGATTTAATAATAAAAAAGTTTATAACAATCTTCTATAATAACCAACCAACAATCAGTATATTATGAAAATAGAAGATGAACAAAGAACTTACTTTCGAATTTTATTGATAAACGATGATATAATAATTTACTAAAGGATAAAGGAAAATTGATAAGGGAGTATACAAATGAATACCATAATTCCAATACCGACAATTATTCAATTTGAAAGAATCAACAAAATATTCACTATAGAAATTATATCTTTCAATAATCAACGATTTTATATATCGAATATATAAATAATCGTTCTTTTCCCTACAATTCCTTTTATCTTTTGTTTTGATTAAAAAACCAACAATTTTCGATAATTTTTTTTTTCTTTTTTATTTAATTTATTATCCAAAAAACCTAATATCGAAGGATCAAATAGATTATTATTATCAAATGAAGAAACCCTTCCTTTTTTCTTTTTTTTATCGAACAATCTTTACTTTAACAATTACAATCAAAGGATTAATAAAACCTTTCAATTATACAACAAAATTCAAGAATGAAATCTACCTCCAAATTACTATTTGAATTTATAATAAACAATTGATTACAACAAACAGTAATTCCTTCGATAAAGGGAAATAGTTTCTGAAATAGATGATTATATATCATTTTAAGAACAGATTTAGTTAAACTATATTCTCAAAGATCGATATTTTGATTCGTTATTTATACTAGATTCATTAATTCTCTCTATTCAATTTATTAATCCTTCAAAAGAATATTAGGATCTTCTCTTGTATTCGATTCTTTCAAAGCTTTCTTCTTAATCACCGTTTGCTTAATACAACTGAGATTCATTTGTTTAGCCTTTTTAAACCCCGAAATCTTAAATATAATAATGATCAATAAAAACTTGATTAAAACAAAAACGAAAATATAAAAAAAGAATCCATATATTTTTAAAAAATTCATTCATTTTACTTCGCTATTGCGATCAACGCATTATAGTTTAACAACTACAAGTATTTTCAATTGTTACATTACAAAATCGATTATTCATTTATATTCTTTCAATAAAAAACTTTCTTTTTATTATTTAAAATCTTGATTTCGAAGAATATTATAGATAACAAACCAAAGATCAAAAGAAATTTGTGATTTATATATAATCAAATTCTTCTCTATTTTAAGAATACCAGAATCATTTCAGATTTATACATTATATTATTCCTTTATTAACATTTGCCTATAATTGCCTTGTATATTCATTTACGAATTATATAAATTGCCATTTTTTATACCTTTCCATTTGTTTCAGATCGCCTTTCGATTTGGGGGGTATATTATAGAAAGCTTTATAATCCCTTATATCTTATAAAGAATCAAAACGTATACTTTCCAATCGAAATAAAGGATTTTCTAATTTTTACCAATCTACCAATTGATAAAATGATTCTGATATACTAATAAACAAAAATCTAGTTTAATTAAAATATATATCAACTAAATAATCATTCATTTGTTTTATATATACAGTTTTTATAATCAAGGGCAAGTTATTCAATTCTTTTACTCTACCAATCACATGTACCACCTATTCCCCGATCCCTGAAAGTGCTCTGTAATCATACTATCCCGTGATAAGATTGAATAATCCGAACTGATTGTTCATTTTAATCTATATAATCATAGTATTTATCCAAATTGAAAACATTCTGATATCAATAATTTGTAGAAAAATATTGATAACAATTTCATTCTATATCTTAATAATCTTATATATAAAATTTTTGATATAAATTATAATCCAATCCCTATACTATTTGATAAAATCGATTCTATCAAACAAAACTTACATTAAAATAGATCGATATTCTTATAGTATTACAAACTTGATAATAATTATTATAAATATAAGCTTCCTTTTAAATATATTGATAATCGTTTTGAATAGAAGAATTATAATATTCTAATTGAAAATAAATAGCTTTATAAAATATATTTAATCAATTAACGATTCAATTCATTTATAGATATCATAAAATGCTTTATAATTCTATATATATTTTTATTATCGATATTGATACTCCAATTAAAAAAAATAAACTCAAAAAAGATTTCTTGAAAAATAATTGAAAATAAAACAATAAATCTACTAAAAATAGATCCTAATATATTACCATCAGAATCTTTTATTTTTGTATCTCTATTAACATCTTTTTTGAATTGAATCATTATAAAATATTCCGAGAATTCCTTTTGATATTAAATTTGCTTTTCTTAATCATATTTGACTTAAAGATCAATAACAAAAGATAAAACGAATGATTTAATTGAAAACCAATCGATCTAAATATAAATAAACTCATCCATTAAATCAAAACTTGAAATAAATATAATTAATATAAAAACAAACAAATCGTTCTCTAAATTAATTAAATCCTAGATTCCTTGAACTTGATACTTATTTTTCAAATATAAATACTATTTCAATCATTGAATACAGATTATAAAAAGAAGATCATTTTGATTTTTTATTATTTTGAATAAAAATAATTGAATTAATATGAATATTGAACTATAAATAAAGTAATAATAATATTTAAAGAATGATCCTTTGAATATTCAATAATCATCGAATAAAAGGTTATATAAATTAAGGGTTATCGAACTTATAATTATTACAAGATAATATAATTACAAAGCATTTTCAGGGATCAGAGAATAAATAATATATATAATTGATAGAATAAATAGAATTGAATAACTTGCCCTTAATTATATAAATCGAAAACTATATATATAGAATAAATAAATGATTATCTAATCGATATATACCTCAATTAGGCTAGACCTTTGTTTATTAGTATATTAGGATCATTTTATCAATCAAAAAGATTAGTAAAAGCTAAAAGATCCTTCATTCTGATTGGAAAGCATTCCCTTGATCCTTTGTAGGATACAGGGGATCGTAAGGCTTTCCGTGACAAATATATCTAATTAATTCTTATAATAACAATTCAAATTATTTAAACGAATTGCTTTAGATCTTGATTGATAAACGATTCGAAAATTATATTGAAATAAAAATTCTAATTATTTTATTTGATATTGATTTAAAATCTTTATTATTATAAAATACTTTAGATTTTTGTAATCTATAAGGATTTCGAATTCTTATTACAACCCTTATAATTCTAATTATCATTTTTTTATTGATTTGATTATAATTAATAATTCTTTATTATAAATTTTGTAATTATATTCAATTATAGAATACTTTGAAGAAAAGTATATTATTATTATTATATTAAAAAAGGATTTTTTCAAAATTTAATCTAAAATATTTATTTTCAGAATAGTTTTCTTATTATAATCAAAATATACTAATACTAAAGTAATTATAAAAGTTTCTTTGAATTTTTCGAATATAATTATATATTTCTTTTTTTATTATTATAAAGTTTTATAATAAATTATTCAACGAATAATAAATGTTAAAGAAATTCTTTATAAATCATTAATAAAAGTTTATAAAACTAAAAAATCTTTATAAATCCCTAATTGATAATAATTATATCCAAGAAATATTATTTTCAATTTTATTCTGATTCATTTTTATACTATTTATTATAATTATTAAATTTAAATATTTCATCGAAATCATTTTAAATTTATATTTATTAATATTTATTTATAAATCTATATTCTATAATTTCTGGATTATTCTATAAATATACTTTTGATATTGATCTTTGTTTACAAAATATATTAATATATTATTGAAATATATAATATAGTATTTATTAAATTTATCAAATAATATATAATTAATATAGTATTAAAATAAAATAACAATATTACAAAAACCGAAAAGTATAATCAAAGATTCGAATAATCCAAATTAAATAATGAAAACAATCTTTCATTTATTATTTTCAATAATATAAAGTTTATTGAAAATTATAATGATATTTAATTTGAAGTATATTTTTGTATTCCAAAAAGTATTCAAAATTTTCCTAATTATTAGTAACAAATATTAATTCTTAATAATATTATTTAATCTATAATAATCTTAATAAATCCGGACTCTTTTATTTAATTTGATAATAAAGAGTAAAGAAGTAAGTAATATTATATAATCGAGATTTTTGAATAAATATTTTGAATAGATAATTATTAATTTATAAATTATCTTTAATTTTAAAAAAGATAAAAAATAATTCTTGAAATATAATGATTCTTTTTTGAGTATCAATTTAATTTTATAATTTTATACATAATATAGTGGAAGTTTATTTATATATTATAATAAAAAAGTAAATAATTTATTCCAAAATCAAATTGGAAGTTTTTTTTTGATTTGATTATTATTAAGGATTAATTTATTTTTGAGGAACTTTTCGATATCTATTTCTATAATCCTTTGAAGGTATTTCGGAAAGTAATATTGGTAAACGAAATCATATAGTTTTGATATAATTTTTGTTAATATATTGATTAAATTTTCTTTATTTTATAATATATTCTTGAAATCTTATTTTTAAAATATTAAGAATATTATTGTTTTATATAATTGTTTTCGCTGAATAATTTCTTATATTCGATCTAATTTATGTTCTATAAAATATATAATCTTTATTTTATTTTATTAATAAAAAAATATAAAATTATGTTGGAAATGAGGCCATCATAGGATTAGAATTGAGGTCACAAGACCACAATGGTGCACAGACCATATTTGGGGATAATCTCAATTCTATTCCTATTAGAATTATAGATCCTTAGTTCAATCTATATAATCAATAATACTATTATTTCCTATACCAAAAGTTAATAGGTTATAAGATCCGGTTGTATAGTAGTGATTAGAAAGCAAAGCAAATCGAGAAAGGATTAGTATAGCTAATAGGGGTGGAATAAAATGAAAATCAGAGTTTTTATACAATGTTATCGAAGTAGAATTGAAATACAACAATACAGCTTATAATTCACAATATTATAGGCCAAAGCGGAAAGCAGTCTGTATAGTGCCGATACAGAATTATAGTAAAGGCGAAAAACAAATTCGTATAGCTACAAGAAAATATATTATAATATGATTTTATGAATTCTTTTATTGTTTTATTTTTATATTTCTTTATTATTTTGAATTTATTTATTGTATATCCTTTTTTTAAGATTATCTTAAAAATCTGAAGATTATCTTCGATATTTATTAAACAGCAAGAAACCTTTACAATATCGGAATCAAATAATCCTTCGAAGTTCGATCAAAATAATTATAAACGATGGTTTAGATAAATGAAGATACAATTAAAAAGGAAAAAATGGTTTTATATAATTGATCAAATATTAAACAAATATATATAGATTGCAAAACCCAATATAGTATTTGCTTATAAGATCAATAATTGTATATATTACAATATCGAGTTGAAATCGGAATATTTAAAGAACGAAGCGAATACATTATCATATATTTGTACAACATTCAATAATAACAATAAAACCCTTATCAACAAATATTCAATAATATATATACTTTGGAGATACTTTAAATCAAAATATACTAGAGTTAATGTAATTATAGCCAATATGTATATGATGATGATCCAGAACTTCAAATTCCAATTCAATATTTATCCCGATATAACTATTATCGAAGCTTGGGATAAACTGAAAGAGTATAAAAGGAAACTAGAAGCTATAAACGAAAGCTATCAATTAGTATATCAAAATACTGTTTTATTCTTGGTTTTAATATATAGTCTTCCAATCGATTATCAAAGAATAATAAATATATTGGATATCCAAATCAGCTTTAGTATCGATAATAAGATCAAGTATTTACAGATTAAAGAACTTCGTTTTAAGGATGGATCAAAGCTAATACAAATTATGAAAAGATCTAGATATATTTCTCGACACCAAAAATCAAATTTCGAAACTCCAAATAATATTTGCGATCTATATCAAAGGGAAGATCATTATATACAAGACTATCCATATTTAGTACGAACCAGCAAACTACTTTACAATTATTTTTATTATCAAAAAAGAAAAGGATCATCGAATCCGAAAAAGGTCCATTTCAACAAAAAAAACCAAATACACCCTGCTAACAATATTTCTGAATCAGACTCCGATATTGATGATATAATAAAGGAAGATTATAATTTGATAAAGGAAATCATTAATAAGGTTTCCTTTAGCAAATGATATATCGATATAGATACTTTTTTATATATATCTAATTAATCTTTATTATTTAGATTAATAGAATTTATTATCAAACGAAGGATAAAGGTTGGTGAGGGAATGATATATTATTATTATTGAGATTTAATGGATATAGTATACGAAGATGATTCTAAGATACTATTTTCAAATATGTTATATATACTAGGGCTAAAAGTAAATTTGCTGTTAGAAAAAAGGATTTGCAAAACAGGATTACAAGGGGAATTCAATTCTCATTATATATATTTCAAGAAGGATAATAAGAAAGTTATTTGTATTAAAATATAAGATGGAATATATATGGTTTTATATATGATCAAAGAATATAAGGATATAACTCTTTGTTTTAATATATATCAAAATGATCAGGAAAAAGGTTTCTTTTTAGAGATAATCGATAATATTAAAGGTATCGATAACGAATTAATATTCAAAGAGAAAAAGAGATATTTGTTATAATATCGAAGATTCAACCATCTAGGTCCAAATAAGATCAAGAATCTATATAAAGTATTCAATATAATCAAGCCGATAAAGATCCCAATTGAATTAGATATCTACGAAGTGTATATACTCATCAAGATAACCAATTGCATTCTGAAGCAATTGAGTCTATACAAATCAAAGAGACTCGAATTTATATATTTCGATGTTGTAGGATTATTCCCAAAATCGATTCGAAGGAATCGTTATTTCATATTGATCATTGATAATTGTACAAAAGTAAATTGGATTATATTATTTAAACAAAAAGACGATATAATTCAAATATTGAAAACTTGGAAAAAGGAGATGGAATTAGTTATTGGAGAAAAGATTATTGTAGTCAGGATTAATAATACATTGGAACTCCTATAAATTATTTGTGAATGATTATCGGGTATATGATTTGAAGTTACAACAATTGTCTTTTTATATCAAAACGGATCTGCAGAATGGAATATAAGGATTGTAAAAACAGATATGAGAGCAATACTAAAAGAAATTGGATTATTATTAGAATTTTGGAATGAAATTGTAAAGTATAATGTTTATATTAGAAATTGTATTAGTATTGGTTCTAATATAAACAGAATAGATTGATTTTTTATAGAAGTTTTTACAGATATAGTATTAGATATAAAGATATACAAAGTTTGAGGGAGCAAATGTTATACTTATATCAATTTCAAGATTATTCTGAAAGAATAAAGATACAATAAATTATAGGATACTTCGAGAATCGATATATTTTTAGGGTACTCAAAAATTACAAATAAATATATCAAAATGTATTCTTCAGAATTAAATTATATATTTCGATTAAATAAAGTAATTATAGATGAATCTCATCGAGAAAGAGATTTGAATCTTAAATTAAGAAATTGTGAATCAAGTCTATAAAGAACAAAGAATATAGAGTTAGATCGAAAACCTTATAATAGATCAACAACAAATAAAGTATCTTCTCTATCCTTAATATCAAATGCGATATCTGTATCACTTTCGTTTCAAGTGTTCTTTTCAGCAGATATTATATTGAGTTCAGTGATTATACCAAATACCCTAATTATCGAATTGAAACCAAATAAATTAGATATATCAATATCAATATACGATGAAGATGAAAATAGTAATATCCAGAAAACAAATCAAGAATCTTCTTTTAAGGATACTTCAATTATTGAATCTATTATTTCAGAGAATCTAATCTAAGAGTTAATTTCTGTAAACCCTGAATCTATATTGGAAGCAAAATTTAAGATCATCTTAAATTTTGTTGATAAGTTTATTTTAATAGGATCAAAAAGCGAAGTAAATCTATAATTATCTGAGATCGAATAAGAAGATGAAATGGATTTTGAAGACGAATCCCTAAAATATTTAATACGAAAACGGAAAAGAGATATAGAATAAGATTCTAAAGAAAAATAGGAAAACAAGATTATAAAGGTATTGATTGTGATATCTATATAGGCCAAAACTTAAGAAAGTATAGAATATATTATAATTATAATTCCAATTATTTATAAAATGGACCCTTATATTAAAGATAAGATCGTTTCAGATTTCATGATTTCGTTGATAGATATAGATAATATAGAAGATGTAGTATATTCGACCGAAGAAGTTCTGGGAATCAAAATATTAAGAACTTATAAGGAAGCAATATCGGATCAAGAATATTCTGAAAAATGAAAGGAAGCTATTTAAGAGAAAATCATATTTTTGGTTCAAAATGATATTTGGGAAGAATATATACTTTTTAAAGGAAGTAATTTGGTTTCGATGAAATGAGTATTTATAATTAAGACTAAGGATAACAAGGTAGAACGATTCAAAGTAAGATTAGTGGTTCGAAGGTTTAGTTAGGTATTAGGAAAGGATTATAACGAAATATTTGTATTAATAATAAGACTAAATATATTTAGACTATTTTTAATTATTATTATAAAGGAAAACTTGGAATACTTATATTTCGATATCAAAAATACCTTTACCGAATTGTATTTAAAAGAAAAGATCTATTTCGAATTATTCTAAGGTATCAAAGTCAAAAAGGGATATATACTATAAGTTTTACGAAGTCTATATAGATTGAAGCAAATTGAAAGGGACTGGAGTTTACTATTGAAGAAAAAACTTTTAAATATAGATTTTGTACAAAATTTGGCGGACCTATATCTGTATATATCTAAAGATTATGATATAATATTACTGGTATATATCGACAATATCGTTATTATATTATATATATCATTGCAAATCATTTAATTCGATGAAAAGTTATCGGTCTGTTTTAATACCAAGAATCTAGAGAAGATTAATAAGATCCTAAATGTTAGAATCATTTATAATAAAAAAATGTATACATTAATTATAAATCAAAAAGAATATCTTGATATTATATTAATCAAATACAATATTATATATAAACAATATCAAGCTAAGAAACTACCAATAATGGATTATACTTATTTCCGATTAGCAATCGATAATGATGAATTAATAGATATAAACGAATATCAACAACGAATAGAAAATATGATTCATTCAATAGTATATATTTAATCAGATATAATATTTTTAGTTGAAAGACTTTCATAATTTATGGCAAAACCAACAAAACATTATATTATAGCTTTGAAGAATCTAATATGATATCTACGATTAATAATCAAATAGAAACTATAGTTCGGATCAAAGGGAATATAATCTGATATTTGTAAAAAATATAATATATCTGATAATACAATAAAGGTATATATAAATACAAATTGGGCTAATAATAAATATAATCGGAAAAATATTTCAGGGGGAATTGTGATATTCTACAAAGGTTTTATATCATGGATTAGTAAGAAACAAATATCTATGGTTACCTTTAATACAAAATCGGAATATATTGTAATAATAATGTTCATTAAATAAAGGAGATAGATTATATAAATATTTAAAGATCTATTCAAATCAAGTTATATTGGAAAGAATAAAGATATGGTTTAAATATTTGATAACAATTAAAGTACTTTAGTTTTAATCAAGAATCTATATTTGTATAAACAATCTAAATATATAGATATCAATTATCATTTTATTAGAGATTTAATAGAAAAGGAGAAAATCGCTATTAATTATATCAATATATATAATATAGTTACTGATGGAATAACAAAGCTTTGTACAAGAATTGCTTTCGAAAGGTTCAAGAAAATGTTAGGATTAATAGTCTAAAAGGATCGAATAGGATATCCTTAATGGGGGAGTGTTGGAAATGAGGCTATTATAGGATTAGAATTGAGGTTATAAGATTATAATGATGCATAGACCATATTTGGGGATAACTTCAATTCTATTCTTATTAGAATTATAGATCCTTAGTTCAATCTATATAGTCAACAATACTACTATTTCCTGCACCAAAAGTTAACAAATTATTAATTTATAATCAATAAATATTATTCATATCAGATTTTATTTTTGAAATTAAATCTATCTGATTCTTTGAAATTAAGATTGATAATAAAAATATAAGTTCGTTTTGTTATATAAACTTTGTTCAATATTGATCAACAATCTTTTATATAAATTCATAATAAATAGAATATCGATTCAGAATTATTTGGATTTTAAAAACAATATCCTTGTTATATAATTTAATATAATAATAATTTATATTGAATATCAAAGTTTCTTTTATTAATAATTCGAAATCAAAGTTTCCTATTATTTTATAATCTTTATTTTCATTATCCTTTATAGAAAAAGAATTATAATAATTTTCTTTCTATATTTAACTTTTTAAAACTATCTTAAAATCTCGAATATGAATTTTAATAATTTCAACCCCGCCCCCTGTTTTATTAATCGAAAGTTTTATTAGTATTTTATAAAGATTTTTAATATATATCAGAAATAGAATTATTGATATTTATATTTATATTGATCCTAATATATTATATAAACAATAATATATAATATAGTATTATAAATTGAAAGACAAAATTATCTTTATTCAATTGATATATAGATTGTAATATTATAATTATAATAATCTAAAAATAATAAATATATCTTTTGATAATTTGATAACGAAAAATAATCAGGTTTTTTGATATTAAATTATTATTATTATATCTATTATAAAATACTTTATAATAATATTTATAATATTCTTATTAATCAAATATAATAAAAGTTACATAATAATATTATATTGTTTTATTAAAAAAACAATCAACAAATATTTTTCTAAAATATCTATTATTAATCAAATTGATTATATTAAAAAGGGAAGAGTGTATTAGAAATATAATGATTTGAATAAATAAAGATTTATTCTTTATAAAATTGAATTATAAAAACTCTTTATTATCTATTATATATTGTATTTATTTTATATTCTTTAATGATCTCGATAAACGATTTATTATAAAGATTAAGTTTTTCTCTGATATTCGAAATTCGAATTAGATAATAGGAGTATTATATTATTATCACGAGATAGTATGATTACAGAGCACTTTCAGGGATTGGGGAATAGATGGTATATGTGATTGGTAGAGTAAATTGAATTGAATGGTTTGCTTTGATTATATAGATCGAGGATTGTATATATAGAACAAATGAGTAATTATTTAATTGATGAATGTTTTGATATAGATTAGATCTTTATTTATTAGTATATCAGGATCATTTATCAATTAAATAGATTGATAGGGTTTAGAAGATCGTTTATTTTAATTGGAAAGTATACCTTTAATTCTTTGTAGGATATAGAGGATCGTAAGGCTTTCCGTGACAATTATCAAATAGTATATTCGAAATACTATTGAATGATATTAAAAATCCATTTTCGATAAAGCTTTAGAACATATTAAAGTATTAATAATTCTTATTTTAGAAGTTACTTTATTAATAACCACTACAATTAATTTAAATAAATAAATAATTTTATTATTATATTAAATAATTAATATACTAAAAGTTATTATATATAAATAAATTATTAACTTATTAATAATCACTATATTGATAAATAATATTACAAAGAATTATTGTATATTTATTTATTTCCTTCAGAATATTTATTTATTTCTTTATATTATATTTGTAAACTCAATAACTATATTATTTACAAAAATAACAAAAATTTCGAAAACATTCTTATTCTTTCTAAACTTCTTTCTGAATTTTAATTATATCGAAATTTATAAAATCATCTTAAATATATAATATAAATAATATATAAAGATAATTATAAATCAATATCGGTTCTAATAATTTTATATTATAATATTCATTATTTCGATAATTTTGATTTCATATTGAAACTTTTTTTCTTTATTCTTCTATATCAATAAAATCACAAAAATTCGAATTGCTTTTTATCAATATCTTCAATTTATTTATAATCTTTTATTTCATTATCAAAATTATTTTATAAAGAATTTTATTATTAAAAACTCCAAAATATTTCAATTTTGTATTAAAAAAAACAAATAATATTTTATCTTGTATTTTAAATTTATCGAACTTTATTATAATTTCTTATTCGATATCGATTAATATATAAAAACTATCAAGCTTTTCCAAAAAGATATCTATTATAATAAATTCAAAAATATACTATATAATATTCTTTATATCTTTCTTTCTTTTCTATTATATTATATTTTCTAATAATAAGATATATAAAATAACTTCTTTTATTCTATATTAAAAACATAATATTATTTTTTCAACAAATTTACAAATCTAATTTCAATCCTGATATTCATTTTATCGAATCAAACCATCTATTTTATCTCCTTTGAATAATTCAGAATTCTTTATAATTTATCAAAATTAATAAAATTACAAAAAAATAATTATATCAATATTTACTATATTCAATTGTTCTCAATATTATATATTCCAAACAAAAAATTCAATATTAAATTAATTAATTAATTACAAATTTTCATATAAATTATAAATTTCCTTATAAAATATTTCTATTTATATAAATATTTCATTTATAAAATCATACAAATATTATAAATAATTCAAAACTTCTAAATTATCAATGAACATCTAAAAGATATATATAAAATCCATAAATTTTAAATCATCAATAATAAAAAATTCATATACAAATCATTACTATTAATCGAAAACCTTTTAAATATAATCTCAAACTTCTAATACGATTTTTATTTATTAAAAATAATTAATCCAAAAATATTTAATATAATAATTGATTTTTTTAAAATACATTTTAAAAATCGAAATATATTTTCTAAATTAATCATTTTCGTTATTTGACAAATTTTAAATCTAAATATAAATCAAATCTAAATTATATTGAATCTTATATCTTATATAATATTTAATCTACAATATATCAAAATCTAAATCTTGATTTGATTTATAATAAATTTAAATATTATTATCAAATTTTTAAATCACTGTGAGAATCACAGCAAAGAATCGGTTAATATTCGAATAATAATAGGTTTGGGTTTAGAATCAAAACTTTTCATTACTTTTTCTAATCGTATTGAAGAATTCCTTTTCTATATAGATGAAAACTCTTCAAATTAGTATACAATTCGATCCGCTTTCGATTAACCCTCGTTTCGTAATTGAGATTCATAACAAAACCTTTCTTTCCGAAACTTTCATCCTTGAAAACTTTTGAAATGAAACCATTTAAATTGAAATATCCAATCAAAACCAATATCATTCGATATTATATTATATACCTTTCATAAAACCATTAAAGATCCATCGATATTATATTATATACTTTTTCATAGAACCATCGATATTGTATTGTATGCCTTTTCGTAAAATCATTGATATTGTATTATATACCTTTTCATAAAACCATTATAGATTCATCGATATTATATTGTATACCTTTTCGTAAAATCATTATAGATCCATCGAAGCCCTTCAATTCTTCTAATTCCTTCATTCCTAATTCTACAATAATCGGCCAAGCTGAAACTCTAATAAAGAACTTTATACAACGATTAAATTTATAATAATTCCTTCAATAATGAAATTATAATGTTTATATCTTCATTTTATAAAGTTCAGTATTTTTATTTCTTTGAAAACTTTTTAATATTATTTAAAAACCCTTATATATATATTTATTTTCGATTTACTTTCAATTTGATTTCTATATGATTTCGGTAGGTATGCTTTCGATTCGTATTCGATATACTTTTGATTCGGATTCGGTATATTTTCGATTTGGATTTGGTAGGTATACTTTCGATTTGTATTCGATATGCTTTCGATTCGGATTTGGTATACTTTTGGTAAATATATTTTCGATTCGTATTCGATATACTTTCGATTCGGATTCAATATACTTTCGATTTGGATTCGGTAGGTATACTTTCGATTCGTATTCGATATACTTTCGATTTGGATTCGGTAGGTATACTTTCGATTCGGATTCGATATACTTTCGATAGATATACTTTTGATTTGTATTCGATATACTTTCGATTCAATGAGTAAGGGATATTGATATCTTCCTTTTTGAATCAACATCCTCATCGATTTCGATGATTCTATAAATTCGATAAATAATAAAAAGGGAGGATTTTCAATTTGCTTTTTCTTTTGAAATTTGAAATATAAGATATATTATATTCATTAATATATCAATTCAAATCTATATTAAATGATATCTCCAATATAAATATTATTTCGTTTTTAGCTAATATATTAACTTTTCAATATAAATCCAACTATTTGTAATCAATTTTCATTAATAATCCTTTAGAATTATACAAAGACTAGTTTCATTTTTTCTTTTGGAAGAGGCCTGATATTCTATCAAAAGGAAGAAACTTCAAATATTCTATTAGAATTTTGTTTGAAATAGGAATATAGTTATTATTATATATGAATCTATTCATTATACTTTTCAAGAATAGTACCAAAAACTTTATTATTATAATCTCAATTTCGATATCTTCAATTTCAATATCTTCAATTTCAATATCTTCAACTTTTCCAACAATTTTTATATTCAAAATTCTTCAATTTTCTGATGAAATCCTGAAGGTTCTTTATATACTTTTATCTTTTCGTCCTTTTATTTAAATAATTTGTATGATTTAAAGATTCACTTTTGAATTTCGTAAAATAGAGTAGAATTCGGTTTGTATATTATATTTATATCTTTCAAATAAATCTTTTCAATTTCTTTTTCTTGTTTTTTTGATTCGAAAGTTTTTCGTAGTATTTTTGATAAGTTTTCGACAATATTCCGAAGGGTTTTCGAAGGCTTATTTCGAAGTCAAATTCGTATATGTTTTGAAGGTAATTTTCGAAGGTTTTCGATAATATTCCGAAAAATTTTCGAAAGCTTATTTCGAGATCAAATTCGTATATATTTTGAAGATAAATTTCGAAGATTTATTTCGAGATCAAATTCGTATATATTTTGAAGGTAAATTTCAAAGGTTTTCGATAATATTCCGAAGGGTTTTCAATAAAATTCGAAGGCTTTTATGAATAAAAAAAAATGAGGTTATTCCTAAAATTAACCAACAAGTTGTTCTCAAAAGTGAATGAAAAGAATTGTAAGAATCATAGCAAAGAATCGGTTAATATTCGAATAACAATAGATTTGGATTTAGAATCAAAACTTTTCATTATTTTTTCTAATCATATTGAAGAATTCCTTCTCTATATAGATGAAAACTCTTCAAATTAGCGTACAATTCGGCCCGCTTTCGGCTAGCCCTCGTTTCGTAGTTGAGGTTCGTAACAATCACTTTTCGAATTGTTTTTTTTTTCTCGAAACAAAACTGAATTGTCTTTTGAACAGCGAAATCTTTTGAAGGATAAAATATATTATTATAATATAAAAAAGAATCTTAAATAATATAATAATATTCTATAGAAAAAAGGAGTATTAGAAAGAGCGCCGACTATATAGAGAATGGATACCTGAGACATCCATACAGACTAGCTAGGAACGGGTAGCGAACCCGTGACAAAATTATTAAACTTTTCATTATTTTTTTTCTTATTTTATTAAAGAAATCTATATATATATAAATAAAAATTCTTTAATTTAATATAATAACTTCTTTAATATCAATCTGTTTTTGATTTATTTATAAAATATATTTATATTTATAATAAATTCTATTTTTTTTTTATCTTTTAGATTTTTATTCTTTTTAGAGATTTCTATTTTCGTTTTTATATTTCTTCACTTTTGATTATTATTTATTATAAAAAACGAGATATAATATAAAAACAATTGAATTTATTAATTCATAAAGATATTATTTAATTATTATATTATAATACTTAAAATACAATAATAAAAAAATCATATTGAAATTATTATTCTTTTTCTTTTAAATCTTTTTTTTTCTTTTTTTGAAAATTCTAAATTTTAGATATTCTTTCTTTATTCAATTAAATTCCAAAAAAGAAAATAATAAAATACAAGATTTAATATTCAATATATTTTAATAAATTTCTGAATTATTTATAATATTTATATTAATTCTTTTCTACTTTTCTTCAATTATTTAAATATTATAATCAATATTAAAAAAATACTTATATTCAATTTATCTTCAAAACTTTTATTCAAAATTCAAAACTTTTATTTTATCCTTAGTCCAAATAATTAATAAAGATAATTCAAGAAATATATATTTATATTTATAAAATCATTTATTATAAAACTATAAAACAAAATAAACAAAATAAACAAAATAAACAAAATAAACAAAATAAACAAAATAAACAAAATAAACAAAATAAACAAAATAAACAAAATAAACAAAATAAACAAAATAAACAAAATAAACAAAATAAACAAAATAAACAAAATAAACAAAATAAACAAAATAAACAAAATAAACAAAATAAACAAAATAAACAAAATAAACAAAATAAACAAAATAAACAAAATAAACAAAATCACTCTCTTTATAATAAACTTCTATACTTCTTTATCCCCCTATCTCTTCCTCAATCATCAATTCTAACTCCAACTTCAATCATCAAATTCATAACCGTATAAAAAGAAAATAATAACTATAATAATATACTAGAAATTCAATTCTTATAATTTATACAATTAAATATTTATCCCCTTACTAATTTTTTCCAAATACAGAATTTATAAAACTAAACTTAAATATAAATAAATATTCTTTTTATTCTATTCAAATTAAATCTCTTATATCCTCTTTTTTCTTTCTCCCATCCTCCTTCTACAACCTCCCCCACCACCTTTCCCCACCCCTAAACCTCAAACCTCAAATCCTAAACTCTCTCCAAACCCTTTCCAACTCCTCATCACAACTCTTCATTTAAACTTTATCTCCTTTTTCCTACTTTCTCCCGTTCTCCTATTCTCCCCTTAAAACCTCCCCCATCTCAACTATTGTATTTTAATAAATATCATTTTAAACATTTAGAAATATTAATTGAAAAAAGAAATTAATATTTTTAAGAAAAATATCTCTTTCTAATAAAATAATAATATTTCAATAAATTTAAAGAAATTTCATATTTTCTTTATATTCTTTAATATAAAATTCATAAATCATTATAAATCTTCAAATATTATATTCGAATTCATATAATACTATTAATATTATAATTATATGATTCGTACTACAATCATATGATATTATTCGTACTACAATCGAAATCATCGATCCAGAGATATTCAAATAAAGAAACCTAATTCAATTAAATATTAAAGATATTCGAATAAAGAATCTTTATGATATTAATCAAGATAATTGAAATAATGAATCTTTATTCAAATCGACGAATAAAAATAAGATATTGATATATAAAAGATTTCGAGAAGAGTATATAGGAAGACTATACTCTCAATATTAAAGGTTAAAAATCTGAATCCGAATATATTGTTGTTATTGAATAATAAATAACTCTCATTAATCACTTCACAATATAAAGATCTATATATATATATAGAATATATATATAGAATATAATCATTCCGAATAATAAGAATAATATGATCAATATGATCAATATGATCAATTAGACCAATTAGATCAATTTGGTCAATTTAACCTAATTAACCAAATAAACCTAATCGATCTATATATATATATATATTATATTCATTCTGAATAATAAGATCAATACTATAAACAAAATCAATAGGGACATTTTGATCAATTAAGTCGATTTGGTCAATTAAATCAATCAAATTGACCAAATTAATCTAATCAACCAAATCAACCTAATCAATCAATATACGAATACAAAATCATTAGTATATACAAAATCATCAAATTCATAAATATTCGAATAAAGAAATCTAAATTAATCGAATACCAAGATCATTCGAAATAAAAAACTTTTATCATATTAATCAAGATAATTGAAATGATGAATCTTTATTCAAATTGATAAATAAGAATAAAGTTTTGATATATAAAATAATTCGAAAGAGATATATAGAAAGGCTATACCTTCAATATCAAAGGTTAAGAATCTATACTTTAATATTATATACAATATCATTATATCATTCAACTTTTACTATTATAACTTGATATTTGCTTATTCCATTATAATCTCTGAGCCACTACTTCCCAATTATAAGGTTTATCACCTTCAAATACATGACCTCCAACAGAATATTATTCAGTATTATTAGTTGTATACAATACAATACCTCTATACAACTCTATATTATTATTATAACTTCATAATTGCTTATTCCATTATAGTCTTCGAGCCACTACTTCCAAATTATAAGGTTTATCACCTTCAAATACGTGACCTCCAACACCAACTCCTCATTCCAACTCCCCACCCAAACCAACTCAAAAAACCAACCCCAAAATCTTTTTCCAAAAAAGATATATATAATAATAATAATAATAAATTTACAATCGATTTAATTTAATTACAATTAAAGGCTATATAAACTATATAATATATCTATAATATATATTATAAAGTTTATGTATAGGAAAAAGAAAATTATTATAAATAAATAATTTATAACCCTTCAAAAAATTTCCAAGTATTTATAATAAGGATCTATAATATCAAGTATAAATAATCTGTGATATTTATAAAGATAACAATGATAAATTAATATATTGTATTATCTTCATCAAAACATCTATTACATTTTGAATAATTTTATAAAAGACTTTTATAAAAGTTTTATTAATCTTTCTTTATCAATACTCTTCTGTTTTCTCTTTAACATTTATTTGAAATAACCAACAGGATTTTTACAATAACAATAATAAATCCGTTATTATGAATCTAGATGATCTGATTACTTTGAAGATAATCAAAGAGTATCCCCCATATTATCCAATATATTTTCGGCTTGTTTTCAAGAATCCAGTTTGCTCACTTTTTCGTGTTAAGGAGTGCATATATATAATCTTAGAATAGAAGAAAGATCTTAAACTCTCAAATTCCTGAGCCCCCTACCTATCTATTTATCTACCTACCCACCCATCTATCTAATCTTCTATTATTCAATTCCAATTTCTCCACCAAATCTATATATCTCTCAAACTCCCCTAAAACTCCCCTAAAACTCCCCTCAATTTCATACCACGCCCTATACACACATCATAAACATCCTCTCAAACATTCTCTCAAACTCCTCTCAAGAGCCAACTCAAGCCAAACCAAACAATCCAAACCAACAATCAAGACCCTCCATATCTCTCTCTCTCTCTCTCTCTCTCTCTATATATACCTATCTTACTTCATCAAACCTTTCTTTCATTCTTTTATATACCATATACATGCACACACAAACACATACACACACACATATGCACACACATATACAAAAACCCCCCACATATAAAAGCTCCTTCAGAAAAGTAACAAATTAACAATAACTACGCTTTTTCTTAACAATTACAACCTTTTTCCTCCATCACATATATTGTCTTTATTCATGATCATCAAGAGATCATTTTTTCATCCATCCATCAATCTCCATCTACATTCATTCCTTAATGCCAAAAATAAAATAAAAATAAACTAATAAACGCACTAACATACCCGCATCCCAATTCCCATGCATAAATAAAGCCACCAACGTTCAGAACGAAGAGGGTATTGAATATACAATTGCAAGTGGTGACGCAGAAATGCAAACAGAAAAGGAGTATAGACATTTTGGTACATGATTATTTATCATCCTCATAGCTTGCCTCCCAACTTCTTAGTCCCATTTATTTCCTTCCTTTATTCACCATTTCTAACCATTTTCTTATTTGATATGTTTATCTCAACCCATTCCCATTGGTAATCACATATTCCGAAGGGCTTTGTGCGCCACCATATGGGCTTTGAGAACCATTTTTCTTCGTTCGAAGGGTGAGCGGAAATGGATACTCATCCGGGTCTTCCTCCTCACTAGTAAAAGGTTAGCACTATATCATTTCAGAGGTATATTTGGGACTTACGGAAGCTTCCATGCGACATAATCTTCCGTGCTCAATCCTTCACGTCCTTCTTGTAGACTGGCAAAATCACCAGGTGTCATCATTCCACTTCTATCTCTTGGAGATCCAGGTACTGAGAATGGGCGTGAGATCTTTTGTTCCACACCAGGGATGAAGTCATCTTCCTCTTCACCATCGAAAGAAGCAGGATAAGCTCTTCTCAATGCAAGTTGTCTTGCCTTTACGTACTCCATGCCCATACGCTTCCAGTCGAGAAGATCGCTCAATCGTTCAGTACGATTCCTCTGGTTGATACGTTGACGTCTGCTCTTGCCGGCGAAATCAAACATGTAGCTGGTCAATTGATTAACCGAATCATCCACACCCTTCATTCTTCTGTCAACGATATAAATTCCGTAATCCGTCGAGTTTTCAATTAACTCCTCCATGTAACAACCGAAACCTGACAAGTTGGTTGTGATACTTGGAACACCCATGACCGTGCATTCCGCAGGTGTGTAACCCCATGGCTCATAATAGGATGAGAAAACACCCAAATGAGTACCTCTAACAAACTCGTCATAGTCCATTGGCAGAACTGGGTTCGCAGAGTTCAAAAACTCTGGGTGAAAAACAACCTTCACACGGTCAGAAGGATGATTGAACAATTGAACTCTTCTGATCTGGTTCAAAATTGGGTCCTCGGAATCGTTTGCCATGTTATGAGTGACAATTGGTGGGAGGCCATGTCTTTTCATAGCAAACAATCGTCTGCGGAGAAGAATACGATCTTGGCTGGTAATCAAGTCTTTATCATCAGGCATGACTTCACCCTCATGCCATTTAAGGGCACGCTCGAAAATTCTCTTTCCAACACCACGTTCAATAACATCGACTGTGTCACGTAATGACTTGATGACGGCCTGTCCCTTCAAAGCCTCCACAGTCAAGGATTGGGTTTGTGCCGGCATAATGATGAAAGCCACAACAGTCATTTTAGATCCCGAAGACTTAAGACGGTGATTCAAACGAGCCAGCGACTCTATGAACATGTCCACACCCTTATTCCTATACTCGTATCGTCCTGCCGTGAAGAAATACAAAGTATTTTCTGGATCGAAGTCATTGTGCCCATAGAAGTGACCTCTAACGAAATCATGAATCTTTTCCTTTGCCTGTTGATGCAAGTTCTGGAATTCGTGCATTGCCGAGAATTTGGTGACGTTGAGACCGTTGGGGAGAACACCATCCGGCTTTCTCTTCAATAAATGCTCGGATTCGTAGGCAGTGATATGTGAGACGGTTGTGAAAACATCGCAAGAATGAGTTGCTGCACGTTCTATGCAATATCTGTGGTAAATACCACGCTTTCCGGCCTCAGCATCAACATCAAACCATTGCAAATTGTTGTAGAAGTCGACGGATCCTGCGCAAAGATATCTTCCGAGTAAAGTGGCGTGGGTGGTAAAAATTGTAGTAACATCTATGCGTCGCTTTTTGCATAGAGGAAGTGCGACACCGGAGAGCCATTCGTGGAAATGCGCGATGACAGCTTTCTCTTTTTCGTGGGCAACGAACTAAATAATTGTTAGCTTTGGAACACATTATGCAAGAGGTCATGCAATGCATATGTACTGACCTCTCCTAAAAACCATGCAACCAAATAACCGAAGACGACTGCTTCGTTGGTTTCATCATCTCCCGGAGGAGATGGAATACCTGCAGTATTCCACAGGTCGGCTTTCCATTCGTCCAAAAATCTGTAAGCACTCTTGGTGTCGATTAACAAAACTCTTGGGGCGCCCTCGATCAACCAGCGGCCATATAACATTTGAATTCCTCTTTCTTCCATAGCCTCTATCGTTGCTGCGAGATGGGGATTCGTAGGTGTCAATGCTTCGACTTCCACTGCGGCCTACAAAGTATTAGCCAAGCTCATAGTCAATATCCTAGTGAAAAAAAACTAACTGATTGCCTATTGAGGGGACCGATGAGGGTGTATCTGTCTCCATATTCGGCTGTCGTTACTGGTGCTTTCGATTTGATGACGGAGTAGATACCACCAACTGAAGAAAGTAAAATGTCAGTAATTATTCGAAGTATTATCGAGGAATGAAGGCTTGTGGCTTACCTCGATTTGCGACCTCGGTGGCTATCTCAAAGAGGAAGTGGTTCTTGACGTCTCGGTTTGTTTTTCCCGACATTTTGACTCAGGTTGCGACAGGTGTTGCTATATGAACCAGAGTTGTTAAAGTGGGGTGGATGGGAGACTGCAGATTTGCAGATTGCAGATATAAAAGAGTAAAGAATCAAACTTGAAGATCCAAAAAGTGTCTTGTTGAGGAGCAGAATGTGTATGTAAAGTAATACCACAGCAGATAACAATTGTTGGTTATTTCTTGTGTCCTGAGATTCTTCTTGCTTGCAAGTTGATGATGATCAAGGAAAGAAGCTCGGAGCTCTGACGAAATTTATGGGAATGTAGAACTATAAGAGCTTTCCCCACAACCGCATTAGCGTGACCATACCATATATCAATTTGGCTGTACGAATGACCTCTGATGCCTTGCAAATCATAAATAAAAATAAAAATGATACCCCTCCATCTCATATCTTCAAGTGAATTTGAGATCAATCAATTGGATAAAACAAAAAATACATACCGTCTAAGGTTGTTCGATTTTCAATTGGTTCCCACTCGTTCTTGAGATAAGTTGACGGATGTTGATAAGCCCGAGCCTAATATACAGAAGAAAAAAAAAACAGAAAAAAAAAAAATTATATATATTGTACAACAAATGAGTGAAGAATTTTTCACTTATGGTTGTACTGTACACGTCGTTGAACGTCGTTGATGAGGATGAGGTATTAATTGAATGAAAATGGAAGGAGATGAATAAATTGGATGAGATGTTGGATCTTCGAAAATATTTCACCAGTTTTTGTTGTTCGAATTTCAAATCCCCCGGTACAAAAGTGATAAAAAAGAAAACGGGATGGTTTTGTCCCAGATGTTGGTGGGGTCCAAGCTTTCCCACTTTCGGATCTTGAGCTAAACTATATACGGTATTACTATGGAATTAATATGTGGGTTTCAAGAGAATTGATAGTTTTCATTGGTTGCACCCCCGCTGATTTGGCAAATTGGGGGGAAACCGGAGGAGGTATTGTTTCGAAGTTTTAGAATAAAAAGAATCCTTGTTAATCATGACGCAGCCGTATTTTTCAGAAAGAGCACCTTGGTTGCCGTCGCTCCTGAAAACAACTTTCACTTTCAATCTACTGCCTAAGTAGGTACGTACCTCTTTGTTCCATCTCACGATGGGCGTCAAAAATGACCAAAATGGAAATTCATTAAAATCTATTAGCTATTATCTATTATCTACTAGGCAAGTAGTTGTCAAAAAAGATCCCCCAATCAAATCCGGTCCATGCTAGGTATATATAATAAAGCTTTTTCAGTGGTAACTTGTACCTAAATCTGTGCGGGGATTAGTTTCCACTAACAAATCATATTTTTATCTAATACCTTTTCAAATATTAATTCATTTTAGTAGTAAACCTCATTTAGGTAGGTTGACATGATTGGTGAGAATTGAGTGGTGTTACCTTGGCTTGAGTTGAGTTTGCTCTCTTACCAAGCAATGGAGAAGCGGGTGGTAATTTGTATCAAACTCAAACACGTCAAAGAGTCGTACATCTATCTACCTACCTAGTAAGGGATGGTGCTACATTACTGACTGAAAATCCTTCAAAACCTCCCTTATACCGTTGCTGCCATAACACATGCGCACAATTTCAAAAATGCCACACAACTGCGCAAATCCCCACCTAAAGAAGCAAATCATCCCACTTCTCCAAAATCTCCAGATGTCATGTCCCTTGTCATGTCCCTTTGAAGAGAGGATCCGCTTTAGCTCGGCCACAAACTGTTTGAGCATCTCCGCATTTTCTTTTTTATCCACTTCCCAGATATCCACATTTTGGTGAACCCCGGACCAGAAATTCATGCAACTAACCGTTCATAGTCACATGATACACTCAATTCCCATTTAGTCTTCAAGTCTTCAGCCTTCAGGGTCTCAATCTTGGTTCCAAGATCGATCCGGTCTTCTTGGTTAAGACCATGGTCTCTCAAAGCTTCATCGGTCATCCCGCAATGTTTGATGAGAGTGAAGAAGTTTTTTTTACTGTGCATCCTCATCCTCAAAATTGTCTTCAGTTCCTATCATTTCCGAACCGCTCACCCATCCTTATCACAATCCTTACAGCCCAACAATAAACCCCCAGCAAGTTTAGGCGCTGCTCGATGAGAACAACGCAAAATGGCTGAGAAACAACACAAACACTGCCCTCCGCAGAAATTGCAAAAAAAAAAAAAAAAAAAAAATATCCCAAATAATCCTTTCGCTTCATGGATCAGCACAAGAAATATCCGAGTCACCCTTGTGAAGCTTTTTATCTATACTTTGACGCTGCTAAGCGCCTCTATCAGCGAGAGTTATTACGAAGATAAAATGCACATCAAAATGGCATGCATATAAGTGCGCCCTAAGGCTATCTTCAACCAATCGCTTCATATTGGGCATTGAGACATATCTTTTTTCTCGGTGAAATACTCCTTGTCGATCAAAATAGTCTATTCTATGATGTACAATTTTTTGAAGTGGCTATGTATTTGTTGGCGATGCAGATGTATTGATACCTATATTAAAATTTGTTACCGCTCGCTGCGCAAGTACCATGGTGGAAATTTGGGTTCTTTAGGCAGTCAAGTACCTGCATTTAGGTACCGCCCAAAACTTTTGACTCGGTGCAAACTCGTGGGGATTTGGTTGGGAAATTTTTATTTTTCTATTGAAATCTTGAGATTCTGAAGGACATCTACGAAACATGAGACGGGGCAGTTTTCATTTTACGACCAGAATTTGAAATATGGTTCAGACGAATGTAGTCGAAGGTTTTCTTTGGCCGAATACGAGAAGTTATTGCGTATTAAGTTCTATCGACCTATCTCATCTACCTATTCCCTACAATCTTGGAGTCGTCGAATCTTGTCATGTTCAATCTTCATGTTGTTGGTGAATATTCATCAGCAATCACATTTCTTACATCACATATGGAATGCAAACCTCTTTCCCTTGGAGTTTTCTCGAGTGCTATAAATACTTATCGCGTTATTTACGTAGAATTTGCGGTTCCATTGTTGTACCAACCAGTCTATATTTGGCGTACTGGCTGGGAACAAAGAAAAATTCTGTATCCGCCTTCGTTGTTGATACCACCAAAACCACATTACTTCTTACTCATACATCACTACATCATCACATCATCACATCACATCACATTCCATTCACGTTCTATTCATATATCTTTGAGAGAGAATTATTATTTTGAATCCATTTTTTTGGTTGTTTTTCCGGGGGTTTTATTGTTGCCAAATTTCCATGGATTTATTTTTCTCAGCATAGAGTACATCACCAGGATGTATATCTACGACTTACCGTATTTAACCATGTGAAAATTATGAAGAAAAGAATCTACTCCGCATCAAAATCAAAACTAGTTTCAGAATCAGAATCCAACCACAAGTTCTCACGAATTATGTTGAATAATCTAGAGGAAGCTTCCTTTGATTCAGGCATAACTGTTGTTGGATCTTCGCAGTGAGGGTCTGACGGTGGCTTCTGTGAGAATTCGGGAATGCGTTGTTCTGAATTTGGTGGTTCTTGTTCGGGTGATTGGAGCGGATTCTGGAGTTCGGCAAGTGCTTCATCAAGTTCAGCAAGCGCTTTGAGTTCAGCAAGTGCTTCTTTTTCCTCCGCTTCTCTTTCTTCCTCGAGCGCTTGTGCTTTATTAGGATCGACACAATTTTGACAATTACAATATTCACCTTCAGCCAGGTTTTCGTGCCAAACTTCCATGCAGGAAGAGCAAAGACACCACTTATCAAAGTCATGCGCCTCTAATCGCTTACCTGTGGATCGGGTTTTTCTATATTGAATGCAATTGTTGCACCAACATTTCTTTTCTTCGGTGTCATGGAACCAATGAGGTTGCATACTGAAAAATTTCGGTTGTTCAATGTCGCAGCGGTAAACTTCGGCTGGGCGAGTTGGGTGTAAAAGGGGTGCAACTTTGTAGTCGAATATCAACTCTCCAAATTTCATCGTTTCAAAACCCGCGAATTTGTTTTCGTCTTGAATATCCATAGGTGGAGAGACTTCGTTTCGTGCGTTTTGGGGGAAAATCTTAGAAAAGTCGATGATTGGAGGAGGTTGGTCAAGTCTGAGCGAGGAGACTTCAATTCGAGAATTTCGACGAGGCACCTCAGAGATTCTTGGTGTTTTTTCTCGAGCTTTAATTTCGATTTCTTTGTCGTTGTCGAAGATGAAAGTGCTTTGGTGAATCGGCGAGGAGACTTCAGCTCGAGTGTTTCCACGGAAAGCTTGAGAATAGTCAATTCTTGGAGGAGGTTCTTGAAGTTTGAGATAAGATCCTTGTGGATAATCTGAGCATTCGCTTAGAGAGTTTGGTTGCTCGCTATCTCTTGCTTGACTGTATTGTTCCTGTCTTAATCTCTCTTCTTCTTTTTGTTCTCTTTCCTCTTCCTTGATTTGTCGGATTCGTGAATGAAGATGTGCGTAATTCCATGACTGGATGGATTCTACAACATGGGTTGGTTCTTCTTCTTTTTGTTCTCTTTCCTCTTCCTTGATTTGTCGGATTCGTGAATGAAGATGTGCGTAATTCCATGCCTGGATGGATTCTACAACATGGGTTGGTTCTTCTTCTTCTTCGATCTCACGAATTCTGCGACTGAATTGATCCTCGTCGAAACCTTCGTCATCTGCATCATACATATCGTCTTGCGGAATCGGTTCTTCATCCCTCTCTTTCGGAACTTCGCCAATAAATTCTGCATATTCGTTAAGAGGTAAGTGCGAAAAGGCCCAAGTGGGGAGTTCAGTCATACTGTTGAAATCCACACCGGAAAAGTTCCAGGATGTCATCTTGGAATCGGTAATTCAAGTGTCCTCCCGTATCAATAAACTGAAATAATAAGATGATGATATCAAAAGAAGTCTAGCTTACTATGAATATATACCTTATCAACAAGAGTTTGAATGTGAGAGAGCACCGGATCGGCATGCAAAAGGATGATTTATTTCACTTGAAAATTACGCAGCATTTATACTACCTCACGAGCAATTGTTCGGTAATTCATGGACAATATACATTTGCATGTAAAATCACCAAGCATACACATCTAGACAATTCTATCTTTCAGTCCTGCCACTAACATCGTGTTTTTTAATCAAGGAATGGGCTACACGGAAAGAAATCTTGAAACAACTCATGAAAGAAAGAAAAGAAATTCTCAAAGAATTGGGACAATCGCTGGGAAATATACATGGGAATTACCTCTCGGTCTTTGTTCTCTCTTGATGAACAATGACCTAGAACAACAACTTCACAATGCATTTGTTGCTTTCTTTCATTTCTTCTACATAAAGAGATTATTGTTCTTTGTTGTAGGACGGGTACATATAATCCCATCAGCTCAGATGTTGAACAATTCGATTCTTCTTCATCTCACACATACTCTTTTCAATACGACAGAACAACACGAGTAATTATATTGTTCATATATAGTTTCACACCGATACATACATATATAGTTTCGCACCGATACATACTACAGAAAAAACATTTTGTTTACACCAATCATAACTCTTATTCATATACACTAGCGCTGGTCGCATAGTCAATCACTTTCATACAGGCAAAAGATAGAAGAGAAAAGGGAAGAAAAGCAAAAATGGGGAAAAACAGTAAGAACTCCAATTCCAATGGTGGTGCTAATGGCGGCTCTAGTCACAATAACAATAACGGAGGCAATAAGGGAGGAAACAATAGAGGTAAGGGCAACAACAATAATGGAGGAAACAGAGGAAATCAAAACAAAGGTAAGGTACCCCAAGACTTCTGCGAATGTCGCATCTGCAATAGAAAAGGTCATTGGGAATCTGATTGTCGTAATAATCCTGAAGGAGAAGGAAAGAGAGGAAAAGATTTGCCGGATTGTAGGGAGTGTGGTGGGAATCATTGGGAAGATCAGTGTCGGACTTGGAAATCAAAGAATGGTGGTGGGAACAACAACAATAACAATAACAATAACAACAATGGTCAACAAGGAAATTCAAACCCAGGACAATGTCTAGCACCCAACGGAGAAGACATCTCACATTTTTTCGCAGACGGGAAATATCCCAGTCGTCCTTGTAAAATATGTCATATTTCAGGACATTGGAATAATGCGTGTGAGATAGAAGGATTCGATGCAATCACCAATCCAAATCCTGGTGGTAAGAAAAATGATAATAGAAGAGGGGTCACTTTCGCCGATGGCAAAACAAGCGGACAAATCGATCCTGCTTACAATAAATATGACTCACCTCCCGGCACCGAGCAAATCCAACCCCAACAAACCCCACCCGTCAATTTCGGTCCCGCACAACAACAGCAACAACAGCAACAACAGCAACAACAACAAACCCAATATAATCCTCCCACCCGTGAACCAAGCGATCTTCACTACCCAATCAACAACGAAAGCATCAACTCCCACGCCCCAGACTATCTACAGCCCTCCCCCCCAACACCCTACCTAACCCACCCGGGCGGTCTCAACCCCGAACACCCAGACCACCCCGACTCCTCGACCTACCGCGCACGCTACCGCTCCACAAACTGCACCACATGCCAACAACTCGGGCACAAAACCCCCGACTGCACCACCCACCTCTGGCTACTCCCGCGCACCCACCCCGCCTGGCGTCCGCACCCCGATCTCCACCATCCAAGCAACGCACACTATCCGCGACCCAACAGCTTCTGGCACGGCGACCCGATGAAAATCCCCGGCAAAAATTCATATATCTGGCCGCATCCGCAGAATTCGCATCAGGGGCGCAGTTGGGGCGAAAATGATTATGAGATGGCGGGTGTGAAGGATGTGTGGATAGAGCAGGATGATCGGGAGGGGGAGGGAAGCTTTAGATGGGGAATGCCTCCGGGTGGGTTTGGGGGGGAGGAACATGGCGGTATGTGTAGGTTTGATGGGGAGGGGGATGTGGTTATGGTTGATATTTTGGATTTGGAGTTGAGGAGGTGGAGGGAGAGGGAGGGGAGGGTGAGGAGGGAGGAGAGGGGGAGGCGGTGGTGGGAGAGGGGAGTGATGGAGTTTTAGGTGGGAGTTTGGATGGTAAGTTGTGGTAGGTGGTCCCTTGGTTGTTTTTTCTTTCCTTTTTTGTTTTCATTTCCTATTTCATTTCCTATTTCATTTTTTCTTTATATGTTTCATTTAGATCTTCGGTGTTTCAGCAACGCGCAGCAGAAAAGGAGGTAAATGTACCTCGTAAGAAGGTAAGATGAAAAAAATTTTCATAGCAATACAACAGGTACTCATATCATTTTACTTTTAACAATACATTTCATTATCCATAATATATACACGAATTTTTTCCATCAATGTGACTAATCCAAACTATTTACGTTTATTTGTTTACTTACTATATAAAAACGACATCCCAAATTTTTCTTTCCCTATTTCTTGATGATTCTGTATACTTCTACTTCTACTTCTACTTTTATTCTTATTCTTATTCTACTCGTTCTTCTACTATTGCTCCTACCTCTACTCTGCTCCTGCTCCTGCTCTGCTCTTACTTTTGCTCTTCCTTCCGTTTTTACAGAAGTGATAGATAAGTCAACCACCCTAGTTTCCGGCCACCCCTACTTTCCGGCCATCATTCACACCAAAAATCATCATTTTTTGCATTTTTAATTTTCTTATTTATGAATATAATTAAATGAAATTTTGATTAAAAGTTTATTATCTAAATTCAAATCAATTCTGTAAATTTCAGATTTTTCGCAATTTTTTTCGTCAAGATATTAAAGGTTGAATTTTCGAATTTTGATTTGTATATGATTTATATACAAATTAAAAAAACATCAAAATCTTGAATAATTTTTCAACAAAAATAATTAAAAATAAATTATAAATTTTAATAAAATCCTGAAATTATATTATATAAAATGAATCTAATTTCGAAAAATCTTCATTTATAAATAATGTTTTATTACTAATTGAAAAATTATCTATATAAAATTTTGTATGAAATAAAATATAAATATCAATAAAAGATTATCTATAAATTATTATATATAATAATTCGATTCATTTTATAAAATATGATTCAAAGATTCCAAAAAAATTAATAGTTTATTTTTAATTATTTTTATTGAAAAGTTATTCAAGATTTTGATATTTTTTTAATTTGTATATAAATCATATACAAATCAAAAATCAAAAATTCAATCTTTAATATTTCTATCAAAAAAAAACCTAAAATTATAAAATTTTAAGAATGATTCAATATTTATATAAAGAATCTATATTCAAAATTTGAATCAATTATGTTTATTATTTAAAAAGTTATTCATAGGTAAAAATCGTGGTTTTTGGTGTAAAATGGTGGCCGGAAAATAGGGGTGGCCGGAAACTAGGGTGGTTGACTTAGCTAAATACATCGCTATAAAAATTCAAGATTTTGACCAGAAGGTATACATAACATAATATAATACAAAAAAAATAGAATAGAATAATGAATCCATAGTTTCAAATAGGAAATGTTATAAAGTGTGATATGATATAATAGAATTAGATGATAAAGTTATAGCTTTAAGTAGGTAGAAAATGAAGTCTAAAAGATGGATTATATAATAATGATGTTTTATATACGAATCTGATTATTGGAATAAATGATGTGGTGGGAGTTGGGTGGTTGGTGGTTGGTGGTTGATAGGTAGTAGGTAGTGAAGGGGAGGGGAAAAATATGAAATTTGAGACGAGAGCTATAGATGGAATTGATGGATATATATATATATAATCAAAATATCATAAACTCATCATCAAACTAGCACGATAACTTACCTATATACATACTCTCTCTATAAAAATCACCACTCCACTCAAGCGACTGTAAAATCACTCATACGATAATACGAGGTTCTTTTTCATGATAGATGATTTAGTCTAATAAATCATGAAATTATATCATAGGATTATCATAATATTCCTTTCGTGTTGGTATTTAGATATAATCTAGACATCATAAATGCACATGATCTTGTAACAACTTCAAATGACTACCTACTTTATGGCTGCACTAATATTCTATATTAAGCTGGGGAATCTATGATTAATGACATGAAGTATATAATGTAACTTACGTTGATATTAAAAGCACCTAGAATACTAACCTCCTCGCTCTCATTCAATGATATAATTTTTCTCAGAGATAGAGAGAAGATTCCCAAACTTTCGATAACTATTTGAGTTTCAAAGTATTCTCAGGTTAAAAACATGAGGCAACCTGATTATTTTACAAAGTATTGACAACCCATTTTTTTCGATTCGCATTCAAATATTTTTTCATCCACAAGAATGAAGTTTGAACACCTCAATCCTATTTCGAGAAGACGTAAGACTCCATCTATCTATCTATCTATCTATCTATCTGTAGGTATCTACAAATTCCACGTCATATTTCAAAACTTCCATTTCTATTTCATTCTTCCTGAAAGAAGCGAAAAAAAAAGAAATCCGCTTTAGGTATCATTAACAAACATAACAAAGCCGAATTTCCTTGTCGAGTTTCGAAGCTCGTAGTTTCATTATCCATTCCCCTTTGACAAAACACCCGAATAAAGTATCCATCCGTAAGCATACTATACCCCTCCTAGAAATATCCACACACAAAAGATAGCACAGTACTAGTACGGGTAAAACTCTACTTTCTCAGCCAACCCCGCCCTCAAACACCATCATCCATTCAGACTTCAACCGAAAAATGCGACGATCGGGCGGTCTTTTAGACAATTATCGTGGTCCTATAAACGACAGTTTACCAGGTAGTAGAGTACACAGCAATACGCCGACCGAAGACCGAGGATACGGGGGAAAAAACCTCGCCGACGAACTCGCAGACATTGGTGACGATTTCGACAGCGGTGATGACGAATATTCTTCAGAAGAAGGAGAAACTTCTCTTCGACGTGAAGCTCGTGAACAAGTTGAGCGAGCCGTTGCGCTTCATGATAAATTTTTGAAGGATAATAATATCCGGAACGATTTTGCGAAGGAAAAGGAAACGGAGACATCACCTCCGCCTGTACCCGTATCGATGGCTCAAAGACGGTTTTCTCAGCCGGGCACTGGACAGTCAAATGCCTCTGCATCTCAGGCCAACCCAACACCGTCGGCCCCGAGTCCATCTCATAAGACGCGGCCGAGACCGCTTTCATTTAGTTCCAAGACTACGTCGGTGAAGCATACGCAGGTTTCTCCACAAAGAGTTTCTTCCAAGCAGCGAGAGTTTATTGTGACGCCGCCTCCGCTCTCAAATGGGGTTTTTCCTACCATTTCGAGGGAATATGGATGGGCTTGGCTTTGGTGGATAATTATTCCTCTATTCCTCACGGCTGCGGCTCTCTTTGCGGGAGGACATGACTTGTATGACAATCAGCTTGTGGCAGATGCGATTGGGAGAAATGCGGAGAAAACAAATGCAAATGTTGTCATTGATATTTCTTCGGCTATTAGCGACGTTGCCAAGGTAATATTGGATCAGGACGGAACCCTCAGGAGATTAGAGGATAGTCCCTTTAATCAAGCCGTCCTATCTATTGCATCACTCCGGAGGGAAATTTTGGAAGCAAAAGGGATAAAGTTTCGACATCTAATTTGGCTCATAGATGAGATCGTCGCCAAGAATCGAAAATTGGATCATGATTGGCGTTCTTTCCTCCAACATCAAATCGAGGCTACAGCGGAGTTTGCGGGGGATTTTGATGGATATGCTAGCAATGCTGGTTCCGAGGGGCCCCGTACGGACTGGATCAAAGCTGCGTATAACATCACATTCCAGGATTTTTCCGATATTCCACAAAAAGTATACCGCGAAGGCGAACTTCTCCTGTGCGAGTTAACCAGTGGAGTCAGTGGAACAAAGCCCAACTGCCCCTCTGACCATAGAGATCTCGGAAATCTCTACCCCGAACTTATACAGGAACTTACATTCCCCAACATTAGGATTCCACCGAAGACTTTCGAGACATACTTGGCGACTATCGATAATATATTCAAGGCCATTAAGAAAATACTCAAAACTTGGGAAAAGGCGTCGAGGGAAATTGAGGCAGCAAAATTAAAATACAATCATGAATATGGCATAGGGGATGTTGACAAAGTGGCTCAAGAGTTGGAAAGTACCGCAAAGACCCTAACAGAAGCAATGGAAAGTCCTTTGGTCAACCGGATAGCAGCTCCGGAATTCCCGGCGGCTGTCAGAAGACTAGCAGAGTCAAAAATTCGGTCACTAACTTTACTATAATGTGGCCCTGCCATTTAATGTTGGAGGTCGTTCGTGCAAAATATAGATGTATTTTAATATTTTAGGGCGTTGAGAATTGCTGTTGCTGTTGCTGTTGATATGGATTCATTGGACCTTTGGTCTGTATGTAGAAACTATCTAGGTTGCAGTGATGAAGGATAATACATATGAATCTATGATTGGACTAGCACTTGCCATGCGTGAATCATTTTTAGTAGATGGTATATTGTATTTGAATGCACGTTTTTCGGCGAGCGCGTGGAGCCAATTCTATCATGGAGACACTGTTCGTCGTATAGCTATGTGAAGTCGCCTAGATGAGACGCCTTTCAAATCTTAGTGCTTTCAAATCTTAGTGAGATTAGCCAAAATAGAAACTTGTTTAAAATAATCTTTGGAACAATTAACCAGATAGCTCACAAGGTCGAAATGGCACGATAATAAACTCAAAAAGTCGGTTATGGATAATGAGCAGCTTCGCCCTTGTGATGAGGACCTGCCTAAATCGTTCAAGCATGCATACCCAGCGGTGTGGCAGCAAATAAAACGATTTCTGCAAGGTCGAAAGAACTAAAAGCGGGAAGGATAGAAGGGTAGCTTGGCATTTTTGGATGATTGTTGGGTCGCATTGCAGCCGATGGAACCGTAAAACATCTCCAATCAAATGGAAAGTATATATCCAAAAATCTTAAGAAGAAATAGATAAGATAACAAGAAAGATATAGGTTGACGTCAAAGGTAAGTGATGTGCGAATCTGCGGGGTAATCACCTGCCATTCCATCATATCTCATATTTATGATCAAAATCACACCAGACATTCGCCTTGATAGAATTGTACTTCTCCGCGGGCGAGAAAAATGGTTGATGGAAGGTTAAGAAGTGGAGAGAATGAATGTTAGAGGGGGAAAGGTAGAAAAAAACAGGGTCTTGCCCCTGATGCTACCCCGGATTTCTTTGACATTGTAATTCCTCGATTGAGCGAATTTCATGCATCAAACATTGAGCTAGGAGAAAAGTTTCCAGAACAAGGCTCATCCCGTGGAAAATCAAATTCTGATCATCGTCAATTCTTCGGTACGGATTCTTTGTGCGAGTTGCAAGTGCGCATGAACTATAGTGACTTTTTTGGTTGAATCTGGAAGATTCTGTCGCTTATGATGAAGGGGTTTTTCGTATAAGTTCTAGGTGAAGTTTTGAAGCCATAGTGGTCATAGATACGGTACTTTCAAATACAGTAACTAGCTACTAATTGATACGGTTAAGAGTGTCTGATTGGCTGTATTTCAGGACGGACAAGTTTAAATGTTCGGTCAATATAAAATATGTGGTTGATGTGGATGTAGAAATCATGATTTATCTGGGAACGATGAGACATTGAAATGGCGGTATCTTGAACCGCAGTCCAGATCAATTCTATCGTAGAATCATACGGAAATATGTATGACAAGACGGGAAAGGGATCAATTCTCATGAAGTAATAATTATAAGAAATGGCGATATGGCATTGAAAATTTGAAGACAATTCATGGCAAACCATGATGTGGTTAGGTAATGGTAATGGTTTGAGAAGTAAAATTTCTCATTGGTCCGAGGCCATCTGGGGTCCATATTCAAATTGAGTAAGAGAATCATCCCTCTGGCTCTTGCCCCTCAACAGAAGCGACTTAAAATCTCGTGATTGTTCATTTTGCATCATGGGAATTCAGGAAGAAGGTAAAGGTTAATTCTACAAATAGATCAAGCCTCCAATTGATTGGCCAATGGTATTGATACGAGGTGATACAACATGACAAACCTCCTCATTATCTGGGATTGAGGTTCCTAGATCTCAACCTGATTCTCAAAGCAAACAAATCGGTATCAACACGTGTTGATGATGATGAAACTACGTGGAGCAAAACGTACTCCTCGCTGGTTTTTAATTCTTGAGGACTTGTCGACTTTTTGAAGTAAGATAGTATAAAATAGCTCTCATTGGTCGACCCTGAGTTCTCCGTACATACGAGCATTCTTTCCAATATCCACCGTAGTGGCACGATGATACCAGCAACGGCATGCGAGTTAATATGCTCATACATAAAGTATAACTTGGCAAATGTCCTACGAGTATAGTACGAGTGGTCGGATCATTGAAATAACATTTGAGATAATGGAACAACCAGCAGAGATACAGTTTTCCTATTGGCTTTGGAAAGGACATCAAATGGTCTTAATTGATGAAAAATTGATACTATTACCAATTCCCGAGCCCCTGGACCACATGGTGCACCTTTCTCTTTTACATTTGCTAATTAGTCGAGTTAGTTTCTTTAGATATGAAGTCCTTTTTCATCATCCGATGCCGCAAAACTCTATTAGATCCGCCTTATCTACATTTTGTGTGGGGAAGTCATTAATGTGGATGGACGGGGGTATTTGATATAAAAATACTTTTCATGGTAGAATCATATTATGAAATAACTCAATTGAACCATCACTGCACGCACGTTCAGTCCATGAATGTACAATATACAAATACAGCTATTAGATCAAGTAGATCGTGAATTCCCTCCCTATAAGAATTACACGCTGCCCATATGTCCCACAATGTAGCAAGTATATGATTCGCTTCCACTGCCGTAACCATCAAGGTTGTGAGAAGAAAAGCAACATTGAATGAACTCTAGACTTATCTAACTAGGTCAACAACAACAAAGGGAAACCCCCTTTCAAAAGCTGTGGATACCTACTGGTGGGAAGATAAGTATAATACAACGTTTTACCTACCATTATTGGATCATGAGTGTAGTTGCACGTGGACCGAGTCATGGAAGATTAACACAATTGTTAAACCAACCCCTCTTCTTTATATTGAAATCGATACCCATTCATCTCTACTTGATATAATATAAAAAGGAGTTTTATAATATCATAACCAGCATCCGCATGGGAAACACCTTACTTTACATAACCTCAGAGTCGTCAAAAGCTTTCCTTTATTCACTAAAATATTTCCCCTCGATACCAATCTACATTCCATTCCTAATTAGGATTCTCACAGCTTTATACTGCTCCAATTGCTACCACTTTCTGTTTCGTTACATCGTACTGCATTTTACTTGTGCCACCGCACAAATAATCCACGACACGTACAGTTATCTTTCACTTGGTACAAGATTTCCTCTCAAATTTTACATCTTCCTATCTCGATACCCAAAAACGACTGATCGAAAAAAAAACCCCACAACTTCACCGCTTTAAAAAAAAAATTCGGATAAAGAAAAGAAAATTTCCCGATTGGATCAATCTTACCATCAAAAGTTCCAACATCACGAAGTCTCATCCCATCTTTGGTAAATCATTACAAGTCCAGGCTCTTATCTTCTTTGAGGTCATTCGGAAACGGGGGTTGAGGTGGTGTTACTGGTTGTAGTAGTTTGGAAGTGAGGATATTCTCGAATTCTCAAGGTATTCACCAAAAAAGGGGACTTGGCACTTGTGATCAACGTACAGCATTACATTCGATAAATTCAATTCGACCATTAGACAAGTTCTGCACCAAAGGACTTTGATTTGTCGGTAGCCCCTCGGGAGACTTCTCCGCATTCATTTCCTCGTTTGTCTGAGTGAGCAGCAAGGGTTCAATTGGACTTCTCTCCAAGTAAACAATAATTTCCATATCGTCTAAAATTGGGAGTAACTCGAAAAACTAGAAGAGGGATTTCAGCCACAAAAGTCATCTGAGGGAATAACAAAATTCAAGGCTATTGTTTAAAAAGCAATAGATCGTCTGACGATTAAACCCCATATCATCATTCAATGCCCTCAGCAACGCCGAGGTCTACCCTCACCATCAGACCTCGACCACCTACAGCACCACAACCACCCATAAATCGCAAACACGCACCTTGTACTTCATATCCGGAAAGTTCCCCTCTTGACAATTTCTCCTTCTATAATACTCGTACAACTTATTCGGATCGCCCATCAAAACGATCCATGACCACTCCATCGAAAACTATCGCTGTCGTCAATTCATCCGGACGACAAGCTGCATCATTTATCCGCGTTGCTAGTGCAGTGGGCTATAATGTACGAGCTCAGTTGCGAAACCTTGATGGAATAGTAGCTTCCGAAATTTCATCACTTCCAAATGTTACTGTCCTAGTAGGCGACCTTTTCATCAAACGATCTTCCCCTTCATCACCAACATTAGATCCCGAGACTACCAAATTAAATGATGCACTCATTCGAGATCTTTTCCATGGAGTGCAATTAGCATTTATCAATACTACATTTTGGGGCGATGAATATGCTATTGGTTGTGCCTTGGCCGATGCAGCCGCCGCAGTTGGTATAGAGCATTACATCTATTCGTCTATGCCTAACCACTCTGTCGTCAACTCTTCATGGCCATCACTCCCCCTATGGTCTGAGAAATACGCAGTCGAAACTTACATCCGAACAAAACTCCCTTCCCTTCGATCAACTTTCCTCTACACCGGAATTTACAATAACAACTTCACATCATTACCATACCCATTATTTTGCATGGCTCTGCAACCCGATGGATCCTTTGAGTGGCAAGCTCCATTCCATCCAGATGTACCTTTACCATGGCTGGACGCCGAACACGATGTCGGACCTGCAGTTTTACAAGTATTCAAGGATGGACCACCTGCTTCTTCCTCGAATCCTCGTCGCATACCTCTCGCTTACGAGTTTCTCTCTCCCAAACAAGCTTGCGCCGCTTTTTCCCGCGGTGTCGGCCGTCCAGTAATATACAAGCATAATCCCGATATCGAAGTACGAGTAAAGATTCCAAAAGGATATAAAGATCAATTGGTAGCATTGGAAAAGATGTATTCATTAGGAAGAGATGACTCAAAACGCCAACCTCCTTACTTTGCCGAACAGGAATTAGAGGATAAGGTTCCGGAAGAAGCTTTGAAACTATGGGAGGGATACCGAGGTCTAGAGGAATATGCTCGAGAGGTTTTCCCATTGGAAGAAGCTGCAAATGGATTAACGTGGATGGTGGAGGAAAATGATGAGGATAGGACATATACGCCCAATGAAGTGACGAATGGTGGAGTGGATGACAATCCCAACTATGAAGAAGATGATGACGATGATGATGGTCTGACTATAGGTGGAGGACTCGGTACATCAGGCGAAGCTACACCGGCAAGAAAAGAAGAGACATGGCTAGCATGAAGCACTCGATCTACTCTTTCGACTTCTTTGAGGATATGTACTAGATGGATAATTAATACCTCTGATACGAACAATGAACCCCTTCAAATTTACGATTTCACAATGATTTACGGCATGGGAAAAAATAACGCCCCTCGAAAAAGTTCTTGCAATTTTCGCATTGCATTTACTCATATCATTACATCAAAATATTACCACAAAAGCAAAAGCAAAACTCGATATAAAACAAAAGTAAGCGGAATTATACGCATTTAATCACAACAGAGAAATTCCCGACTCTCGAATCCCGAAAAACAATATTCACGGTATATTAGCATGGGAGGTGCAGTAGTGAAACGGCATTCTGCATTCCTCGTGCTGGGATGAAATGGAATGAGTATGGAGTAGAATAATTACATACAACTGATGGTTTACTGGTGAATAGGTCAGGCAGGTATTGCATGAGTGTGGTGTGGATTCGGTTTGCATGGGGGATTTGGGGGATGAAAGGAAAAAGGATTGGATGCGGATATGTATGGAATGGATGTAAGGATGTAATTCTGGAGCAGAGAAGGAAAATATATGGATGATTGATTAGTTATGTATTATCCTATCTTAACTTGGCTTATACCGTGTTATTAGGTTGGCCTAGAGAAAATATATACCTAGTATGATGATGTTATGGAGAGGGAGATCTCTACTACCTATCAATGTGATATAATGTGATATGATAGTGTTTTGATCTAATCTAACCTTGACCAATTAAACCAACTACCTTCCAATTCCAACTTCCATTTCATTCACTACTCCAGAGTATCCATACTCGAGCACAATCTAAATCTTCCCATCCCATAAAGTTCAAACAACAGATATCGACTATATGGAATATATGAACTATAAACATAAAATCCAACAACTTTCCTCCTACACATCTCATATACCCTTCATGTTCTACTCTACTGCTTTAATCATAATCAACCTCGTGCTCACCCTTCAATACTTATCCTTTATGCTTCCACCTAGATATCTCCCCCTATCCCATGTCTACGGCATAGATTCTATTGCGCTTATGGAGTTTAGTGCAGTCTGCTAAGGAGATACTGGATTGTATTGGACTATATATAACCTACCTTATGAAAGAATACATAAAGCGTAATGATTAATCAATATAAGTTCATATTCATTCATATTCATCCATATACATAACACGTAAATGTAGAAGTAGAATTTCTACGAAGAATTATAGTATACAATTAAAGTAAGTGAGTGAAGTATTCTCAATTCATACAATGTAATCTTACCGAAATATCACTTCCTTCCATGCCAGGACAAAATCCGAAACTCTTCCTGTTTCCCAAGCCTCGGGATTCGTTCGGTGTCATAAATGCTTCCTGGACAATGCAGCTGCGCCATACCCTCTGATGTCCAAGTCCCGTCTATATATTTTGTATCACAAACCTCTACTCTCTAAACCTATAACACCTTCCCCTCCCCTCCCTCACAAAAGCAAACTCGCTTTCCACTCCGCCAACCCCTTCATCGTCCCAATATATCCAATATACGCATCAGGTCTAACAAGCACATAACCCGGCTCCGTTTTAAACCCATACCTCTCATGCAAAATACCGTCCTCATCACAAATATCATCACTTTCTCTCTTTTCCTGACTAACAATCCTGTGAATCCTCAACCAACTCTTCTCCTTTTCCGGAAAATCCGTTCCAACCGTCTCTAATAACTCCTCCGCATCCATAGCCCCTTTCCCCAACCCAGAGAAAAGTAATAAATGATGCGTCGGTCCCTTAAATAGTGAATATAAATTGGTTGTATCCTGAGTTCCAGAGATGATAATCCTTCCATCTGGTGCGCGATCGCCTCCTCTTCTAGGTCCATAATATGCACTTGCAGTTTTACAAATTGATGAATGCCGATATCTTATCCCAAGTTGTGAAATGAAACGATATCTTCTTTGGCGATTCGCGCCTTCTTTAAAAGCAATTGGGGCCATCCATGGGAAGAGGGTATTGCGCAAAAAGAGATAAATAGGATTTTTCATGGCCATGAACTCAAAGAGTCGGTCTGTGCCTTTTAAAAGATTAGTGCCGACGCGCCGGCGTTCGACATTGTAGGAGTCGAGAAAAGTATCTTTTTTCTCATTGCGAAGAACCATGCCGAGTTTCCATCCAAGGTTGATAGCGTCCTGAATGCCTGTATTCATTCCTTGACCACCAGCTGGTGAATGAATATGCGCTGCATCTCCAGCGATGAATATACGACCATTGCGAAAGGAGTCGGCGATTCGATGATGGAGTTTAAATCGTGTAATCCACATAGGAGAATCTTCGAGTTGTATGTTCCCCGTAGCAAGCCTTTGAAAAGCTTCTTCGAATTCTTTAAGAGTAGGTTCATCATCTTTAGCTTCTCCGTGAGTCGATTCTCCGTTCTTGGAAGAAGGAACGCTTAATATAAGCCGGTATGCTCCATCTTTGAGTGGTAAACACATCATGAACTGACTACCCATCAACATCGTCAGTCGATCCGGCGCATAATCCCATTTCAACTTCACATCTACGAGCAAAAAGTCTGATGCATATGCAGAACCTTCGAAGTTCAAACCGGCGGATTTTCGAACCATTGAATGTGAACCATCGCATCCGACAATATATTGGCAGCGAATCTCTTCTTTATCCGGCTCCTCATATCCATCTTCCTTTACTTTCCTAACCCGAACTGAAACACCATTGTCATCCCGAATGATGGCTGTAGCTTTTGTTCCCCTCTCTACTTTGCCTCCATATTCTTCCAACTGTCTCTCAAGACATGATTCCGTTTCGCTCTGGCTGAGAAAATAGGGTCCTGAGTACTCGGTATCAAGGACTCCTATGCTCTCCTTGGTGAGATCCACCTCGAATGCCTTTTTTTGATTGATATAGAAAGTCACGCCGATGTTTTGTTTGCAAAGAGGGAGCAGGTTCGATACGAGGGAGGAGTGTCGGGACAGAAGCTCGATGGAGCGGGCGTGGAGGACTAGAGCGCGAGATTGAGGTGCACGTCTGAGGAGAGGATCGATTAGGATGAATGGGATCTTCTGTACTGATAATTCGAGAGCTAAACTGAGGCCCGTAGGGCCTGCGCCCACGATCAGGACTGCAGTTGATCGCATTTTAATATTGTTAAAGTGAGATTGTTAGGTGATGCGAGCCTAGGTATGATGCAGTGTATTTCCAAGGTGTATATCGAATGCGGGGTTATTCCGCTTGTTTGTTGATACTAGTTAATAGTAAACAAAGACGAGTTAAAGAAAATGGGTTAATTGGCATGTCTCGGTATATATTTATATATGTGCCAATTCAGTACCTTTGTACCTTTACCTTTAGCCATCTTCACTTACATCGCTCGAAGCTGGAATGCTAAGTAGATACAACCGGCGGTTACTAACACCGTGTAGGTGAGAATCATACTGTGCAACAAGTCCTAGAGCCAGGCATGGTGTTGTGTATAACCGGCGTATCTTAAGACTAGGGATAGGCCAAGGATCTGGCATCCTATAATTGACCAGTGGTATCTTTGTTTCTGTCGCCATCTACTTGGGATGGCAATGGCACAGATGGATTACCCGTAAAAACTTCACTTACAAGAATATACGAGAATCGACAGTGGGGTTAGGGCTCGGAATCTTCAAATTCCGATGCTTTTTCAATCTTATACCGGAATATCTGAAATTCCGATATCAAATTTAATCGGAATTTGAAAACTCCGAACCCTAACCCCACTGTCGATTCTCTTCTTAAAAGGGTTTAGTGTATATTCTCGTAAGTAAGTTTTTACGGAACTAGTAAGCGTTTTCCAACGGGATTGAGAGGGACGTTTACGCCGACAACCCGACTTCCGCTGACATAAGCCCAAGCTCATACATTTTCTTGCGATCTCATGCTTCGTTTCTAACATCATGATTGAACATCAAATCGTACTCGGCTGGTTTTTATATGACAATCACCGATTGCCGGATATGACTCAAGTGTGTCAACTGATGCGAAAGCCTTAATATTGTCTTGTTTATCCGTTCTTGATTTTAGCAATGCACGGAGAAGCTCGAGGGGTCCTTCCGTCTTATACACGAACTTATATATGCAAACTGACAAGTTGCATGCATCAAGATTTCATAAAGGTTACACGTGTACTACGATAATGCTGCCTCTACAGAAATGTGAGATGAAGTTAAAGTTCTTATGGCAGGTGAGGATTTTTAGGAAGCACACAATTCAAGAAAGGATGTAGATGATATTTGGGTATGTTAAGTCGATTTGGAACATTGGAAGTATGTGTTTTGTTGAATCTGCCGTTGTACATTGAGCCTGCCTGATAGGTTAGAATCTAATTGATATAATGAGCTGTTTGATACATTGAATCTCTCTTGAATCCATTTGGGGCATTGAATCTATTTAGGATATTGATTCTATTTGGGATATCAATGATAATGTCATCTTGACCGAAGCTATTGCCTAGACCAACAACAGATTCATGAATATTCCAACTCCACTTGAACTTGATGCAACTCTAAAGACAAAGATCGAACTTCGTCGAATACCTCCAAGTATCGATAATCTCTGTAAAACTTACCAAATTATAAACAACGCAGAGCTATTTCACAAGATTACAATTATCAATAAAGTTGGTTCAGCAATGAACAAAGAATCGTACCTTCACATGAAAGCTGTAGGGGCTCTGAATCTATCTGGGACATCAATTCTTCGTAGTATTGTTCGTATTCTCTATACTAGTCTGTATAGTGGTAACCATCGAATTTTATCTGAATATTCCTATAAATAATACAAAACTCAATATCATTGAACATATTGAATATCTCAATGATATTGGAATATTGGAATTTGATCTGAAGTATCTTAAATAAGTGCAAAATGAATTTAAAATATTTGAATTTAATCTAAAATACTAGAATTAGACTTGTGATGGAACTCGAATGATAGGAATAGTAATTAATAAATATCTATTGGAGTATGTATGCCCTTTAAGATGTATGTATGAAAATGGTAACAGGGCTGTCGTGCTCTCGTAAACCAGTACAAACACTGCCTGATATATTAAACCCCCTCTGGGGCATCGGCTCATGCTCTAAGATTTCAAATTCTCCCCATAGGTCCATCTTCCTCTACTCGGATCGTACATCTCAGGATACCCCCTTTTCAAGTGTGACAGCAGACAATTATATACAAGAAAAGCATATATTTGAGATAAATCTTCGCTATGATGCGGATCAAGTCCATTGGTCATATCTAATGTGAACTTTGAACTAACTATTCACATGAAAAATACAACATCCCTGATCCTCATTCTCTCTCATCTGCATTTCGGACCAGTTTTATTATCCCGTTTGAACTCTGCTGGCAGACTAATCATAAGCTTTAACTGTGAATGGCTCGTTGAATCAGGGAGATTTCTCTTTAGGCTCGACCTTTTGACCGTCGCTAACTCACTTGTCGTTATATCCCCTGTTTCTAAATTTACATTCATGGTGATATCGCTGATGATTTAGCAATCGATTTTGAGGCAATGTATTGATGACAGATACATTTGCATCGCTCAAGTGGTCTGGAAAAGATCTATTCATGAAAATGACTATGAATACACTAATTTCGTTCAAGACACTAAAATCCAAACCGAATAGCATGAAACTTTTCCATCATAATCATAGGAATTCAATATTAATACGTAAAAACACATCCAACCACCCCCCCTCATTCCCACAACAAAAAAAATCAAACCTCAAACCCCCCTCGAAACATCAAAACAACTCTATTCCTCATCACTAACCTAAAATCTTTCTCCAAACACCCTAAATATACAAAAGAAAAATCGTCAAAAAACACAAAAGAAATTGCAACTGCCGTGAATCGAACACGAACCTCCACCTTGGAAGGGTGGAATCCTAACCATTGGACCACAGAAGCTGATGTTCGAAATTAGGCTTCGAAGCTGATGTTTGCTTTGTTTGATGTTATTGTTTCGTTTAGCTAAATATATTGATGCGTGGCAAGTAGATCTGGAGCGCTGTGATTGGTGGAAGCTTTGAAAGGTTTGTGTGGAGCAAAGGATGATAAGCGATGGGCCGGTAAACCATCGGGAATTCCTCGAGGGGTTCATATAAAGTATAATAGCAAATGGCTTCTTGAAGTCTAATGGTGAGGATTCCACCCTTCCAAGGTGAAGGTTTGTGTTATGAAAGTATTTCCCTAGTTCTAGCTGTAGTGAGAAACTTGTGAGAAGAGAGGCGGTATGTAAGACCCAAACACCTCGCAACTTATATGTGTGGTGATTAATCCGAAATCAAGGGGAGAAAGCGAAGCCAGATCCAAAGCAGGCACGCACATTATATAAATATGAGATACTGCACCTTTATATTGCACAGTATATAAAATAAAGCAAAGAAGACCAAACAAAGCATATTTTATTATGAGTAGTCCCGTCCAAAACATCACAAGCAAAGCAACAACATAACACCTAATACCAAAAATAAACTCCTAGCGCGCAAAATATAGTACATATACCTACTATTATTACTCAAGAAAAAGGCAGGTACGATGAGCATGAGAATATGGGGTAAGTGCATACTCCGTACGGCGTAGTAAGGCGAAGAAAGCAGGCATATGCATATCAAGGGGTAAGGTAAGCATAATTCTCCTACCAATATCACAAAGTTTCACAAAGTAAGCAACATAACATACGTCACAACGATATAAGCTTTCTCCAATATCCTTTGAGAGAAATAAATTTTTGCTGTGATATCTACTCAGTTGCTCATTGCATGCAGCTAGAGCAATCCTAAAATTGATAAAAAGAGGCAAAGCCAAGAGGAGGTTCTCTACAGGAAACTCTTCGAAACTATGATACAGGCCCCAGGCTAAATCACATACGCACAATCCCTTCCAAAGCATGAAGAAAGTCGGAACCAAAATGGCATTTCAAAAAATCGCCACCCTAGCCAAATCAAAGCATTCATTTCGCTTTTACCAATTCATGCAACCCAAATACTTGTACAGTTCTTGTAAGAAAAAGAAAACTCGTGGCCTAGGGAGCTCAATAAAACGTTGAAATTATGATGTTTGTTTCTTCTCTGTGTGTTCGTTGCCATTACGATTATTGTGATGATTGGCAGCTTTTTCCTTTCGAGCTTCATCGATAGCAGTTCGTTGTTGTATGCTAGAATCATGAGACTTCCATTCTACCTTAGTTTCAGGTGGGAATGAAAGAACACGCTTCAATGTCTCCCTATTTAGTTGTTAGTATATGATTTTGCAAGTGTGGTGGAGAAATTATATACCTAATCTTAAGTACCCTTCCGCCACCTGAACGAGTCCAGATACTCAAAATATCTTCTCCATTGCGTACACTAAGCACAACACCGCAAACTTCCTCACTAGGATCGAATTCATCTCCTGCCATTGCAAAGACTAAATCCTCCCAATAACGATCGGCCACACCCTTCTTAAGTCTCACGATCCATTTGCCTCCTTTTTTATTTTCATCATCCTCCCAAACAGGACGAATTCCCTTTTTAAACATGTGGTAATCGGAGACCAGTGGCAGATCTGAGGGATGCCTCATATGATCGAAAACATCGAACAATTCCTCCGCCGAATTGAATGCTGCCATTGGATGTAATGTCTTTTCATATTCCACGAATCCATTTGATTTGGAGATTGGGGGTCTGTACCAGAATACCCAACCATGTCTAAACTGATGAGAAGGTGGTGTTGTGGCCGTCTTAGAATCTGTGAGAGAAATTTTGGAGGCCTTTAATCCCAAGTCTCTATAATTTTTCTCCACTGTTGGTGTTTTGGTAGATCCTCCCACCACACTTCCAAAATCCAATACGCCTCCACCTCCAGGTGTCTTTGGGCCCTTTGAATTTCCAAATGATGCGAAAGCGCCTGATCCTAAGCCAAAGGCGCTCGATGCGCCAGTTGTTGGGGAGGATAAAGATGAGGCCGAAGGGGACATGGAATTGAAAGGATTCTTTGTGCCATGCGAGGAAGTATCTCCATTTCTTCTACCCAAGCCAAATCCTCTTGCTGGGTGGTCGCCACTATTGAAAGTTGATCCATTCGTAGTTGGATTTCCTGTGGATAGCGAAAGTTTGCTGGAACTGTACCGCACTTTGATTAGAAGCGCTCAAAGAAAGAGGCAATGCGGGAACGAAGAAGGAAATACTTACTTCGAACGTCGTGTCCACAGGTTATCCATTACGAAAGGATGAAAATTAGATCTGAATGATATGCGCTTAAGTCAAACTTTCAGGAGTACTAATATGTTGAGCTTCTGTTGTGATGGTGACAGTGACAGTGACTTCTGAGATGTGCGTTTTGTTGATAGAGATGTACAAGAAAGGTGTAGGTATCGGGTGATTTTTGTTGAACGAGTATGGATATCGCAAAGGGCTAAATTTGATATGTAGTTTGGTGGTATTCGTAGTACTTAGTAAGTTGTAGGTGATAAGGTTCTTATTTGAAGTATTGTATTGTATTTGTATTGCATGTGTATTGAAGGTTTTCAGTTTTATTATTTGATTCGATAAGTTTGTAGTGGGTAATGATTAAAATGTAGGAAGTACTATCGCGGCATCTGAATCTTAGAGCAGCGCGGGGCCTAACTGATTTAGCGAATAACGCTAGTGTAAGAAATATTTTGGATTTTTTTCCCTCGGATCTTCTTTTTTCTTTCTTCTTTAACAATAAGACCATTAACTCAAATCATCGACAGTTTGATATTATTACAACTCAACTGCCGATTCCGATAACTTGGTCGAGAATATATTTACCACTTCAAAACCATCGTCACGAGGGCCCCTCGTGCGGCTTCCATGACACGATGATGACCTAAAGATGGATACATGGATACATATCCAAAATTTGAACAATAAATTGTTTAAAGTAAGAACGAGGCTGGGGATGGTCACGTTGGGGAAGAGCATGAACAATAGGGTAAGCACACTCAGGATACTCTGGCAATTGGATGAATGATATGAGGATAATACAACTCTGGTAATACGATTCAACCGCCATGTTCTACGGAATACATGTTTGCTGTGTTGAAATTGAGATGAACTTGGGCAAAGACTGATAGTTTGGTGAAGGCTTTCTATGCTATGAATGGAATTATTATGACCCTTTTCAGTGCTGACCTATCTATATCAAGTCCATAGTTACATAGTCAAAAATCAATCGTGTCATCATTCAAGTTTTGTTCTCCTTCTCTTGGTTGTGTGAAAATGCTTGGATACCAGTTATGTAGAAGCGCACGACAATCTGAGGTCAATCAAATAACAATGTTCTTGCTTCCAACCTTCTACTCTAATTCATTCCGGTTGTCCCCCTGATATTATCTACAAATTCTATCTTCTCATCTATACATTACGTTTCTCAAAATCATAACCCAGCTCTTCCATTGTCTTTGCTTTTTCTCCATTTTCAATAAACCTCTTTCTTATGTCTGCATACAACCTTCTTATCCACAACTTCTTCTCATCCCAATATGTTGGTTCCTTACTGAATCCATCTTCGGAACCTTTTACCCAGTCATGCAAACCATTTATGTATTCTGCATCATGCGGGTAACCAAATATGTGGAACGACGTGCCATTACCGTGTTCCTTCACCCGCTCCTGCTCCCATAAGTTCATTTCCTCCTTGCTAGGCAAGACCAACTTATTGGACCAAACTTTCGAGATTGCTGCGCTCTGGACTTCAGATATCGGAAATGGGATAACTTTTTGTGCTAATGCTGTAAATGCAAGGGTTGGATATTGAATGTCAAATAGATGTTGGTATGAGCCGACCACTCGTCGACCTGTGACAACGACAGGTGGATTCAATGAGTTGAGGAATGGATACGAGTAGAAGTATCCTGTGCAGTACACTATAGCATCGATATCTTTTTCGACCCGTCCATCATCAAACCTCACACCCCTGATGTCGGCGAGATATTCTGAAATGGGAGATACCTCTTCTTTCCCATCTTCTGCTTCGCCAGAGGAAGTTCTGACGGAATTCAACAGAGGTCTTTTACAGACTTTGCTGATCTGCGTCCCAATATCCAAGCCCGACGCTCCATTGCCAACCACGATTACTTTCTTGCCTACAAAAGGAGCAGGCGAACGGAATATTTTAGAATGTGATATGATAGATGGATGAGCCGAGTTGAATTCCTTAATTCCTGGTACATCAGATAAAAAAGGAACGGAATAGTGACCGTTTGCAATAATAACGGCATCATAAGTCTCTTTGATTTCGTTATTGGTAATTGTAGATTTAGAAGTGATTTCCCATCGATCCTGACCATTTTCGGGCTCTAACCTTATGTTCTGAACTTGCTCCGAAAAACGTATCAGATGTCTAACTTCCCCAGAATAATGTACGAGGTATTCTTGAACATCTTCCCGTGTAGGAAAAAGTAAAGAGTCGGAGCGAAATGGTCGGTCCGAGAAACACATTAATGATTTGGGAATATTCGTGTGTAGACGATCATACATGGGATTTGAGAAAACGGGAGCATTCCCGTCCTTTGGCCAGATTGGCTTCTCAGGCGATACATTTGGTGTCGTTGATGGGATGGATACACTGTCACTTATATTTGGGGTATAATTCCATACCCCTCCCACTTCAGCTTGTTGCTCAATGATATCAACCTTGTCAAAGTATTTCTCCGCTAGAAGGTACTTTGCTGCAGCCAACCCAGAGGGACCTGCTCCTACAATAGCAATTTTTTTGACGTTGAAAGAAGCTCGAAGTTTGGAGTTCATTTTGAGGATTCCGATACTAGTTTTAATATTCTTCTCTCTCGTTCAGAGTTGCCTTGAAAGTCCCATCTATTCTATATGCTGGCTCGAACTTTCAAATTAGAAGCGAATGCGTGTAAAAGAAGAATAAAATAAAAGAATGTTTAAAGTTCTTGCATTGCAATATCGAGAAGGTGTACTATGTGAACATCTATCACCTGACTAAGGCTACTAGGGTCTTTGCAGCTTCAGCAGGGATCATTACACATTCATTAACATCGGCAAATCTTTGAAAAAGATTCCGATGACGCCCCATCCCAAGCTAATGGAGCTCCCATCACGAAGAATTCACAGCGCGTCCCACCAAATCAAAGCAAAACAATTATTCACCCATCTCAAATATAAGAATACGGTTCGCTGACACATTACCACGGTAGAAATATGGTTATTTACAAGTGATCGGCATTGGAAGTAGGAATTCCCCTTTTCACAATGGCAGAAACAACCGCGTCTACAAACGGAATTCCAGACTCTACAACAATGTCGACTTTACAGTCAACCACGCATATTCCAATCGCACAACTTTCACCATTACTTCCCGCATCAGCTTCAAGATCAGTTAAAGCGGTAGTAACTCTTACATGGCCATATAGTTCCCGTACAGGTTCTGTAGCATTTCTACTCGCAGAACCCGATTTCCGCTTGCGCAGAATCAGAGGCCAGGTGCGCGCACAGTTTTCAGGGTCATCTGCGAATGCCGTCGCGAAATCTGGTATCACTAGTGGAGACGAAGTGATATTATGTCTAGATGGAGTGGAATACGTGGAAGCTGAACCTCCAAATGCGACACCTGGAAGAGGTGTAGAATTTGAACTGAAATTCACAGAAAGACTTCTGCTTCAAGTAAGAATAAAAGATGATTCCCACACACCATATTCTAATTTATCTTGATCCAGTTTCGTCCGGAGGAGTCTCAAGATGTCAAAATCATCAATATTGACCACCCCAATCCAGAACCTGCTGTAACGCCCACGCCTGCTCTCGCGACAGAGACGGAGGCAGAGACGGAAGGCCAAATCCCAGAAGTCCCATCAACACCTGTTCCATTTTCAAACCCAATAGCCACAAACAATGCCGAGGAATACTTTTCTCCAGTGTTCTTGAAACGTGAGCGAATATCATATGGATCAATGTTTGAGGAGGGCTATGATCCATTTGAAGAGGGAGATGGGTCAGTTCGTGGCAGGGGCAGGAAGAGGACTAGACTTAGTACAACATGGCGATTCACAAGCAGGTCGCCAAGTCCCAGTCCAGAGGTCGAAGAGCCAGTAGTAGTGCCTTCGGAAAATGATATCCAGGAGCCAGCAAACCAACATGCGCCAGCCATGACGGATGAGGGTGTGCAGACTATGGAGGTTGAAACTGGGGTAGCAGCTGAAGTGACACCAACATTGGAACAAAGTCAGCCTGCAATCGTCGATAAAGTTGAAGCAAATGGCATTGTGCAGGCTGTGGATGCAGAAGCCCCAGTACAGGAAGAACCACAGGTCGAAGAGGCAATCGCAACTACAATGCCACCCCCAAAAAAGCAATCTGATCTTGCTATTCCAGAAGTCGAGCAACAACAAACCCCGCCCGATAATATAGATGAGAAGACACCTTATTCTCCGCAGCTACGACCTTTGCCATCAGAAGGTCTACCTTTAGTTTCCCCATTGGTAACAAGCCGATTTGAAATGTTCAACAACCACATACACAATGACCATAATGATGATCTTGACAACCCGAATGATCCAGCTGTATACTCAGCAGAGGCTGATTTACCGATACAAGATAATCAAGTTGACGCCAAAGAAGACCGATATGGTGCCAGGCCTCCGAGTCACACAAGCGATCAGCCGAACTCAGACCAGATTACTTATCAAACATCAGCAATCCTTTCTGGGGGGGAACGTGGCTCTCCAAATATGAAAACCACTTTCATTCCTCACAATCAAGGTGAATTCGAGGCCGAAGAGGGTGCAGAACAATTCTTTCTACATCACAATGTCTCCGGGTCCGATCCTTATACCTCAGATGTTTATGCTGAAACTCCAGGAGGACAAGGCCGATATATTCACGGTGGATTGGAGGATGATATGGCTCATTATAACTATCCCGATCCAGAAGAGATACATCCTCAATCAAGTAATTGGGGAACTCAGTCCAGTATGGCCTATCCGGATCTCGAGGATAGTCATCAATCTGCAAGCCACAGTCCATATCCTCGACATCCATCTATGTCATCCATGGTTCGATCTCAAAGTAATCAGTCTCACCAATCCCTTCAGTCCCATCAATCTCCTAAATCTCAACTTGTAGATTTGACTGAGAGCAGTGACGAGGACGAAGATGCTGAAGGATATCCTGAAGCTGAAGATAACAGCCAGCAGCACATGCCTAACTCTCATTTACCAATGGAACATGGAGAGGAACGTTCCGATGATGATGGTGATGGTGATGGTGATGGTGATGATGATGATGATGATGATGAAGAAGGAGAAGAAGACGAGGACAATATGTATGACTATGAGAATAAAGCAGATGACTATGGGGAGGGTTACTCTGACGAATATGACGAGAATATGGAATTAAGGGGTAGAGGGGACTATCTCGAAGAGGATGAAAACGGCAGTGAATATGACTATGATGAGGACAACTACAGTGAGGATGAAATGAACAATAAAGCGCCGCTGCAACAACATCCATCACGAGAGCCGGAAGTAATAGACCTTTTGTCTTCCGATGATGAAGACGAGGAGGGAAGTCCGGTTGCTCAAATTGGAGACGATATCGGGTATGAAGAGGAAATAGAATCAGGGCAGGAGACAGGGGAATACGAGGATGAAGAAGAAGATGAGGAAGACGAAGATCTACATGTTGTTGGTGAAGAAATCAAAAACAACGACATCCCTACCACAAATTCTCAGAGAATCTTGAGAGAATCCCCCGACGAGTCGGTTGAGGACGAATCAATAGAAAATGAAAGTACGCTAGTCAATGAGCGCAAAGACACCATGAAAACCGGCGCAGAAATGTCCAAAATAATATTGAATGCATCGGAATCTGGTCTTGACGCTCAAATGGATGTAAATCTGAGTCTGGATGAGTCAAGGGGCACACAGCAAATTCCACCATCACAAGGAAGCTCCGAGGCAGAGGCTGCTATCGAACTAGATTCTCCAGAACCTATGGATGTTGAAACCAGCTTAGACAGTCTCTCTGCCGCCACCACTACGGATAATCTTGACGGCTTGTTTAAGAAACTAGAGGAGGTCGAATCAGAGACGCAGCTGGAGCAGGGGCCTTCGAATACCCACCGTGTCGTACCTCAAAATGGTGCAGTAGATTTTGAGAACGACATTGAAGATTTTGGGAATGAAGGAAATGTCCAAAATCCGGATGAAGCAAATGCTGATGAGACCCCCCTACAAGAATCCGAGCCAAGTGAACCGACAGAAGATCCACCAACAATAATTGAAATCTCCCATAGCCCAATACAGCACGATAACAGTGAAAGTATTATCAATGCTGCTCTCGAAAAATGGCTACCATCACCAATAGCTGTGGAGGTATCTAATGCTTCAAAAATACCCAGTTCCACAGAACAAAGCATTAAGGATCGAGCTGCTAAGTCTGGATGGGCGAATTCTCCTAAGAAGGATACCTTGTTCTCGAGAACATTTGGTATAGATGGCGCAAATGATACTAGCGAGGATGGTGACGAGGATAAAAATGGTCAAATATCGTATCCTACATTGCCAGTGACCGAGCTAGAAGATCAACAAGAGTTGATTGACGAACCAGAACAAATTTCACAGTCCCAAAACCCTACTCATGGTATTGATATCACAACAAACCATGGAAATGACCAACTTCCAACCCCTGATGATACTCAAATGATGAATCTTGATGAGGACTCTTTTATTTCAATTTCAGACTTAGTTCAATCTCAATTACAAGAAGAGATGGGAGAGATGGATGAGGATTCAGAAATGATACATACCGATGAAAGAATTACAAAGGATCAGTCAACGGTCTTTGTTAAGGATGAAGACCAATCTTCTGCCCAAGAAGCAATTGATGAGGATCAGGGTGTGGCTCTAGAGACAGACGCGATGGATAGAGATGATGATGAGGCGATTGACCCTGAACTCGACGATTTTGAGGTTGAATTCACCAACGCGGAGGTCACTGAGATTAAAAAGACTGAAACTATCGAAACCGAAGTAGAACAGGCCGGCAAAAATTCTGTCGAGGACGACATAGCCGAGGATGAGGAAGAGGAGGTAGGCGACGAGGAGGAGGTAGACGAGGAGGAGGAGGAGGAGGTAGACGAGGAGGAGGAGGAGGAGGAGGAGGTAGACGAGGAGAAGGCACCAGAGGCGTATGAAGGTGGTGATATCGAGGAGAAGCCAGCGGCGGGTGAAAATAGAGAGTTTGGGGATGAGAAATCTGATATTGAACAAATTGAAGCCGATATCAGAAAAGCCGAGATGACAGAATTCAAAACCCAGCAGACTCTTGCGAACATGGCTGATAATAGCATTTTGGGACAAGACATGGATATGGTTGAAATCGCGGAAGAGTCTATTGAGCAGACCGTCGAAGAGACTGAAGCTGTGGTCGACGAGACCGAATCCATTGTGCTGGAGCAAATCAAAGAAGCACCTCCTACTTCTTCAGGCTCATTAAGAAATCGTAACCGCAAAGGAAAATCACCTGATATCGAGAGTACGGGAAAAGAATCGACGCCGGTTAGCCCTAGGCAAAGACGATCCAGCAAGGATCTTTCACCTTCACCTGACTTTAAAAGGAGTAGGAAAGGATCGGCTAATGTCAGTCCTAGACAAACACGATCCAAAAAGTTGGAGCCGGTTGTAGAAGCTATTACTCTTACAACGCCAATGAAATCCAACAAAGAGAATGAGATGCCATCTACACGTGGTAGCAATCGGTCTAGGAGATCACCATCTATAGTTATCGACGAAGAGGAAACACCAGAAGGGCATGATGCAAGCGCTGAAATGGCACTAGAATCACTCGGATTACCCGCATCACCTACAAAAGCCGGTCATCACCTCAGAGCACGTGCATGTACTGATCCCAAACTCCGTTTAACTAAATACCTTCGTACTGATTTGAGTGAATACACAACTCTCAAAATGCTTCGTTTTAAAATGACTTCGAAACTGGATATTTTGGCCATCGCTACGAGTGTACCTTCAGAACCTCACAGAGCAAAGTTAGGACCAAGACACTACACTAGCACTTTCACCATTACTGATCAAACTATTGCTCCTTCTGGAGTAGTAGAAGTAAGAATTTTCCGTCCATACAAAGATGCTCTTCCCACACCTGAAATTGGAGATGGAGTTCTATTGAGAGATTTCAGCGTTTTATCAGTCAAAGGCAAAGGGTTCGCATTAAAATCTGAGGAAGCAAGTAGTTGGGCAGTATTCAAGGATGAAGGTACAGAAATTGAAGTTAGGGGACCTCCTGTTGAGTATGGCCATGGGGAGAAGAAACATATGAAAGAATTGAGGGAGTGGTTTCATGCTCTAGACGATGATCAAAAGATGAAATTAGATAAGGTTAGCAATGCGATGGAGAAGGATTCTTCGGCGAAGAGTACACCGGAAAAGGGAAAAAAGTGAGGGGGGCATATGATTTGCATCTGGAGTTTTGAATGTGGATGGCGTTTGGGGGCCGATGTAGTTGGGGAAGGGGAAGGGGTACGTGTATAGATAATTGTACTTTTCAATAACTGTCACGGAGTATGGACGCAAACTGTTCTTTGGGAAATATACACATATTTCAACGCGGTAGGTTATGAAGATACCATAATGAGAAGCTTCATCACTGGATGGAATAAGCACGATTAGCTAGCTAGTTTAGCTTAGTTTCTGAAATGGAAATATTATTTGATATTATGACATTCAATGGGTATCATCAGAATCGGATTAAGGTTGAATGTCTACTGTGTTATTGGTATGGGATAGATAGTATGACTTGTGATATAACAAAAGGAGAATGAGAAAAAAGGGCAGACTTTTCTAATTATTGATTATGTAAGATTATATATCTTCTTTCTTTCCTTTTCCACTTTTCAGTTTTTCAGTTTATTCATGATATGTTTCAGTACAGAGAGGGAGGTTTAGCGTTGCCTTCAACTCCTAAGTATCAAAGAACTTTAACTACCTTTTTTTTATCCCTTAGATATCCATTTCGATCAATTTGAGTTTTCGGTTCAATAACTGCAACTCCACAATTCCACAACCCCCACATTCCCCCACCATCATACCAATATCTTAAATCGTAAAAAGTCAACCATCATCCAATCCCTTCCAAAGAAGGGAAAGGGTATTAGGTCAGAGATACAAAATGCAAAATAATTAGTTGCTGAATGCGTTCGCCGGGAATCGAACCCGGAGCCCATCGACGTTGTTCAAGGTCTCTTTTGATGAAGAGAAATTGATGGCAACGATGGATTTTACCATTAAACCACAAACGCTTGATGTTGGTCTTGATTGTGATAATTAAATTAATAGCTAATAATGACTCCATGCCTCCATGCCTCCATCCTACAAGGCACATAACCAGGCCGCCATTTTTCACAACCAACCTATTCTCAATGCCCCACACAAATTTGAATGGGCTAGACCCACTTTCATTCATTCCTGGTTTGAGATTGGTCACTCCCCTTGATTGAATTCGGACCTTACTTTCCGATTCGCCTACTTGTCACCCAACTTGTCGGCAGCACTTATTCTCATTATCGATCCCCTTCTTTTCACGAACTATCTCATCGATAACTACCCAAAGAATACAGAAAGTCCAAGACAACAAACCGACCTTTCATCTCCAGCTTCCTCAATAACAAATTCGGGCCACAAAGCATCAGCCATAGCGGAAATGGAATCAAGATTTGTTACTATAGAACATTACGTGGAACGCCGAAACAGGGAGGACATGCATATTAAAAACGAATTTGTAGCTCAACGGAGCCTTATCGAATCGGTGCGGGATGGATTGCAAGAGGAAATTCGAGATGTGCGGGAGGAAATGCGAAAGGAATTTCGAGATGTGCGAGAGGAAATTCGAGATGTGCGGGAGGAAATGCGAAAGGAATTTCGAGATGTGCGAGAGGAAATGCGAAAGGAATTTCGAGATGTGCGAGAGGAAATGCGAAAGGAATTTCGAGATGTGCGAGAGGAAATAAGTGAAATCAAAGTCGCATGGAGTCAACTGAACGCACGGAGGCACAACGGCTTAAGGAAGCTGCCATATCATGTTCTTGCCAGTCTTCCAACCTATCACCCTGATATAGGGTTGCAAGTTCCAAGGTATTTTCCACGATTAGTTAAGGACTTTTGGAACCTACAATTCCCACAACATGGTACGTATTTGGTTATCAGATATTGCAGACAAATGACTTAAATGCATATAGAACAGAACCTACTCTATCTTGTCCAATTTTATGATATACAAGGCTACGAGTATTGGGGTGGAGATGAGGACTACTTTAGCCAAACCGAATTAAGTGACGAGCGCGATTTCCTATCCAATGACTCATCACCGGATATTTCAATTGAAGAGGCAGTTCGAAATCATCCTCTTGCTGCATTAAAGGACCTTGCGACTATGATTGGTTTAGAGTTTCAGGAACTTAGCGAATATTATCGAAGGGTGGATCAACATCGACGGCGATCTCAGTTAGGAGCGAGAACTAGGCCAGTAGTATTGGAGAAGCAATCCGAGGCTATGTCTTTGGGAGCGAAAAGTGGGTCAGTAGTATTGGAGACGCAATCCGACGCTATGTGTATGTCCCTACATAGCGGACGTCCGGTAAAATCAGAATCGGAATTTTCGGATGGACGGGTAATATGGGATCCCGAGGGAGTTGCTGAGCGACGAAGAAATCAAGAACTCATTGGTGGATTTGAAGCGAGGAGAAGGTCATTTGAAACCTTGTCGACAAATCAAAGTCTAGAGTTGTAATGATCTGGTATAAATAGCTCAGACCGCCACCTTTATACATGCCTTGGCAAGGCTAGCTGCTGGAGATGGGATGGTTTTCCTCACCCTTTTTTTTGCATTTTCATTTCGCTGGCCAATGATAGGTTATCGCTACAGATATTGCTGAGGTATTTGATACAGCTATCGCTATCAATTTTTTAATACCTCAGACTGAGTGTGAAGATGAGGCCGTGGTAGAACTGGGGCAGTCGGTAAGAGTAAGTTTCATATTAATAGGGGGATGTTGGAAAGTCGATAACATCACGATTCGAAAATGAAAATGAAAATATTGAAATACCTAATAAGAGAATTCGATTTATTCCTGAAATTGTCCATTTTCTATTTATCATACACTCTCCCACTAATGCCTTCTTCAACGTCTCTATCATCGTCTTCCTCTTCTTCACCTCTCTCTTTTATCAGTCCAAAGTATAAACACATACTATTCCCATATGCGATTCTTAGGCTGGGTTTGTTCAGGTTTTATGGTTTATAGATGGTTTCGATGGACAGCACGACTCGGCCAGAAATACTGGCGAATGGTTCAGAAGAGTAGGAGCGAGAAGAGCGTCACTTCCGACTGACCATGCCGGTGGTAGTATAATCTAGGAATCTAGAAAAGAAAAAGCTTGAATGGGGGTGCCAAAGAGTTGTAAGGGAAAGAGGATTGATAGTTTTACCCACGAATAAAAAATGCCATTCTATATTCAAACACTAAAAGTACATCTTTTCCTCTCATTACGAGGCTCGCTTTTGAGCGAACCTTTACCACATCCTTTCTGCTAGCTTCCACCCGCCGACCGACCACTGCGTGCAATTTTCATGCACCGGCTGACTCAAACCAATGCTTGCTTTCTAATCCGCCCAAGTTACTACTATGTATGGTAGTCTTTAGAAGATGGCAAATCTCAATAACGTATACGCTTGACCATTGATAACTTATCAACACCATCAATCATATCAGACTTGACCTTGCGTTTTTTTGAGGATACAAGAGTTTCCGAAGAACGGACAATAGGTGCCTCTTTTTCGGAGAATTCCTGTAAGAATATGTACAATTGATCAAAAGTCAGATTCTTTCGTGTAATAGTGAGACGGCAACTGGAGAATTTGTACGACTTTTCCCACTTTTGTAGATATTGACGGGAGATATTCGATGAATGTTGTGTGAAGGACTTGTTATCGGCCGAAGGAGAGAATACATGAACCTAGGAGTCAATCAGCATTGTAAAAAGTTTTAAATTGGAAAAACTTCGCAATACAGGAATTTCATCATCCGAGGTCATGGAACATGAGTCTTGAGCCATTGAAATTAAAAGGCAGGCAATATAAGGATCAAAGTCCAATTTGGTCATGCTTTCGGAAATTCCATGCGCTATCTTCAGCGCTACTAGACTAAGACGTCGACGATAATTGAACTGGTCTCGTTTGCTCCATAACCAATTCTTATCAACATATGCGAGAATTGGTCTCGAGGTAGTCGTCGATCGATAGAGGAAATGGGGAGCAGTTGGTGCGACAGGCTTGCCGTCCAAATATAGACGTGGTGTTGAGTAGCTATGAGCAGGTTATCAGTTTTCGGAAAACTCCAGCTATGGGTAAATTCTACATACCCGCTAGACTTCAGAGCCGACCGATAGGACAGTAGCAAAGAGCCGAAAAGCTGTCTGCTGGTTTCGTCCCGGCGGCAATTCCTCGCCACGATGCTGGGCGTGTTTCTGGCATGAGAATCTTCTGTTGTTGGATTGGTGGTATAGTTGCTCTTGTCTTCACTGATGTTTGGCAAGACATCGCAATCGATATCGTCCAGTGTTTCAGGTTTCCATAGTATGGGTGGAGCATAAGAGGATGGTCGTGCCAGAATCCGCTGGCGAAAGGAGCCTGGCTCTACCTTGTGTATTCTCAACGTGGTCACCATTCTATGGTTATGATGTTGTTGCTTTGATGGTCGTTAGTTGTGGTTGCTATGGGTGGTTGGTTGTTGATCAAGGGATTGATTTAAGGGATAGAGGTTTTGGTGGCGTTAGGCTGGTGAGAGCTTGTTTAGTATGGCGCCCAAATTTTTATATAGTCTGGATGATCGATACAAGCCTTCCTAGGTAGATAATATAGCCCCATCTACAACAATAAACCCTTGAACCACAAACGCTGGTTATTGTGCTTGTTGATGGGAGTTTGGGGTTGTGTATAAACTCACTTAACTCAGCTTAAGCCTAAGCCCTTTTAAGCACGATCTCCCTCGTAGAGATGGGGAAAATTATCCACTATGTTTATTTCATCCAATCATGTACTCCACTCAACCAATCCACCTTGACTTAAATGAGAAAACTAATGCTGAAAAGGGAATGGGCTTAAGCTGAGTTAAGTGAGTTTATACGGTATTGGCGGGGTGAACGAGTGGGTGGTCGTATGGGGCCTTGTGGGGTTTTTTGGTAAGTACGGGGGCCGGTGGATCTAGATAATTAAAGTATTATAAATTTCGAGATCTATTAATAAAATTATTCAAAATCTTTACTTTTTTATTCGAAAATCTATTTAAAAGTTATTCAAAATTTATCAGAAATTTCAAATCTTTAAAATCTTCAAAATCTTCAAAACTCGAAATTTTCAGAGGAATAATTCAATATCTATTTAGATTCTTTAAAATAGTATCAAAAGAGAGGAAAAACAGTGATATATAGATCAAAAATGTCTTACATTACTTACCCTTTCAACCTCCGTACGAAGTACGGAACGGTATCACCTAATAATCCCAATGAGCAAAGCTGAAAACACAGCATAATCTTGGCTTATCACATAAGTCATATTCTGTCTGTATTCCATATACCATATGTAAGTGAGTATACATACAATTCATTTCTCGCTATAAATCTTACTCTGTATCATACACAAATTCTAGCCTTAAATAAACCGCTCCCACTCCCAACATGGACCCATTAGGTATATCCGCAAGTCTGATAGCCGTTCTCCAAGTCACCGGCTCCATAATATCATTCTGCTACAATTTATCGTCAAGGAGCCAAACATGCCCGAAAGAAATCGTCCAGATTCAAGATGAATTGAATAGTTTAAAAGGTTTATTGGATTCGTTACTTAAGTTGGCAGAAAAGTCTGAGGCGGATGGAAAACAACTTTCTACGTTCGAATTAATGTTAAAAGATGATGAACCGCTTTCGATGTGTAAATTGGAGTTGGAAATTTTGAGGGAGAAATTGGAAAAAGGGGGTGTGGTTAAAGAGGGTTGGAGAGGATTGAAAAATGTACTGGTTTGGCCACTGAAGGAGGGTGAGGTTAGAAAGACGTTGGGTGTTTTGGAGAGGTTGAAGAGTACGTTGCTCTTGGGGCTGAGTGCGGATCAGACGTGAGTTGATCGGATTGTTTGAGGAGAAATTGGGGATGCTTATGATTTTGTAGGAATTTGACTTTGAATCTTACGAATAGGATTGAGAATCAATTTGCAGGTAGGAATACGTCCTGCTGTTTCTATACTGTAGTATGGGCTGCGGCTTAGAGTCAAAGTCGTTGAAAGTCTGGGGATGATTGAAATTGACATATCACATAGATCAAACGAGTCGAGATATCTATCAATGGCTAGCCGCGCCAGATCCGTTTCTTACTCATGCTGCGACATTGAAGAAGCATCATCCGAAGATTGGAGCATGGTTTTTAACAAGCAAGCAATTCGAGGAATGATCTTTTGGTAACGGCTCATTTTTATGGCTTTATGGTATTCGTAAGTCAAATAACCTTAAGTGATGGTATTGACTGATCATTCAACCCTAGCTGGTAGTGGGAAGACTGTGTTATGGTAACTAACATTTTGAAATACTCTTGGACAGTATACTCACATCTACTTGTTAGTTCTACAATCATAGAGCATTTGATCAGTCAAGCTCAGCAACATCCCAATATAGCACTCGCATACTTTTACTTCGACTTCAATGGAGACCTAACCGGCGCCCTCAAGTCTTTGATTGCTCAACTCTCGGCACAAAATAATGATATTCCTCGGCCACTGACAGATCTTCTTGAGGAATTACACTTAAAGACATCAACATCACCAACAGATGAGGCCCTTCTTGAATGCTTCCGTAACATTCTACTATCTTTCCACCATGTCTACATTATTTTCGAGGCACTTGATGAAGCTACCAGAAACGAAGAAGTCCTTATCATTTATCTCCACTATGAAATCATGGCAATATCAAAGATTGCGCTTGTTAGTCAGTAGTCGACAATTAGCAGAAATCGAAGACGTCTTGTCTCCCTTGGTCAATGGTCGACTTTGTTTACAAGATTCTATTTCGGCAAGAGTTGATATTAAGTATTTTGTCTCTGGGAAAATGGAGCACGATAAAATAATGTCCAAATGGCCACGGGATATTCGGACCCAAGTTGAGCTCAAGCTAATTCGGGAGGGAGACGGCATGTAAGTACACAAGGATCCCCGCCGTGAATTTGAGGACATCTTTCAAATGATGACACAGGTTTCGATGGGTGGTTTGCCAATTAGATATGTTTCGAAAATGTATAAGTGTATCAGCAATACGGAAAGCGATGAAGGCATTACCCAAAAGTCTAGACGAGACTTACGAGCGAATATTACAGCAGATCGATATCGAACATCAGTCGGAAGTTTCAAAAATTCTTCAAGCTCTCGCCGTAGCTGCAAAACCACTAAATGTTGAGGAACTGGTAGAAATTCTAGCCATAGATTTTGATTCCGATCTACCGTGCTTTGATCAGGATTCTCGACTTCTCGATCCCGAAATAGTTCTTGCTATATGCTCATCTCTCATAACCAAGATTGAACCAAGCTCAAGACAAGATAGAGATGATAAGGCTAGATGGGAAAGAGACCTACTTGAGCAGAAATTTGGGTATATTTCACCTCCCGTGAAACTCGCACATGCATCTGTAGCAGATTATCTCACACACTCAAAGTCGTCACCCTTCCACTTCACTCAACATGCTACTCGCCAATTTATGGTTCAAGCTTGTCTCGCGTACCTACTCAATCTTGAATTTTCCCGAGGACACGATCGACAACTACTCAGGAGCCGCCATCGAGATTATCCTTTTCTTCGTCATCTCACCATAAACTAGCCACGATATGTCAACAAAGAGCCTAGCGATCTCGTCTATTATCTTCTACCCCGTACTCGACAGCTCCTCCACGCTTTTTTTAAAACTCACAATCTTCCAAATGGTGGCAACTTCGCTTTCTAGCTTGGCATGATCATGCCATCGGCTCCTGGGAAAGATTTGTATGTGGCGAGAACACATCCTCTATACTATGCAGCGTCTTTTGGGCTTGCAGATATTGTTCGCATAATTCTAGACACGGAGACAGATATCGATATTGATGAGCTTGGAGGCAGAGCACATGCGACCGCTCTACATGTCGCTTGTTGCAGAAACCATCTTGAGGTTGTCAGAATTCTGCTAGAGCGAGGCGCAGATCCGGATATTCCTAATAATGCTGGGGAAAGTCCTATGTATTGGGCCGATTTCAATGATCCGGACGGAGAGATAGTGGAATTGTTGTTGAACCATGACGCAGACTGGGGGAGACGTCGAAGAGACCTTTCTGTGAATGGAAATCGGAAAGTTCTTGCTGAGTAGTGTCACCGGTAATCTTTGGCTATGACAGATGGATCTTATCAAAAATTCTAGCAGATAACATCATCATACTGATAAATTCACTATCATCCACAGTTTTAGTCTGGACTTGGTGGTGGGACATGCACGTACGGAGGCACGATACTGAAGATGGTTGACTCCACTGCCGCTCCGAATTGACAGAAGGCGGGGTTAAGCAGGTAAGGTACGAGGAAGTTACAACAGTTGTCAACTGCAGTGGTGTTTACAAAATTAACGAGGATGTGCAGTCACTTTATTATGCCAACAGAACTTCGCTGCGTCGTCAATTCGTCATCTTATTCTCAAACATTCAGAGGACTACAAGGAAACGAATGCGTAAGATTCAATGAAACATTCGACATTGCTAGATGCTATCCGGAGGATATCGCATAAGTCACCTTAAAATATCTTCCAATTGGCAATTCTGAACCGTTGAGTGTCCAACGAGGACTGACTTGGTGTAAATGGGAAGATGAAAGTGGATAGAGGCTGGGAAGAAAAGAATAGACAACGGAAGAACTGTTTAGAGGATGTGTGCAACCTTCTTCATCCACGACTCTGGCGCTCGAGTAATTGAGCCGCGAAGTTGTTGGATACTTGAGTATACCAACCCACTCTCTTCCCCCTCTTTCACTACAGTCGTGCCAGGTCAGTCCATTGTCGTCGCCATGATGTGAACAGTACTTAGGGAACAGAATGATCGAGTCAGCAACCATTATAGCTGCGTCTAATTTGGATGAGGGGCCGATCAATGAGGATGTATGAAGGCGAAACTTATGGATTCTCTAACTCCTGCTGGCCTCTGAACGACGCGAATAGAATGAGAATAATGTCCTCCAAGTTCCCAGGGGAGGAAATAACTGTTCTCATGTTGTATACAGTTTACTACCCCGCGACAGGCAAAGTTCTAAGATAGCGAAATCATGTCGACCTGTCAACAATTCATAGGAGATGTCAAAGCAGAAGGCTCCGGATACAAAATTGGATTTGAGATTGTAAGATGATTGATTGAATAGCAAAAAGAGGGCCCAGTGAATTCTGGAAACCCTGATTAATTGATTAATCGAAAATGAATTCATTAAATGCTCAAACGAATATAAATACAAATAAAAAATGATACCATTGCGCCATAAACGCTACCGGGCTCATAACTATCACAAAAATTATGCCACTTTTGACGAATGGTTAATTGGATTCATATAGTAATCATTTCCCGTGACATTTTATTTATTGATAATTGAAATTTATTTTCATTAAGTTTGGGGTGTATTTTTAATTAAAAAAAATTTTTCAAAATTTCATTGATCTTTTTGATATTTATCAAAAATTATAATCTTTAAGATTTCTGAAATTATAATTCCTTTGGGATTATTATTATTATTTATATAAATATCTTTATTATTCTCAATATTTTCGAAAATAGAATAATTGATAATATTAAAATCGTTAAAAAATATAAAAATAATCTAAAAAAATATATTATCGATATTTTCGAATCGATATTTGAAATAATAATAATATTCGGAGTATTGCAGATATCTTTGTTTTCTAAATTATATAAAAACAATCTAGAAATTCAAAATAGATTTATATTAAATTTCAGATAGAGATCAAAAATATTTTTAAATAAAGATTATAATTTATAATTATAATATTATAATATTAAATGATTAATTTTAAATATAAAATTTTATAAAAGGAATTTATATTAAATATATAAATCTTTGTGTTCTTTTGTAGCCCTTGATAATCGATAATCAATATCAATTATCAAATAATCGAAAGCTGATATTGATTATTGGTCTATTATATGATTTCTGATAATATATATATACAATTCTAAGATAATCGAAATCATATATTAATTCAATGAAATCTGATTGTTTTTATATAAGGCTCAAGTTTATAAATGAGTCAGCTGTTATCAATATAACAGTTAATTATTATTCTATAATCACTGATTATAAAATAATAAAAAATATATTATTAGAAAGACTTTAATCAATTAAACTTTTTCTTTTTCTTCGATTTTATTATATATTTTATATATAATATCTTTATTAAATCATTTTTTCTTTTAATTTTATATTCCTGTATAGATCTGTCGGGACAACTGTACACGGGGAAGTGAAGCTTATCAACGAACGTATAGAACTCTTTGTTAATATGTTTTGATTTGTTTAGAGAGCTAGAAACTATAAAGGGTGAAGATCTATATAATAGTGTATGCTAAAGTATTAGTGTAAGTATTAGTGTGTATATGATCCTTATTATCTTTATTATCCTTATTATATATATAATTCATATTCCGATACTAGTAATTTCTTTTAAAATCGAAATATTGTATGCTTTAGGAATGTATATACTCGGCAAGTAAATACTTTTTCCAATTCTAATTCTCATTTTGTTTTTTTATTCGAATCAATTTATATATAAAATGATTATATATTCGATAATTGAATATATATCTATAATAACTTTTGTTTTGTATTCATTCTTTGATTCCTATATTTATACTATTTTCTTTTCATTATACTTTGATCTTTTTATTTATTCTATAATTTTGATCTTGATTATATTATTCTTTACAAGATCTCTAAAAGTCTAATATAATTTTGTTTTCGTTATTATATCAATAGAGTTAGATTCTTTATCAATTTATTTGATTTTTATTATCTCTCTTTATTTATACGATTATTATAAAGCTATTAAATCAATTATCAATCTTTTCTTTCAAATTGAATCTAGTTTTGTAAAATAATCATAAAACGATTTCGAATTTGTGTATATAATTAATGATACTTTCTATTTTGATAATATACTTTCGATAGTATTTTTGAATGCCACATTAATATCGAATCCTAAGGTTATACTATAAAGTTCCGATATTAGTATATTTCTAGTGATTCTTTTGTATTTGATAGATGATTAATGAATTAGATTCACTTTGTTATTCTTATTCATTAATATAATGATATATCCGATTTGTAAGGATAGATCTCGATTATTAACGAATAATATATTTGTGAATACTACTAGTTTCAATGAATCAAGATCGAATGATACGAATTTCAATTCTTTAATTGAATTATCCATTTATTATTGGATTGTTTTATTCATCAATTTCACATTTTCCTCTTTAAGGTTGATAATCTGGATAACAAAAAAAAAAGCGAATAATATTTCTAATTAATATATTATCGAAATATAAGCTTCTTTTGTATATTAAACAATATATTGGTTTTTTAGAGTTATACTTTTTCGAATTTTATCCTTTATATCATAAATATTGATTGATTATGTTTTAACGAATTATAGATTTGTATATTATCTTTCCTGATTAATATAAATAGAGTTGTCGTTTATTTAGATAATAATAGTTTTATTGAATTTGAAAGGGTTCTCAGATGATAAGATTTCTTGATCTTTTATAAGAAACTTTGTATTTTCGAATTCTTTTTATTCTTTATTTATAAATACTTTATTGATTATAATAATTGTATTATCTATTTGAAATTCTATTAATCTAAATACTTCGTCTTCCTACTTGGTATATATTAGATAGGGGTTGTAGATTGATTAAATCATTTGAAGTGCAATGAGGTGATAGTTATAATAAATATTGAATCAATGATTTCCAGTTTTTGGTATATTATATAATGGTTTGATTATTTATAATAGTATTCCCTTTAGGAATTCCATTTCCTTGAATAATTGAATATAGAACAATTATATCAAATTGAATACTACTTATATATAAATTTGAATAATATCCCTAATATACAAAGTTGTTTATATAATTAATTATAAGATTGTTATAATGCTTAATATCAAATATTGATTTATTTATTGAATTATAGGTAATTGCATTAATATTGTTCTCTTTTTTGTATTATTCTATACCTGGATTATAAATCTCGATTTTGGGAATGCCTTTTCAATGTTTTCGTTTTTGATTTTATCGATGAATCTTGATTTGAATATTCGTATACCTTTTGGTATATCTATTTGTTGTATAATTTCGAATATATTGTTTTCTATTAGATCATTAATTTCCTTTTTCTTGATTTTTTATAGATCGATAGATTTTGGGGTATATTAGATACTAATAGGTTTTTGTTGAAGATTCCGATGATATTTTCTTCTTCATTATTTTGAAGGTAGATAATTATATTCGATACTTTTATTGTATCTTCAATAAAATATATTACTATAATTTCGATCGATATTATATTTGTTGTATTATATAATGTTTTTATTGGTAGAACAATTATTTGAAGGATATCAGGATTCATCTTTACTACATTTTTTAAAACAATCTTAAATTTCTTTTAAAAAACGATTTCGAAATTCTTTAAGAATATTTCCTGAAGGATTTGTTCTATTATAATAGATTTTATTTATATGATAGATTCTATTAATATTATTGTTTTATTTATATAAAGTTTTATTATTATAGATTGAAAGATTATAAATCTATTTAATAATTGAATTATACAGGTTTCGCCCTTGATTCGTAATAATATAAATAATCCTATCCATTTGATAATTCGATTGTTTTTTTTTCTTTATATTTATACTTTTGAATTGATTGATAGTTTATAGATTAAAATTGTATTTGGATTGTTATATTGATTCAATATATCTATTATTTATCTTTTAATTCGAAGCTTTTTGATTTTATTATTTGTTTTCTTGATTATATTAAATCATTATTTGTCGGGACAACTGTACACGGGGAAGTGAAGCTTATCAACGAACGTATAGAACTCTTTGTTAATACGTTTTGATTTGCCTAGAGAGCTAGAATCTATGGAGGGTGAAGATCTATATAATGGTGCATGCCGAGGCACTAGTGCGAGCACTAGTGCGCACGTGATCCTTACCATCCTTACCCATCCTTACCATGCACGTGATTCATATTCCGACATTATTGAATATTAGATATTGATAGATCGAATTCGTTTATTTATAAATATACTTTGAATATTAGAAGAATAGGTATAATTCTGTTGGGGTTAGTGATATCATTGATTACTTTCACTATTATTTGTAATACTGATTTTTTTGTTATTCTAATACTTTTGAATTCTTTTTTGATGATATTATATACATATCGAATAATTTGATAATAATATTCGATCATTTTGATCGATTAATATATTTCAATAGATATGCTTTTTATAATAATTATTATCATTTTGATATATTATTTGAATTCTTTATTTACAAAGTTTTTCCTGGTATTATGAATAATATAATCTGGTGGGCCTAGGTATATATCCATTCAATATATTCTTAATTTATTCTATATATATTTTGTATTAATATTATCAAATTATTATACTATTTGGAATCTGGTTTTTTTATTAATAATATATAATATTGGTTTGTTGTTAATATATATAATATCGATTATAATTGAATAATTAAATTCGATATTATTGTAAAGGTTGAATTTGAATTTATTTAGGGATTTTCTGTATTTTTGATAATATTCATAGAATTTCATGAGTCTTTCGAGATCTTCCTGGGCAATATTTGTATAACCTGCATATTGAAGAATTCGATAGAATCTATTTGCGGAGGGGTAATCAAAACAATGATATAATCTTTGTATTTCCGGTTTGGTTAGGTAATAATTGTTTATATTGATGGATATTTGTATGAATTGTTAGATTTCTATATTCTAAAGTAATATTGTATATTTGAATTTGCGAATATAGAAATGATTTGTAATTGATAATACAAATATATCGATAATGTTATTATAATATACCCTGAATCGATTTATATTTTGTAATGATAATAAGAATGATATTTCTGATTTTATAATATAGAATTCGATAGATTTTGGGGGTAGATTCAATTGAATCAATTCGATTGATTCGGTTTTTCCGATTCCGAATACCACCTTTACAATTCCTGTTCTATTTATATTCAACTTAGTATTTTTAATATCCTTTTGGTATATTTGGTATTGTTTGAATTCTATTATAAATTATTAGGATATTCCTATATCGATAATGATACCCTGAAACTCTTTATTATCGTATTTCAAAAAGAAAGCTTTATACTCTTTGATCTTATTAATTAATTCATTAATGAGATCAATTAAAGTATATATTGTTGCTTTATCCAATAGATTTATTATAACTTTCTTTCTATTAATCGATTCACAGAATGAGATACAAATATACTCTAAATTATTATCCTTTATATCCTCCTTTAAATCGTTTTGAATATATATTACGAATTCTTTATCAATATTGATATCCAATGAAATTCCTTTATATTCGATAATATATTATTCGAAATATAATCCGAAATTCTTAATATTGCCCTTGAATAATTCCCTATATTTATATTTCGATTCATTTTATTCAACTTCTATATATTTATTTAATCAATAACCTTTTTTCTTATAAATAAAATATCTTTTAGTTTTTCTTAATCGAATAAAGAATTATTGATTAGATTTATATTCATAATTATATTTAAGGTTCTTCTAATTATATATTCGATCTATATAAAATGTTTCGTTTTCGTTTGAATATAATTTCTTGTATATAAAGATAGAATCTTATAAATTTTCGATAAATCCAATTATAAATTTTGAAGATCGATAATATATTTGATTATATATTAATATACAATTATATATATTAAGGATCTTTTTTTTGGATATATATAGTTATTTGAAGTTCTTTTGATAGATCTTTTTGAAGATACTGAAATTTGATAATTATAATATCCAAGTATTCTAATATCGACTTTTTAAGATTCTATATAATGATTGTTTTGAATATTGTATAATTCTATTTCTTTATAAATCTGTATTGATACTTTTCTTTTTTGAAAGATATTTTCATTATTTTATAAATACCCTTTATTATATTTGGAATATAATTGAGATTCGAATAATAGAATATAAAAACTTCTTCCTTTAACATTATAGGAAACATTTTTGTATAAAGATTTAAATGGATATCGATTTTTTTATAATAATTAAAAAAGATAATATACTTATAATCGAAGTTATCATTTTGATTAATATATTTATTAGCATTGTTGTAAAGTTTCTCAAAGTTTCTAAAATTATAATCAATATTATTACTTTGTATATAATCGGATAGTTTATTCTTGTAGTTTCCTAAATTGTTGTTTTCTTTATTATTGAATAAGTTTCTTTCTTTTTTGTTATTTCTACAGGGATATATAAATATTATTTTGATTTATATTATTTATCTTACAATTATTTCCGAAATATTTATTGTTATTTGAGGGTTTCCTATTATTAGATGATCTATTTAATAATCTTTTATTATAGATAGATTTCTTTCTATTTGATGGTTTTTCATCTTCAGATGATGTATTGTTATTATATAATAATTATAGTAATATTAAGTATTATTTCCATTCTAGATTTTGATATTCATTATATAGAAGTTCTTTGAATATATAAAATCCCGATTCTTTGCTTAATTGTAATGATTGAATTTTCTTATATTATATTGGAAATAATTGTCTTATATTTATTTATATAAATTGTTTTCTTCATTGAGGATTGAATAAGAATATTAGATCTTCGAAAATGATATTTAGATATATATTATTGTTGAATATCTTGATTTGGTTTAGGATAGTTTTTGATCAAAATTGGAAGTATTGATTCATCGTTGTTTTTCGAATTTGATTATTCGATTATAATATATATAGGGTATAGAGTGTTTCGATTAAAGTTTTGTTGATTGTTAGTTCTGTATATTGTATTGTTTTTTTGATAAACAAATCATCTATTTTTAATTCAATATATAATTTGAATATGATTTTTAGATTGACGAAATCGAAATACTCAATTCTGAAATCTGTAAAGTTGTTGTAGTAATTATTTTATAGATTTTTATTGATATAATTATATATTATATAGAATTCCAATTTGAATTTGTAAAAATCGATGATTTCCTAAGGGTCTTTTTTTGTAGGTATAAATTAATCGTATTTTTATTTGTCTATCTATTTGTTATACTTTTTGCTTTTGATATATGAAATTGTTGATACTGATAACGATAGGATTTATATTCTTTCAGAGTAAGGGGTTATAAAGGAATACTCGAATATACTTGCCATAATTATCATAATAATAATTGTTATATATTTTCGGATTATATCGAAGTTGGTTGTTATAAGGTTTTTAAGATGGTTTTAAAAAAGAGTTTGAGTATAGGTTTGTAATATATGAAATGTATACTATAATAAAGCTTCATTTGTACTATATATAGTATTATTAGATTCTGAAATATTTCGAGATTAAGGTTAATTGGATCGAATCGATTAAAATTGACCAAAATTAACCAAAATTGACGAAAATTGATTAAATTGATCAAAATAATCGGGTTTGATCGAAACGGGTTTGATCGAAATGAATGGAACGGTCAGAATAATGAAATTAATCAAATCGAATTGATTAATCTTATATATTGTTAACAATTCATATAAAATAAATAAATGAAATAGTTTTTCATAAGAAAATAAATATAATGAAAAACTCGAAATTGTTTTTAAATTTTCTTCAAATGTATACCCTATATTATCTAATAAATATATAATAAACATAAAATAATTAAATCAAAAAGTAAACTCTAAATTCATTATTAGATAATTATTATTCTTGATTCTTCGATTCTTTTAAATTGTTTAATAATTAAAGATTTATCCTTTGATATAAAAATACTTCGTTTTATAACGAAATACCTTTATTTAATTACAAAAACAAAAACAAAATTGATTTAACTTTTTATACCAATTCCCAATATCTGATTTGTAATATCATTATAACAAAAAACTAATCAATATCAGAATAACTATATACAGAAAAATAAAGTTTATCAATAAACATATAGAACTCTTTATTAATATATTTTGATTTACCTAAAGAGCTAAAAACTATAAAGAATGAAAATCTATATAATAATGTATGCCGAGGCACTAGTGCGAGCACTAGTGCGTATGTGATCCTTACCATCCTTACCATCCTTACCATGCACGTGATTCATATTCCGACAAGATCTTATATACTTTCTAGATCAATAAGAATCGAGTTATAAAAGATATTTTAAAATATATATATTAGAATAATCTAATCTTATTTCATAATAGAGAAAGTGTATTTCGGATTACTTGAGTTTAGACGATAATAAGGTTATGAAAGTAGATTAACAAATTGAAAATTTTCAATCCATTTAATTCTCCCATTTAGAAATAGGAAATAATAAATAACTGTTGAGCAGAGTCAGGTCATATGATCAGGCACTAGGCCGTATTGGGAATGTAAGAATAGCTTGTTATATGTTATTCTCGTTCCCATCAACTTTCACCTCTTTAGTCAAATCAACACTACGTTTCCTAGCCCTAGCTTCCCAAAACAGTGACAGAATACCATGTGATCATATCACTAGGGTCATATTCTTAATAATAACCTTATTTTAAAAGGGTTTAGTGTATTCCGGATTACTTGAGTTTAGACGGTACTACACGCAACGCTTTCTCAATATGAAGATTCTATGCTATGCGAAAGAGGGGCTATCGCTACCGCAACGAATAAGTTGATTTTCAGGAACCGACAAGGATTACGTTTGGCCCGTGTTAAATCCGATATCTTCGAAGTTCGGATGAATGGAATCCACCACACCACCACACCACCATGCTATCAAGCTGTTCAATCTGCCTACTATATGCCGCCTGCCACGGGGAATTTTTGAAGAAGTGCAACAACAATAGCCGTCGACGTTGCAGCCAAGTAGGTTAGCATCGGTTGGCATCGCCAAGAAAGGCTTCGTCATCCCTATCACTCCATCGCCAAGTGAAACTGCATACCTTATCTCGGCCACCCAGGATTACACATACACAAACTGATAGTAAAATCCCCGATCAAAAAGAAGACCAAATCTCTCTTTAGGACGGTTACATCCTGATCCTCACATGATAACTCGTAAGGTCTGGAAAAAAGAATACTATCCGTAAACCTTATCAGGAAGGTTGATTCGTAAGACAAAAATATCTCGTTGATTCCAAGGGAATCGCCACCTCCGTGGCTACTTATCGATGGCGTTGTTTCTTGAAGGTATTTCGAGATAGCACGAGATACCTTAGCATGCATGCTTTGGGATGCAGAATGGTAGTTTAGCGTTATACAATCCTTGGTTTCTTCAAGCATTTGTGGAGTCGGCACGGGCATGCTTTGCCAAGACAGGAAACTAGATCTTGGTAGCCATAAAGCTTGTGATAGAGCTATCGTTGGCGGAATGCGGGATATTAATGGCTAGCTATAGGATCGCTCGGCATATTTTGACTTATTCCTTGCTAATCTGTTGTTACTGTTTCCCTATATCTTTCTATAATTTCTAATTTGTCTGTTTATGCTTATGCTTATATATAGATAATCTTTCATGTGAACGATATCAACCAACGATCAACATCGATCAAAAACCAGCGATTGGATTCTGGTATACTCCGTGCATCCACAATCTCCATCAATGGCATCCACACCTTCGTAGAATGCAACGTCTGGGGTCAAACTTACCTGTAAGAACCTTTCTTGCATAATATACCTTCCACATTTTGCAAAAACTTAATTGCTCTTTCTTACTATAAAATGCACGCACGATACATGCAACCATTGGTTAATATGTGGCTCAAGCGGAGATTATAAATGGATCTAGTTGTTAGACCTATGATTTGAGATAAGCTTGTCTCCATCCCCACACCACATGACTACTTTTATTGGTGGATCATTTGAGACAGCCGCTGAAGTCGCCGTTCTGTTCCTGTGCCCGTTAAATGTACATAGGCGCCAAAACAAGGGTATTCAGATAAGAAATCAGAGGACCTCCTTTTTATGGAAATAATTGAAGATTATCATCGAAGATCTTCAGTCAAGATGAATGATGTTCAACAGGCGTGCTGGTTAATGAGGAAGGTGATCAGGTTGATCCATATGGGTATTGCCGGCCAGAGATGACAGAGCTAGATGGTCGGCATCCACAATTGAATGGCCTCAATCAACAAGTGCCGGTGAAGAAGTCCAAATCGAGCTGTCTCCATCCCATTGTTGTCGTGATAACAACACTTTTTGATCATTCAGGAAGGTAGGTTGAGATATAGATTGAATTGCAATTGGGATTTACGTGAAGAGCAAGTACCTCTCAAAGCGTATATATATCTTGTCTTCATCCGCTGGGTAGCATCTTTTTCTCTCCAATCCAGCATCAATCGTTTCACAGTCCTCACAGCCAATTCAATCCAATCAATCTATTAGTTGTTCGTTCGTTCGACAATCAGTCCAATCAATCAATCAATCAAAATGAAGTTCTCCGCCGTTGTAGCTACCGCCCTCCTCGCCGGCTCTGCCGTTGCTGCTCCAGGTACTGCTATGAGACAAGCACGTGCTGTCAAGCGCGCTGCCCGTACCCACGGAAACCCAGTCAAGTACGTTGAGGGACCATCCTCCGAGGTCACCAACAAGACCGATGTTTCCTACTCCAGCAACTGGGCTGGTGCCGTCCTTGTTGGCACTGGCTACACTTCCGTAACTGGTACCTTCACTGCCCCATCCCCAAGCACAGCAGGATCTGGATCCGCCTGGGTTGGTATTGACGGTGATACTTGCTCCACTGCCATTCTCCAAACCGGTATCGACTGGACCAAATCTGGTTCTTCCATCACTTACGATGCTTGGTATGAGTGGTACCCAGACTACGCCTACGACTTCAGCGGTATCTCCATCTCTGCCGGTGATAGCATCAAGGTTACCGTTACCGCCTCCTCCAAGACTACTGGTACCGCCACGGTCAGCAACCTTACCAAGGGTAAATCAGTCACCCACACCTTCAGCGGTGGTGTTGATGGAGACCTCTGCGAGTACAACGCCGAATGGATCGTTGAGGATTTCGAGCAAGGTAGCTCCCTCGTCGACTTTGCCAATTTCGGCACCGTTACGTTCAGCGGTGCTTCAGCCACCAAATCCGGAAGCACCGTTGGTGTTAGTGGTGCTACAATCATCGACCTTCAACAAAACAGCGTCCTCACCAACTGTGGCCTTGTCGGCAGCTCTGGTGTTACTTGCAAATACGTTTAAATAACGACTGTTTGAGCCCGAATTCCCTTGCTCATACGCCACAAATATTGGTTGGATCCTTGGAATTGATTGGTCTGGAGGATAGATGGACTTTATTGTCTTTCGCTAAAAATGGTGTTGTGCTGATGATGTGATGAAGTTATGAAATTTGGTGTTTGCAATCCCCAGTTTTGAGCGACGGCTCTGTTTGTGGGAGGAGCATGATTTTGGCTTGGTGATTTTTATGTCTATAGTTTTGTCTAGTGGTCAAAAATTGAAAATAAATATACTCTCTCTTACCTTGGATCTTTCTTGAATCATTGTGAAACTGTGAAACTGTGTTCCTTGTAATATGCCGTGCTAAATTTAGTCAGATCAAATGTTAAGAGGGAAAATTCGTGCTACTTTGAGTTTTTAATTGTGACAAGTCAATTGCAAACTAGTGGATTAGTACCACGATACCATTGATTGTGATGGAAGGTGGTACTACTCCATCTTGTACATTTACAAAATCTTCAGAGTAATATCAGATGGCTCAAAGTCAAACCCTTGCATTGAAACCGTTAATTAAGACTGCAAAAATCTAGGAAAGCAAAATCACAAGAGCAATTGTAATGAACGAAGACTCAATCTAGCAAAAGAGTTACATTCGTAAACCAACTGAAATGCAACTCCAACAATCATCCACCCATACCCCTTAATCCTGCCATGTGCTGTGAACGCCCAAAAACCCCCCCTCATCTTTCCAAACCTTCGCTAATCCATCTCCTCTCGTCACTCTATTCCTTCAAAAGCTAAATCTCTCGTCAGCTTAGACATCAATAAACACGATATCTCACTTCGACACTTCGACCCTCAAGTAGAAATAAGGTCCATACCTTCTTGTCTCTTAGCTCTCTCCTTAAGTCCCCCCCAACGAAGCTGTGGCGATCCAATAGGCAGATCATCTATGAGATCAGCAACACCAGGAAGACTTCCCACAAGAGGAATATCCTGACGTTTCACAATCCCACCAACATCTACAGGAGCAATTTTACCAGCTTCACTAGTCACCGGGCCCAGCTCTTCCAAAATAGCGTCGAGATTGTCGAGATTGCCGAGATCGGGAAGTGTAGGGAGTTGTCTCTTGGTATTCTCATCTCGCTCTTTCAAAATCCCTTCCAACGATCCCAAATCTCCAAGTAGACCGAGAATTGGTGCGAGTTCTGAACCTTGTCTCTTGCTTGTAGTGGCGCTTGTAGAACCGCCGGCTTTCTGGGCAGCGGTGGCGAGTCCGTCGTTGATGGGAGCGAGGATTGCGGCGGCAGGGGGGAGGGGGACGACTTGGGGCGCGGTGTCTAAAGGAGTATTAGTACTTTATTGGTTCATTGTATGTTAAGCTCCGGGAAATGTAGGGATGTAATGTATAACCTTTATCAGGCACGGGTGCTGCAAGAGCAAGGGGGAGGATAACTGCTGTGAGGAGGGAAATGGGACGCATTTTGGCTGGGTGGATTGGGAATTGAAGTTTTTCAAATGAATATATTGAAGCTTCGAGGTAGGTGATATCAAACAAGAATGATTGTGCGTATGAGTAAAATGAAGTAAAGTGAAGACAAGATATCTTTCTTTCTTTCCCTTCCAAGTACCAATCCAACCTTTAAATAACAATTTTCTCAAAGTCTCTCCGAATATCCAAGAACCTGTCACAGGTGTACGCACCTCTGCTGAGGTATTAAAAACCCGGTCCTCATATTTCCAGTAGTTGTCTTGCAAGGTCATTGTCACCTAGCGATAACTCAACCGCACCTGTCGAGTACCTCAAGAGAATCGAGATTGCCATCGGTGCTGCCGAAATATCGAAACTTTGTTATACCTTTGTGTTTATACCTTTGTGTTGCCAATATATCATTTTAGTATTGTTGTATTATGTATAGATTTGTTTAAGATGTGGAAATAGCTGGAAATATAATGGTTATTGGGCTTAAAATTCTGGGCTTGGGAAATGGGGAGATGTGGTGAAGAATGTGGGTATTGAGGGTTTTTCAGCTGCTAGATTGGTAGGGCTAGAATTGGATTTTGGGGAATGATTTTGGAGTGGGAGCTGGGGGAGAGGAGTACAAGGTGGAGAATTGATGGGTTTGCACGACGTTCTCGCTAATCTTTAACTTTTTGGGTCGGGGGAGAGAATCTTGTACGATGGGGCGGGGAAAGACGTCACTTGAGATGATGGGAAGATATATTGATATACTTTGCGGGATGTGGGATGTGCGAATCGGACTAAAGAAGAATGATCACTAGAACATGGCTGTCTGTCAAGCTTTTGTGGCATGTGGGACATTGACCCAGATGATGAAGCAATTCAACTCCGGGCTTCAGCCTCCAAGGTAGATAGTTTGGGGTCCGGTGACCGCTAGGTAAGTTTAAATCCCGTAGACTAAACTTAGACCCCGATCCTGAAGACCTCACGTTCTTTTAGCCTAGAGATTGTGAGATTGTGAAAATCGACAAAGGACCCCTCTTCAAAACATTGAGCGGAGATTCCACCAATATTGTGAAATTGGCTTTGTTGGCAAGGACAAATTCTTTGACTAGTAAATAATAACACAACGGCTAAGTGATTAACATTCTGTCGTAGTGACACCATAAATTTCAAAGCCACATGAAAAGACACAAGATCAAACGGAAACTCACAATGTCATATCGACGATTGAACGTTTGCCGCCAAATTTGGACTTTGAGTTTAGCCGGCTCGGGCTGCCTTTTAATATCCATTTAGGAATTGTCGAACTTAAACTCTCATCTGCCGTGTAACGATCAAAAAGCTTTTTACAATTCCAAAACATGCTCACTCGAGCACAAATAGCTCAATAGAAGCTAAGGTTAGGTAGCGAAAGAGTGGTATTCACGATCGACATACCAACTCCAACGGCGAAAATCAGTAGAAGATCCTGCAATAATGTTACGCGAGGTTATCCAAGATGCCTGAATTATTAATGGATGGTATTTGTTTGGGACATGTAAAAAGTCTCCTGGAAAATCTTAGGGCGGTAGCTGATCACGCTCATGGATAACATACTGCGTGGCAAAAACGGTAAGATAATCTGGTAAAGCGGTGAAAAGTTCTGTAACGTTTGAATTAAGTGGTAAGTCTGTGACTGATTTTTGCATTGCTTGAGCTGATCTTCATTTCTAGAACAATTGTCGATGGAAATTCTTGACGCTGGTCTTGGTCTTCGAATGACTAAACTTTCACCGTGTTCACCGTGGAATGCCATGATATCGGCTGTTCCGGATGTTATGCATTTTGCTTTTGTCGATCATTGGCTAAATATCGCCTACCGACGAATCTCGATAGTCTCAGAGGCCTTTTGATAATCTCGAATTAGAACCAGATACCGTCCGAATTTGACTGGATTGAACTTCAGATCATTTGCTTCTGAATGGTCGATTTTGCAGATGAAATATATATCAATATATCTGAACAAGCGGACATTGGATGAGAAGTCGTCGAAGATTTGGCAGGCACTGGAGCGGCCAATTTACCCTATCTCGACTCCAAAATTGTTCGACTTGAATGAAATCTTAAAGAGGAGCACCACGTGCATTGATCTTGCTATCTCCTTGGGCAGTGATCCTATTGCGAACTATGATCAAATTGTTGTTTACCCAACATGTACATCCGGTGACCTCCTCCCAAGCTCTGATGAGGAATAAAATCCAACAGTGGGCTGACCCGAGATTTCCCACGGCGGAGAGCCGAATTACCTCATCTCGGACCGGAAATAGCCATTATGCCTTGTCCTGTCTCGGCATCCTTCAAATTTGACGCTGCATTGGGGAGGTGAAACCCACCATGTCAAAAGCCCTAGGCCTTATCTTATGCACCTCAAGTTCATGCATGCAGAAGCCCGAACCTCCGCATATCTTCAACGAAGCCATAAGTATCTCGCAAACGCAACCTATATGCAGGGACTTCTCCATCAGGGTGTGGGTTTCTTCACCAAACATAGCGCTTACGGGGAATTTATGGATCTTCATAAGCCCCTTGCGTCCATCGTTTCCGTCGCGGAAACTTCATTGTCGCGCCAACCAACGTAAGCAGTGAGCCAGGCTGAAGGGACCCGAGTGAAGCCTTAGGTCGGGTCCCCAAAAAGCAAACTGGGTGTAGCGTGGTCAGGTGTTTTGCATCGCATCATTGGGGGAGAAATACGGCTGATGGGACACAAGCCAATCAGCTTAGTGATACTGATCTGCGGAGTGCATTTAACATCAAAAAGACATGGGAATTGATTGACGCCATCAAATGGATATCACTGCACGAAACGTTGAGGCAATCAATTTCAATGGCCCAGAAGCTCCCCCTCGAAGAGGGAAAGATGGTGGGATTAACTTACGTGAAAATATATCAGCATAGATGACTACAGACGTACAAGCAAGGTAAACGGCGATAGCTTAACCGTGTATTTGCATACCGTAAAGAACTCTTGCTGCGGGTTGATGATATGGAGTGGTGACTATTCACTCGAGCCCGGCATGACAAGCGGAAAGCTTTGTTCAACTATATTCAGGACTGTTCACCCGTGAGAGATAATGAAGCACCGCTCGAAGTTTCAGTCCTAAAGGAGCCTCCGAACGTCCTGCCAGCCTGAGATGCGAAGGAAGCAGGATCAAGTTGACTTACCGCAGTAACCATGACGATGATATCGTAGTCATGTATTTAGAAAAACGAAGGAATTCCTTTAGGAATGTAACGGCGAGGTGTTGATCCAAGTACAACACCAAGGAAACCATCGAAGAAAGAGCTGTTACCATTTTCTCCAAACAAACCTATGGTTGTCATCCCGATGTACACATACAACTTGATGGCCCACAAATATGTTTAAGATATGTGTCAGCCTAAAAGGATCGAGTCATATAGTATGTAGCGGTTGGATTTCATGACTCTCGGTTGAACCCTTACCCTATCGGCTTCCCATCAGCGCCGAAACTGTTTCCCTGCTCAATATTGCATGCGCTGCCCTATATCTGGTGGTACTGTGGCTTGCGGGTATTTTGTTGGGAAAGGAATCCGGTGTCCGGTGGATGTTGGGAAGATCCTTCTAAGCTTTTGAAAAAGCTTGTATGAGTGATAGCAAGGGTCATCCTGACAACCCAAAAAAGAAACCACCGTGCTGTATGTTGGAGAGTCGAAAACTTGAAAATCTCATTCATTACAGCCAAAGCGCATGAAGTAAATCAGGGTCTTGACCCCAGAGAACGTGTTTTGATAACAAGTAGATACCACAGATCTTTGAAAGAGGATCTACTAATTGTAGAATTAGCCGTGGGTATTAAATGCATTGATAGCCAGTTTTCTTATCGAGAGAAACGAGACTCAGTAATGCTGGTGCTATATTAATCCAAAACGTGGAGCGGTTTTAAAAGCGGAGGAAGCTGGCTGGGCTGGCGCGTTGGAAACGTCAAAAGCTGTTATCAGCAAGTTTTACCAGTGAACTTTGAATGCTTGTATCCGAACGGCTTTGGGACAATAATGCATGAGACCGAAGACTTGCTGACATCCGTAATGCCGGAAACCTGCCTAATGTCACTCGCTGGCGCTACGATGCGGTGCCAGTGCTATCAGACTATCACGTCAAGGTTATAGTTCGGAGGTTGAAATTGAGAAGGGACTATGTTGCCGCCGGCGGTATTTTAAACTCTCGGCAAGGCGAGGACTAGATAGCGGGCCGATCCCGCTTGAGGACCCTTTCCTTTCATCCTCGAGAATATTTTGCGGATTGAAAAGGTCATCTGAGCTATTCCCCACGACTATATTCGGAATGAAAAGCTAATGAGACGGCAGAGCTGCAGACTTCACTGCCAATAAAGTTGTTGATGCAAGCTTGATGCATCTTCAGGCAATCTCCATGGGTGCTCGGGGTCCTAAATCTTAGATGCTTTAAAGCCTGGCCTTGCGGAATTTGCTCCATTTTAGGTGTCGTGAAAAGCGATGTGACAGCCAAGATAGCCACGCGAGATGAGCCATTGGATGTAAGTTCATGAGCTAGGCGAAGGATGGGGCTCGATATTTGGAATTATTTGAAGTTAATATTCGACGCTCATGGAACTTTATTGCTTCGGGAGAATCATACCTACATGGATTAGAATGCTCTAATCGAAAGGCTAATAGCGGCTAATTTGACGGGTATGTTTTGCCAGATGCCCCGCTAAACGATTTCCCCCCCCTCCCCCAAAATGTACCGGGTACAGCACAAATTCAAGTCCATGTCCTACCTAGTCAGGTGTTTTTTTGTTTTTGTGAAAACTTTCCTTCAATAGGAAAAAACTTGTACTCGGGTCCGGACAAGGTTTTTCTCTCAGGCACTTAGCAAACCAATGCGAATGGCTGGCTGCGGCAGCCCCACGTAAAAATTGGGGGTATTATCGAATGGTCAAGGATAAGCAACTGTAAAGTCCTTTGTTACTTATCTGCTTATCGACGTGGCCATTATTCACATCTAGCTATACTCCCAACGAATCATCATTCTTACATGTCGGCCTGTGCAATGTTCATCGCACAAATCCTTCACGATCCTTTCAATTTTGTATGGAGTAAAGGTTGCTGATAACCCTATATTCTAACCGCAAATGGTTGTGAAATTAAAATTGTGCGCGAAATAAATACAATTCCAATTGTGAAATCTCCTTATGGTAATTCCGTGTAAATTCCATTTCTTGTAGGTTCCCGCTTACTAAGTACGGAGTAGTTCGCAACTAAGGCTTCACGTAATCGTACAGTACTACTGGTACCAAGAATCGTTCTTCAAATTACATCGTTGCATAGCACGTGGAGCTTACCGTATATGTGGTTTTATATATTTCTAATACATCAGTACTGCCAAGCACCAGCAAGTTACTCAACGTGCTTTTGTTCGTAACTGTCCCAATCACAGACATAACAAGCCGATTCTCTCTCAAAATATCTCAGTAACACGGACATCGGTGACATCAATTGGACAAGCTCTCGGCACAACCCGCTGCACGCAAGACAACCGTTAAAGCCACAAAGTAATAATGCCATTTTCGACACGATAAAGTCAAATCCCGATAATCAAATCAAGAAATAGCAAGTGTGTTACTGCAGGCTTGTCCAGCCCCCCTGGGACGGCTTACCATGCATAATAGCGGCGCGCATCTCAATGTAAGATTTTGATCCCGGGCCCGATAGATGATAGACCCCTTCCTTCATCTGATCGTTATATCTTTAACCGCACTCAAAGTTTATATGTAACTTGCATTTGTGCCACACACCAAATCTAATTGCGGATCTTGTTACTTTCTGTTGGTATCAAATGGACCTCACAGCACCATCACCACCATCACGGGTTCGTAAGTACTGGACGGACGACGAGGATCAGATCTTGCGCAGAGAAGCTACACTGCAATGTAAATGCCATCCGCTTTCTTTAAAGTCTCTTTGCTTGGAGTGATTATGCTCTGCGCAATTGAAACAAACAATGGGCTAATTCTAATGGTTTTAATAAATAGTTAAAGAAAGAGGAATCGTGAACGATTGGAACTTGATCGCGTCGAAAGTCCGGGGTAGGACGAATAAAGATTGCCGGAAGAGATGGAGTAAAGTGGGAAAAGAGGTCAACAAAGGACTCTGGGATCATGAAGAAGACAATCGATTAAGAAGGGGAGTGGAGCAGCACGGTACTTAGTATGTACACCTGAAGCACGAAAGCATACCTTCCAGAACTAACCTTTCTCGTAGTTGGACTATGGTTGCCGAAATAGTACAGACAAGACATGCAGACCGTGAGTGTATTTCCGAGCAACGCTTAAATACAATTCATTCAAATGCTAACTTGACGTGTGAAAAGAATGCGCCAAAAGATGGTACCACTTTCTCGATCCAAACATTAGTCATGAGGATTGGGATAGCGATGAGGAAGCTCGACTTTTAGAGGCTGTCCATATACATGGAAGAAGTTGGAAGAGCATAAGTGAGAAGGAGTTCCCAAATCGCTCACCAACGGATATAAAGAACCGGTTAGGAGGACCCCTCAACTCCAAAAAAAATTCAGCACAGCACTTACTTATTATTTTACTGGATATAGATATGTTATCATGGAACGGAAGGGTAGATTAAAACGACGGAAAGCGTCCACGACTCAATGCACTCCAGTACGAGAACGCAGTGGCTTCGACTTCCCTAAGCCCGAAAGACTGAACCAAGCTTTGCGCACAGAATCATCACCTGACAATACGATGGAATTCGAAACCGAGAACACTTTGATGGGTCAATTACCACTTCCGGGACTTCCTCTCCAGCTCACGGCTCAACAAATATCCCAGAACCACTTTAACAACGATGCACATTCACTTTTCAACTTTGATGGGCTACCGCCTTTGCAGTTCAACGATATGTCTTATTCATCTACGGAACCTTCGTCGCCTGGAATTTCACTGTCCCAAAACCCGGTTCCTACAGGGTACAACATGGGCATACAGACTGTTGGTGGGCTTACAAATGAAACGGAAGCAGACATCGACCAGCTTTACTGTGAAGATATGAATTTTGATTTGGCATTGGCCGAAGCATTCTCAGCCCCAGATCATCGACAATCAATAGCTTCGACGCCACCAACTATGAGCTCGTCATCCGATGTTCCGGCTAGAGGACATAACTACAAGCTGATACTAGAGGATGTGAAGCCAGATACATTGTTCTCCATTGTAAACATGCTTGTGGAGTCCAGGAGTAATGTGAAGATGGAGGTCTTCAGTAACGTTGCTTGATACCCCGGGAATATTTTGGCACGACTTTCATTTTAACGAGAATTCTGGGAAATGGATACTGTACATATTTCTTGTAACCTTTACTTTAGGGGATGCATGGATTTGGGGGTTTTTGCTGGCCCTACAGGCGCATTGGTAGGTTGGGCATATCGATTTGAGCAAGAACCTATCATGAATAGACGAATGACTTTAGTCGTCCACGGAAGACAGGATGGCAAGGATATAGAAATATGAGACATTTAACGCTTTGTCACGATAATATTCATTCTAATGATTATCGTGAGATGACCCTTGTTACTATCCGGAAAAGGAATAAGCGCCGAGTCTTATAGACACCGAATGATCTCCGTCTATAAGACCATTGCTAATGTGAACTTGCATGAGTTCTCTTGAATGTTACATTCTGCTCCAAGATGCGAAGAACAGTCCAGCTGTGTCTATGTATCATTCATGCAGCCGTAAAAAACTTCCCTCAAATTTGTGAAAATGACTGATGATAAATAACCACATTTTGGCACTTGCATACCTAGTAAGTGGTACTACTGTAAGCGTTCCGTTCTCATATAGCTGTAGCCTGTAGGGCACATTTGACACCAATCGAGGACCCTTACTGTCACGACGGGACGATTATGTTGCTGGGCTGGACCCTTATTCGGCTTATGCACCACGTCCTTGGCTTGAATAAAGATCCTTGTTTCCCCAAACCCCAGCCAATAGTGCTATATTAGGACTGTCAATCTACGCTTTAAGCTTGATTTGACGCAACAGTGAAAGGCTGCATGGGAGAGCTTGGCCACTAGGTAACATTTTCTTGGTCTGCCAGTTTGAGATGGCCTCGAACAGCCAAACAAGACAAGCTGTACAAAATGCGAAGTCCCTTGACAAAGGTGTCACTTCTCACTGCATTCCGTTACACAGACATCTCTCTGTTGCTTGAAGGGATACGAGGGTTTTACCACGTGCAGTCGGTAAACAATAACTAAGAATCAATGGTATGGCGCAGACTTTACCCAATCAACGTTGGTTTGGTGGCTGTAAGCAATTACCCATATCCGATACAGTACATATTTTTCCAAGTAAGCAGTGCTTGGAGTGTGCCAAATCCCCGGGGGGCTGAACATATGTACAAGGGTAAGGTGACGAGTCCGCTGACGTGAGAGCCTTAAATATTTCCTGAGGCATGTTACCATGTGATGGAGTCATCTTTACTTTTGTAACCAGACTTGACAAATTGACGAATGTGATTGGATCACTTAGGGTGGTGCTTTTTTTCGTATGGGTGTGTAGTATTGATAAATATACCTACGATAATAGTCTCTGATAGATATCTCTCGGGCCTTAGATCTGATGGGATTGTAGGCACACGTTAGTGGATTACCGCCCAGACGACCGATGTAATAGATGATAAATTTATAATCTCATAATATGGCGGTCAGCACCTGTCCTGTTAAACAAATGTGTCGTTCATCCGCAAATGCATGATAACTCTAGTTTTTGGTTGTGAATCTCATTGTCGACAGATCAATTCTCTATTTCTGGATGAGATTAATAGCAGTAGCGCAAAAATGGAAGGAATGATAGACCCAATAGAATACCCAGGCCATTGGGCAGACAATATCGAGTTGGGCTGCAAATAGAGGGTAGTATTCGGAGGTAGAATATCAACAATGTAAGTTTCGAGAGGCAATGTAAGGACAGATCCTTCGAGGCATCCCTAGATTCCTTTCCATCCCTAGACTGCATGGTCCGAAGGCAAACGCCAAGGCTGTAATGACATGGCAACTTTCGGTCATCGAAGTCCTAGCACTCGGGAGTGAATATCCAATACCTCAATTATGAGTTATGTATACCGAGCATCGGCAAGCCGTCATCCCGATGTATTAACAAGGGCCATGCAGAGAGATTGCAGGGTCGATAGACGGAAAGCATTTCCGAAGAGTAATCTTTGGCAACTACTCATACCAATACATGTGTCAATACTCATCGTTCCCCCCACACCCCACCTATTCGTGCAGTAAACTCTGTGATGCGAAGTTTGCTTTACGATAAGATATGCACCTGTGAACTTGCAACAGAATGCAATTCAAGGGACTCCCCCCCACTAAGGGAAACAGCGTTCCGACGCAGTACTAGTGAACCCTTTACACAATGGCCAAGATTGGCCACGGAACCGGATTAACACGTTTCTGCTATATCCGATATGACAGGCCCTTGGTTGTCCTGAATCCCCTGCGAGGGTCAAAAGGTTCGGTCTCGCTTCAACGTCGAGCGGATCATGGCCAATGCATTTCTTCACTAGGATCAGAGAGTGAAATTTTGAAAGAAGACTCCACTTCGAAAATGAGCCATAGTTTCAATTGTTCCTTGAGATGCATGGCAGAAATGATGTTCAACTTGAAGAGGAAGGAACGATCAGATAAGGATGGATGATTGTTCGGTGTTCGGCTTTCGGATTGTCACAAACTACATCTAGATTCTAGATGTTAAAAGTTAAATCATGCGCGCTAAAAAAAGATAGAGAAAGAAAGGAGTTGAGTATCTCATACCACTAAAGACATTTCCTGGATATATCAATTTGGTCGACTTTCATTGTATGAGGACGTTACTTTCAATCGTGGGTATTTGGAGGTTCTTTGTTGTAGGCACACGTATATAACGATCCAACCAATTCGTCTACCTAAGCGGGTGCAAGACATATGGATTATGCCAGGTTCTGGTGCTTAGAAGACCCCAAAAGATTTCGTTCCCAGGAAAAAGAATTCGGTTACGTGTAACGGACGTTAAAAGCCAGTTATGCGCGATGGCAACGACATGAGTGACGCGACGCAAGTTATTGATTGACGAGGAATTTATATATGATACGCCTTTAGTATTGTATATATATTCATTTGGAAAGTATCAATTGCTTAGAACTGTACATCAAAGACAAGAAAATTTTAATCGTTGTTTTCTTCTTCGTTGTTTGTGATATGTGACTGAGGGTTAGGCGAATCGGAGCTCCGGAGTAGACGCGGATGATAACTTCATCCATCGTCGATGTGTTTTGTGTCTCAATATTTGGACACCTCGAGCTCATACTTGACATGGCATTTTATAAGCCACCTCATATAACTCCGCAACTACGAGTGGAAACTTCCTTCTGTGGTTGCAACCGTTGTACCACGAGTTTGCTTTTGGCAGTACATTCACGTTGTTCAGTCTCTCTGGGTGCTTTCAATGGCCCCCCGCACAGGCGTACTCGACTCCCGAGATCTTGGATCGATCTCATTATCTATCCTCGGCCTTGGACTCAATTGTGTTAAGCATGTATTTCCTTAAGGAGTCCCGTAGGAATGCTGCAGCCCTACCTTAGTGCGTCTCTTCCAGCTTCTAACCATTTCGGTTCTAGTCACAGGGTACCATTCATCAGGATCGATCTTCTTCTACATATTTCGATTATGTCGGGTTACTACAGTAGCAGTTGGATTGGACTTTTCCCCTTCACCACCAGACAGTGTGGGGTTAGGTGGTAATGGATCCTTGGTAGGTTAAAGATTCCCGTCTTTGCGCAATTTATACTTTATGTGAAGTATATAAAATCTGTCCAATTTCAGCCCCTTGACAATCGTCCAAAATTTCAGGGGAACCTCTTTCATCTATCATCAATTTTCGCTGTACCAAACAGAATCGTCAACACCACGTGGTCAAGCTCAAGCTTCCTATCGCACTCAAAGGCCCCGAGTACCAGTCATTGTCAAGAAGCGATGGGTAGTACCTCTGAAGCTGGTCGTTTCTTTCTCGTGTTGCTTTTCCCTCCGAGCATTATTGTTTGAAGATTGGAGCCTCGCCTATATATATCCCGACGTTCTTCGTTCAACCCAAGAGGTCTAGGCTCCGTGATTCCTGTTTTCTTCTCCGTGTTTCATCGAAAATTCGGCTTCGCTAACCGTAACGAGCACCGGTTGAGAGTCCTTATCCAATGCAATACAACCGGTTGGAGAGATGTGTGCCATACCCCTGATTGACTACAACTATCCTGGCTAATAGCATACGTCCCGGCTCACTGTTGGCCGAGAATTACGGCCTCCTTCTCTGTATGAGTTGTGATATCCCCGATCGGATCACCAATGTCAATTCATCACCGGTCGGTCTTGAACGACCATATTTGGTTCCATGCTTCCGAATCCGACAAGAAATACGTTAAGGTCATACAATTTTGAGCTAACCTTGTCTTAAAGTTCGGGACCGAGTGCCATCGGGTTCTATTTTACTTTTTCTTTTTATAAATGGGGAGATTGTAGCGTAGCTTTTGATATCATTACTTGAATGATAGGTCAAAATATACGAAACCGACTGAAAGCAAATCACCAAAACTCTCCTAAATACCCACAGCATGAAACCCCATTTTCAGTTCCGGCGGTGCAGTATGCACGCTCGTCCGGAGACCTTTCGATTTGGTTCACAAAAAGGCATAAAAAATGCGCAGGTGATGTACCCTATGCGTGTGCTATGATCTTGATTACCCCTTCGCTCAAGTTACCTTATGATGATTTCGTGCTTTGATCGATACTCCGCAAGAGATGAGCTGGTCGACTTCCCGAAGTGAAGAAGGGAAAGATGGCAGGGGTAAATATGGCTTCTGACCCTCCCATTTCCATGCTTCCTGCTATTAGGCGTTAGATAACCAGAATCCCCGGATGATTACGATACAATGGTTTATCCTACCAATTACTTTGTTCTATACACGATACTTCTTTCGGATAGAATTTTCTTGTCGTTCACGACATAGCGGCATCAAAAGATTATCTACCAAATGGAAGACCTTGAGCCACATCACTGACGGGGTCTCCAACAGACGCGAAATAACCTACCGGGGGAGGGACAGCCCGAGATTAGACATCAAGTATTCGTACATGGTTTCGAAGTCGTCAAAGATCTACGAAGATATGCTTCGCGATAGATTTCGTGCATATTGCCGGCCCTGGAAGCGCAATTCATACATCACTTTCCAACAGACATTCCATATTCAATAATGAATGGTGCATCCATATTTTTCGACCCTCTACGGCGAATATGAAGTGATACTATAGGAATATGTTGAAGCTTCGATATTTTCCCTCGCCTTCATGATTTCCCTTGTCCCAGACGGGTGTTCCTCGTCCTCGGAAAACCGAAACGCTAAAATTCCCCCTTCGGCGGAAGGCCACGGTCAAGAATCAATAGATTGTAGCCATAGCCGCTGCAAGCTCCTTTCGCTTCTGCCATTTCAACCTTACCTCGCATGCTTTGAAATGTGCAAGCAATCCATCCAAGCTTACGATGGGAGCGGTTTTCATTACCAGTCGCTACGAAACCTCTTGCACCCCTCCAACACACACTTATACACAAATCCGAATTGGTCATTAAGCATAATATGTCTCAATGTTCAGATCTAATCTAGCTATGTATTAAATAATAAGTCTGAGTTTATATCTCGAATTTTGTGCCAGTCAACATACTAACTCATATGAATAACCAAGGCAGTTTCCAAGAAGCAAGCCATTCAACATTGTATCTGATGCCTAAGCCAAAACCAACAAACCAACCTCGTCCACCAAGCTCAAATATTCGCGAAGCGTTCACTAATTCCTATCTTATCTTCAACCAGACAGATACCATCCATTCGAATGCACCCCGAACGAAGCTCGACAACAAATCCATTTAAAACAACATATCCTATCATCAAATTCTTATCTGAACGATACCATCTCTAGGCCTAGAAAGAAATCCACATCTTCGCAGAAATAAGACAAAAACTCATCGCAGTGGTCGCATTTTACCCCGAACAATTTTCCGTTCCACTTCAGTGAAGATTCTTTGTTCATCCAATTTCACATTTTCTGCTTCAGTCGCATTTCTTAGGGTTAAATCTCCGGACCATTCTCGCAAGAAGTACGGTCATTACGAAAAGATGAAGGAAATTTGGCAGAGGCGAGCCACGTTTTAGGATGAACTCCTTTGGGTTTGTGGAAGTATTTTTGTGATATGGGGATAATTAATGGATGTACATTAGTGAAAGTACTCTCTGGCTCTGAAAGATAATACCCGATAATTTACCTCCACCTTTCGGTACTACAAAAGGTAAAAGTCCCATTCCAGATCCTGCAATATTGGACCCTGGAAAACAAGATGTTTTCAAATCTATATTTATCAAGTGGTATAATTGGTGTACTATAGACCCATCCTATATACAAGTCTAAATGAGATTATAAATCTATACTCCCATCCCATTCCATCCCATAAATCCCATCTCCAAACTCCAAACTCCAAGCTCCATTTCACAAGCCCTGATAGCAAAATATCTCCCTCGCCCAAAAGAACATCTAGAAGAAACCCCTCGGTTGCTCCTGCCTCTGCTCATCCACGCGCCCCAATCCAAACCTCTGTTCTTCCTCCCAAGACGACATTCCATACGCTCCCACTCCTCTACTATCACTTCCAGCAGGACGATATGGCACCGGCATATCCTTTGTCAACGGTATCTGAAATGGGTCTCCTGTCGTCATACGACTATAACGGGAACCACTAGCAACTGACGCGAACGATCTTCTAGAGATACGATGATCCAAATCCCGAGGTTGAGGCGAAAGAGGAATGGGCGTAGGAGGATGAAGAATCGGAACCGTGGAGCTGCTGAAATAATCCGAATCCGGAGATTCAAGAGGAGGAGGAGCAATAATCGGGATCTTAGAGTTGCGGAATTCCGATGGGACAGGTGGAGGAATGAAAGGATTCGGACTCCTATCGCTATAACCCATCGGATTCTGGAGATCTATGTTTTCCTTTCCCAATGGCTTCCTCCCGGGGTTTGCAGGCTTTATTTCCCTTCCCATCGTTCCACCTTCCAGGTACGATCCACCCCCGAGCGGTCCATCCAATTCCCTTGATATTCTGTCATCTTCATCTACGTATGCAGTTCGTGCTTTCCCCTTCCGCCCTTTGGGTTCCTCGGATACTGTTACGAAAACCTTGATATTCAGATCTCCACTTTCTTCACCATCTTTTTTCCTTCTTCTCTTACTAGCACCTCTCTGCGATTCAGACCCTCGTCTTACCACATACTTTGACTTATCCCGTGACTTCTTACCCCGTCTCCTCTTTCTGCAACAGCATAACGCTATGATCAATATTATAATAAGAAGCAAGCCGCCAGCTCCAATGATAATTGCGGTCATGTTAGGATTTTTGAGCAAGTTTGTCAAAGTGGATTGAATATCAAGGTTATCGGCCAGACTCAAAATCGAGGGCCCGCTTGAGTTTTGGGAACTTGTAGTCGAAGCTCCTGCTTGCTCATTCTGATTTTTATTTACATTGGGGCTCAAAGAAGCAGTGGAAGCTTGGGAGTCAGAGTTCGTAAAGGTAGTGGATAGTAATGGTTGACTATTTTCATTTAGGAAGACAGTTGCGCTGGGGGTTGCTTCGAGGAAAATAAATGGTTTGCTTTGTGAAATTGCTGTTTGTGTATCGAAAATGATGGATGTCGGAGCCGTCGCTGAAGCTATTGGAGGAAACAATATTGTGGGGGTTGGGCTTTGAATAGATGTAACTTTTTGAACGGAAACGAAAACAGACGTGCCGACGATTGTTTGAGTTGCTGAAGATATCTGAGTTTGAGTTTGAGTTTGGGTTGCAGTGTCGGTATTGGTGAGAATAGTTAACTGAGATGATCTTTGTGGTTGGAAATTTGAAATTGAACTTGAGGTGCTACTTGAATTGAGATATTTCTCTGCAAAATTTGTTCCTTGCTTTACTGAAAAGACTTTGCTCGGCGTCGAACAGCATGCAAAACCTTGACCTTCGTCGCAACAAAATTGTCCTAGTGATGGTTTACCGCATGGTAATACAGATCCATTATCGCTGGCTGAATTTTGTATTAGCGATTGTTTCCCATTTGTTGTCGTTATATGTCGGGCTTTTGGAAACTTACCACCCTGACAGAAATTCGGACAAGCCGTTGAAAAAGTGGGATCTGCACAAGAACCACGGGAGAATTTATTTGCATCGATTTTCGAAACGCACAGTTTATTGGTGGAACAAAACTCATCGGATCCGCAACATCGACTTGTGTTGTCACCGCTAAGGCAAGGAATTCCGTTGGGGTCAACAGATCCATTTGGTAAAAAGCATCGCCCAGATCCTCCTGCATTAGGTGACTGAGGCTGTTGTCCTTGGCCACCAGTTGGAAGGCTTTGAGACAGCAGAGTTCTTGAACTTTCAGACCGCGACTGCTGGCTTTGCATTTGTTGGGTTTGATTCCGACATTGACGCCTTTGTATTCCTCGACCTTGTGCTCGTCGTGCCCGTCCTTGTGTACTTTGTCCCTGCTCCTGAGTCGGCTCGTGGATTCCATTTTTCATGAGATCATCTTCCGCGACATTGCTTGATAAGACGACCGATACCTGTACCAGTAGGGCAATCGCCACCGCTACAATCTGTCGAGTTAACATTGATAGTATTTGCACTCATATGTATACGTATACACAAATAATAGCAATAAGAATTACGAAGAGAGCCAGCCCTCGAAAGTCTCAAGTCTCAAGTTCCCATACCTATATCAATGTGTTCATTCCGAGATTTTAAGTTCTACTAAGAAAATCTCACAAAGCGTTCCAACTCCCTTGTTTCAATTTACTTGATGTTAATCTAGATGAGGAGTGGCTTGTGGAAGTCTCCTTTGAAAAAGAAAAAGTATCAGGGATGCGGTGGTATTTCTTACCAGCACTAGCGAGCCTCTAGTATTAGCAATGGAAACAATATCTTGATGTAACATTTTGAGCTTTCCTTCCATTCAAACGATTCAGTGAATTAGATTATTATATAGAAACACAGCTACAAAGTTACAAAACTCCCAGTGAATAGAATTTGTTAGAACAAATCAACTTGAGAGTTTAAGAAGCTTGGTAAATGAAACAATGGTTACAAAGTCCCAAAAAGACAAAACAAGTGCACGGACTTCCTATCATACTACGAGTTTGCGACTCAGTAAGATGAAAGCGAGAAGCCGAGACATGGGATTTGATGCTTTCTTGAGGTGAACATTAGTATATCTTTCAATAAAAATCGATCAAATCCAATGAATGAAGTGAAGCTGCAAGTCGCGCGAAATTTCTCTGCCATGCTTTTCGACAAATGTGAAGCTAGCCCGCCCGTACTATACTGGAGTCTTGGTGCAAAGCATAAAATCGTTTCATATATAAACGTTTCAATAAGTTAGTTCATGCGAATTTTCCTTCAGCTCATTTCAAATACATTATACTCTAGATCCGAATGCCTGCTAGTGTGTGGGTAAAAATATCCAGCCCTATCAAGAGTTCTCCAAACACCCACTAGCTTTTGTGCTCGGACTACACCCATTTCACTGGACTCTCTAGAATCTCTTTCTAGAACTGTACCTCAATTTCTAGCCTGGTACATAGAAAGAATCGCCCATTTATCATTGATGTATGCAAACTGTCGATAACCGTCTTAAGTACAGTTCAAGCTTAAAGTTCTAGTGCTAGAATTAACAAGGTAGGTAGAGACAAGTCCTTTCTTTCCAACTGTGGTGAACCAGCAAAGCACAGCTCGTAAAGTCTGGAACTGGGGATATCCATCGAGTGATATGTAGATAACTACGTCATCTAATCAAACCATGAATACCCAAGACGGCTGGCAAACGTTTGACTGAATTTTGCCGGGAACTACCTTCATCATTCCTATGAAAGAGAGGCCATCATCACTAAATAGGTCTTTTGAAAATCATCGTAGGAGTGAAGTGAAAGACGGAAGATATTCTACCACTGAGTAGAACGTTGAGCGAGCTGAATTTATATTCAAGATTTTTACATCACTCGCCTTGAAAATGTAAAGAATATCATATCATAAAGTAGCATTGAGTCCGTCAGCACTCTCAACAAAAGAGAATATGCATCATAGTTCTAATTTCCAACCCCTATTCCTTATTCTCTGCTGGCATAAACGGGCAACCTGTAAAGGGCACACCAGCCTCTAGCTTTTCGGCCGCAGACCCGTCCCCATGTAACAATGTTGTTAAATCGTCCTTACTCTCACTAGACAATTCCGTTTTCTTGACAACGCCTCCCTTTGCTATCTGGCGGAAAATTTCGAGGGGATCGTAGAAAATCTCTACAGCTTGGAGACGCACTGCCGCATCGACTTTGGCTATTGTGACGCCTTGAATATCGATTGCTCCACCGTGTGCGCGTATGGTAACCTTTTCGCCTTTGCTAATAGCGGTGAGTGCGAGTTATGAGGAAGAAAGGAGAACGGGAGGGAAGAGAACGTACTCATTAATCCCTACATAATCATTCTTCATAACACCCCAATGTCTCCATTTAAAACTAACAGTTGGCGGTCCACTGTATACTTCCAGTACCTCCCATGCAAAAGTCGGCATCATCCTTTTAAACGTCTTGTGACTACTTGAAAAGTCCGATTTCTCGGGTGAATAATATTCATTGGATGTAAGGATAGCATTATATGTGCCCACTTTCAACATGTATTCGCCTGTAACGGGTGCAGAACCATTGATGGAGAAGGTGAAATTGGGGTGGTCGATGGTGCGCCAGTCAGAAATGTTAGTTTTGAAGGAGGCTTCTACTTCCCAGTTCTTGACGAGGTTTTCGACGAGAGAGGGTAGAGATGCAGCCTTGTGGTTTTGGGTTTTGGCTGTCAGATGAGGTTAAAAAATGTTCTCTTTTCATTTGACAGATTGAACGACGTCTTTGGATGCGGATTTGGCTGTGACAGTTACATACTTTGTGCCCAGACTTTTCTTGTGTTCGTGTAGTCTGGTGGCTGATTATATCGCCATTTGGCATCAAGATCCTTCATTACTGCATTGGGATCGAGGAGATAATCTGGTAAACATGCGGCCGTATCCGCTGATGCTGCTTCTATGTGTGCGGAATCCATGGTCTTTGCTGGAGAGAAGTCAATGAGAGAAAGGTCAGCTGAAAAAGACTGTCTTTGCACTTCCAATTGCAGATGAAAATGGTGGAATCCTTATGCATGTATATATATCTCGGATGGCAGGCCATATCTCAATCAATAAGTCAGTCGCCAAATCTTACTCCTTGCATGCTGCTTGCATACCACATGGTGTACCGGCTTGCTCAATAATTCGTTGAACCGTCAAAATGGCCACCGCAGTGGCTGCACTACCAAATTCCAGCTTACTCTTGCGAAATTGTATGCACCATCATTGGTTTAGATAATAAATACCTGATATGCTGCTGCTTCTTGTGTCTTGGTCCGAAAGTTGGGGATACCCATGTAGTTTGGAGACGAAATACCCCTTACTCGGATATAGATTGAAGATAATTGCTGACACTAGAATCACCCGCAGAGGCTGGCAAGAGATTATGACCCGCAATACCTGGTCGCTTCCAGCTTGAACGAAAGGGACTAGGGCGACATGGGTAATGGGGTATCTCAAGAAGTAACGTCGAGCAGAATTGAAACACGAATACCTATATCCGTGGCGGACACCCATAACCTAGACAAATTGACAAATCTAGACTCTCCAACTGGACTCATGATCTTCTGAACGCAGAGAAAATTAGAGTGAGTGGGTAGGACCCATAGATCCAAGATTAGAAATATTAAACGAAGACATAGCTTGTCCCGTCCTTTTCACTTGCATCTATCCTATCTTGTGAAGAAAATTAGAAATTGAGGATAAAGTCGTTTAGGTTTCCTAGTGCTTGTGAGATATTGATATATCCAACACAGTTCCACAGATTAATATAAAATCATCTAGCTTATCCGACGATAATGGAAAAAAAAAACATTTAATCTCACCCCCCGAAAGAATTAACACCAAAAAGGTCCCATAAACTCCATCAAAGCATGAGGATCCTGCTTAGGTAGGAAATCATCTTGTGCGTCGAGGCCCATGTTCGAGGTCCTCGGCTTTTACATGGCAACAGACAACATGCCATCTCATCTCGGAATATAAAGGAGGCTCTATCAAAATCAAGATCCCAATGGTTGGAAATTTTATGGGAATGTGGGGGAAGTGGGGTGGGGAGAAGAATCTTCACCGCCCGGGCAATAACCTTATATCAATCGATTTTATAGTCATAGAAAGTCGTCACTCCGTAGTAGAATTGCTTAAATAAGAAAACCATTCTATGAGACGAGCATACAACTGAGTCTCCCTAATCAACAGACATTTCATTCCTGCAATGGCTAAGTCAAAGGGAAAGCGAAAGCAGCAAAGTCTCCCTACAGAGCAAAACGTCAAAAAGGTGAAGACTACAAGTATTATTACTCCACCTCCAGAACTTTCGACTGAACCCAAAACCCTCCATGACCTTTTAATCGCTGAAGAAGATATCGAAATATCCGTGGACACCCTCAACACATTGGCACAGAATCCTGCTCTTATAAAATCGAAAGCATGTAAGGAATTACGAACTGCGGTTTTCGACTTTCGAAATGCTTGCACAACGGGCTTCAATGCGTCTAGTATGCTATCTATCATCTCGCAGACGTAATGGCGAATACTAATTATGGTGTAGTCGACACAAACCCTACGGCGCGTATCAGCGGTGCTCTGGCGGATGAGGGGTATACTGAAGCTAGGATATTACTCGCGGAGATGCGAATTCGAGAGCAGAAGCCTAAATTAGGTGCGCTCTGCCGATGGGTTCGAGATTTAGACGTTGTTAGTGGTTTAGCGGAACAACTAGACGACAGTGGAGCAAAGAGAACGGCAAGAGAGGAGCAATTGCTGGTTGTGTTAGATGCAATACTTCGAGTCACTGGCCCGGTAGATTATTCGATTGAGGATGGAATGGCTACAAATGGTCCCATAGTACCAAGAAAGGCTTGGAATTTGAGGGATGATACGATACCGCGCAAGCAAGTCTACGATTCGGTTTTGGACGGAAGCATACTCAATTCTTTGCCCAAAGACATCAAATCCAAGTTCCGCGTCATCGAAACAACTCCAGGTTTGGATCGTAAGCCAGCAAACCTACATCCCGCGATCCTTTGGGCATCTCAGGACAATGCCATTACTTTTTCCGATAGCCCTCCCAAGACGACTTACAACACACATCCCGTTGTACCGAATCTACATTTGCTTAAGGACGTATTGAATCCAGAAGAATGTATTCGAATCATTGCTGTAGGCGAGACCATGGGATTTACACCGGATGCCCCAATACGTGCAGAAGGTGAAGAGAATAGTATCTTGGCCCATAATTTTTATTGGGTTGCGGATAATGCTTTCTGCGATGGAGTATGGAACAGAGTTAAAAAATTTGTTCCAACACAAGTCAATGGGAAACAGGTGAGAGGTCTGAACAGAAGATTTCGCGTTTACCGCTACGTCCCTGGTGCGGAATATCGTGCCCATATTGGTGAGTAATCCTCCTTTCCCATCGGTTCCATCTTACTAAAAAGTAATCTTTTATAGATGGCGCTTGGCCGCCGTCTGGAATTGACCCCACGAACGATAAATACATCTACGATTCTTCTCCAGTGGAAGCAAAACAGTCCTCTTTATTCACATTTTTGATATATCTGAATGATGAGTTTGACGCTGGCGAGACAACTTATTTTCTGCCCAGCGCGAAAGAAGGTAGCATGAATGCATATTCAATAAAGCCAATTCAAGGTAGTGTGGCAATGTTTCCACACGGTGAAACCGAGGGAAGTTTACTTCATGAAGGCACCGGTGTGAAAAGGGGCTCGAAGGCATCAGCAAAGTACGTCATTCGGACAGACGTTTTATATGACGTCGACGCCAAATGAGACAATCTATCTGTAAATCAACATGTATGATACCAAGACTCGGCACATAATATTTCCAGGAAAATTCTTTGCCACAGGTCAACACCAATTTCCCCAACAAGCCAAGTGCTACACAAGAAATAACAGTGCTAACTGGATCCGACCACTTAAGTGCCAAACGGGAATTCGGACCGGGAACAATGTGGTGGTCTGTGGGGAGTTTATGCTAAAGTCAAATACTGTACTTGGCGGGGCATACCGGCTCATATAAATTAACAACCCCATCTAACTACCGCATGTGTCTAAATTGCATTTTGCGGGGTCAAGTGAGCATATGTCCTGTGAAGGTACAACAATCAGATTCTATACCCAATATCGAGACTATTGCTAGAGGTACAATATTGTCTCCATGTTTCCGGCTATTGATTGTCACAGATGAGTTAGGTCACCTGGCACGTGGAGCCTTGACTACCCACCGTGGATCGATGAGGCACCACGGGTTCATCACCGACTCAAATTACCCAGCCAAATCGTATGATCCGCTGTTACGCGATGACCCCGAAATGCCGATTCCACACGTCAAAGTTGAATGTGAGCGTGAGTATATATCAACAATAAACCGTTCCTTACGTTGACCATTCTTTCCCGCAACTTTTTCCTCCTTTGCATGTTGATTTTCAGTACAAAGATGCAAGTTCTTTCTCTCGTCCTCCTAGTTCTAGCAACTCCCATCCGCGCTGCAGCCGGCGATGGAGATTGGGCTGCCGCTTATACCAAGGCCAAAACGGCTCTGGCAAAACTCACAAATGCGAATAAAGTTACGCTAGTTACGGGTGTTGGATGGGAGAAGGGACCCTGTGTTGGTAATACTGCTGCTATACCTTCGATTGGATGGCCGGCGTTCTGTTTGCAGGATGGTCCTTTGGGGTATGTAGATTTACTTGAGCTCGTGGTTTTTTCAGTGGATGAAATGTGAATGGAAAATGGTTGAAAATTCTGGTTGATGATGTTGATTTTATGGTATTTGAATTAGAGTTCGATATGCACAGAAAGTAACGGCATTTCCGGCGGGCATAACTACAGGCAGTACGTGGGATACAGATTTGATGTATGCGAGGGGTTATGCCTTAGGTATGATGATATCCTTTTGTGATTGATGGGATTGAGGTAGAAATGTGGATGAATACAAGCTTATTCTGTATGGTAGGAGCGGAAGCTAAAGCACTTGGTGTTCATAATCAGCTCGGTCCAGTGGCTGGACCTTTGGGGAAAATTCCTGTGGTTTGTAGCTTATTATCCCTTATGCTTATGTGCATCATCTATGTGAAATCAATGCTGATAATTGGAATAGGCGGGGAGAAATTGGGAAGGGTTTAGTAATGATCCATATCTTTCTGGTGTTGGTATGGCGAATGTATGTTTTTCCCTTTAACAATTCGTCGAGGGTATAAATAGGATTGACGTTGCATTATAGACAGTCGAAGGCATGCAAGCAGCAGGTGTTCAAGCATGCGCAAAACATTACCGTAAGTAAATTCCTATCCACGTTATCCAATCTCTAATTAGATATCATAGTCGGAAATGAGCAAGAATTGAATCGAGACAAAGTGAGTTCGAATATTGCTGATAGAGTTAACCATGAGGTTCGTAGTCAAATCTACTCTCACATTTTGTAGGGAATGCTTATTTATACATGACAGTTATATCTCTGGCCCTTCGCTGAAGCAGTAAAAGCAAACGTCGCATCTGTAATGTGTTCATATAACAGATTCAACAGCACATATGCATGTGAGAATCAAGCTTTACTTACCGGATTATTAAAAAATGAATTGGATTTTCAAGGTTATGTTGTTAGTGGTACGTACTTACTTGAAACTGCGGATATACATCAGTAATAGGTAGAGAAGTATTAACGAGTATATATAGATTGGACAGCACAGCATACTACAACAGGTAGTGCGAATGCAGGAATGGATATGGCGATGCCAGGAGACAATTTCGGCGACAATAATTTCCTCTGGGGAAAAAATCTTCTCAATGCAGTAAATGCGTAAGTTCCCTAAACAATACATACATATCCACAACCCCAGCTAACAATCACCCAGCGGCACAGTCCCCCAAACTCGTCTGGACGACATGGCCCTCCGTATCCTCGCCGCCTGGTATTTCCTCGGCCAGGACACAAATTACCCTGTAGTAACTGGCTGGAGTTCATGGAACGGTGGTGTTGGCGGGCCAAATGTTTCTTCAAACCATAACACTGTTGCTCGAGCCATTGCTCGTGATGGAATTGTGTTGTTGAAAAATACTAATAATGCGTTGCCGCTTAAGAAACCAGTTAGTTTGGCGATAATAGGTCAAGATGCTATTGTGAATCCAGCGGGTGCAAATTCGTGTACGGATAAGGGGTGTGATACGGGGACGTTGGCTATGGTATGTTGTTTCATTTTGTTGTATTGTCTAGCTCTCTTATGTCGTTTAGCTCTGTTGTATCTGATCCACCAGGTGGTTTGAGATGAAAAGCTAAATATGTCATAGGGTTGGGGCTCAGGCACAGCCGATTTCCCATATCTAATTGCACCATATGATGCGATTAAAGCCAAAGCTACCGCAGACGGTACAACCGTAACCCTCTCAAATACAGATTCCACATCAACCGGAGCATCAGTAGCCAGCGCCGCCGCAACGGCTATCGTATTCATCAATTCCGATTCGGGCGAAGGATACATTACCGTAAGTTCCGCGCACACCAATATCATTTTCTTTTTACTTACCCCAACACAATAGGTCGAAGGAGCAGCAGGCGACCGCATCAACCTAGATCCCTGGCACGATGGTAACGCACTCGTCTCCGCCGTCGCCGCCGTCAACAAAAACACCATCGTCGTAATCCACAGCGTGGGCCCCCTAATCCTCGAGTCCATCCTCGCCCTTCCCAACGTCATCGCAATAATCTGGGCCGGACTCCCCGGTCAAGAATCCGGCAACGCCCTCGTAGATATTCTATACGGTTCCGTATCCCCCAGCGGCAAACTCCCCTACACCATCGCAAAATCCCAAGTCGATTATGGGACTGCTATTGCGAATGGTGATGATAATTTTTCCGAGGGTTTGTTTATCGATTATAGACATTTTGATCAAGCTGGTCTGACGCCACGGTTTGAATTCGGGTATGGATTGAGTTATTCTACTTTCTCACATTCGAACTTGGTTCTTTCATCAATATCTTCCTCTCTTGGAAATAGTGCACTTCTTCCTGGCGGAAAATCAAATCTCTTCGATACTATCGCTACGATTTCAATTACAATCACAAATAACGGTAGCGTCCCCGCTGCTGAAATAGCACAACTCTACATTGGATTCCCAGCTTCAGTACCCAATACACCACCCAAACAACTTCGCGGGTTTAAGAAGATAAGTTTGGCGGCGGGTGCGAAAAATAGTTTAATGTTTGAATTGAGGAGAAAAGATTTGAGTTATTGGGATACGGGATCTCAGAGTTGGATTTTACCGGCGGGTTCTTTTGATGTTTGGGTGGGGGCTAGTAGTAGGGATTTACGATTATCGGGAGTGCTTTTTAGTGGTGGGAGTAGTACGAGTACGAGTACATCCTCACCTTCTACAACCCTAACATCAACTTCTAGTAAAACAACCCTAATAACTTCAACTCCCCCATCAACCAGTTCAAGTAGTACTACTACTACGAGCGCAACAACCCAAACCCTATACGGACAATGCGCCGGAATCGGATACACAGGCCCAAGTATCTGCGCAAGTGGAACTTGTAAATTTAGTAATACTTATTATAGTGAGTTTCTCCCCTTGGTTTTTCCCTAATTTCTGGGTTGGAATCTTTTGTTGTGCTTTTGGTTATGATTTTGGTTTTATGATTTTAGTTATGCTTTTATTGTGGTTTTCCAAGGTTGGTTTTGGGATCAGGTTCGAATGCTAATATATTGGATCGGATGGAATAGGTCAATGTTTACCTTGAGATGCTCTGTGGATTTGAAGCTGTTAGTAGATTTGAGAATTGAGAATTGAGAATTGAGAATTGAGAATTGAGAATTGAGAATTGAGAATTAAGATTTGAGATTATTAATAGAAAGGGGGAGAAGAGATGACGTTAGTGTTACGAACCTCAACTACGAAACTAGGGCTAGCCGAAAGCGGGCCGAATTGTACGCTAGTTTGAAGAGTTTTCACCTATATAGAAGGGAATTCTTCAATATTATTAGAAAGAAAGTAATGAAAAGTCTTGATTCTAAACCCAAACATATTGTTATTCGAATATTAACCGATTCTTTGCTGTAATTCTTACAATTCTTTTCATTCTTTTTTAAAAGCAACTCATCGATTAATTTTGGGAATAACCTCATTTTTTTGATTCATTCGAATCTTCGAAAACCCTTCGAAAATTTTTCAGAATTCACCTTCAAAAATTACCCTCAAAACATATATGAATTTAACCTCGAAACGAACCTTCGAAAACCCTTCGGAATATTATCGAAAACCTTCGAAAACCTTTTGAAATTTACCCTCAAAATATATACGAATTTGATCTCAAAACGAACCTTCGAAAACCCTTCGAAATTTACTCTCAAAACATATACGAATTTGACCTCAAAACGAACCTTCGAAGACCCTTCGGAATATTATCGAAAAACCTACCAAAATACTACGAAAAACCTTCGAATCAAGAAAATCAAGAAAAACAAGAAGAAGGAATTGAAAAGATATATTCGAAAGATATGAATATGATATACGAACCGAACCCTACCCTATTTTACGAAATTCGAAAGCGAATTCTTAAATCACACAAATCATTCAAACAAAAGGACGAAAAAACGAAAGCATATGGAAAACCTTCGAAACCCCATCGGAAAAATGAAGAATTTGAATATAAAAGTTGTTGGAAAAGTTGAAGATATTGAAGTTGAAGATATTGAAGCCGAAGACATTGAAGTTGAAGATATTGAAATTGAAATGATGATAATGAAGCCTTTGGTACTACCCTTGAAGAGTACAATGAACGGATTTATAAATGATGATAATAAAGCTTTTGGTATTATCGTTAAGGAATACAATGATATTACCCTTAAAGAATACAATGAACGAATTCATATACAATACTAGCTGTATTTCTGTTTTCAAAAACAGAACCCTAACGGAATACTTGAAGCCTCTTCCCTTTAACGGAATGCTAGGCCTTTTCCAAAAAAAAGGGTGAAGTTAGCCCTTATATGATTCTAAAGGATCACTAATGAAAACTAATTGCAAACAATCGGATCTATGTTGGAAAACTAACATATTAACTGAAGACGAAATAGTATTTATACTAAAATCATCATTTTCTTGATACAAATTTAATAATATTAAAGGATATAATATATTTATATTTCAGATTTCAAAAGAAAAAGCAAATTGAAAACCCCCCCCCTTTTATTATTTACCGAACCTACAGGATCATTGAAATCGACGAAAACATCGATCCAAAAAAGGGAGGCATTAATATCCCCTACTTATTGAATCGAAAGCATACTAAACCAAAAGCATACCGAATTTGAATCGAAAGCATACCAAATCGAAAGCATACCAAATCGAAAGCATACCAAATCGAAAGCATACCAAATCGAAAGCATACTAAATCGAAAGCATACCGAATCCAAATCGAAAGCATACCGAATCCGAATCAAAAGCATACCGAACCCAAACCAAAAGCATACCGAATCCAAATCGAAAATATATCGAATCCAAATCGAAAGCATACCTATCGAAATCGTATCGAAATCGTACCAAAATCGAATTGAAAATGAATCGAAAATGAATATACATACAAGGGTTTTTAAATGATATTGAAGAGTTTTCAAAGAAATGAGAATACTGAACTTTATAAAATAAAGATGTAGACATTATAATTTCATTATTGGAGGAATTATTATAGATTTAATCATTGTATAAAGTTCTCCATTGGAGTTTCAGCTCGGCCGACTATTGTAGAGTAGGAATGGAGGATTTAGAAGAGTTGAAAGGATCTACAATGGTTCTACGAAAAAGCATACAACACAATACAATGGTTTTACGAAAAGACATACATATCGATGGTTCTACGAAAAGGTATACAACACAATATCGATGGTTTCACGAAAAGGCATACAATACAACATCGAATGATACTGGTTTTGATTGGATATTTCAACTTAAATGGTTTCATTTCACAGGCTTTCGAGGACGAAAGCCTCAGAAAGGAGGGCTCTGTTACGAACCTCAACTACGAAACTAGGGCTAGCCGAAAGCGGGCCGAATTGTACGCTAGTTTGAAGAGTTTTCACCTATATAGAAGGGAATTCTTCAATACCATTAGAAAGAAAGTAATGAAAAGTCTTGATTCTAAACCCAAACATATTGTTATTCGAATATTAACCGATTCTTTGCTGTGATTCTCACAGTTAGATTGGATGGATTTATATCGTGGTTTTTTTTTGGAAGTTTTATGAGTGAGTATGTATATATATAAATAAGCAAAGTGAAAAAAAAATGATTCTTTTGTTTAAGCTTCAAGTATATATATATATATATATATATCTAGTGTATGATTTCATATTTATTGTATGTGATTCCATATTATATGTGATTAGGTACAGTACTAGTCAACTTATATTACTCCACAATCTAATTTCAGTTTTTTTATATATTCAATATCTACCTTTCAATTTAATTATAAAATCAACCATTAATTATTATAATCTAAAATTTGAATATATTGAAGTTCTATATCTATACTATTCCCCCAAAAAAATTCAAATCTTTATCACTTTACAATTAATCAATATTTTGTATAGCAGCCCCCTATTGTAATACAAACTTCAATTCTATTAGATATATTTGTTCCTAATTTATCGAATAATTCTTGATCTAATATATCCCAAACTATTTGTAAACAATTTTCTAACCTCTATCTAATATATTCCGATTCGCTTTTATTAATTACAATATTAGGAAACATCTTATATAACCTCACTTTTAAAGCTCATCAAATGTGACGAACCCAACGAGCGTTTAGAGATCAATCTTAGAATTAAAAGTTACAGAGCTAAAGAGAGTATACTACAAAGCTATATATATGATCGGTTTGGAGCTTAGTACTGTACTAACCCGATCGTATGCGATCACGTGTATCTCGTGATACTACCCTTTTTTTCTGAAGAGTTCGTTTCGAATTCACTTTAAATGAATGATTTAAGTACAAAATGATCACTAATCTTCTTTTGATAAAAATTCCTGATATGCGGATTGCATTACAATTAACGAATATATATCCATTATACTATATGCCTCCTTTAAATGATCTTCAAAATATCGGTCATTGATTATTTCTCCTAAATCTTTATCATCGTCGCTTTTGAGCTCAATAGTCAATGTAATAGCCGAAATAGGTTCTTATCGATCTCGGATTCCTTGATATAGATCTAGTGGACAGATTTATATTTAATAAGAGTTATTTCTATATTATATATATTTATTTTGTTTATACAAAAGAGTTCTTTCAGAAGGAGAAAACTCGAATATTTATACACGGGGTAGAATCAAGGTATAATCGGATTTGTCCGATTGGATATCAAAAAGGCTAAGGGTATTAATAATATTAAGATTGCTAATATCCATTGGATTATGGTTCCGAAAATGGGATGGATTCTATAATATATATGGGGCTTTAGGTTCATTAGAGTAGGATGATGCAGGGAATTCATTCATTGTACGAGTAGCTAGTTATTGTATGATCTGAATAAAGTCGGGATAAGAGTGGGGAAAAGAAAATTGTTGAGAAAGATGATTTCTAAGAGTAATATTGAATTTATTACAAAAAATTGAGATTTTATTTGAATTAAATCAATTCTGATCTTTGGCTTTATAAAGGATCCTTTCGAATTTTGTAATATAGGTATATAAAGAATCGGTTCCTTGTTTGAGAATGAATAATTTATTTTCGGCTTTTTGAACTTTATTCGGATTGTTGTAAATATGTATAAATTGATTTAGGATCGTTATATAATCTAAAGGAACATTTTGATCAAGAAAAGAAAGTTAAGGTAATATTATAGCTTATATATAAGATTCAAGATTGAGATAAATATAGTAAAATTGAGCTGTAGAGTTACTGATCGCAGTACTATCTATTTGTAGTTTTACTCGAATTGAAGGAAGCCAGGTATCGAACTTTTGAGAGTTACTATTGAATTTTTCAGGATTAGGGAGAGAAGGTTTCGGACGAGAAGGAATATAAATAATAGGAGTGTGTTCGAAAATCAGGGAGTATAGGAATAAGATTTCATTCTGTTAATGAGTCATTTTACCACAAAGTTCTGCAATCGCAAGATTTATCGAATTGTAATTTATAACTTAGAAATTAAGGGTAAGAAAAAAGATAACATTTTCGAATAATATCAAGAAGATTTATATACAAGCGAAAAAGTATGAATAATATATCTAAACAGGAGTAAGCGGAATGTATATAAATATATACAGATATTATTCTATTTCTTATCTGAAAGAGCTTTTAATAATATGATGAATCCAACAAATGTTTAGAGATCAACCTTAGAATTAAAAGCTATAGAATTAAAGAGAGTGTACTACGAAGCTATATATATGATCGGCTCGGAGCTTAGTATTGTACTAGTCCGATCGTATGCGATCACGTGTATCTCGTGACAATTTTGAAGGCTTATGGAATCATTAATTGGAAATATAAAAAACGATTGGAATTTATCCAGGTATATATATTCAAATGGCTTGTATAGTGTTTAGTATATAAAAGATTGACAATAAAGGAATAAAGATTAATTATATAAAATAACAAATACTTTATAAAGCAGGGGTAAAGTAAAAAAGAAGAATAGTGTTTTCGCATTTCTACTTAGAAATGGGAATCTAAAATGGTTCAAATATATGGTACGAATAAGAATATGAAGGTTATGGTTTGGGAGAGCTTTTGGGATCTTGAAAGGAGCAATTTATATATAATGAATAGAGATTTTGAGAGTAAGAAATATGGGTATAATGTCAATTCATATTTCAAGGTCCTTGGTGTTGAGGTAGATTTTGTTTTTGAAAGATTGGGTTTAGGATATGAATTTATATAGGATAATGTTTCTATTTATCGTATTCATAAAATACAGGATTGGTTTCAAAAGAAAGGGATTCCAATATTAAAGGATTGATCTTTTTATTTTCTTGATTTCAATTTTATTAAATATATTTGATGTCACGAGATACACGTGATCGCGTACGATCGGGCTAGTACGGTACTAAGCTCCGAGCCGATCATATATATAGCTTCGTAGCACACTCTCTTTAGCTCTGTAGCTTTTAATTCTAAGGTTGATCTCTAAACGCTCGTTGGGTTCGTCACAAAAATCTTCTTAATAATAAAAGTACTATATTTAAAATCTACAATTGTTTTTATTTATATATAAATTGATTTTAAATATAATCGAATGTATTGAACTAATATACATTCTTCTTTTTTTATATAAGATTTAATTCAAGAAGTATAAGGTAGATTCATTCCTTTATTATATAATATATCTTGTTATAAAGTATAGCGAACGGTTTGCATTTCGAGATTAAGATCAATTGCGATATGATAAGGATTAGAGCTATTGGAAGCTTTGCCAATAATTTTGCCACATAAATATGGAGTAAGATATTTAAAAGCTAGCTTTTTTTCAATATTCAAGGTTCTGAGAGTATATTGTAGTACTATTGATGAATAAATAATAAAGAGAGTTGAAATTCAATTCGCGAAATTTACGCGTTTTTAAGGTTTTGGGGTAATATAAGTGCATGGTTACTGTAGGTATTTATTCATTCATTGATTTCATTGATTTGTCTTAACTATCATATCAAAGGTATCAAATCATACCAAATCATCTCATTCTCATCTCATCCTCATCCTCATAGCATGAAATATATCCCACCCATCATCCCATTTCATCCCAACCCATCCCATCCCACCGCACCCCCAAAGTCCCCCCCCCAACCCCCAAAATAAAAAAGAATCCTGGTATATTGCTCCACCCAAAACCGATTACACCTACTTGATGCCCGAACACATCATACCTAATGAAAAGTTCCCTCCCATCCCATCCCGTCCTATTATCCCCGATGAAAACTCCTTAATGTATGATACAGCTTGAATCCCAATGTTCTATCCTTCCCATCCCATTCCCCATCCATCCCACTCACCTTTCCATTCCACTCCCCCAATCATTCCAAACCACCCTCACCCCTCACCCCTATCCCCTACCCTCTCTACCCTCCCCACCACCCCCAACAAAAATAACCACATTAACCGCCGCCGCATACGCCTCCCTAACCGCACAAGCCAAACAACTCTTCCCCACCACCGCCACCACAGCATTCAATCCCCAATGACTACACCACGCCCTAGCCATACACTCATTATCCTCCACGCCCCACGCCTCAATCACCAACACCGTATCCTTATCCACTCCCTCCATAAGTTGATTAAATTTCCACTGTGCTCCCTTCATATCATAACCTTCTTCCCACGAACCCTGAATACCCAATTCCTCCGGTTGCGGCGCCCATCCCAATTGTAAATCTTCGTTTAGATTGGCGCCGCCGACTCCAGCCCAATTATGTATATCGAGTAATTGGTTCATGCGCGCGATTTTATAGACGTAGTCGAAGAAGAGAATATGTGGACCATTAGAACAAGGATACGCCGTGATGAACGAAACATCATGAGCTAATCTCAACCAATGCGATTGTCCTTTCCTAGCAAAAACTATGCATGCATCATAAATAGGTGGTCTCTTTCCCATCTCGCTACTTCTCTTTGGGGAGCCACCGTCAAGCTGCTGGTTTGGTTTCGCTACATCGAATGCTAATTTTTCGATGCGGATATTGTCTATAGGTGGCGATTCCAGGTCTAGCATGGGTAGTACGAATTCGCTCACGGGATAAACGGGATCGTTTGGATCGGGAGGACCAAGAGGATCAGATCGAACCCTCATGCTTAAGACGTCAGTTTTGGTGATGATTTGAGGAGACATACGTTGACGAATTCGCAATACTTGAGTGCGTTCAATATCCACAGAAGCGAGAGCCGGACCAACCCAACCCGCAATCTCTTGACAAGTAGGAGCGAGAACTTTACCAACGATACAAGTAGATGCCCAATACGTACTACCTCTATACTGAAAGCCAGAATTTGGATGCATATGTGTAAGGCCACCAAGATCAGCACCTCCATCTTCATCGCAGTCAATTAAGGTATTCATGAGAAGCCATGGCTGAGTTGGTCCTGGTAAGATTAAGCCAGTACAATAGGACATAGCGTCTGCAGAACGATCTTCGAGAGGTGAAGCATCCGGATCTAGCTCTTTTAAAGATTCATCTACCATAGCTAAATTAGGCCACTTCATTGCTCTTGAGAATTTGCGTAAAGCTTTGACTTGTGATCTCTTTTTGAGAAGGCGAAACTTAACTATATTGATATCAGCTTCTATTCCTCATGGAATACTTATAATATGTGAAAACTTACTCTGCTGAAGATCATCGCTAGTCTTATACTTCTCAATAGTCATACATTCTCTCCACTTCTTCGCAACAGCTAGATCCCAAGAGATCCATGGCGGTAATTGTGCTAGCAATCTCTCCTTTGCTTCTTCCGAATGATGCTTCGATTGAATTCTCAATTCCAATTCCATGCTCAACAACAATTGATGGAAAAACGCTCGATATCTTCCATGATCAGAATATGCCCCATCAACAAAGAATTTAGCCACAACATGATTTTTAGGTTGACTAAAATCGATCCACTCACGTCTCGACAACGCAATTATCAAATCCGCAATTTGTTTCTCCATCCCCTTTTTAGCGATGAATGATTTGTCGAGGTCCTTAAGTAAGATTTTGTATAAACTCTTATACAGCATATCCTCATTTTCATCATCGATTCCACTTTCCAAATATATCAATCGATCCAATATAATTTGCAGATCCACATCTCTCAACGTTTGGACACCCGAGTCTCGAAGCTCAATAGGGGCATGAGGATTGCCATTAATGCTACACCAGTGATTCAACGTAATAGTGCCTCTCAATGTGCCATAAGCAAAAGCCATACTTGGTTGTTCAAGAGTTTCCCATGGTCGATTTGCTTCACCAGGTCCTTGTAATCGCATAGAATCCGCCAGAAATGCCCTACTAAAAATCTCCGCACGATCACTTCCAGCTCCTCCATTTCCATGACAAGTCGCATATAGCGCAAAGTATTCGTCCGAAGCATGTGGGATTGATTCCATCGTTCCTTTGAAAACAGGCACTCCGGTAGCAATCAATTGCATCGCTTTCCCTTGTGACAATTCATCATCGTGCGAATGACCAACAGGTGGCCATTCCATCAATGGTTTAACCTTAGGCGCTCTGACACCTTCTTCTGTATATTTTGATGATCTGCCTGTACTAGGTCTTGCATGATGGGGCGAATGAGAGGTAGAAGTGCTTGGCTTAATCGAAGGATGTCTTTTCGGAGAGGCAGAATGAGATTCATCATCTGCGCGATGTCGATGATCTGTATGTGGTGAACGCGAGGTCGAAGTACTTAATTTGACCGAATGATGTCTTCGAGGATTTTCGTCATCTTCGCGATCTTTGCTATCTCGATGTCGATGTCTGCGAGGAGAAATCGAATCATATCCACCATCACGATCCCCATCATCTCCATCCCTCGAATGCTTATCCCGATTTCTCCTACTCCTCCGATGTTTTCTTCGTTCTCTTCTCGGTCTTTGTTCATACTCATCCTCAATTTCTGGCCCCGGCTCTGGTTCCTCTTCACTCTTCTTCTTGCCCAGAATTAAACTGGCTATCTTGTCCTTAACACCAACCATTATCACTCTCTCACTATCACACTCTGTTCCCTTATCAAATTATCAAATCTCCAGTCTCCGATTTCAAAATCCACAGATGTTCTCGCATTTATCTGTATCTGTATCCGCCTTCGTAATAAATAATCGATTTGATATCCCATTCACAAGTTCACAAGTTCACAAATTCTCAAGTCCAGATCTTGTGTAACAAATTCTTTAAAAACAGTAGTAAGGCTGAGTTACAGATGAGCGGGTAAGAATAAAAAAAAAGTCAGATCAAGTCTTCATACAGATGACTGTATAAACCGATGAGGCAATTCCTCGAGACAAGACCAAATCATACTGATCCCTCGGGAAACCAATACACTTGGAGTGAAGTACATTCTCTTGATAAAAGTTGGACAAATATGTTGCAGAAAAGTGATATCCACCATAGCCTTGTCCTTTGCATCCCTATCCTTCGGTTATCCCGGCTATTCTACGGTAGAGCACCTATTCATGCTTGATGAGTTAATCTTTGTACTGATAGGAAATCACCGAGTACCTTCTAATTGCTGTCCTCACATTTTTCTCCTGTCAATTTATGATATCAAGATACAGATTGAAGTATTACTACCGTTTCTAAATTATTTACTTCTCAGTTGAGCTAACAACTTGATATACATATGCAGCGCTTCAAGCTCAAACTCGGAACATACAGCTAACGATCCAACTACCCCTTGATCACCCATCCACCTTATAGATCAATCTTGAAATCCTCAAAGATTTGATTGGTCAACATGATGTTGGTTGAATTATATCCATCCTCTCCGTACTTTTCCATAGCTTGTCGATACTACACACATATTAGTTAACCATCACCTCCATTTTTATACTCTGTCGCAAAAGCTTACCTTGAAGAAGAAATTGAGAAATAAGGAAATCATGAGAGCAGCGCTGACAATCATTGGCCCAATCAAATTATCGAAATCTTTTCCGCTTCTGGCAACAATCATGTTTCGCCGCGTGTAATGCATCCAGTAGCCCCAACTTCCAGCAAATATAGCAATGATGATATATGCAATACCCATAGCTTCTGCAATTTCATCCTCCCCTGCGGCTGTGTATAAACTAACAGCAAGAGATCCTAATAATATGCATATATGTTGCCATTTCAAAAATGTACGTTCGTTGGCCAGCCAAACTTTGGGTTCGACTTGTAAAGGACCTGAATCCTTAATGTATTGAGTAGGTTTGGTAACGCCTGGAGGTAATTGAACACTTCTCGATCGGCGCGACTGCGCATAACGAGAGAGAGAGAAAGATGGAAACACAGATGCCAATGTACCATATCCACCTTGATTTCTTGAATCTCTAGTCTCTTCTTCATCATTTCCAGCATCTCCAGAAGCGGCAGGACCGTCCAGATGAGATCTTCTGCCAGCCCTCTCCTCAGCGACCATTCTCTCTTCCATATATGACCTCCCTACTGGCGAGCTGACGGCGGGTTTGAAGCTTGCACTAGCTTTATGAGAAGTTCCTAGATAGCTACCGACTACAAGATCATTCTCGGCCTGCTTTGCTTTTCGGGATTGATCTTCATCGAATGCCGCTTGTGGGTCTTTTCGAATATCATCCGTCAAGTTTCCATGCCACGAAGGATAATCGTTGACATAATCTTCGAATAGAGATACCGCACCTTGAAGGAATTTAGAGAATCCTGGGGCTGCGTACACAAGATGTGAACCCATCAAATCCTGTACCCATTGAGGCTGCTTCTTGGTTGCACCATCCTTAACCTTGATCTCCAATACCGAATATGGAAACCTCGATATTTCACCTGGGTTTATGTTACTGAACGGATACGACATGACACTACTGTCAATGTCGCGTCTGTGCCAGCTCTTAGGATCTCTGCAAGGTCGGTCCTCATCTATACAATCTTCCCGAATGAATGCCAATTGAGTATCGATAGATATCCTGACTCTGTCGTCCAACGGCTTTTGAAAGGCAGTCCGTGTGTAGTTAGCTCGCAACATTGGTTGCAAGCCATTTTTGTTGATGAGTGATTGAATATCATCCACGGTTTTCTTGAATGCCTCGATTCTTGCTTCTGGCTGTCCTTGCCGTTCCATTTTTTGTATGCTCTTTTCCATCTTGTATTCGCCTTTGATGAAAGCGTCGATATACTTTTCCTTTATCAAAAGCTTCTTTTCTTCGCTGGTGCCATTTTCATGTGCAATCTTCTGTTCGAAATGAAGCTCTGGATTGTCCTTCAATTGGCCATACCACCTTATCCGCAGTGATGTTGCATCCTCCTTCTTTTCTCTCTTTTGATCATACAATGTGAAGTCTGGACTATCGAGATAGAGAGAGTTAAGGGTTGGGTCGGCTTGGGGTTCGGGACTTTTCGATGATGGTTCACTATATACCACAGCTGGAAGTCGGCGAAGAATATACGTTTTGACTTCCAAAAGATTATCGGGGTGAACCCAAACTATAAAAAGGCTTGTTAGCATAGGGCTTCACCTAGGGGCGTAGCATACTTACATTTATAGGCAGTATACTTTTCCGGCGTTTGTGATTGCGATTGAACCTCAGATGAAGTCGTGGCAGGATCCGAGTTATCATCTAGCTGTTGGCGAACAATAAAGTACATCATCGACAACTGGTTGAGCAATGCTGAATAGCCCTGTTCCGAATTGAAGGGCCTCTTCTGCAGACTCATTTGCACCATTGGCCTAATTTTATAATTGTTACCCCTCTTGCGATCATGTTTCTTAACAATCTTCAAGAACGCAGTATAATTGATGCTGCTATATTTCTTCAGTTCCTTGGTATCATTGATGATAGCATCAAGCTCTTCCTCAATCTTCTTGAATTTGGCAGTATTCACATCATCTTTTGATTTCCCATCTTCAGGTGCAAGTTCTTTGAGTTTTTCGCCCGTCGCATTAGCACGCTCCTCCAACTTCTTAAAGGTTGAAGCTTGGAAAGATGCTATCTTTTCTAGTTGAACGTTCAGGATCTCCTCGCAGAACTTTGTTTCATCATCAGCGGTCCATGGCCTATCGGCACCCTCAGATGCTGAATCTTCTCGTAGGAGGTGTTTGAGCTTCGCATAATCGATATATTGATCCTTCCATGGTTGATATATTGATCTCTTCAATGTCTGACCGAAACGCATAGTGATGGCGAATTGGAGTAGTTGTTGGTTGGATAAACGGTAAGAGTGGAATCAAAAGTCGGAAAGATTTGTTTGTGAAGCTTGTTAGGATGTGAAAGCTATTAGTTAGGTCAGAGCTTAAGAAACCTTATTCAGTGACGAAATCAAATGTGAATATACAGAAAAGAACAACACAATAAATGAGATGAAAATAAGATAAATCAATACAAAAACCTGCCACTCAAAACAATAAGTTAAGATACAATATGATAACGGTATACAAACAAAAAGTCAAATTGAAGATTCAAATTATGTAAATTGTGAATCTAGAACAGGGGAATTCAGAAGTCCTCCACCCACGTGCATAAAAGACCTAATATGATTGCACCGGCACGTTTTCCTTTCACTGTCTAGGGTAGCATTGTAACGGTCTGTACAGGCATGAGCCAGAACCCGGTTTGTTGATATGCATATGAGATAGAATAAATCTACCAATAATATCAAGATCTTACATTGTTGAAACTGATTAGATAATTGCACTTCTGTTACATTACCGAAAAGTACCGTAAAAAGGTATGTAGTGCTAACGAAACGATGTTTAACTGAACTGACTACGATATACAAATAAATATGTGACTACGAAATATAGCAAATCACATACCTATCTAAAGCCTAATTTCATAATGTATTACCGTATATGTAATATAAATTTTGATTTTTTTTCTCTGCTTGCTCTTCCCGCTCTCGCTCTCGCCCTCGCTCGCAAAATACATCTATGTATAATAAAAAGCAAGTTCAAGGTAAACTACTCCAACTCCCACGCATCAATCATCCATCAACAACCCCCGGAAGAAGCATTCGCACTCGCTGGTATCGTAGATAAAAAAAACATAACCATCATGAAAGTAATCTTGCAATATGGACGACCCCACCCCTTCCCTTTTTCCTTCCATGAACAATGCATATACGATATCCGTCCATTATCATTTGGAATCCCGAATCATGTCGTTATTCATTTGATCTTCCCAGTAATGCCAGAAATATGCTTTTGATATGTCCATTCCAGGAAGTGTAAACATCCGTACCACTATATTGCAAGCGTCGTAAATATGTTGAATTTTAGTATTTTGTGTGTAGGTTGTGTCGTTCCTTATGTCGCAGCTGCTGCGATGACTTGGATAGGAGCGCGATCAGCACGTCCTAAGATCTCACGTTTAGGACCTCGGCCTAAGATTTCGGATGCGGTACTCTTAACAATACCACCAGTGACAGGCAAAGAGGAAGATCCTTCCAAAAAGCGATCGCACTCTCTAGCACATTGTCTGCCTTCGTTGATACCCCTGAATTTGTTAGAAAATGTATCAAAATAAAACTGCAGTTTATGACTTACCAAACGATGAGAGATTGTCCACGGCGACAATCTCCGGCAGCAAATATACCCTCGACATTGGTAGAGTATTTTCCAGGAGCCGTCTTGACATTCTTGCGTCCATCCTTCTCAATGTCATCACCAAGAACACGATCCTCGGGACCAAGGAAGCCCATAGACAAGAGCACAAGATCAGCTGGGAAGAATTGCTGGGATCCTTCGATTTTCTTCATGTCCCAGCCACCAGTGGAAGATCTGGTCCATTCGACACGGATAGTGTTGATACCCTTGACCTTTCCGGTTCCATCGTCAACGAATTCTTCAGACATGACACAGTATTCACGAGGATCTTTGCCCATGTGTTGCTTAACCTCAGTGTGTCCATAGTCCACACGGTAGACTCGTGGCCATTGGGGCCATGGGTTGTCACGGGCGCGCTCATTTGGTGGCTGAGGTAAAAGCTCAAAGTTTGTGACTGACTTGGCACCGTGTCGAACGGAGGTACCAATGCAGTCATTTCCAGTGTCACCACCACCAATAACAACGACATGCTTATCCTTGGCGGAGATGTATTCGTTATCAGCAAGTTCCGAGTCAAGCAGAGACTTGGTGTTGCGGTGCAAAAATTGCATGGCGAAGTGAATGCCTTCGAGGCTTCGGTTCTTAATTGGTAGATCACGAGCGACAGTGGCTCCAGTAGCAATCACCACTGCATCATTTTCAGCCTTGAGATCCATAAGCTGGACATCTTGACCAACTGCAACGTTAGTCTTGAATGTGATTCCCTCAGCAGCCATGAAATCCGTACGACGCTTGACGATCTTCTTGTCAAGCTTCATGTTTGGAATACCGTACATTAGCAAACCTCCAGCTCGGTCAGCTCGTTCGTAGACAGTGACTTTGTGACCAGCTTTGTTAAGTTGATCGGCGCAAGCAAGACCAGCTGGTCCAGAGCCGATAATGGCAACAGTCTTGCCAGTGCGGACTTTTGGCTCCTGTGGAACCATCCAGCCCATGTCGAAACCACGGTCAATGATGGCACATTCGATGGACTTGATTCCAACAGGATCCTCGTTGATACCAAGGACACATGCACCTTCGCAGGGGGCGGGGCAGACACGACCAGTAAATTCTGGGAAGTTATTGGTTCTTAGCAGCGAATTCAAGGCCTCCTTCCAATTGCAATTGTGGACAATTGTGCGGTTTTCGAGCTGGTAGAGGCCGCCGGCGACTTCGATGGCGCGGAATTCTCCTTCATGAGGTTCCGAGACGCTGAAAGTGTGAGCATCTCCTTGACAGCGTCTGCGGGAATTCCGGAGGTTTGCAGAATTCGTGATCTTCTTCCTAGGGATCAGGAGATGGTGTTGGAATTTCTCATTGCCTTTGAGCATGTCGAATTGGCGAGTTGGCTGCCCGTATCTCTGGTACTCGCGAATAGTGGTGCATTGGATTCCACACGAAAGGGCCAGCTTGTGAGCGTCTTCTACAATCTTGTGGTGCTCTTCTATGCCCTGCATAAATCGGTAGTAGGGACCGAATATGTTGCCATCCGATTCGATAAGTCCTGCAAGAACAGCCAGGCGAGTATCTTCATCCGCATTCATGTAGCAATCGGGGATACTGGCACGTTTGTCATCGCCTGAAAAGCCCAATCCACGCAACCCCTGGCGAACAGGATTCCAGGTGTGGTAAAAATCTTCCTTCCTCGTGGACACGATCCCCCAACTGTAGGCGTCCATAGTTAAGGTACCTGTCTGGCCGCGAATTTCATAAGCATCTCCAGCCCGAGAAACCACCTGTTCTGAAAGCTCAAGAGGAGCAGCAGTATCAGGTCGAATGGACGGGGCATTCAGGCGGTCGACGTATGCCTGAAGGTATGCCTTGACTTCTAGATCTGCACTTGTGACCGCAGGTTGGTTCTTGATCCCACCACCGAGCCAAAATCCTAAGAAGTAAGGATCGATAGGGACATCTGCTGAAGGTGTTTGAGAAGGAACAAATTTCAGAGGTGTTCTAAACAATTTCAAGTGCCTGTGACCAGCATTCTTATGATTCTGACAAGAGGCCTCATACTCTGCCAAAGTCATAGCAAAATATTCGCCATTGTGAACAGCATGAGGATCGACCACACGGTAGTGATCACCGGAAAGAAGATCAAGAGCAAGCTGAGCTTGTTCTTCATTCGCAAACAGTGCAGAAACCGACTTGAAGCCTTTGCATGGCCCGTTGGCTTGTGTACATTTTACTTTCAACTTGTCTCGAACAGCAGCAAACTTGTCTAGGTGATCCTGCTCTCGTACAAGCTGGGCTGTATCAGCGTCTGAGGAGCCCTGCGATTCTTGAGCCTCTTGAGGTTGTGAAGACGGCTCATTTTGACCCTGGGATGACTGATGAGGCGGCGAAGACACAATCCCAACGGTTGTCTGGTAGGTTGGGTCAGACGAGTGAACCGATGAAGGCAATCTTTCCAGCAAACGAAATTTACGAGGTCGGGGGTCATCAAGATCGATGACAAGGTCAGGCTCATCAATGTCGGGTATCTCCTCTTGCTCTGGGAGGAGTCGGTCAAGATATCCATCCATCTCCTCATGCAGCATGTCACGGACAAGGTCGACAAGACTATCATCGGTGGTAGCTAAGACATGTTAGTATATTCTGAGTAAAAAAGTGGATTGGAATATAACTTATAACTTACCCTCTAGTTCAGAAGCCGAAATAAGAGTCTTAAACAACTCAAGAGCACGAGAATAGAAATCTGCCGATCCAGAATCCGAAACCGAACGATCAACGACCATGTCGATATGTGAATGAACTTCAGAATCGGTAGGGCGACGATCCAGATTCCGGCCTACCTCAGCATGTATGCGGTGAACCAGATCATCCCACTGAAGACAAGTAAGATCTTCCTTATACTCGGTTCGATCGCATCGTGAGAACCATGTAACCATGTGTTTCCCTTTAAGGACTCTCATGGCAGGGGCAATTCCGTAAGCCACCATCGCCATGATGTGATCGGATGTGCATTCGAAAGAAGTGTCCTGCCTGGAATTCCATTCCTTATAAGTGATGGTCTTCATTGTCTTACTCTTCTTGATTTCACCCACTGCCGTGCAGATAGTAGGCATATCATTGTCATCGAACAGCTTGGTACCAACTTTGATGTCCCTGATGGCTTGGACACCGTCCGTAGTGCGGACCCTGGTGTTTGGATCAAGGCACATAAAGACCAACTCATTCCATTTAGGGATAATGTTGGAAATTGGGCAACCAGAGTCAGATTGACAGAACGGAACACCACAGTCCATGCAACGAGCAGCTTGATATTTGAGCTCATCTTCATCGAGACGCTTGGAAAGTTCAGCCCAATCGCGAGTTCTAGTCTTGGCTGAGCGATATTTCTCGGATCGACGTTGGTACTTCATGAAACCCTTAGTTTTGTCCAAAACCAAAGATCGCTTCTTTTCAACGGCAGCATCTCCAATAGTCTCTTCGATATCCTGGAGATCAGATGGCTTCTTGTTCTCTTTTTGGTTCTTCTCATGAAGTTCACGGGATGGAGTTCCTGGGAGGAATGGCAAAGCAAACCTTGCCTTCTTGGCTTCAGCAGCCTTGGCAGCTTCTTCTTGAAGGACACGCTTGTAATCAACAGGTAAAACCTTGACGAATCGACGCAGTGCCCTGTTGAAGTCAAGAAGAATGCGGGCAGCAAGCTCTGAACCAGTGTAGTGGTGGTGATCTTCGATCAAGCTTCGAACGAATGCAATCTCAGCTGGGTCATCAATACCTGAAGCCTCAACCATCTCTGTGTTCAACTTGGACATGAAATCTTGCTGGATATCGAGAATGTAGGCGATACCACCAGACATACCGGCAGCGAAGTTACGTCCAGTTGAGCCCAAGATGAGAACACGACCACCAGTCATATACTCACAACCATGGTCACCAACACCTTCAACTACTGCAGTGGCTCCAGAGTTTCGGACGGCAAATCTCTCGGCGGCAACACCACGGAAGAAGACTGTTCCGCTAGTCGCACCATAAAGACAGACGTTACCAACAATAACGTTCTCTTCGGCCTTGAAGACGGCGGAACGGGGAGGGTAGACAATCAAACGACCACCTGAAAGACCCTTTCCTACGTAGTCGTTTGCGTCACCTTCAAGCTCCAAGGTAACACCGGGAGCAAGGAATGCACCGAAGGATTGACCAGCTGATCCCTTAATATTGACGTGGACGGTGTCCATAGGCAGTCCATCCTCACCATATCTCTTCGAAATTTGATATGACAAAGAAGTACCCATAGCACGATCAGTGTTGACAATGTCACACTCAATTCGTGATGGCAGGCCCTTATCAAGAGTCAATTCTGCCTCGGAGATCAACTTGTTGTCAAGGCGGACGTAAAGTCGGTGATCCTGTTTGCGAACATTGAAGGTAGCAACTCCAGGTCTGAGCTTATGCGCAGGAGTCAGAATAAGAGAGAGATCGATATTGCTTGTCTTATTTGTTCGAAGATCATCCCGTACTCTAAGATATTCGGCGTGTCCAACCATTTCGTTGATTGTTCTGAAACCAAGCTTTGCCATGATGGCTCTGAGCTCATTGGCAATGTAGTAGAAACTATGGGGAAGTCAGTAATTGCCTAGATGGAAAAGCTCTAGTGTAAAATAAAGAATCAAGGCTACATTAGGAAGGAGAAGGATACAGAAGTGAAATATGAAAATAGGGTTTGCAGTAGGGGAGTGCAGTATGCAAGAGAATATTATGCTTACAAGTTGATAACATGTTCTGGGGTACCCTGGAACTTCTTTCGTAGCTCAGGATCCTGAGTGGCTAAACCAACTGGGCAGGTGTTCAAGTGACCTAAAAGTGTTAGCAACCATATCGAAACAAGAGCATAATTCATCACTCACATTTTCTCATCATGATACAACCCATGGCAATCAGAGGGGTAGTAGCAAAACCCCATTCTTCCGCGCCAAGTAAACATGCAATGGCAACATCACGACCAGTTCGAAGTTGACCATCAGTTTGAACGACGACACGACCACGAAGATCGTTCAAAACCAAAGTTTGATGGGTCTCAGCGAGACCAAGTTCCCATGGCAAACCGGCATATTTGATACCAGTCCATCGAGAAGCGCCAGTTCCACCGTCATGTCCAGAAATCAAGATGTGATCGGCCTTTGCCTTGGCAACACCAGAAGCAACGATGCCCACACCAGTTTCGGATACAAGCTTAACAGATACTCTAGAACGAGGATTGGCACACTTGAGATCATAGATCAGTTGTTTCAAATCTTCAATGGAGTAAATGTCATGATGAGGAGGTGGGGATATAAGACCAACACCAGGAGTAGAATGGCGGGTTCTGGCAATGGACTGTGACACTTTGTGGCCAGGAAGCTCACCACCTTCTCCCGGTTTAGCACCTTGAGCCATCTTGATTTGAAGCTCATCTGAATCAGCGAGGTAGTTAGAAGTAACACCGAATCTTCCAGATGCGACTTGTTTGATAGCTGATCTCATAGTATCACCGTTTGGCATAACCTCGGAGCGTTCTGGGTCTTCACCACCTTCACCCGTGTTAGATTTACCACCGAGACGATTCATTGCAACAGCAAGAGTGGAATGTGACTCCATGGAAATAGAACCATATGACATGGCACCAGTACAGAATCTTCTAACAATCTCCGTCCATGGCTCGACTTGGTCAATTGGAACTGGATTGCTTTCCTCGAAATTGAAATCAAGGAGACCTCTTAATGTGCATGATTTAATCTGCTCATACTCGGAAAGAGAGTATGCCTCGTACGACTTATCGTTCTTCGTTCTAACGGCATCTTGAATGTTGGCGATAGATGTAGGATCGTTAATGTGAGGCTCACCACCATCACGCCAATGATACTCACCAGATTCAACGAGACCTGGAATGGTAACAGTGTATCGTGATGGGAAACCCTTCTCATGGAATCTGAAAGCATCTTCGGCAATTTGTTCAAAAGTTATACCCTTGATTCTTGTTGCAGTACCCTTGAAACATCGGTCCACAACAGTATCGTCAACGCCAAGAGCTTCAAAAATTTGTGCACCCTTGTAACTGGCAAGTGTAGAGATACCCATTTTACTCATGACCTTGAGAATACCACCATCGGCAGAATACTTGTAGTTGCGAATGAGTTGGTCGTCACTAAGCTTCTTTCTGATTAGACCTTCACGGTTAAGCTTGATGATACATTCCATTGCAAGATATGGATTGACGGCGTCTACACCATATCCAACAAGCACGCACATGTGGTGAACCTCGCGAGCTTCAGCAGTTTCGACTACCAAAGCAGCATGTGATCGCCACTTGTTGTTAACGAGATGATGGTGGACCATTCCGGAAGCGAGGAGAGTTGACACTGAGACTCGGTCGGCGCATGTCGCACGATCGGAAAGAATGATTATTGAATCGTTGTTCTCGATGGCAGCGGTGGCTTGCTCGCAGATGCAATCCAAATGTTTAATATATCCTTCAACACCTTCGGATCTTGGGAATGTCAAGTCAATGACCTTGGATGTCCATTTTGGATAGAACTTGTTGATGTTTTTGAGAGCGTTAAACTCGGGAATAGAGAGAATAGGTGTGGGCAATAACAATCTACCGCACTGTGATGACTCCATTCCTAACAAGTTTCCTTGAGGACCAACATAACAGTCGAGGGACATGACAATAGCTTCTCTAATAGGATCAATTGGAGGGTTGGTAACTTGAGCGAAAAGCTGACGGAAATACTCGTACAACAGACGGGGAGCGTTGGCAAGACATGCAAGAGGTGCATCGTTACCCATGGAGCCAAGTGCTTCCTTTTCGTCAGAAGCCATTGGTGCAAGGAGCAAAGAAACCTGCTCAAAGGTATAGCCAAAAGCCTTCAGAAGAGCGTCCTCCTGGATAGTACTATCAGATGGCTTTGGCTCTAAGTCAACGGCACCTTGGGCTATCAATTTTTCATGAACCTTGGGCAAGCTGACAAGCTCCTTATGAAGCCAAGATCGGAAATCGTGTCGCTTGGCGACAGTGTTCTTCAATTCTGCATCATCGATGATGCGCCCTGCGACGGTATCGACGAGAAGCATCTTTCCTGGCTGCAGACGGCCCTTGAGGATAACACGTTCTGGATCCACTTGAATAGTACCGACCTCAGAAGCGCAAATGATCCTGTCATCATCCATGACATAGTATCTACATGGTCGAAGACCGTTTCTGTCAAGATTTGCACCGCAGTACCTACCGTCGGCGAAGGTAAACAATGCAGGTCCATCCCAAGGTTCCATTTGACAAGCGGCCCACTCATAGAAAGCAGCCTTGGCTGGGTCCATGGCGGCATTGTCCTGCCACGCTTCAGGCACCATTAGCATAACAGCTTCAGGTAGAGAAAGGACTCCGTTGATAGTGAGTAACTCGAGAACATTATCAAATGCAGCAGAGTCAGAGCCACCATCTTCGACAATCGGGTACAATGATTCAAGATCTTCGCCGAAAACATCTGATTGCATCACACCTTCTCGGGCACGCATCCAGTTCTTATTTCCTCGAAGGGTGTTGATTTCACCTGGGTTTACAGTCAGTATCAGGGCTAGATTGGGCAGTTTACAAGTACCATACCATTGTGAGCTGCCCACCGTAATGGTTGAGCACGATCCCATGAAGGAAAAGTATTTGTAGAAAAACGTGAATGCACAAGAGCAAAATGGGCTTCGTAATCGGCGTTCACCAGATCATAGAAATACTGATAAACCTGTACAGGGGCGAGTTGTCCTTTATAAACAATGTTTTTGTTAGATAGTGAGCACAAGTAGAACCAATTGTGTAAACCAATGGTATGGGTTGCACGCTTTCGGAGCACAAAAAGTTGTCTCTCGAAATGTTTCTCATCAAATAGCTCAGGATCGGTAGTTTCTGGCGAATTTCCTGAGCCATATGCAGATGCTAGCACTACGAAGGGCTGCAATATGATAGGCTCACGAGATGCAGCGGCAGGACCAAGTAGAGTAGAATCTTTAGGAGGCTCTCGCCACCCCAGTACTCTTAATCCCAGCGACTCTGAAATCTCTTCCAATTGTTTCTTTGATTCTTGTAGAGTTTGCTCATCTGGCTTGAAGAAGAGATTTCCTACAGCATATTGACCCAACGGTGGAAGCTTGATATCCGTCTCGCGCTCGAAGTTTTTGATAAAGAATTTATGAGGAATGGATGTCATAACACCAGCTCCATCTCCATCTCTCGCATCGGAACCCACAGCACCCCGATGGGTCATGTTACAAAGCAAGTTTCGTGCTGAGAGTAAGAAGGTTAGCTAATATGTACTGACAATGTAGTATAAGGGGCCTACCATCGCTAACGATTTTGTGGCTGGGTTTGCCTTTGATGTTACTAATATTGAGATTAGACGCGTCCCGAGTGTGCGGATTCATAATTCTCACCAAGCAAAACCAACACCACAAGCATCCTTCTCCAAGCTAGGATCATATAAACCCCTATTTCATGATCAGTCAGGTTCGATAGCAGATTCTAACAAACGGTGGCACTTACTGCTTTACCGGGAGTGCTCCTGCCCATGAATCATTTCCCTCAGCCTCATATTGATATTGATTGTAAGGCTCGTTCTTGGCATCAATCTCAATTTGTCTGTCGTTAAAATCTTCCGCCCTTCCCATGCCCATCGTAGGCAAGGCAGCCGGCGATTATAGGATCGATTTTGTTATGATTTTGAGAGCGCAGCTCTTTCTTTCTTTATTGATTGAGGTATGAAGTGTAAAAAGGATTTTGAATTCGTGCAAAGCAACTTTTTCTAGAATCTCGAATGAGGAAATTAGCTCAAAAGTATGGAAAGTTGGTAGTTGCAAGAACAAAGAACTGCGTGTGGCTTTTTAAGTGAAGGCTTGTTGACGTTGATGCGGAGTAAAATTCCGTGTCAAGTCCAACACTTGATTGACTTAGCGCAGAAGATAGGTATCATATGTGACCTCTTTCTTGCAGTAAAATTTTTGGTTAATCTGGTCCTCGAGTAACATATAATTGTATCTTCTTAGTAAGAATACAATTTTTTCGCATGAAGGTTTGAAGATTTTGGATCGAATCAATCGAATTCAATCGCCACTTCCAGTTATTTTGGAGTTTGCATTGACAATCCATCATAATAGAACTAGTGGGCAATGGTTCCAGATAAGAGGAGGGGTAATGGTATGAAAGAGAAATTCCACATACATGAGATTATTGCTCCAAAGATTATTGCTTCAAAAGATTTGGATAGGTTTTTTCTGCCACAATGACAACTGCACGAAGAAGATACAATATGGGGTTATTTTTTCTGACAAGAGCAGGTAGGTTGAATCAAGTAGAGTTCAAGGGGGAGAAAGGCTTTTATTGTAAGAAGATGCTCCGAGAGCAAGAGAGAGGTGGAGAATGAATATGCAGCGCGAATCGGAGTCGGCCGTCCAAACTCGTTCAATATTTATCCAATACTACGCGGCTGCTTCAATTTTATTTTCTTCGCCTCATCATGGATTGATTCACTTAATACTTCTCGGTATATATTAGAAGAACCTAGGTATTGGACTAGGTAGGTATGGAAAGGTATGTGCCACTCGGGAAAGTTTTATTAGTCTACAATACAGTAGGTAGGTAGGTATATTATCAAGTCTTTCCAATACCTAGATACCTAGTAGTATTTATTATTATCTAGATCAGATTGCTTAATTCTATTATTTATTTTTTCTGCATTTCATTTATATTAGATTCATTATTTGAGATATCTTATTTATATATCTTTTCAAAAAGTATATAAAAAGAGATTTTCCAATTCAATAGTTCACAGAGTATATACTATCTTATCACCCACCATATAAAAAATTAAGATTGGTTCTGGAAACAATACAGTAGGTAGATAAGTACACTATCAAGTCTTTCCAATACCTAGCTACCTAGTAGTATTCATGGTCACCTAGACTAGACTAGACTTCCTAATTCTATTATTCATTCTTCCTGCACTTCACCTACATTAGATTCATTATTTGAGGTATCCTACTCATGTATCTTTTCAAAAAGTATATAAAATCACAGAGTACATGCTATCACCATATAAAAAATGGAGCTATTGACCCCATGCTGACCATTTCTCCCACTTCTATGGATTAAAAAAACAACCGATACGTTTATTTCCCCCACACTGCATGAGTTTACAAGGTCAAGGATCACTGCATGGTAAGAACTGACCAGTTTCGCAATGGACCAATAAGATATCTCACCGAGAACAACCTCTCCTTAAGATTTCTGCCGATGTCGCTTCAAGTGTGATATTTGAAAGTCCTTTTTGGGTAACCTTATTAGTATGTTAGACATATCATTGGTTCAAAGTATCATTCGGAGATGTTCTAAGAAAACAATTCTACCGGGAATATCCTAGAGATCCATGGATGGATAACATTCAACGTGAGATTTGGGATCAATATTGAAAACGACTTGGAAGCAAATAGTATATCGATCTTTGATTTCATTCCCATTGGTGGCGGCGCCAAGGGTCCCCGCGATGCCAAAAAATATTACACACAGGAACATGAACATTTAGAGACCCGACCAATAGTGAGCTTCAGATAGGTAGATTACCATTGAGATTGATTGAGAGAGGGGTTATGTCTCCGAGTCCCTTGTTCATACAGCTGTGAAGGAATCATGCAGAGTCGTAGACAAGCAAATCTGACGTTTTTCTTCATGCGAGTGCTTGTGGCATGTATAATTTTGATGAAAGAAGACAGGAGAGGAGGCCACGGAGAGAATTACCCGGATCCGATGCATTGTTGGTACAACTTGGTTGGCAGAAAAATAACAAAATTCATTTATAGGAGAAAACTTTTCCTTCCATCACATCATTAAAGGGATGGTGGTTAATAGGATGACATTTGATATGCTGGCGATGCTGGTGTTTTCTCTCAAATGTCGGGAGAGACCGGGGACTCAAGATGAGTCTAGAATATGAACATGGTGAATTTCTTCATTACTTCATGAGAACAAGGGGTTGTAAAACAAAACAGCACCACAATGGTAATTTAGTTACCTTTCAGGGTGACCTGGGATAATATGCTGTAGCATGGCGACTTGGTGCACTTGTGCACTTGTGTACTTGATCAGGAAGCTTCGAGAAGATGAATAAGATTTGCTGTGTGCTCGTGGAATTGGAATGGCATGTAGAACAATCCGAAATAGTGAACATGAATCTTCGAAGGGCCACTGGAGGACATTTAACAATTTATGAAGTCCACATGGCTTTTACAGATGCATCAGGAAATGAAAGCACAACCATATCTCTTCCTTTTTGGTGGATTATTATTAGAGAAGAGCATTGACTTTGATTGACCCAATTATGGATTTTAGTGACTTCATCCAGACGAGGCTGATGCCTCCCGCAACTGTCCCGCAAGGCTGACTAAACTAGTGTGCATAGCTCGGCCTGGGTTCAAAGGAAAGAAGGCTCTCGATAATGTTTGATACCAAAATTCAATGAACCACCACCATTCTATCTTCAAAGTACAAATTACCTACAAGAAATACTCATCATCGCGGGGAATCATTTCCAAGCACGGAATTATACACAAAAATGTTTTCACTTCCAAACCTTGCCCCGACAGACGTGCGTACACGATCCTACCCGCTTTGTTTACATGAAATTTATAGCTAATTCACATCTCACAGTCTCACAATCTCTGGTACACATCATCTCATAGCAATCTTCCACAGCATGCTGAACCCGCAAACAATTCATTTGATCATTCCGCTCCACACGTTATGGCAAACCAGAACCATGGCTCACGTCGTCAACAAGCAAGTAATAGAACTCCTCTAGCACGACTGCGTTTAGATGAAGAGTATATCGAGAGGAGAAAGCAAAATGTACAAAATTGGGGAAGTTCTTGGATTAAACCTCCCGGGGTATCAAAGTCATTACATCAATTGAGGGAAGAGAAAAGGGAAATGGAAGAACATCAAGAAGCTTTAAGACGAGAACAATTAGCACAAGAACTTGCCGAAGCGGAGGAAGCTGAAACGGAGGCAATGATACCAGCTGATGATATGGAAGGCGAGATGGAAGGTATGGTAGATCTTGATGATGAGATACCCGATGCGGATGAAAGTGGAATGGGACCCAGTGACTCGGATGATGTCAGTGAGGAAGAGGAAGAAGATGAAGAGGAAGATGATTCCGAGGACATTCCCGGAGCACTCCTACCTTCTCGAATGACAGATGAAGCATACAGGGAAGCAATTTCACGTCTCGGACATCCCAGAGGCTCAATGTTAGATGATGATGGCGCTTCTACAATTGCTGATGAGGATCAATCACAAATGCTACAAGAAGAAGATCTAGTTCATGAACATGAAGATGATAATCAAGGTGGAGACATGGAAGTAGATCTTGACGATGATATACCCGAAGCCGATGAAGGATACGAACATACCGATACAGAAGATGAATTAGATAGCAGCGAGGAAAGTGAAGTTGAAGGCCTTCCGCGTGGAAATCATGGAGGTCATGGTGCAAGTATGGTCAGGAGTGATGGTACACAAAACTCGATGGATCTTTCTAACCTAATATCACACGATAGTAGTGTGTTATATAGTAGTCCTCGAGGAGCAAGATGATACTTTACATGATTTATTCATGATTATGATCATAATTCTTGGGGGAATCGAAATTCAGGAAATGACGAGCAGCATCGTTTGGGGTGTGCTGGGTCAGAACGAAGCAAGTGTTGGACTGAGGCTTTCAGTGATTCAGTAAAAATGACGAGCATCTCGTTTGGGGAGTGCTGGGTTAGGACAAAGCAAAAGAGTCTTGCACTGAGGATGTCAGTGATTCAGTGAAATAGCATTACCAATTGTGGATGGATACATTGTCTTCTTCGATGAAGGGTATTACAATATACCAGACGAGGGGCAGGGCATTAAACGGATTATGGACTCAAAGTGTATGATGCAGACGGGCTGAGGTGTGCAGAGGGCAGCTAGCATTTTCTTTCTTTCTCTTGATACCCAAATATGTTTATATTCTTCTTCGTACCCTTCTCATTCAATTCTTTTCAGCATTGGAATATATTGTCACAATGATAGTTGTAGCCATGGTTGTTGTTGCACTCACTATCATAGTAATACCGTAGTTGTATACTAGGTAGTTGCAGTATCGAAATACAAGCCAATCATCCATTTATTGAAAAAAACTATCTTTCTTCTTTCTCCCTTCTTCTTCCTTGACAATCCTCATCCGTGGTTTTGATCATAGTCTATTATATATACTAAATAAATAGATAAATAGATACATAGCCACTATATCTCTATTCTAAACAAAAGATAAAAAATCGGAAATCAAAGAGAAGAGAGAGAAAAGACTATCAAAAGTATCAAAATTATTCTGATACTATTCTACTATTCTACTATTCTACTATTCTACTATTCTACTATTCTACTATTCTACTATTCTACTATTCTACTATTCTACTATTCTACTATTCTACTATTCTACTATTCTACTATTCTACTATTCTACTATTCTACTATTCTACTATTCTACTATTCTACTATTCTACTATTCTACTATTCTACTATTCTACTATTCTACTATTCTACTATTCTACTATTCTACTATTCTACTAGATATTTAATAAAAAGGAAGAAAAGGGATAGATTCACCGGGAGAATATTTGAAAGAGGAAAAAAAATTAAGGATATTGGAGAGGCTCACCGGGGCCCAGTTTGAAAAGATAAATAAAAATAGATAGGAGAAAAACTCACCGGGGTATGTATAGGTAGGTTTATCTTAAGTTTGGAAAGGTTCGTAGAGCTGTTTGTTTGGTGGTTTTGTTTGTTTATTCGTATGATTTCACATTTGTAGGGTTATTAGTATTTAAATTTTACTATTAAAAACTTACAATTGAAAACTTAGAATCTCATCACCTACTCGCAGTGCAATCGCAGTCTACTAAAGAATAATATCTGATACCTATCTATGTATTACCCCTTCTCCTCCTCATGCTCACCTCCAAAACGAGAGCAACGGGAAAGAGTAAAGTAACAAATTGACAATAAACGTGTTATGCTATACTATGCTATGATTGCTATGCTATGATACAAACAACCCAACCCAACCCAATCCAAACCCAAATGATTTCATCTCCATTAACGCCAGCCATGCCATCGTATCATATTGTATCGTATTATCGCACCCCATTATTCCATCGTGGCCGACTTGGACCTAGATCTGGTCCTGGTCCTGGACTTGGGCTTGGACTTGGGATTGGGCCGGGGATGTCTTGTTATGCTGTGATGAATTTTAGTTCTCTTTCGTTCGGTTACTTCGTTTTCTCCGTTTCTTCTTTTCATTCCCCTTCATAACTTTGCTTTTTGCTCCCTGCTCGCTACTTTGCGAACGCATGTATTATGGAAGTAACCAATATTTTCCCCCTCCTCCTCTCCCTCCCCTTTCCATTCCTCCTCCCCTTCCTTCTTCCTCCCCTCCCTCCTTTCTCTCAATCCCCATCAAAAAACCCACACCCAAAAAAACAGACCAAAAACCGCCGCAAAAAACAACAACCAAACCTTCCAACTAACCCCCGTCTTCTGACTCATAATTAACATTCGATTCATGGTTCCACGGATACGAACGCGTGCCCCTTCAAAATTATCGTTCATTTTTTCGGCGAGCGCGGAGGATTCGCGGATTTCGTCGCCGATGGCTATGGTCATCTGGTGGGTGTTAGGAGGGTGGGAAGAGAGGGGGAGATTTATGGGGATGGGAGAGAGAGGGAGGAGCGGTAGGGGAGAGGAGAGGAAGGGAGAACATACACTTTTTAGTTGTCGAACTTTTCCCATAATACCCTCTACTTGATCATTATTCTGACTTTCGAGTTCGTTGAGGACAGCATCGCTGTATTGGCCTCTGTGATAGACAATATGTTAGTATATTCCATGCGCAAAAAAGATAGACTAAATCGCATGCTTCTCCTCGGGGTGAAGATGCACTTGCATCTATTCCATATATGCACTCCTATCCCTCAACCCTCTCTCATCTCTTTTCCCTCTCTCCTCCTGCACCTCCCACACCCAAAAGCCAGCACAGCAAAGCACACCCAAAACATACCTACTATTCGGCGTCGCCGACCTAAAACCCCCCGCACTTCCCGTTCTATCTTCCCTCTCCCCATACCCGCTCCTCTCATAACCACCCCCATCATAACCACCTCCCGAATATCCTCCCACACCTCCCCCCGAATACCCTCCTACTCCTCCTCCGCCAGTATACCCATACCCCCTTGGCGCCGGACTCGAACTTGCACTCCCACTTCTATTTCCATCCCTTGAACCCGCACCCCCATTATAATTTTCAAAAAGTGCACTGCGCGGATCGCGTTGATGGAGGGAGGATGCGCCGAATCTATTGTTGGAGGTAAGTTAATTGGGATTCATTGGGAATCTATAAAAATGAAATGAGATATTCGCAACTTTGGAATGTAGAGGAAGAGCTTGAAATGGGTATGCGCTGGAACATGCAATCGCATACCCAATCTCCAAGAGTCCTCTATTCCTCTATTCCTCTGGGTGAATAAACCAAATGGAATCAAATGCGCAAACCATCAAAATATACATAAAATAAAAAACCAATAAATCATACATACCTATTCGCCATAATGATCCTATCCCTCAAATCAGAATACAATAAATACCTAGGTTGTGGAGAAGAAACTGGATTCAAATTAAGATAAGCTACAGGTCTTATGTCTTTGATAATACAATCGGGATATGTGTTCGCTTGTCAACGGATGTTGTATTTATTTACACAGGTCATACACGTTGCGTTACAAGATTCAATTTTTGGTGTTTCGAAGTACAAAAAGGATGAAAGTCTAGAATTATTGTAGAAGCGTGTATGGAGATAGTATGGAGAAGGATGAGGTAACGGTTTGAGGTTTGGGAAAATTTGGCTTGATCCTGGTTCTTTAATATGTGATCCTGGGCTTTGTTTATCTTTATCATGATCGATTTCCAGTCTGTGCAGAAAAAAATGGAAGAAGGCTGATGGTGGGTATTGTTTGTTTGGTTTACTTTTCACATAAAAAAGTTGATTTGAGTTGGAGATTTGGATGGATGCAAAGTGCAATTTGCAATGGACGCCCCTTTTGTCTGGTATCTAAATGTACACAAATGCTTGTGCAGAAAAACCTCTTCCCCCAATTCCCCTGATGACCCAAATCAATCGTTCATATCATATGCCTAGAGTCGTAATGTATGAATAGAAAATTTTTGCTGAATAAACTGAAAGATGCGATGTAGAAGGTATTGAAATTCGGCGAGGTTGACCAGAGTTGACCAATTGTCGAATGAATAGGATCCCACCAATCTACCAAACTACAATCACTCTTCTTCCTCAATTTCCTCCCATCTCATCATCATCCTCTCCCTCAGATTGGAAGTCATCATCCTCGTCCTCATCGTCTTCGGCTGGAAGGTCCTTAGCAGCTGCGGCGAAGTCGATTTGCTTGCCACGAGTACGGCGACCTTGAATGATATTGCTCTTGTCGATTTCGTTGTCTGAAGCTTCTTCCTCGACTTCTTCGGCTATGTATGTCGTTAAATAATGGTCACAAGCAGTAGTTTTAAGCCCATGAGATCTTACCTGGTGGTGGAGCATCCTAAAGGAGTATTGTCAGCATGAAATAATTTAAAGCGCATTCAATTATAACTTACATCATCAACATCATCCTCACTGGAGCTATCGTCGCCCTCACCCATAGTTACATCTTGAGGATCAGCGACACTCTTGCCTTTGCCTTTATCGGCGGAAACATTGGTAGATCCTGTTTGGGCAGACATCTTTATGAGAGTTCTAGGTAAAATGCGAGTTTGTCGATTATTGTTTTGGTCAAACTGTGTGCTGAAGTTGTTGAAGTTGACAAAGTCGATCAAGATCAAAAACAATAAACAATTGGGGGGAAACTATCTTGCGAATGGCACGGTCCCTTTAAGCTGTTGTCACCGCCCTGCAAATAAATATCTTTGGGGAAAGCGCGTGGAAATTACAGCAGCGCCAAGAAGCTTCACGGGATTCTGATTTGTCGGGATTTAAGCCTCCGAGGCGGCCGCCGCTTGAACAAGGATCTGAGCCCCAGGAACATTAAAGTAGAGGATAACAACCAACTTTTTACAATCAACTTGAAGATTTGCTACTTGCTTGCTGTTTCTCTTGGTCTGAACAAACCATCTTTAGTCGTATTATTGGGGTTGTTTGCCAGACTATTAGATTTCACAATCCTATCTTCACTGTAGAGTACAAAGAAGAAACAAATATGCCTGGTAAGGACTAAGTTTTTTGTGCTACAGCTCCCGTTGAACCCCGCCTTGCAAGGGTACACAAAACATGAGGGGCTAATATATCATATTCAGATTCATCATCAGAACAGAACCCTTTCAAACTACCCTCCTCCCCAAGGGTTTCTTCTAAATTAGCATTTTTCAATATGCCCGAAAGAGATGATGATGATGACGTAGAAGAGGAGGGGTATGACGGTGCCATGGAACCAAGTGATATGCTTCCAGAAGCAGCTCTTCTTTCGGACGATACACCCGGCCTCGAGACACCTATGTCCCAAAGTGGAATGTTAGCTCGAGACAAGCAAAAGAAAACGGCATACTTCGATTATCTTGCAGAGAAGGAGATGAGCCAGGCAGATTCGAAGCTATTCTTTCAACGCAGCCAGTTGGAAAGTCATAAAACTGGTAGCGGCAGTAATTGGGGTAATTCTCAGAAGTCTGCAGTTCCTAGTCCTGTGTTGAAGCCTAGATCATTCTCTAACGTTTTAGACTCTGAACAAGGAGGTTTGCATAGATCTGGAAGTCAAGCTTCGGGAAAGAGCGCACAAAATCTACCACAACTCAATAAATTCAGAGCTGCTCCTCCTATTGGTCTTGCAGATCTTGGGAAGCATCCAGAAAGCGCTGTGATTCAAGAACCGAGTCTTGCTGCGGGTGCCTTCGTTCATACTCCTGGAGCGCATGATAGACGAGAATCTTTACTTAGAGCAGACAAGGAAGCTAGAGACCATACAGCTCATCCAGGACTTCCACATGAACATAAACCGTTGTTGGAAATGGAGGGACTGCATGGTGCAGGCGCCGGTGTTGGCCTTGGTTCTGGTGCAGGTGGTTTCGCAAATTCCGACGCCCACATAACTGCCGAGCTCGCATCCATCTACACTAATATCCAAAAGGTGATAGATATTAGACATAAGTACATTCGCCTATCGTTACAAGAAGATGGTGATAATCCTAAAGACGATCCGAACTGGAATATTTATCCACCGCCACCCCAGCCATCTTGGCACGACGAGAGAGCGAGAGAGGCGGCAACAAATGCAAGAAATAGTACAGCCAACAGCTTGGCTAATAGCATGGTATTGCCACCTCAGACCGATGGTCAAAATCATCAGCGAACTCTCAGTGGTGCAGCCTCAGAACTGTCAATTTCTCAAGCCACCAGTGCCCCCAAAACTCCTCTCCGTAAGCGAAAACCTGGACAAGATATCGGTTCTGATTTCGAAATGGAAGATCTTCTCCCCCTTCCTCCGCCTGGAGAGATGACCTTCCGACTTGATGGTAGTGGAGTGTTCCAAGTCTATGAAAACTCAAAGCTTCAGGAACTTGATACACCAGTAATCAACATTCCTGATATCAGAGAATTTTACATGGATTTGGAACAAATTCTCAACGTCTCATCTGATGGTCCAAGTAAAAGTTTCGCCTTTCGTCGTTTGCAGTATTTGGAGGGTAAATTCAACCTTTATGTCCTTCTCAATGAATACCAAGAAATGGCGGACAGTAAACGTGTACCGCATAGAGATTTCTACAATGTTAGAAAGGTTGATACTCACGTTCATCACTCCGCTTGTATGAACCAAAAGCATCTACTACGATTCATCAAGAGTAAGATGAAGAAGAATCCTGATGAAGTTGTCATGTTCAGGGATGGTAAGCATCTCACATTAGCCGAGGTTTTTCAAAGTATCAACTTGACTGCCTATGATTTAAGTATTGATACTCTCGACATGCATGTAAGTTTGCAACTTCTTAGATTCTGCTAGTCTTTTCTGACTCTTGACTAAAGGCTCATACCGATTCTTTCCATCGATTCGATAAATTCAATCTGAAATACAATCCTGTTGGAGAGTCTCGATTGAGAACGATTTTCTTGAAAACAGACAATTTCATCAATGGAAGATATCTTGCAGAAATCACTAAAGAGGTCATCTCAGATCTTGAATCAAGCAAATATCAAATGGTTGAATGGCGTATCTCGATCTACGGACGAACTATCGATGAATGGGATAAGCTAGCAGCATGGGTTGTTGACAACAAACTATTCTCGCACAATGTTCGATGGTTAATTCAAGTTCCACGACTGTTCGACGTTTACAAATCCAGTGGTTTGATGGAGAACTTCGAGCAAGTTATCATTAATCTGTTTCAACCACTGTTTGAGGTTACAAAAGATCCATCCAGTCACCCAAAACTTCACATCTTCCTTCAGCGAGTTATTGGGTTCGACAGTGTGGATGATGAGAGTAAAGCTGAACGAAGATTGTTCAGAAAGTTCCCTGTTCCAAAAGTATGGGACTCCAAGCAAAATCCACCCTACAGCTATTGGATCTACTACCTTTTTGCCAATATTTCTTCCTTGAATGTGTGGCGCAAGCAACGTGGTTTCAACACATTCTTGCTACGACCTCATTGTGGAGAAGCTGGTGACACTGATCATCTGGCTGCTGCAGTTCTTTGCTGTCATAGCATCAGTCATGGTCTGTTGCTCCGAAAAGTACCTTTGCTACAATACATCTTCTACCTCGAGCAGATTGGAGTGGCAATGTCCCCTTTGAGTAACAATGCACTGTTCTTAGCATATGAAAGAAATCCTTTCCTTTCTTATTTCAAGCGAGGTCTTAATGTCTCTCTCTCCACTGACGATCCTCTTCAATTCGCCTTCACAAAAGAGCCACTCATCGAGGAATACTCTGTCGCTGCACAAATTTATAAGCTCAGCGCAGTAGACATGTGTGAATTGGCGAAGAATTCGGTCAAACAAAGTGGGTTTGAGCATTCTGTCAAGCAGAGATGGTTGGGTCCAGACTATGACCTACCGGGAGTTAAGGGTAATACGATGGCAAAGAGCAATGTCCCAAATATCAGGGAAGGCTTCCGACACGAAACTCTGATGCAGGAATTATCCATGTAGGTCACAATTTTTCTTCCTTTCAGAATAAATGCAGTACTAACAATAAAAGGATTGAACGTTACACTGCTTTGTCAACTCCAGCAATCCAAACATCAGGTCCAGGAGATGGTAATCCCTTCTTCCCAGGGCCACGGCCACATTCGCCAACGTCATCTATGAAAGCTTCTGCTAGCGTGGCAGATCATGGTCCCTCGCAACAATATCAGCAACATCCTGCTCAGGCTGCCCGCATCCCCCTCTCCCATTCTCAGCTACACATAGATTCTCATTTGGGGCGCCACCAGAAAGGCACAGATAGTCCACCTGGTTACGCTACTCCAAATCAACACACTCAACCAAACTCATCATTCAACTCACCACATTCAGCTAATAAAGGACGCGAAAAGTCTTGGGGATTGGAAGCGAGCTTTAGTGATCTTCATCTATCAGGCAGTGAACCGAGAATCTTTCCCGGTTTGGTCAGTAGAAAACAAAGGAGAGAGAGCACCAGAAAGAATAGTGTGACAGAGAGTGACGAGCATGGTTTGATGATGTTGAAGAGAGGTAACGATAACAAGAGTGTTACGACATTAGATGGGAAATTAGATGAGGAGGACGACGCGCAACAGAGTGATGTAGACAATGATGATGCTGTCGATTCGAATTGAAGTATTTTGGGCGGCTTTAAGATGGAGATTTACGAGAAAGCTACGTTTGCTATGATAAGGATATGATGAAGGGTTTTGAATATGGATCGAGATGGCTCAACATAGATGATTATGCGGTGTAGTTCAATAGGAGGACAGGAAACACTGGTCTTAAACAATAACGATTTCCCTGGTAGAATAGATAAATCGGCGTTGATGATATATTTTGATATGGATTGAATAGGGAAATAACATGTTTATGGAGATACCAAAGAATAGAATAGATACGCTACGGTCAGTATGGATTACTGGCCTACACAGAATATAGAATGAAAGTTTTGCGAAATTATGATGTCGTTCAATAGTGTTGTACCATGTGTAGTTTTTGGATACTTGATGTCGATATTGAAATATTACATGGAAACTAAAAAGCACAGAATTTACTGTACAAATATGCGTGGGATGAGTGGGGTGTCTGAAGCGCATTGGTTATTAATGGATATAGCCGAAGTACAGCGTCGAACAAGGCCTCCTCTAGCACTCTTACGATGATCACAAATACCAGAAAACAAGACGGCACACATTCGATATTATTAATCGAAGTACTTGATTAATAGTATCCCCATTATCTTGAAAGATCTCCCACCGCTGCTTTGGTTTCCGTGTTGTGTATCGAGTGGTTTCATTACAAGACCACTGATGGACGACGGTCAGTTGTTGCTGTCTGTATACCTACCTCTACCATAAGCACCCATAAATATGAGCATCTCTCAGAATGGATTAACCATCGAACTCTGAAACTCACTACCTAACCAGCTTAGATTGTGTTGTCAATTCTAATTGAATGTCCACAGCATTCAACCAATTTAGAAGATTGTGGGTCAGAGATGTGATCTGGGCAGGTTTTCTTACGTCGAAGTAAAGTAGGGGAGAACTGAGGAGAATGAAAATCGGAAAAGAATTATGGGCACAGGAGTATGGCTGTAAGCCACATGATGAATATTAATTTACATCTAGAGGATATTTGGAAACATATCATATATGCCCGCCATGATAAATTCTGCCCGGCCCACTCCATAACCAACACAATCCTATTCAACCACTTCTCGGGATCCCCAATCCCGCCATCTTGCTTCGCAGTATGTATCGCCCCCTGAATTAACATTTTAGCGAGTCCTTTTCCGCGATGTGAGGGCGAGCTGCACAGCGCTGTCATTTGATATTTGGATTCTTCGGTATCGGGTAAGGGGGGTGGAGATCCGCTTAGTGGGAGAAAGAAGAATGATGAGGGGTTGGGTCCAAAGAGTTGCACGCTGCCTACGAAAAGACTGGTTTCAAGGGTAGGGGGTGAGGTGGATGTAGATGAGGCGGGTGCGGATGGGGAGTGGGAGGGGCGATCGCAATGAAGTAGTGGAATTTGGGACGCGAGAGACGCAAGAGACGCGTTAGCCAGGTGGAAGACGGATTCTTGCTCGAAGATGGAGCTGAAGGATTTGGGAAGGCTCGAGGAGGGCGGAGAGACGGATGGCGGAAAATTTGCCGGCGAGGAAGAGGAGGAGGGTTGGGTTTGTGGTTGGGGAGTGGGTGGGGATACAGTGGATGGAGTATTGGAGGGACATTTTCGCTTTTGCTTGCGTTGTTTGGCGGTGATGTTGTGGAAGAGTAGTAGGAATTTATAGAAGTGGTCGGCGGGTTTGATTGCTGAATCATATTCTCCGCCCCACTGTTGGTATAGTCTACCACTAGATGTTCCAGCATCTCATGCAGGTACTATAAGCGCTAATCAAACTTCAGTCGATATAGTCATTCGCATGAGTTTGAGTGGTGGTAGTGTATCGTTCCGATAATATCTAAAATCTTGTTCTCATACATTATCGATGCAATCGTGACAGACAAAGTAGAATTCGAGATTGAGTTGAAATATATTGGAGAGACACTTGTACCGATATTCATTCTCGACTTCGCCGATTCATGATCAGCCCTATGATATATCAACTCATCGCACTAAGGGATGATTATCAGGCAAATCGGAGGTGATTAGTGAACAATGTAAGAAATTGGTACAGGGAAATGATAACAATAGCCAGTTTACAACCTCAAGGTCCGAGTCCTCATCTACTTTTCACAAGATATGTTATCAATCGGCGTCAGTCAGATTATTCGATATCTGAGGCGATGCGTGGGGATAGGCCGGGCTACCTAGTATCATTCATTTAGCTAAATAGATGAATAAAGTAGATGTATACATATGAGGGAAATCATTAGACGATAGTTGTTAGGTCTTTTTTTGCGATGTGCAACCAGAGTTTTGGAGTAATGAGAAAAGGATAGTTATAGTTAAGTTCAGAGTAACAAGCGGCGTAAAGTTTCGTCCAATAACCAGATGGGAAGGTACATTGGTGAAAATGACTTATCACGTGCTTGTGTAAAATTATGAATACTTGCACAGTGCCCATCTACACTCTCATTCTGTTCTTTATCAGCATCACATCCCTCCATCAAACAGGACCACCCCATCCCCGAAATTCCCTTATTTCTCCTGCCTTCCCCCGAACTCCGAATAAGAAATGGCACATAGCAGTTCCACCCCGTCTGGTTGTCCTTATTCAGCCGCAATATGTTTAAGATCTTCCTTCATATGATGATGCGTAGCCCACTTCCGCTTCCTGTCAATATTTAACACCAGGCATTGTGTTCAAAAATCGTGATGCATATTCTACCATACGTTCTTGATATTCAAGAATGCTCTACTGGACTTCTTGTTTTCTGAAACGCTGCCAATGTCACGCATATGGCATGTCGGCCTGGTTTAGTAGGTGCTAGATACATCGGTTTTCTGCAGCACTGAGCAGTGCGTGCCTTACAGACAAGAGGGTGGTTGCAGTCGAAGATATGCATACAGTAACTCTAGCTCTTATGAAGTTATATGTAGCTTTCCTCTCCTTTTCCATGAGCTTCACTCTTATTGAACCAATCCGCTTTCCTTCCTATTCTGTATTGTTATTTGCAATATAGATCTCGCTTATCATGGAGAGGAGAAGCATGTGCTAATTTACATTTGTCACGGTGAAAGACAAAGGATCACAACATGTTGCAATGCTTCACGGACAAGATCAGGTTGCTTTCAAGGACTGTAATAATATTGAGATCTTCATTCGAGTTACTCGGATAATCTCAGGATCAGCTCAATCTCTTAGAAGCTTGGGGTTGAATCTTCTTTGCTGCATTTGTGGAAATTGGTCACTCAAAGCTCCATGAACGGCGCATGTTTTAATCGTGCTTCGTGTTTGTTTGGCCAAAGTCTCTGTAGTTTTTGATTCATAGTGAGGTACATGGTTGTTATTAGCCTTGAAATGAGTATTTCTAAAGTACAAACCTGCTTATTGTTGCGCATTTAGCATGGCTAGAATTGATCTCTTTAACAAACCATGCGTCTCTCGGTCATTTTTATGTTTGTCCCTACCAGCCAAAAAAATTGACTTATGACAGCAGAATCATGGTATATCAAATGATACAGATAAATGCCTACATATCCTCCATGAGCAAGAAAGACGAGAGCTTCTTTAAACCACCCACAACTACAAGTCTCTCATAAATCTGCAACTGAACAATCCTCCTCTATCCATCCACTTCTCTTAGTTCTCTTAAATCAATATCTACAAGTGGAGCGGCGCCATGGGATGTGATTGCGAACAACGCATCACCAAAAGAACGTACCAGAACTGCACCGCAACCCAAAACACGAGAAGGAGGAGAAGACAGCCATTCATTGCAGCCAGCATGAAGGTCCCAACTGTACGGGATACACAGATGTGCATCTTGGAAGCTCGATCATCAAAGTCCCAGGACATGTATGCCCTGAATTTCCGGAAAAGTTACGTAATAGTTAGGGGCAGATATTCGGGTAGTCTTCCTAATGGTTTTCTGGTCTCTTACTTACTTTAATGGTAACCCAATAGGCACGAGCCCGCCTACCTCAACAAACTGGATAGTTTTTTTTTGAGGGGCTTAGGGGGGGGGGGGGGAGACTGGCATGTTCCGGAGTCGAATATCAAGGTTCAACTACGTACATCGTAATTTAATGTTGTGTTTGATATTTTTATTTATCTGAATAGGAATTTGTATTATGATTTGAGAAGGAAAGGAAAACCCCGGCGGGGGTAGGGGGGATGACCCCGCGCCACGGCAATGAATCATAATTTTCAAGCCAACTCAGAGAATCTTACATCAAACTTTGCCTATAATATTGGGTAATAACATTGACCCATTTAATCTCCAAAAAGGCATCACGGGCAAGAATTCTACGCACAACATGCCCGAAATTGTTTCAGTAGGCCGCCACACCACATCATCCCAATTCAATTTTCCGCAGCATTATTATTGCACACTATTCTTCGCCATGCCTGACGATATTGATGTACAAATATACCACTGCTAGTATCCTCAAGTAGCAGCAGAAATTCCTATATGCCCTTCACGCTTGCAGTAATGTCACCCATAAGTGTCGGTTGCTACAATGTAATTCGGCTCAAGAGTTTGTGGGGGATATTAAAAGTTTTTAAATCAACATGACGATTGTTGAGTTCTACGGCGAGCTCTGTTTGTTGAAACTTCTCATCGCACATACCCTGATACCCATTGCCATGAAAAAGAAAATGTCCTACCGTGACAGCCTATCAATCAATTTACAAATAGCAAACTCTCTTCTGACACATGACCCTTCCCATGATTCAACACAATCATTATCTCCTTCTAATATACAAACATGCAGCACAATCCGTCCATTAAGACTCTACTAGCTGTTTAAACATCCATATAACCCACCTACAAACTCTCCACCTCTGAACCATGTTTCAAAATCGCTTCTCTTCATTTCCAAATCCTCTCGTCACTTCTAGTCACTATTTCCGTGCGATTCTCTCCATCCAATTCACTATTTTCAAGAATCAGACCGAAGAACCCATCAGGCATTCACAGGGTCTCTCTTGCACCTTTTACTTTCATCCCAACTACAAACCTACCCCGAAACACTTCACCACAATCACCAACAATAGGACTCTACAACCAATCCCCAGATATTTAAGCGAAACCAGCAATCGAGCAGCGCATAGAAATTTCGCTACCTAAGACGAAACATTCAGTACACAAGAACTGAACAAGAAGACTTGTAAAAGTACCTAATTAGCGAATTAGCGAACTTGAATCCTACTATTCTCTAGCAAAGTCACGTATCGTAAACTGATACAAAATAGACAATAAACCCTCAAGATAGAAAATTCCATTACCTCTCCGCTCCATCTCGTATCTATAAGTAGTTTATTCCCTATCCTTCATTCGCTCTTCCTTTTCTCTTCCCTAGCAAGATCAGAGAATACTGTTCGAATTCCCCAAGTAAACTGAACAAAATAATCCTCTCAAACTTTCTAAACTAGAAATCACTTCGTTCTAATTCTCCTTACCAATATCCAAAATCCCCTACTATCTTCTCTTACAATAAGACCATACTTCAAAATGTCCTTCCACTCTCCATACACACCTCTCTCCTGGACAACCGGTTACCGCGCCTCCCGCCCCTTCGAACCAGTCCTTCCATCCCCGTCCCAATACCCTCTCAATCACCCCGTCCTTCCACCCCGCTACTTCGCCCCTCCTCCCCATCCCGCCTCACAAACCCAAACCCAAACTCCCACCATACAACCACCACCACCACCACAACAACCAACCCCCTTCTACCTAACCCAACTCCACCTCTCCCGACCGCCCACCATCCCCAACCCATTTCCGCACCCCATCCCAGCAGCCCCCACATCACGCCTCCTCACCCTCCTCTCCCATCTCGCGCACTATTTCCAGCGCTTCTCGAACTGTATCCTACTCTTATTTTCCACCATCCCTTTGGTGATTTTCCATGTACTTGCGACGATTCAGCCTTATTATGTCGTTTTGATGAGATATGTTAGGGAGTTTGAGTGGAGGGCTTTATTTATTGCGTTTGTGGTGTTTTTTTTTATGCCGCAGGGTCCGGGGTGTGGGGAGGGGGAGGAGAATGGAGGGTATGGGTATGGGGATGGGACGATTGGGATTGGGATTGGAAGGGGAGAGGTGGAGATAGTGATGGAACCGGCTTATGTTATTGCGGTGAGGAATTGTAGGAGTATGGGAGGATTGTTGGGGGCGGGAGGGAAGGGAGAAGTGCTTGTTGTATGAGTTAGGGTTGTTGATTAGGAAGTAGACTTGGTGTGTATTAGGATGGGCGAGGCCGAGGCGGAGGAGGAATGAATGGGCGAGTGGGTTGGACGTTTTGTGAAACTAAAAAGATGTGCTTTAAAGTTGGATTTTGTGGCTGGATCTGTTAACCTGGAATCTATTATTCGCGGAGAGCCAGTCGGGTTGTTTCTTTTTCTAAAATATCGCATTGCTCCTAAGTAGTTTCAATATACATGAATAATTATTACAGTATTTCGAAATGTTTCACAATGAATAAAGAGGAAGACAATGAATATGGACATGAAACTCGATGCATAATACATGGGAACTCAGCCGAGGTCATCCATTGAAAGACGGTGGGAATCAATACAAACAAGGAGAAAACCTATCTATGTAACCGCTTAAATGCCCAAAGAAAACTCAACACCAACATCGATATCACGAGCTGATGAATATGTTAGCGATGATCACTGATATGAATTACGAATAAACTTACCCATCTTCACAACCTTTGAGAATTGAACAGCCTTCTCTGCTGCGCTTTGCAAGTCATCAATGGAGAAAATCTTAAGACCGGAGTCGTTGATCAACTGGTGTGCAGCTTCCATGTTTGTTCCTTGCAATCTTGCAATAATTGGGATCCTGAGGTTCATGCTCTCAACAGTGCTGATGAGACCTTGAGCGATAGCATCACAACGAACGATACCACCGAAGATGTTAACGAAGATAGCGGTAACCTTAGGGTCGCTGGTGATGAGAGTGAAAGCCTCCCTGATAGCTTGTGGGGTAGCTCCACCTCCAACATCAAGGAAGTTAGCTGGTTCACCACCATTAAGCTTAATGATATCCATAGTAGCCATAGCAAGACCGGCACCGTTTACCAAACATCCGATGTCACCACCGAGCTTGATGAAGTTAAGACCAGATTCTGCGGCACGGACTTCCTCAGCATCTTCTTGAGTAGTGTCACGCCATTCAAAGACCTCCTTTTGACGGAATTCGGCATTGTCATCAAAACCAAGTTTGGCATCCATGGCAAGAACCTTGTGATCCGAGGTCTCAGAGAGAGGGTTGATCTCGATTTGAGTAGCATCCTTCTCCATGAAAATCTTGTAAAGCTTTTGAACGGTATCCTTGGCATCTTCGATACATTGTTCACTGAAACCAATATCAGTAACGATCTTTCGTGCGATGTCATCAGTAACACCCTTGTGGATATCAATGTAGGTAGTTGTGATTGCGTTTGGGCTTTCCTTTGCAACAGTTTCGATATCCATTCCACCCTGAGACGAAGAAACGATAACTGGTCCTTGGGAAGCACGATCCATCAAGATAGCAAGGTAGAATTCCCGGCGAGCAAACTTGCGCTCGCAAATGTAGACGGAGTTGCAGATACGTCCTTGGGCACCAGTTTGCTTGGTAACAAGCTTGTGTCCGATCATTTGCTCTGCGAACATCTTTGCTTCGGTAGGAGAGTAAACAACTCGAACTCCTCCCTTCAACCCATTGTCGAAAGTACCCTTTCCTCTTCCACCAGCAAGAACTTGTGCCTTGATAACCATGTCATCTCCGCCAATCTTATTTGCAATAGCCTCTGCCTCAGCGGCGGATTTTGCAACAGCTCCATTGGGAACGCCAATTTCATACTGTATTCTCGTCAGATTCGTCTGCGCGCATATAACTATTTCGTACCTTTCTCAACAAATCCGCTGAAAGATACTCGTGTATGCTCAAAGCTCTCTTTTGTTGCGCAGCGCCGACCATGCGGGATGACATAGGGATCTGGGGCCATGTTAACTTTGTTGATAAGAGACTATTTGGATCTGAAAAAATTACCCTGGTTGCCTTCAAGGCAGCTGCCAAAGGTTGGCTTCTAGCTAGCTTGAACATGTTGATATTCTATTAAAGCGCAAGACACAATTGCCGTCTTTCTATCGTAACCAGATCTTTTTTTCAGTGATTGTCCTTCCGTCAAACGGGAATTGAATTCGCGAAGCTAATACGGGTAGCGCAAGGAACCTATGTCGCTAATTTCACGTGGGATGAATCCTTGAAACTTGAAACTTTTCGAATCTGAGCTTATCAAAATTATTTTTATTCTAACTCTAGCCTAGCCTGTTACAATCAGAAACATTTTGGTTTTTGTTACAACGAATGAACACACGCAATACGCAATACGAAGTACACACTTAATCCCCCGCACGAGGGTTTAAAAATCGCACGATATTAGCCATACATAATAAAGCATCATGGTGAAATTCGCAGATGATCAATCGGAACAACGTCCACCCAAAAAGGAAACATGGGAGGAATTCAATGCGAAAATGAACCGTATTCAAATGGCCCTCGCAAAACGTGAAGCCATCGCGGAAAACATCCTAGCAAAATACCCTACCGACAGACGCCGTAAGACGCAAGAAGAAATTGATGCTGAGGATGCCTTATGGTTTCCTACGTCAGCTGGCAATCAACCACTCAATATCGATCCTGCATTTGCGAAATTCTTAAAGCCTGCAGCAGAACGTAGTCAGAAAACACTTCGCGACAAAATGCTCCCGTCGAAAGAGTTGAGAGCTAGTAAAGCGAGAGATGCTGAGGAGAAGGCTGCGAGTGCGAAGAGGGCTATGGCGGCTGCTAGTAGTGATGAGGATGAAGGTCGGACCGCCTTGGGGAAAGCAAAGAAATTGAAAACGAAACATAATAGGACAAACGGAGGCGAAGATGGTAAACCATTGATCAACAAAGCTCTGCTTGCGCAAAACCAGGCTGAGGAAGGAAAAGAGCTGGTCAATAAAGCCTTGTTGCTCCAGCTGGAAGATGCTGATGAGAGCACGGAAATTACATCGAAAAAGTCAAAGAAAAAGAAGAGGAAGAAGTCGAAACAGAAGAATGCGCTGGCTGAAGAGGATGACGAACAAAGCAACGTGGAAAATAAGTCGCCTGAAGCTCTTGACCAGATGGATGTGGACGAGGAAGATTTCAATCTGTTCCGCAGCAAGCCCGTCGATACCAGTCCTAAGGATAACCCACCTACCGATATCGAGAAAGCTTATGAGGGAGATCCTGAGACGGAGCAGGCGTCAGATGATGAGAGAAAGGCAAGGCAAGAAGCGAAGAAACTTCTGAAAGCCCAGAGGAAGAAAGAGAAAAAAGATAAGAGGAGAGAAGAAAGATCGAAGATGAATGTCGACACGGAGGACTAACAATGGCTATCAAGCATATTGTGTATATCGGGTATGATATACTCTTCTAACTGCACCAATATGAAATTTTTATTATTTAGTCCCTACAAAGTTATCTAGAAATCTAACATCGTTCTATTTTATATAAATGTCGCTGCATTTTTTATTCATCCGAGCCATATTACTACATGATACCCATATATCGTACTCATAATCGTACATAATCTAACCCCTCACTTCCGATTCGCTTTCTCTGTGTCACTTCCAAATGAAGCTTGCGCACTACCGTCTTCGGTCACAACTCTCCCCACACCACCCACAACTTGCCCATTATGTTCCGCCTCCTCGGCCGAAACAACTGGGGGACCACTGAACTCTTTTCTACCCCTAATCACATACCAAAGGAGACTTATAGAAGCGAAGAATACAAAGACTACACTCGCGTAATTCATACTTACAGGAGTGACAGGAATGGCGGTTGGCATGCAGAAAAGGATGATGGCTAGGGTTATCCACTGTACAATCATCAATTAGTAAAGCGATTAGAAGAGTGGGTTCTCTAGTACTCACAACAACAGTAATAGCATTAATAACAAAGCCAAACCTTCCCAACGAGAACGAAGCATGTTTTACCGCCTGTCTTCCTCGGATCAGGTTAACCAATATGGGAATGCCGTATGAAACCGACAAACAAATGGTAGCCACACCAGTGAATGCATTGAAAGCACTCGTGGAACCAAAATAAACGCATCCCAGAATACAATCCACGACGGTGGAAAGTACGAGAGCCCATAATGGAATATCATATTGAGGGTGCACGCGCTTCCAGAGACGAGAACCGGGGATGGCGCCATCGCGTGCAAAGGCATAGGTGCAACGACTTGCGGCAGTGAGAGCGCCAACACCGGCGAAAAAGAGAATACCGAGGATGAGGAAAAGAAGCCCGAATCCACCGGCTGCGGAACCGGTTACTGTTTTAAAGATAAAGCCGATTGGTTGGCCGTTTAATTGACCGAGAATTGAAGATACGTCTGGGAGTACGAATAATAGAGGAACTAAATAGAGTACTCCAGTGACGCCTGCTGCGAAAACCGATAGAACCATAGCTTTGGGAACTTCTCGTTCAGGGCTTTGTACTTCTTCGCACATGGCTGCGACCATTCCGTAACCGGTCAATGTATAGGAGGCTTGAAGAAGTCCTACGAACCAAGCCCAGCCGGAAGGCCAACCAGATGCTGAGGCATCGAAATGAGTGAAAACAAACTCAGCATCTCGACGATCATCTGCCATTACTAAAAGAGTGACAATGATGATAATAACTGAAGCTGAAGTCCAGTATATACAGATTTTGTTGATCAAATCCAAGTGCTTAGCACCGAGTACATTTACTGTGAAAGCAATTGCCATAACGGCCCAGAAACATAGGACTGTTTGCCATGCATTGGCTACGAAATCCTCGTTAAAGATCGAGATAGAACTCAGAATTAGTTGTGCGCCCTGTTACTAAATATTAGCATTTTGGACAATCGTTCATTCTCCAAGGGGTTGAACATACCGAAAAGTTGATGGACAAAGTCACAGTCCAATTGCCCACCAAGGTCAACCAGCCCGTGATCCAGGAAACAACAGGAGCATACTTTCTGGTACTAAGCATCGCAGACCAGTAACTACATTTCAAAGTCAGTTCTAGACTTTACCAAAGATCTCGGCATTCTCGGGGAGTTTCGGCATTGACAAGTGCAGCGTGGATGATTTTTTTAAAAGAAATATTTGAGACTGTACACACTATACGCCTCCAGATGTTGGATACACACTACAAATCTCAGCCAATGAAGCAGCGATAGAAAGTGATATAAATGATACGAAGATCCAGCCATATAAGACGGTCACAGATTGTCCATCGGTCAGGGAGTAAGCGAATGTTGTGCTGAGCCCGAATGGAACTGCCATAATAGCGAATGATCTGGTACTTTTGTTAGTATTGGTTGACCGGGGCAATAGGATGTAACATACAGGCCCAGAATACTCATCATACTTAGGGAACGAGGCAATTCAGCCGTGTATCCCATAGTTGCCAACGCAGCATCTTGATTTGAAGCCGCCATTGTCAAGGAAATGAAAATACCCAAACAAAAGCAAATTAAGATAGTATGTTCTGATGAGCAAACAAAACAAGGATCGATAAAAGAAATGCTGAGAGGTTGAATCTCTAGCAATTGAGGAAGTTGAGGTATATAAAAGTGGTGATAAACAGTCAAACACTGACTTTAGAGACCGTGAGATCGCCGAAAGATAGATAAATTAATGATAACTTATCGATGGTGATAGCGTCTAAATATCGGGAAAACCTATACTTTAGGGATTTGTCAATGGCAACTGTCATTTACCGGCGACTTTTGATTCCATAACTTTATTTAATGGTCATAACGTAAAAGAAACATAGCACAAAGCACTACCATAGCTTGAGGGTCCCATATCCTGGAATGTTAAACGCCATGCCAATGATCGCTGATATGGCGAGGTACAAATAAAGTAGTCGTGAATTATAAGGCCAAAGTATATCAAAAAGGGGTAGAGGGGAAAATCTGGAGAAATCCATGATACATGTGACACACTATATATTTGACCAGTAAAAGAATCAGACGGGAGGATAAGTCTTTCAGCCTTGTATATTCAACATCAGATGGGAATAGATGAGAATTCCTATCGTTGAATTTCGAACTCCACATAAATCAACGATATGATTAGATGAACCTGAATTATGCATCTTTCTTGTACTGTTGTCAAAATGACGTGTAAGTTCTCAACCAATCTATTATGAATAAGAACTTCGGTGGCATAAAATGAGGGGTTCGAGAGTATAATACACGTATTGTGTACTTGTATATCAGACTTGTTTGCTGTTCAAATTTTGGTGATGGCCTCTTTTCAATCCATTATTGATTTCTATTTCAATCACGTGTTATCGGCTAAACCTGCTTAATATATTGAGTTAAATAGATTAGATGCCAATTGTCCCTTGAGAAACAAGGGTATTCTTTCACTATTCAACGTCACTATATTTATTGTTCATTCTTGGTTGCCAATCACAGACATGGCTACTTCCAACATAAATGGTCATGGCGATAGGCCTTCTCCAGCTGCAAGATTTCCTACAGCTCCTTCAGTTATGACGATGAATGGCAACTTTGCATCTGTCGGCGATGCGCCGACAAAAGAACAATATGAACATGGCATACAAGTTATTGATGAACAGAAGGAATTCAAGTACGCAAATATGTTGTTGGAAGCTCTGCCATGGCTGACAGAATTTTTATAGTCCTAATCTCAACGCCTATCTCCAATATACCGATACAGCACACTCTGGCTTTAACTATCACCTTATATCAGTATTTGGGTCACAATCGACAGGAAAGTCTACGCTCCTCAACTATTTATTTGGCACACAATTTGGGGTGATGTCCGAAAGGGAGAGGCGGCAGACTACAAAAGGAATATGGATGTCAAAGAATAAGAATCAAAGCTCTGGAGCTTCTGAATCTGAGACTATGGCAGACAATATTTTGGTTATGGATGTTGAGGGAACAGATGGTAGAGAGCGTGGTGAAGATCAAGATTTTGAAAGAAAAAGTGCCCTCTTTGCTCTGGCCACCTCAGAGGTTCTCATTGTAAATATATGGGAACATCAAGTTGGGTTATACCAGGGCGCAAATATGGGATTACTCAAAACTGTATTTGAAGTTAATTGCCAACTATTCCTAAAGGACAAGCAGTAGGTTTTCTCTTCTGGAAATCATTAACAAATTTAGTAACACCCCACAGGTCTACCCCACGATCCCTTCTATTCTTCGTTATTCGAGACCATCTTGGAACCACCCCACTTGCGAACCTTAAGGACACTCTTATTCAGGATTTAAGCTCTATATGGACTTCTCTTTCAAAACCTGCCGGCCTCGAGAATTCAAAGATAGAAGACTATTTCGACTTCGCATTCGCAGCTTTACCACATAAGATCTTACAACCAGACAAGTTCGTTACAGAAGTGCAAAAGCTTGGTACACGATTTAGAGCTGGCCGTAAATCTACAAGGGCTGAAGATGCTGGGTTCGAGGGGGGTGTCTTCTTGCCAGAATATCATCGTAGAATTCCCGCAGATGGATTCGCAGTATATGCAGAGGGTGTCTGGGATCAAATCGTGAATAACAAAGATTTGGACCTTCCTACTCAGCAAGAACTTTTGGCACAATTTCGTTGCGACGAAATCTCTCGAGAAGTTTTGGTCTCATTTGACGAAAAGATTCATCCACTTGAAGAGAAGCAAGGAGAAGATGTCAGATCTGGGAAGCCTAATGTTATTGCTGACTTGGGTGTTACCGGCAAAACGGCTCGCACTAGTACTATCAAGAACTTTGAGACACAAGCTAGCAGGTATCACAAAGGCGTATATACTTTGAAGCGTACCGAGCTTGAAGGCAAGATTGATACGAGGTTAAAGTTATTATACCATGGTCAATTGATCGCAGCTCACAAGTCCGGTGTAGCATCGTTTAGCGATGCCGTTTCCACTGCTGTCAAGAATGGCCAGAAGAGGGCAGCTTCATACGAATTCGCAGATATTGTGGAACGTGAAAAGGAGATTGCGCTTAAAACCTTCGAGACAGAAGCCAAGAGCCTGTATATTGAAGGGTTATCATGGACTAATTTTAAGTCCCAATATGACCTTTTCGAAAAGGATCTTAACGAAGTTAGTGGTAATCTCAGAAAAGAAGAAATGAGACGTCTTGCAACACGGGTTGAGCGATGGGTGAGATCACGATTGAACGATTCCATTGGAGTTGAGTTCAATAAACTCGGTTCTGGAAGAGGAGGTAGTGGAGCCCCTGAGACAGGCGAAAAGCCTGCTACTGAGAAAGATTTGTGGGATAGAATATGGAAAACTTTCATTGAAACAGTCAAGGAAGCAGAGTCGAAATTTATCGAACGAGCAAAGAGTTTTGATGCTAGTGAGGATGAGATCGAAGTTGGTCTATGGCGTCTCAGGAGAAAGAGTTGGGGTGTTCTCCGAGCCAAAATTGACGAGGAAGTCATGGAAGGTAATATCCTTCTTAAACTTCGAGAGAACTTTGAGGATAAGTTCCGCTACGATGAAGCGGGCGTTCCACGTATATGGCGTCCTTCTGATGATATTGAGGGAATTTATACTAAGGCTAGAGAATCAACTCTTACCCTCATACCATTATTGGCCAAATTCAAGCTCTTGGAAACATCATCACCTCCCGAATTGCCTGAATGGATCGGTAGCACTCCGGCTAGTGTTGATCCTAAAGATGAAGAAGATCTAACACCTATTGGTGGTGTGGACGAGGAAGAAGGAAAGAGTCTTGAGGAAGAAATGACAGTTCTTAGTGAAGCCAAACGCCAAGATCTCGTGGTCAGATTCAAGAAGACAGCAGATGGTGTATATGTTGAAGCTAAACGTAGTGCTATTGGTGGTGTGGCTCAAGTTCCTTTGTACTTCTATGGTCTATTGTTGGCTTTAGGTTGGAACGAGATTGTTGCTGGTATGTTATTACATTACTTTTCCTCCTCATCCTCAAACCTAACCACTAACCTTTATCCACCACAGTTCTCCGCAACCCAATCTACTTCATCTTCCTCATTCTTTGTGGTGTCGCAGCATACGTCACCTACACGCTCAATCTCTGGGGCCCAATAATCCGCATGTTGAATGCGGCTAGTACACAAGGAGTTGAGATTGGAAAGGAGAAGTTGAGGGAATTCTTGAAGGATTCAGAGGTAGGAAGACAAGCTTTGGGAATGCAAGGAAGAGATGCTGGGGATAGTGATTCGATTAGTTTGAATACTTTGGATAGTCGGGGAAAGAGGGTTACTAGAGAGGAGGAGGATGTGGATGAGATTTAGATGTGTGTTTAGGTCCTAAGGGTTGAGAGAGTGGAAGAGTATGGAATGGATGTTGAGGTGTAGATTGAGCGGTGTGGCTTGGTGTAGAAGATTCATAAAACAGGTGTGGTGGATGTATAGTGAGTGAATGAGTGAGTGGATTGGATTGGATCGGATTGTGTGTGTGTGGTGGGCAAAAATAAACGATGGATTTTGGAAGTTTGATGATGAATGGGTTCAATAATGACAATTTCGATGATACCTCTTGATAATTCTCTCTCTCTTCTTTTTCCCTTCTCTCTCTCACTTACTCCCCCCCTTCAATATCATCATGTCCCCGTTAACCCCAACTTCCCATCACTAATACTCATTTATTGATTTACTCATCTATCCATCTATCTTTCCTAAAACACAAAATATAAAATAGAAAAATCATTCACATTCACATTCACATTCCCATCCACTCAATAAATAATTACAAAGTACTCAAGTACCCGCGTGCACTTTTACTATATCTTCTAGTCAGCCGTCTGAAGTAGTCTGAAGTAGGTAGTACATATAGTATATATAGTAAATTTCAAAATTTCAAAATTTCAAAATATTTATTCCTATTCTTATTTAGGCTGCGCAACGGGTACCCATGGGGCGGGTAATGACCTCGATGAGTAACCCGCGGATTATCTGTAATAGGGCGGGTAATTCAAAATTTGGGATGGGTAATTCATAGGGCGGATATAGATTATCCGCGGGTATTTATCTATCTGTATATTGTATAATATTTTATAAAACTAGTATAATTTTATGATTAGTATAAAAATTAGTATAAATCTAAGTTTGGATTACTTTTGGGTTATAAAATGATTTGAGAATAGTTTCAAATTTAAGCGAAAAGTGGATAATCCATGGATAATCTGTGGATTATTTATAAATAATCTATATATTTATAGATTATTTGTAAATTATTTATATATCTATAGATTATTTGTAAATTATTTGTATATCTATAGATTATCTATGGATAATTTATCTATTTATGGGTAGATGGGTTATTTGTAGATAATCTGTGGATTATCTGTAATGGGGTGGGTAATTTTAAATCTGGATGGGTAACCCGCAGGGTGGGTAGGACCTCTGATGGGTATCCACAGGGCGGATTATCTGCGGATAACCCATAGGTACAGATAATTTTTGCGCAGCCTATTCCTATTCTTATTCTTATTCTTATTCTTATTCTTATTCTTATTCTTATTCTTATTTTATATATTTTATATATTTTATATATTTTATATATTTTATATATTTTATATATTTTATATATTTTATATATTTTATATATTTTATATATTTTATATATTTTATATATTTTATATATTTTATATATTTTATATATTTTATATATTTTATATATTTTATATATTTTATATATTTTATATATACTCTTATGAAAAAAAAAAGAAGAAGAGAAGAGAAGAGAAGAGAAGAGAAGAGAAGAAAAGAGAAGAAAAAGGGAAATAATCTGATAAATTATATTATATTGAATGAGCTAGTTTTTTTTTGGGGGGGGGGGGGGGGGGGGTTTGAAAATAAAGTAAATAATTAATCAAATTATATTTATCGTGTTATTGTTCTTGGATTGTGGATTATTTTTAAATATAGAAAATTTTATATTTATTTGTTTATTTATTTATTTATTCAAAGAGATGAATGAATGAATAGATGAATGATATAATAATAATGCTTACTGTATATAGTAGGTATACCAGTAGTGCAATATTCAAAAATATTAATAATTAATCTAAAAACTAATTTTTATCTTTCTCTATTCATATCTCTTTTCATATCCCCTTTCATCCCTTTTTATCTTTTCCAATTCATCTCAATCATCACAATCACAATCCCATCCATCATTATACACACCCCGTCTTCCGCCTACAAAAACCACCTAAACTCCCTCACACTCGGCCCATCCCTCAATAACTCCGTCGGCGTCTCCCCAATATCTAATTTCCGTCCTAATTTCTGATCTCGTCGTTTATTATCAATCATCATGTAGATAGCGAGACAGGAGGAGAGGAGGACTCCCATGCCGCCAAAGGCGGCGGTTGTTGCGAGCGCGGGGATGTATCTGAAGAGGGTGTGTTAGTTGGATTTGCTCCCGGGCAAAAAATGAGGGATGAGGGAAGGGAGAAGAGGGAATACATACTTAGGAGCATCTTTATTCAAAAAAATATTCGACGAAACCAATCCCATTAAATTACTCAATGGAACCCCCACACTACTCATCACTACTCTGCGTCCCTCGTGCGGGATATTATTATTATACCACGTACTCAATAGGACACTCGGAGCTGCGGTTCCCCAACACATCATAAAGGTTGCGAAATATGCGACGTGTAGTTGATTCGTTACATCGATGGATACATAGATGATGAATCCGATGAATGTGAATAGGAAACCGAGTGCGATGAAGGGACCACGTCTGCGAGTGTAGTCCGAGGAAAAAGCGAGGATGAGTAACATAACTGCGCCAGAGATGTTGGGAGCTACGGTGTATAAATTTGTTTTGATAGTGGAGTAACCCAATCGGGCGACGATTTGGGGTAAGAAGAGATTAACGCTCTGGAGAGGAACACCAAGACAGATTTCAATGGCGAGAAAGGCGTAGGTGGTGGGTTGTTTGAAGATGGCGAGGGAATCGTGGAGATGGAATTCTTCGTTTACGATGGAGGAGGAATCGACTTGGATGCGATGGTAGGCTAGGTTTCTTTCTTGTTCGGTGAGGAATTTGGCTGTCGAGGCTGAGGAGGGGAGGTAGAAGTAGGCGAAGATTGCGAAGAGGAGGGTGGCGCTTCCTTCGATTAGGAAGAGGTAGCGCCAGGGGTAGAGGGGAGTGTTGGTTATTCTGAAACAGCCGACCGCTAGGAGACCGGAGAAGGCTATTTTGATTGTTGGTTAGTTTTGTGTTGTAGGGAGGGGAGGACAGTGAAGTACCTGAAGCGATGTTGCTGGCTGCGTAGAAAATGGCGAGGCGACGAGCGAGTTCACCACGACGGTAAAAGGTGGTAAGGTAGTAAATTACCAAGGGGAAGAATGCGGATTCAGACATTCCTTATTTGTTAGTTGGTTGCGGTTCATGTGAGAATTTTTTGGTTCGAACATACCAAGAAACCATCTGAGAGTCATCATTCCACCGAAGTTCTGTACTGCGACTGTGAAAAGGGGTTAGTTTGCTGTTATTGTGGTGTTGAAAAATTCGATTTTACCTCCGAGAATAGTGAATGATCCGAAAAACATCATAAGAATAGGTAAGACTGTTGCAGGTCCATACTTCTTTCCAAGCATAGCCTATATGATGTTAGATTTCTATCAATGGATATAGAGAAATAAGATCTGATGTTGAAGTACTTTCGACTGTCCATCGGCTGCTCGAATTCCACTTAGACATTCGTAATGATACCAGAGGTGTTGAATCAAGCAATATAGATATAGAGCAAAGTACTGGAAACCCGAGAGGAGAAGATGTATAATAATAAGTAGTAAAGAATGAAGAAAAACTCACAATTGGAAGTGCGCACAAGACATATGGTATATAAAACACACTCAAGATAATATTATACTGATTATGCTTGAAACCCAAATCCTTTTCCAGACCATCCGTTTTTGCATTTCCCAAATTCCCCTTATCAAGTGAATTGAAAAGATACATGCATGCTAGAACTGGTAATAATCGAAAATCGAACTTTCGACAAAGAGCTCGTTCTGCTTGGTGATCAAAAACATATGCTGATTCTGATGTGATACCAAGTTTTGATTCAGGATCATCGATATTTTGTGTCATGCTTGGGATAACTTTGGTATCGCCATTTTTGAATTCCGAGCTTCGAGACCGAGGTTTTTGGAGAGACATCTTATTGTGAGATGAGGGTAGGATATCGGAGGAACGAAAGGAATGATCTAGCTACAACGTGCTAATGTAGAATGTAGATGATGGCAACAACGTGGGATAGAAATGAAAGTGAAGCTACTCCTTGCCAATTATATGAAGAGGTGGAGATTGCTTCTTGATGGCAATAGCGAGCAAATAGAGATTGCAATGAAAAGATGAAAAAGATTGAAAAGACTTCAACACAAGAACTCGACATCCTACCTACCTACATGTTATATATGATTCACACGATAATAGCAAAGAAAAAAGTATAATTTTTTTTATCCCTTATCAAGAAGACTTTCTCCGATATTATTACTTTTCCACATCTAACATCAACATAAAGTTCTACCCCCGCCACTAGACGTATAGAAGACGAACGCTGCTTATCGGAAGCCTTATCAACCCATGCGTCCGATTCTTTTTTGAAATGTAGAAAGATTCCTTGAAATAACCAATAAGAGTTATCAAAAGCCATGGAAGATTGCGGAGGTACGAATGGAAGGATCGTTTATCTAAGCGTTGGCGTGTTTTGAGTTGTATTTTTACGGAGCCACCCCGCGTATTTTGATACGACTTCGGGAGATAAGGTGCAGATGAAATGAAGCTATCAGGTGAAGAATCGTGTAAGTTGTTGATCTTTTTGATAAGGCTATCTGTTTGGTGATCATGTGATATGCTTATAGTAAGGGATCATGAAATGTTAAGGTATTTATTCAATCTGTTCGCATTAGAGTTCTCTTTTGAGAAGAATGATGAAGTGATGAAGTGATGAAGTGATGGAGTGATGAAGTGATGAAGTGATGGAGTGATGAAGTGATGAAGTGATGAAGTGTCGGGTATTTGAAGAAGAAAGGGATGTATGTATACATCCACCTTTGTTGCTGTTAAGTAAAGTAGTGGTAGATATGATAGAGAAATATTTGAATCCATAGGAGATTGAAGTACATCTTGGCGGATTTGATGACAAAGCAAAGAAGAGATAATTCGATCGGAGAAAAGAAAAGAAAAGTTCCGAGAAAATGAACATGAGACATTCCAGTGGTACACGTGATGCATGCATGTTCAAATGACGTCATTTAGCCTCGGATTATCTGCATCCTGACCTGGGTCGTTGAGTGTGTTGACCACGGCAGGGCTGGCTGAGGAATTGGAATTGGAGAGAAAGAAAAGTACAAAGCTCGAATGATTTCACCATGAAGCGGAATGATAAACTGACCATTAGTCGAACCACTTTGAAAGAAATCCCTTTCATATTAATATGGGGAATCAATCTCATGTAATGGAATACCAAAAAATATAAAAAAAATATAAAAAATATGATAGATTAAAATAAATATGAGAAAGTTGAAGGCTTTGCGGTGTTGAGGTTCTAGGCTTTTAGATCATCGGATTTGCAAAATGAGGGTTTCGGATTATTTGGGCAGGTGATGCTTATGGCTTATGGGAGATTTTTCATTAAATTAATCAACTACTAATCATTTTTCTATTTACTAGGCACCTAGCTATGATTTGACTCAGCCTCCCTTCAAAGTTTCTAATTTATATTAGTGGCTGTACTAATACTCTCGCCTCCATACCAATCCTTCGATCTGATATTCTATGTTTGGTCTTTGAAAGGGGTTTGACATCCTGGGGTTATAGTAATAAAGTAGATATGAAGAAATGACGTAGATAACAAAGAAAGAAAGCCTTTGTAACCAGGACAACGTTTAAACTCGCAAAACCTCTTTTCTTCAAGAAATAAGAGAGGGGCCGGCGGATATGAAGAAATGCTATTGTACTGTATTGCTTACTGCTGTGATTTAGAATGTTGTAAGCATTTATCGGTTGTGTACCTGGCTCTAGATGTGGCCATTCAATCTGTTGTACATCTGTTGTACATCAGTACGTACATCTTCACTTATTTTTACAGCTTGTATAACCTCTACGTACAAAATATCTGTTCATCCCAAACTCAAAAGAATTTAGATTCATGTTATATCTACCTCCAGTTTAGATGAAACTTATAGTTGTTAGATGGATACTAGGTAGATAATTAATTATTAAAGATTCTTATCTCTTTTTGCTTGATATTCTATAGAGATGACGATGCGAAGAATCATCAAGATATATACTCCGTATATACTAGACTAAGTAGATATAATAGAGTTAGAATAAATTCAACAATTGATCTAAATATAAAAGTAGTCGAATGAATAAAACAATTAACAAGCCACTCATTAGAGTAAAATGATCTATGATGAAATACTTTATATAAACTTTCTAGTAATCTAACAATCAATATCTGTAATCCTGCACTGCAGTCAGTCCAATCCTGCATTTCTTACCTGCATAAACCCCTCCAGAAGTTTTTATGAACTTTTGACAAATACTACCCTACCTTACTTCAACCTATTCACCTACAAAACAATATTACAATAATTAAGGAATATATACCTATATACTATATAGATGACATTTCTTAAACAACAATAAACAATAAATTTCTATTAATTCATTTTCTTTCCCTTTCTCTTGATTCTTTGACTTGGTCTTGAACAAATAAATGCAACTTCAACGGAAAACTACCCGACCCTTTTTTTTTTTTTTCTCGAATGATCTACAATAAATAACATCATCATCAAAAACGTTCCGTCACCTCAACCAACTGCTTATCATTTCTTACCCATGCAGGTCCAATATTGGATCCTCATCTATTCCGCATACGCAGCATAAAATTGCAGATCTTCTTGACCAACCTTTCCCTACCAAAGAAAAGGAACAACAAAGAAGAAATTGAAAAGCAACTTACGCAATACTTAGAACGAACAATTCAACAATTCACGCTCCACTTTATCCACTTAACAACTCGATGACAGCGCCCCTCTAAAAAAAAAAGAGCCCTGAATCTTGATCTCTCAGCCTTCTTTCTTTCCCTCTTTAAACTTTATCCTATTATCTCCGTCTCAAATTCATTATCAAATCCTAGACAATCTATTTCTTCCTGCGGTATTTCAAGTCACGAGTTACTCAAAGTTCAAGTAAGGATCAATCATTGGAAAGAAGGAAAGCATTTGAGAATCATCGAGAACCTTTCTCTCTATCCAACCTTTTATATTTTAATCCATCAGTTTGTCATTTTGCGAAGTCAACAGCGATCCACCTTCGAGCGGACGATTTACCAGGACCACCATCTCCCTGCCGTATCAAATTCGACAACCATAACCTCATTTCAATACCGGATTCGACTCTTTGTCGCGATAATCAGAAACCATGGCGAATACTTCTGATAGATAGCATACGTTTGGATGTTTGGGAGACAGAGTCATTCACGGAAGGGATACATAACATCACAAAAACGAAAGGATAAAAGCTTTGCGCATCAATCCAAATGTTTGTCAAAGCCGCACCTAGACCTTCACCAAGGTCTTCTCATTCACACTCTCATTCGCAATCACACAGAACTTCTACAAACCCATCCTCTACTACTCCAATAATGAGTCCTGCAGGGAGAGTACCCGCATCCGGAGGGCAAACTGTCCGGTCCCCAGGTATTAAAACCGAACAAGTTCGAAGTCCAAGTCCAAATTATTTCGGACTAGTGGTTGAACCATCAAGTAACCCTAGAGACTCTGACGCCGTTCCCAAAGCTAATTGGAGCCCTACCACGTCTTCCATAGTTAGTCTAATATCCTAATTATACCCCTAGTGAAATCATTCTAACTTTGGATCTTTTAGTTCTCATTTGGTGGCGGCACACCAGAACACATACCCATAAACTCGAATCCTGCCTATGAGGCTTTCAAAAAGCAATCAGAATCCATTAACGGGTTCAATCTTAGTCATGGGGGTCTAGCGAACTTCTCAATGTCGCCAGGTCCTTCCCTACTACGCGCAAAGAATGAGAGAAAGACATCAAAACTCGATAGACATGATAATCCTCCATCCCCTAGATCTGTTCCAAGGAATAGGAATGCACCTTCGTTAGACGGTGATATTGGTAATGGACCAGGCTCAGCATATGTATCTTCCCCAGAGCGCGCATCTACTTCATCCTCAAACGCTCCTTCATTTTTCGATCAACCCCGTCAGATGTCACCCGCCAGTTTTCATTCTTCAATGCCAGCTGTTCAGAGAAATACCCTCTCACATCTAGACGAAAGACATCCTAGACTTTCTCTACCCCAAAATAAAGTAGATCCTCCATCTCCAAGACCACAACAGCGAGGTCAACATCAGCGAGCGGAAACACTACCATCGAATTTAGAAGATGGACCAGCCATGATTACCCCAGTACAGTTGAAGGAAATGATGGATCGCTTTCCCTCAATAGAAGTATTGTTACTCGATTGCCGAACTTTCAGCATCTTCTCACAATCAAGGATTGGGAATGCCCTGAACTTGTGCATACCTACAACCTTGTTGAAGCGACCTTCATTCAATCTTCAAAAACTTCAAGATACTTTCACAAATGAGGAGGATAAAACTAGATTCTCAAAATGGAAGCAGGCTAGATATATTGTTGCTTATGATAATAGATCTTCAGATAAGAAAGATGCAGCATTGGCTATTAATACATTGAAAAAGTTTAGCAATGAAGGTTGGAATGGAGCGAGATATATATTGAAAGGTGGATTTGATGCCTATGCTCAAAATTTTCCAAAATCCATTGACCGGGGTTCAACACAATCATCACAGCCATCCCGAATTAATCTTACACTTGGAACAACATTACCAGGAGTTGCACCAGTAGCTGGTGGATGTGCTATGCCAGCAACAAAGAATGCAGCAAATCCATTTTTTGGTAACATCCGACAAAATCAAGATCTAATAGATGGTGTTGGTCAAAGAGATATTGCGGTTCCTGAGATCTTAACACGAGATGCATCTGTGATGAGTATCGTTCCTAGATGGTTATCAAAGGCTGCAAAGAAAGAGGATCATGGCAAGATTGTTTCAGACAGATTTCTTCACATTGAGCAAGCAGAATTAGCAAGGATGACAAAGGCATTAAATCAAGGGGTTAGGTATGGAAATGGGCCAGATGTTAATTCTAATGATGTTCAAATTGCTGGTGTTGAGAAGGGCAGCAAAAACAGATACAACAATATTTGGCCATTTGAACATGCCAGAGTTAAACTAGAAGGTCGTACGGAAGGCATGTGTGATTATGTTAATGCAAGTCATATCAAGGCATCAAGGAGTAATAAACGTTATATTGCTTCGCAAGGACCTTTGCCTGCAACCTTCGAGGTCAGTATTATCATTACACCTTCTATTGCTTTTGTTATTGACACAAACCTTAGGATTTCTGGAGTGTAATCTGGGACCAGGATGTACGAGTCATTGTCATGTTAACAGCAGAGGCAGAAGGTGGACAATTGAAATGTGACTCGTATTGGTCTAGCCATGAATATGGTCACCTCAAGCTCAAGTTGTTATCAGAAAAGAAACTATACCTTGAATCCAACAAAAGTCGAAACTCTACAGACCGACCAGATTCTGGACGAAAGCGCGCAAGCACTAGTACACAAAATACTCCTCCTTCTCCTACAACAGAAGATCATGTCATCGTACGAACATTTACGCTTTCCCATGCCGCTCATCCTTTCACACCAATGCGAGAAATTACCCAAGTACATTATTCTTCCTGGCCGGATTTTGCTTCCCCTGCAAAACCTAGTCATCTTCTAGCCCTCATCCATCTCGCCAATTCCATGCAACGCGCATCCTCATCCGCTACCGAAACTCCTCGTCTAAGTGATCCAGAACCAGAAATTACTCGACCAATGCTCGTCCATTGCAGTGCAGGCTGTGGCCGAACGGGTACATTTTGCACCATTGATTCCGTCATCGATATGTTGAAGCGGCAACACAAAGAACAAAAACACGGCACCACACCCATGGAATTCGATTCTACAAATGATGGTGGTTACTTGGGACATGGAAAGAAAAATACACAAGCGGATATGGGTTGGGTCTTTGATCAGGATACGGATTTGGTGGAGAAGACGGTGGAGGATTTTAGGGGTCAGAGAATTAGTATGGTGCAGAATTTGTTGCAGTTTGTTCTTTGTTATGAAACGGTGCTGGAATGGATTGCGCAGCAGGTGGGGAATAATAGTTGGGGAGGTGGAAATGGGAATGGAAGTGCAGGGTCTAGGGGAAATGGAATCAGAGATAGAAGTGATAGTATGGGTGAAGCTCAATATTAGCGTTTTAAGCGTGGGGAGTTGAGACTTAATTTATAAATGGTTAATTCACTTACTTATCTCTTTTATATATATCTCGAATTTTTTTCCCGTGAGAGTCATTCATTCATATGTTTCTTTTTCATCTATCTCTATTTCTTGATTCTTATAAACTATATCTCTTTTTATCTTATAAATGATATTATTTTTATTTTTATATTTTATGTTTGTATAATTATATGCTGTTTTGAATTTTTATATTGGATTGGATTGGATTGGATTGGATTGGATTGGATTGGATTGGATTGGATTGGATTGGATTGGATTGGATTGGTATAGTATGGAATGGAATATATGGGAAATATGGGAGATGTAGGAGATGTAGGAGATGTAGGAGATGTAGGAGATGTAGGAGATGTAGGAGATGTTGATTGTTAAGTATTAGATATTAAATGGTGGATCATGGGGATTGGGGAAGGGGGAAGATACGATAAGATCTTAGTATAGATAATTATTGAAATTGGAAATGAGTTGTATGGAAATCTTCCGAATTCTGAGTGCCATTTCCGTGTGAGACTTGCTTTGTGTGAACTTTGAGCTAGAATACATAGCTAGAAAGTTGAAACCAGGTCAGATAGCCAGTACTGCTAACCTGAAAAGTACGTACTATTTATTAGTCAATACGAAATATTAATTGATGAGCTACTCCATTGATTAATAGGAATTAGTTGGTGGTGGTCTTTGGAGCCCTGATGATTATAGGATACTCTTCAAAGGAATGAACAATTCATTGATCAACATGATGTCCTCTTGGTTAATACAAAAGGTTGAAATGGAATCCTAGTAAGAGAGAGGTATCGAGATCTTTTTTTATCCATATTAACCTTGTTAATAAATCGACAGATGGGTGGTGGCTACAATGAAGAGTAGTGATGTTATAGTGGCTGGTAGTTTAAAGTGATATGCACATGGGGCTCAAATGCAGCGTATTCAAACTCCCCTTTTCTCGTAAGCCCAGGGAGAAATTAACATATGCTATTGATTTCCCACTTATTCTCTCCTCTTCTCTTCTTCCAAAAAGTTGTATATACTTATCCTCCTGATTGAAGGATATAGTAAAATTATTTCGTTTCTCAATGTGACTTTTTGTTGAAGGGACAATGTATTTCAAATAATCGAGAAACAAGCTGAAATGGCGGTATATCATATGATATCTTACCATATTATGACAAATTTCATTTATCCTCTGTTCGTTTCTTCGATGCCTCAAAGAACTCTCTCCTCTTTTTTGATCGAGGAGACTCGGTGGAGGGGAGGGGAGTTTGAATAAGCTGCGGATCAAATGTAAATGGGTTCTTCCAAAACAATTTCTCCATCTCCCGGTCATGGCTACGTACGAAACTGAGTGACTCGCCGCTCCCAGAGCCCCAATTTTTGGGTACTTTTGGTCGTCCTAAAACATAGCACTTAACATTACAATATCTGAACATGATCACAGATTGAAAGCGTGGCATATCGTGAAGTACGGTCTGTACCCACGGATGTGCCTTGTTGAATGCGTGCTCCGGCATACGTATCTGCCATGGATGAAGACCTGTAACCAGATCTCCATTTCGATCAATTTTAGGCCCTGTAAACACATCTTCAGGTGAATCAATCGTATGCAGTGTGCCCTCGTGAAACTTTCTGATCCAGTTTTTCCAAAGCCATCTTAGCTCAATCTCCTCATGCCATCTGCTAACACGTGATTCGAAGTTATCGGGGGTAAGAATCATCTCTTCAAATATCTCCTCCGGCTCGGAATCCTTCAATCTAGGTTCATCGCGGAAAGTAGTCCACCACAACTTATACATACGATGAATGGTCTCTCGGTCAGAGGTGTTAACGAGCTGAATGGGTGTTGCTAGACTACCAAAAAGCCCCGAGTCAACAACTCGGGTATCGGTGGTGTGGATATTGATGATTAAGATGCAGACCTTGAACCTATTCAAACATTCAAGTGGGAGGAGTTTCTGGCTCCAGTGTGTATATTGTAGGTCACGCGGGTGACCGTTCATGTTTGGATACTCTTTTTCGAACGACAGCAGTTGATCTGCCCTGATCGAGCCGCCCTGGGCAATTCGAGCATGGGCAATAAGCACTGGAATAGGGTTGTGTTCCGAGTCAAATAGACCGGTATAGCTGTCATCCCAGTTGAGGTGTACAGTATCTGTTTTGGGGCAAAACCATGGATTGTCAATTTCGTTGACCACGTGCTCATCGCCCTCGTCAAAGTCTGGCAACTCTGGCAATCCCCTTGCTTTGAATCGATCATGTATATCTGAGAGAAATCCACCTTCTGTGAAAGCTACATCGCGAGACTCGCGGCATACTTGGCTGATAGATGGCGGTCTTGCGTTTACAATGGACGTTATTGACGCGGAGCATGTCGTTCCGATCACATGTGCGTGAGGCAGATCGAATTCGAAGACGCGACCTTCTGGCATACAGAAACTCCAAATCTTGCGTCGTAGCTCCGATGGTAAAGTTGGGAAATTGGTAAATTCGGTTGCCATTGTTATTGTCTGAATTGAAACTTAGAATGAGAGCTTTTCATTGAGAGGGCGGTCGAGAGGAGAGTTGATCCCTGATTCTGAAACCTGTAGGTATCAACTATGGAGAGAATATAGAAGTAAAAAAAGAGAAGATTGGATAGCAAAATCTAGAGGGTAATGAGCTTCATATACACAAATGAGGTTGGATGTAATGACATTAGCGTTCGCAGGGCCCCCTAGAGAAATCGAATCACGTGAATTGAAATATCAATATCATTGGCTGTGACGGATCCCACATGCATGCAGGGTCAAGTACATACTGCAGTACAATGTACTAGCCATATTAGGTTACTCATATAAAAGCTTACCTGACTTCTATTTCGAATGGCTTCAGAGACATTTAAGATATATCACTACGTATACACAAGTCGCACAATAGATATAATTACACTATATTGTCCCGTATCCCATTATATATATATTATTTGCTTGAGAATGATACATCACGTTCCTTTATACCTCCACACTTTGTCCTTCCCGAAATCTACACCCACGGCCCAAATTGATTCTGTACCCTCAACAACTGGCAGCTGGTAGACTTAGGTCGCTTGTCCATTTGTCCAAACTGCTGACAACAGGGCTTTTTCACCGACCTGTTGGACCCGACGGTTTGGTAAATGAGTACGTCCCATATCAAAGACTTGAAGTGCAGCGCTTATAGATGAGACATTGAGAGATGAGAGGTAGGATCATTTAATATAATTACAACATTTCGATTGGTCGAATTTGCGATGAGCCGCCACGTGCGCCTGTTTACCATGCGGGTGATTGAAGTTAGCTTCGGCTGCTCCAATGCCAAGATTAAGCTTATCCCAAAGCTTATCCCAATTCCCATTATTATTATTATTATTATCACAACATTTCGATTAGTCACAAAGGTATGAAGATCCGCCTATTTATTACCATGCACTGATTTTTTTCCCCCATGCAGGTGAGAAACTGGTGGTTAGCTTCCGCTACTCCACTGCCAAGATTAAGCTTAACCCAATATCAATTCATTACAACATTTGGATTGATCGATTTTCGAAGAGCGGCTGTTTAATGCTAAGCTTATCTGTATCAAGAGTTACACCCGCGCGCATTACTTAAGCCGCGCGTCTTCCATTGTTATTGGTAAGACATGTTGATTGGCCAGATATTTACGAAGTGCTGTATGTTTACTACTAAGATGAAGCCTATCTCGATGTCGAAAAAAATCCCTCCTCCAACAATACACATCTAATGCTGCCTATTTCCATACCGCGGATACTTCGCAGCCTCTTGTCTCGACTTTTGAAGGTCCAGCCTCGGCTGCCGACTGGGTCGATATAAAATCGGCAGCGGGTTGCTTTTTAATCCCGGATTGGTCGTCTCTTGGAGCCGACGCCGCTGTTCAGCTTGAAGGTGGTGTTGCAGATGGTTTGTTTAACTGGGCGGCCTGGCCTTACAATGGTGAAAGAATGAACACTTATATAGATGCATCTTATTTGCAATACCTTGGTAACTATCTTCTTTTCCACCATAGAATTGTTTGACTTGCTAACATGCTATCACTTGAAAGGCAAAAAGCCTTATATGATGCCTGCATCCCCGTGGTTCTACACAAACTTACCTGGATTTGACAAAAAATGGGTTTGGCCAGATATCTCTATGAGTATGTGGAATGATCGCTGGACCGAGATTTTGTTGCAGAAACCGGACTATGTCGAGATTATTAGTTGGAACGATTTTGGAGAGGTATTTAGCTAACAACCCCTCCTTTCATCTCCATCGGCCCCTTTGACCAGTCTAACAAAAATTGTCTAGTCGCACTACATCAGTGATGCACGTTCATCGCCTCCTTTTGAGGATGGAGACGATACCTTTGACTATGTAACTGGCATGGATCATCTTGCATGGACTTACCCATTAGCTGTATGAACTGATCAATATAAGACCGGAAAAGTAATTATTATAGAAGAGAGTTTTGTTCTTGAATATAGTAAATGTTAACCAGCCTTTTCTGTAATGTCTATTAATCATCGAATCCACAGTGCTTCATTCTCCAAACGACTGCAGTGATGGCAATACAACAATGAACACAGCAATCAGTTTCAAATTGAGGATATTCCTGCCGATGTAATGATATACAAGTATATTGGTTTCACCGCCACTCTTGGTTCCATGGCCAATGTGACGATTCATGTGGGCAGCCAAGTTGCGGCGGCAGCCTAGCAAACTGTACCTGCTAGAGAAGTTGGAGTCTATCATGGCTCGCTTCTTGTAACTAGCACTGGAGCTGTTTCAGCCGACTTAGTTCAGGATGGAGTTGTAATTCTCACTATCACTGGGGAGTCTATTGGTGGCTGTGGCCCGGATGGATACGCCAACTTCAATCCCTGGGTTGGTGGTGATTTCGTACCCGGAAAGATATCCGTCGAGACGCCTCATGATCTTTCAGACCTTGTTTGCATAGAAGGAACGGGTGCCACGGATTTTGCTGAGATGTGTGCTGTGGTCTGCGCATATGGATACTGTCCTATTGGCGGTAAGTTAGCCACCGGCGTTCCTTCTCTATCTTGTATCTGGCATGTACTAATTTGAACAGCATGTTATTGTACTGCTCTAGGATTGCAAAAGGACTACCCAACAAACACAGGAGGCGTTGGATATGCTCTTAGCGACTCCAATTATGTTGGTTTGTGCCAGTGGACTGTAAGCAATATTTCTATCCTGTCACCTTGTCTTAATTTGGATTACGCCTTACATGGAACTCCCCCTTGCACTGTAATTCTCCTATCATTTTGAATAAGCACTGATTTTGAAACTTGCACAGTATCTATATGGATGGACATTCCCAAAATGGTGTTCCACAACTCTACAAGTTACCACTATACCCAACCCGTCTCCATTTTTACCTGAAGCATGTACGGGTGGAGAGCGGGCACTAGCTTTGGATGGATTGGATGAACTCTGCTCTTTTACCTGCAGACTTGGATACTGTCCCATACATCTCTGTCTGTGCACATCCTTTGGAGCATTGGTCTTACCAGATGGAGTCGACATTCCTGACGTTGTCTCTTTTGTCGCTGACCCAAGCGATCGGGATCAGATTGACCTCTGCTCTTTTGCCTGTGAAACCGGTGGATACTGTGCTTGCGAAACTTCCGATGGTCCGCCTCCCTGCGACTTCAGCCTTACTTTCACAGATATGGACGCCTTGTACGCCGCCTCTGGCAATTATCCCACTTATTGCAATACGATATATATACTAGATGTTCTGCATAACAACGTTACAGGCGAACTGGCAGAATACAATGACGCAAACGATGGCTACGACGCTCTCTTCGGATACTACCAAACATACATCAAAGATGAGATTCCATTGCTGCTAGATGCCTTCATGGGTTGGAGCACTACGAAAAATGTATGGGATGCGACAGCACCGGGAAATAAATATTTCGAATGCACATATTACGACTTTTCCGAAGGCACGGGGGTGAATGGCACAACTCAAGCATGTCCAGTGGCGCGAGGTGTCAACGACTTCTATATTTACTACACAATCACCAACTCTACTGGGTTCTACGCTGATCTGCAGGAGAATTACGGCATAGAAGCAGACTGGGTCGTCTTGACTGAGGTAGACTGGAACTCTTCAAACTGCATTCCTGTCGATGGACTTGAAGAACTAGTGGTTGTTCCATGCGTAACGCATCTCGAAAAATGGTTCGGTTACCCACAAATGGCAGATAGCATCACCATCACAAACCCCAAGGATTTATTCACCAAGGCGGGACCCGCCATGGACCAGCTACCATTGGACATAGCCGCCACCCGTCTGGATATGATACTCGGACAATGGAATGGCTCTGGAACCGATGTGATTGAATCATATGCCATGCCCGTGGCCATGGCTTCACAAGCCATCCAATCTATGGACCAGGTGAAAGTCTTAGGCGAAACAGAGAAAGAGGAAGAGAAAAAGAGACTCATTTTGCTTGTTTTGACCGCTGTGTTAGGTGTGGTGCCATTTGTTGGAGAAGCCGGTGCCGCGCTTGCGGGGTTGACGGCTCTTGCACGTTCTATTGCGATAGCTGGAGAAGCGGCAAATGCAGCCCTCTCTATCTATAGCGTTGTTGAGGATCCGTCTAGTGCTCCCATGACAGCCCTCGGTCTCTTATTTGGTCTTGGTGGGTTGGCAGCTGCCCCGAGAGATGCTGAAGGCTTGAGTGAAGTTGCAGCTTTGCGAAAAGAGATGAAGGCTGATGATGTGGCCGCAATGGGTGCTACGGTTGATGATCAAGCTTTCATGGTCCAGAAGATTATTAGGGCGTGTGTTCTTTAGATGCTGATAAATGGTACAATGGGTACGTTATTGTTGTATATATATATTTCCCAAAACCCGTTTCTTGATTAACAGGTGTTTAATGGGTGTTGTCGGCTATATAGTTGGCCTATTTTGTTGTATGATCGAAAAAAACTTCAGATAGATGATAATTGATACGAAGGGAGGTGTTCGATTTCTTGAGTTTCAATGTATGAGTATGAGTATGAAGAGAAATAGAATGACCAGGTGTTTCGCATAACGGTGTGTAAGAGATCTTATGAGAAACGGAGCTGAAATAGAAGCCGCAATATCAACAAATAATACCGAAGGAAACATTGTAGTTGACGACGTCTCCATTCTGAAAGTCATCGTCGCTTTTTCCGCGGGACGAAGCGAGAAAACCTCAGAATGCGATGTCTCCATACTTTACACTTCATTCAATCCTTACTGGAATTTGAGCTTAGATTATCAATGCGAGAGCCAACTGCAATCATGACCAAGAACGGCGACGGTATCGAATCAAGATCTACTATTTACGCCACTCCATATAATACTACGTCCCATCCATATCACTTGAGCCACTCGTCACTTCATCAGAATTCACAATATTCACAAGATCTATACGATTCACACTAGTAATTTCGCAATGCCTCCCTTCCAGAGAACCAATTACATGCCAATTTTTTCTTCCGACCACATCTTCAATTTCATCTCCCGCTCGAAAAAGATTCATACCCCAAGAATGTACCAGCCCACCAATATTTTCATTATCATTCAATGCCGTTTCATATATATGATCGTTCTGTTTCTGTCAATGCTTCGTGATATCCATACACGATCGTCCTCATCACCAACCGAGAGATCATGCGCATAGATCTAAGTTTTCATTGAATTTTCCATCTAAAGACTAAATATTATGCAAGCTTGAAGTTTGGGATTTATTGTTTGTAAATTGTATTGTTCTTATTCTAGACTATTCTAGATGTTCCAATTATCTAGAGTGTTTAGATGATCTATGTAAGATCTAAGCTACGCTATGTAAAATGTTATGTAAATGTATAGAGAGGAGGTGTATCCCAAATCCATTATCTCAAATATTCACCCCCGAGAAATTCCACTCAAAGTGTCGAACCAAAGTATCCTAACCCTATGTGATAGCGCTGCAAAAGGGATCTCACATAGGAGACACTTTGCATGAATGCTATTTATTGAAGGTTCTAAACTAAGGAAGGGAGAAGAAGAAGAAGAAGCTGAATTTTCTTCAGTAAGAGTAATATACATGGTGGGAAGAACAAGAGAGGGTCTAATCCCGATTAGGAGTGAAGTGTGCAAAAGGAGAGTGAATGAGTAAGGTATGAAACAGGAAGTGATTCATGTGACAACCCACCAGGGCTGTATATGTTGTGTGTACATCAGAAGAAGAATGGGTTCTTTTGTTATTGATAGGAGGGTCATTTGTTTTGAATTTTGGTAAATTGTCATTATATTAGATTATATAATATATTGATTATATAATCAGGATTTTCGAATAATATTCAATCCTTATCAAATATATAATCTTATATACTATATACTTATGAATATTATAATATCTAAAATATTTTATAAAATAATTATTCTACTCTGTAGAACTTTAATAAAATAACTTTTCGATTGAATTTACCCTGGGTTACCCTGGGTATACCCCACCTTTTGCCCAGCCCTGGTTGTGAGTGAGTCGAGGTCTTCGCCCCCTCCCCACAAGAAAAACAGGAAGAAGTTAGGAGCTAAGATGTTAGACTGCACTTAAGTGAGAATCAGAACGAAAAGTAAATATGCCAAGTAGACATACCAATGAAATAAAGACTCTTTCCAGAGCGAGATACACACTCACAGGATGAAATTCGACTCATCCGATAAACAATCTAGCGCAAAATACCATAACAAAATGAAGAACAATAAAACTATACACATCAAATATACATCCTCGCCCCTAACCTTCGAGTCTCGAGCCCAGCTGGCCATGGCCTCACATAGCCACTTATCCATTATCCACCCACTATTCATAAAAACCAAACTTAGCGTATAGGTACAACAGGTACTAGAAACTCCGCTCTCTTATATCCAAATCCCCGAGTTCCTTCCAAATCAATTGCAAATAACAAGAATTTAGTGAGGTTGACGACTACTAATTCCGCTGTCTGCTCAAGACCAGCGTCGGTATGATTGCACTGTGGTAAGCCTTACATTCATTAATAATAAAATTCTACGTATTATCACTGAATGAGATACGAGGAGTTATATTCATACCGGTACGGTGGGATACCAAATTGGCTATCCAATAGATCCCCCCATCATGTGATTCAACTCTTTGTATACTTCAAATATACAATATAACTTAAAATAAAATAAGATAAGTATCTAACTATGTACCAAGTATTTAGTTCTCGAATACGATATTGAATATTGAATATTCCTTAGATGATGTGATTGAGCTAGTGCCAGGATATGAAGGAAAGGAGGCACGAAGGAAAGAAGGAAAGAGATCCAACGGTCCTTGATTCCGAAATTTGGAATATATGTTGTTAAGCTTACATGTTAGGGTTCTATGCATCGGGGAATTTACTTTATAAATTGGTGGGTGGGTGGGTTACATTGCATGAGGGTGGATGAAAGAAAGAATGAATGATCTGGGGTACATAGGCTAAATGGAATCATGTAAACTTCCGCATCTGACACGAATAAAGTAACATTGATACCAAACAGTAAAATTAGGAAAAAGAAGAAGGAAAAGAAAGGATGTGTTTCTAGATTATCGATCGGAGGAAGTATGTACAATGTAACCGGAGCACAACGATGAATTTCCACACACACTTTCTTCTCCATTCATGCCTCTGATTCATGCACTCCATTCCATGCATTCCATCCCTCTACAATCCCCCTCTCTCCCCTTCTAACCTCACAAACACTACAAAAAATCACATTAGTCCCAAATCATACAATGCCCTGGAAAGCTCCCCATAATAAGATTACAAAATACATACCTGCCAATAATACGAATTCCCCACCGTACACTTATAAGACGCTGCACAAGCACCTCCAGTCGTGTAATCAAAATTTGAGCCTCCACACTGCGCAAATCGAGGTAATGCTTTTAAAGTAGGTAATGCGAGGATTTTCTGACTTGCATGTTCGGCCGCTATGACGATTAGGGAACTAGGGTTTGTGGAGGGCATACCCGGGAAGATGGATGCGTCTGGAATTATTAGTATATGATTATTTCGGAAGGGATATTAAAGGATGAGGGCTTGAAGAAAAGATGAATTAAATGAAACGGTAGAAAAAAATACATACCAACAACATGAATATTATCAGTTCCATAAACAAGCGCATTTAAATCAACCACCGAAGTCCCACCAAGCAGTCCCGAATCTGTCCCCATTTTCGCAGTTCCTAACCAATGATTCGAACGTCTCGCTCCAATATTTCCATACGTAAGCGGTACACTGGCCACATATTGTGCACCTGTCGTTCCAGGCGGCGGATAAATAAACGTTAGATTTTTAACCGTCGATAGGGCTGCGACCATGTGATCGATAGCTGTGGCGACTGCAGCAAGATCATATTTGTTTCCCCATGGCATGGTAGAGACGGACATGGTGAGACCTTTACTTATTGTTGTTCGTCCTCGAGGACCCACTTGACCGCGTCCGAGGTAGGAGGAGAGGGTCATGGCGTTGGGTGTATCACCCTCGACTCGTGAGGTCCATTGGATGGCGCGGGGAATGCCATCGCCGGGAGTGATTTGCTCCCAGAACATGGGGCCTATGTCCGGGGCTGCTTGGGCGAGGGGTCCAATGCGTTTGGTTAGGTAGGAGGTGGCATCTGTGGTGATCGGGGTATTCCATGCTGCTACCCAATCGTAGTAGGATATATTAGGATGAGAGATTTGTGTGTCGGTGTTAAGGTGGTCGTCGAGATTGTAGCCGACAGGGAGATTATACCAGTAGCTTGAATTAATCATTGTTGGGCCGTCGGTGGAGGAAAGAACTACGTTTAGTTGATCTGTGGGACCGATTCCACTTCTGAAAAGGAGTTTGGGAGTTCCAAAAGTACCCGCTGCTACTATTACTCGACCTGTGACTGCTGTCAGATTAATTACTCCTTGTCGACCTCCATTATTTGTAGCTTCAACCAATAAACCTGTTGCATGTCCTCCATCACGAATGATTCTCTTCACACTAGTGTTAAGCCACATATGGAAGTTGGAGCGCTTGTTTGCATCCACCAAATAGGTTGCTAATGGACCACCACGCTCTCCATTGATGTACATGTATGGCGCATAGGCAAATGTTCGATTCTTTTGGGCCGGTACACTGTTCGCTGTGACATTTGTCCAGCCAGCATTTTTAAGACCGCCTGCGACAATGTTGTACCCTGACTGAAGGTATAATTTACCATCCATCGAAGGATGATCCGTGCCGGGAATTGTGCTGAAGACTCTCGAGGTAGCGGCTGCTACATCTTTTGATTGCCATCCAGGAGGAAAATTGTAATCCCAATCTGATGGATCTGGATTCCACCATAGACCTGCATTGACAGCAGTACCTCCACCCAAAACGCATCCAGCCATTTGATCGACATCATCACAAGCGACACCAACACTTCCACCATGCCAGATCCTGTTACATTCTCCTGGAATATCAAACCAAGTGAGATTACTTCCAGAAAGCCAGCCACTTTCAGGTCGAATGGCTAGACATTGTTAGCGGGTGCAGTTTATGGTAATTATAGTACTTACTTCCACCCCATCTAGCCGAAGAGGCAACTCCCTTTTCTATCAAGAGCACAGACTTTCCACTTTGGGCGAGTTTGTCTGCCATCGGAACTCCTCCAGCCTGGAGTAGATGAAAATTTAGTATTCCGATTCTAAAAATTAAGGATATAAAATCAATATCATGACTTGAGAGGACAGCCTAGGAGCCCACAAAGAAGTGAGGTCCTATGATATCCCTCTCCTCCATGACAAGTAACGACCATAAGAAAGAAATTGTACGTACCCCTCCACCAACAACGATATAATCATAGGATGTGGAAGTTGGAATTGGAGATGTGGAGTAAGAAGCGGTAGCAGTGGCTGTACCGGTAGTCGCTGTGATAGTGGCAGTCATAGTAGCCCATTGCGAATAAGAGGACTGGGTTGCGGAAGCCACTTTAATAGAAAATTCTCCCATGCCATTATTGTGCTCTGTTGTCGTTAGAAAGTTTATGATGGAATAGAAAAAATAAAAGAAGGGCTGAGTGTGGCACTAGATACACACAAAGAACGTGCTTAAGCTCAAGGTATAACGAAATTACTCAAAGATCTTACGATATATGACTGCATTAGCAGGATCAGAAGGGTTATCTGGAGCTCCAATATTTTGAGCCCATCCATACTCGAAACTACCTGCCGATGTGCTAACATTGTATTCTGTTTGAGTTGGATCATCGAATTTGAAGCAATTGGTGCATTTGTAGACGAGGACCCAGTGTGTAGAATTGACAGAGGAGTAGAGTTGTGTTACACTCGCAGATCCACCATATAGTCCAGGTGTAGAATAAGAACTATTCGATATCTGTCAGCTCACAGCTATAACAATATTAGATATAGAAGAGTTGAAAAGACTTACCCGTAACGAAATGAAGTTATTATTTGACCATTGTAAGGCCAAGCAATTAGTAGTAGATGTCCTGGCATTGAAGCACTAAGCTGTTGACCGTGAACAACACCACTCCATCCTGTACCATTGGGAAGTGAACCGATCTTGTTTCAATTAGCTATTGTCATATTGTAGGGATGGACCGGACTCACAATTAAGCCAATATAGTCATAAGAGTCTGTAGTCAACGCACTAGGGGGCAATGCCATTCCGAAGGTGTAGCCTCCTTGTGAAACTAACGAGAATTCCCCATCGCCCACGATCGTGCCATTACCTTCGGTGCTTGTATAGAATGTAATGCCTGTGTTGGGCTCAGTGTAATAGCCATGAGCGGCAAAATCTTGACTTGATACCTCGCGAACAGCTAGGAGATGTTAGAATCTGCGTGGACATGATACATGTGGGACAGAACCGACCGTAAGAAGCAATGGCGATAATGCCACAAAATAAACTAGAAAGCCGCATATTGGTAACTTTCTACAGAATTCACCGAAAAATGTACATAGAACCCGTGGGAAGAGAATTTTGAAAGACGTATTCTAACATGGGCGGACAGTCCTACCTATATATGAATTCACGGGTTGGAGAAGGACATTGCCCAATCAGAAATGTCGTGATACTTGAGGGATGAATTCTAAATTATCTATTCGTGGGATAGCAAAAGAAAGGATATGCCGAAAACACAACATTAGGTCCAGATTTTGAAAGGTATCCCATTATCCGTTTGGTCGCTTGAGCAATATTTCATACTATTGTAAATTATACGGAAGATCTTGCCGGCGAACGTGATACTTAAAAGATGGAATTTATTAAATCCCAATATATTTTGCTATAGGTCGGCGCCGTAGGGACTTTCTGCCGCCATTCATCCTGGTCATCACATACTGTGAAATGACTACGAGGTAAGAGTTCTGGAATCTACTCACCGCACACCATTCGAATTCGTGACAGAATCCCTGCAAAAACCATATTTTCTCATACAAAATTAAACACCAAATAACTTTTTCAATATTAAATAAAAATATTTGAAATTTTGTAATATAATAATTAAATACAATTAAATCATAAAAAAGTTTCTATTTTATTTTTTATAATTTTTATTTAAAAATTATACTAATTGAAAATTCAAATTTTTTAAAATTTCGAATATATAATGTTTTTCTTATATAAAATAAACGAATTTTTCGAATTTTTTTGGCTTTTTTGATTTCGAATATATATAATTTCAAAACAAAAATATATAAAAATATTTTATTTAATATTTAATAAATTTCGAATAATTATCTTTATATAAATATAGATTTTAATAAATTATTTTAAATTTTCATATAAATAACAAAGATTTGGAAAATTAAAAAATCGTTAATTTTGATATGATTTCCCTTAGTGTGCGGTGAGTCCGGACCAGAACTCTTACTTTTCCGGGGAAACTGTGGGGAAGGAGGCTTGCATCTTATAGCTTGTGATATAACATGGGTATTTCAACCTCATTGCTAGGAGTAAAGAGAAGGATCGTCATAAACTGACATGCCAAGAAAGAAACAAATTATCCGTTTCGTGCACTGCATGTTGCCGGATGCTGGGGCATGAAACAACCGTAACATATTCTGTACCACTCAAACCATCCCCAGTAAATGGCATATATCGGTAACGCACAGAAATTCCGTCTATATGAGACTTCGAGTGAGTATCCGCGGTAAAGCAATTTTCAAGTGTAGGCAGGCTGTTTATATGAGAAATACTATCTTTAAAAAACAAAAAAGACCTTCGAGCGCAGCGAGCTATGGGGGTTTGGGTACTAGCCCCCATTGACAGGATTCAATCAATTAATTGAAGATGACGCTCCGCTAGCCCTCCGGGGGCCACTGCCGTGGAGGCAGAATATTTGGAAAGTATATCAGTAAACTCAAGCATTGACTGCATCGATTCTCAAATACAAATGAACAGATGAATACCTACTCTTTTACCTTGCTGAGTGAGAGATTTCTCTATGAAAGCAGCAAAAACTAATTCCGGAACTTGACAAAACCACTTGATATTCTCGTCGACGATTAGGTTCATTGCGAAGACCAGTACAGCTCGAACTTCGGATCTAAATGCTGTTATATCATCATATCGATATTTTGGAACTTACAAATATCAACAAAATGTATGATGATGATGATGATGATGTGTTTCCCCCCACAAACGATTAATCGAGGATCTTGCTGGTTTCCTTTCCCGAATACGAAATTTATCTATCGCAAGCGATTAATCATCCATTTCTTTAGAAATTGATATCAATTCAACCACTTTATATTTCTGGTTGAAAATTGGATAGATATGTTCTTTCTTCTGTTCTGTGTAGCTGTACTGGACGTTCAAAATATATAATTGGTATAAAAGATAACTTGTTATATTCAATAGAAAGCATTTCTCGATTCAATATTAATGTTTTTGCGGTTTTGGTGATTCGGGTGTACGGTGTACGGTGTACGGTGTTTTCCGGCTTTCGGCTACTTGTAATCGGAATGCCAACGGGAATAATTGGAAATAGATTTATATGATTGGTTCGATGATCAAAATAACTTACTAAGGTACATCGAGCCATCATCGCTCTGTTTCTGTTTAATGCCGAATTGAAAGATTTGGAGAAGGGCCTTGACACTAACCTGAGTTGCCTCCATTGCCAATCTCCAAAGGTCTATTATAGAAGAAACTTCTTATTAATTCTGGTGTTGCACACAACTCTTCTTCTCTCATCTTTCTTTTCATAATATTCTACACAATGTCTTCATTTGCTATGCGTAGATTCACAGCTGGTCCTTCGGTATGTTCGTTCCACTCTTTAACCTCGGGCCCCGCGTCTGTCAAGACCAAAAAAATAACAATGCTAATCTTTACCATTATGCTAGTTCTCGAGGGCATTGAAAAATCAAACCAGATCTTTCTCATCGACGAGACCTGCAGGTATATCTGCCACAGTTTTAATGTCCGGACCAATGGCTAATATCTAATCTGCAGCTCGAATTATCACACATGCGCCACTTCGAGCAAAGGAAGCCTCGCCTTTCGTGAGCAATAAATACCCCGTCGTAGTATGTATACCGAGTTACATGTGAAAGTATGCTGTGTCTGATTGTTTGGGTAGGATCACGAATATGACGCTATTGTCATTGGTGCTGGAGGAGCAGGTTTAAGAGCAGCATTCGGTCTTGCGGAGGCTGGTTTCAACACTGCGTGCATATCGAAACTTTTCCCAACTCGATCACATACGGTAGCGGCGCAAGGAGGTATTAATGCCGCCCTGGGTAATATGCACGAGGACGACTGGAGATGGCACATGTACGATACTGTTAAGGGTTCAGATTGGTTAGGAGATCAAGATGCTATTCATTATATGACAAGAGAAGCACCAGCATCTGTCATTGAGTTGGAAAACTACGGCTGCCCATTTTCAAGAACTGATGATGGCAAGATGTAAGCAGAACTGGTAGCTCATTTATGGCACTATACTAACAAAGTCTATTTAGCTATCAACGTGCCTTCGGTGGTCAATCACAAAAGTTCGGAAAGGGTGGTCAAGCATACAGATGTTGTGCAGCTGCTGACAGAACCGGACATGCACTTCTCCACACTCTATACGGTCAATCTTTAAGGCACAACACAAACTACTTCATCGAATACTTCGCACTCGACTTACTTATGGAGAATGGTGAATGTAAGGGTGTAATCGCATACAACCAAGAAGATGGTACTCTCCACAGATTCCGCGCACACAACACTGTTTTGGCCACCGGTGGTTACGGACGTGCCTACTTCAGTTGTACATCCGCACACACTTGTACTGGTGATGGAATGGCTATGGTCGCTCGTGCAGGATTACCTAACCAGGATCTGGAATTCGTTCAATTTCACCCTACCGGTATTTATGGCGCTGGTTGCTTGATCACTGAGGGTGCTCGTGGTGAGGGTGGATATCTTCTCAACTCTGAGGGTGAAAGATTTATGGAACGTTATGCACCAACTGCTAAGGATTTGGCTTCTCGTGATGTCGTTTCCAGATCAATGACCATGGAAATTAGAGACGGACGTGGTGTTGGTCCAGACAAGGATCACATCTACCTCCAACTCAGCCATCTTCCACCTGATGTTCTTCACGAACGTCTTCCAGGTATCTCCGAGACCGCATCCATTTTCTCCGGTGTCGATGTTACCAAACAACCTATCCCAGTTCTCCCAACCGTCCACTACAACATGGGTGGTATTCCAACCAAGTACACTGGTGAGGTTCTCACTGTTGATGCTGAGGGTAAGGATAAGGTTGTACCAGGTCTTTTCGCATGTGGTGAGGCTGCTTGTGTTTCCGTACATGGTGCCAACCGTCTCGGTGCCAACTCACTTCTTGATTTGATTGTTTTTGGTCGTGCAGTATCCCACACTATTCGCGATAACTTCGAGCCTGGTATGCCACACAAGGAAATCAGTGCTGATGCTGGTGCCGAATCTATCAGTGTTCTCGACCAAATCAGAACTGCCGATGGTACCAAGAGCACACACGAAATCCGTTTAGCCATGCAAAAGACCATGCAGACAGATGTCAGTGTGTTCAGAACTCAAGAGAGTTTGGATGAGGGTGTCACAAAGATCAACGCTGTCGATCAAACATTCAAGGATATCAAGACTCAAGACCGAAGTATGATCTGGAACTCGGATTTGGTTGAAACCTTGGAATTGAGAAATTTGTTGACTTGCGCGTAAGTTCTTCCTGTGCATGCCTTCAAATTTTAGAAGATCTTTATACTAACTTGACCTAGTGTTCAAACCGCCGAGGCAGCTGCCGCCAGAAAGGAATCTCGAGGAGCACATGCCCGTGAAGATTACCCAGAGAGAGATGACAAAGAATGGATGAAGCATTCTTTAACTTTCCAAAAGAAGCCCCAAGGAAAGACTGATTTGACCTACAGAGCCGTCGTTGGTCACACCCTGGATGAGAATGAGTGCAAGGCTGTCCCACCTTTCAAGCGTGTATACTAGATGTTCAAGTTTTGCACATGGAGTAATGGCTTAAGGGGCTGGTTGAAGGTTTGAAGGGGTACCTATATGACAAGCGACCGAGAAGAATAGGCGATGGCCTTCAGGCAGGAATGATCAAAGATGAAAACGGACATCACTTCAAGATCAGGAATGATCTATGAATCTTTGAGTTGAGCAGGGCATGGAATAAACTGAGTTGTAGCATAGCCGGTTGGGAAATGCGGTGGTATGATATCAGTTGTTTGCGGGTTTTTTCAGCGTGCCATTTGTAGTACCCGTATATAAGGTGTTGTTGCCGTTGAATAAAATATCTTTATATGAATTTGATACGATTACTCACGTGCTGGTGGTAAATCTGTCTAGGCATGTGATGTTTCACATGAAAGACCTATATGCAATTGATATGTCAAAATGCAGAGCATCGGGGTGTTGGGTGCGCGTCGGAAATACAAGCTCACTCTGCCTCATTCGGGAAAGGCATGATAGAAATTAATAACCTATTAGCCATTCTGAGGTATCCAGGGATTGTGATATTGCAATACTTGTATTGATGAATGAATGTTTAAAAAGTTCTATAACTTCAATTTTAGTTCTTAGTGAGCCGTCACATGTCAGGTGGCGAACGGAAAGAATCTGGAACTAAGCTAAGACTTGTTCAACCGAGGCGAGGCGAGGCGAGGGAGGCGATCGGGAATGCGGGATGGGGAAATTAACGACATCTAATCTATCAATTCTCCACGCACAAACCTCATTGCTTATTTACTTATTTACTTATCTTGATTAAATATTCATATTCATAATCCATAATCACATACGTATCATAATCCCACAATGAGCTCAAGCGATCTAAAAGGAAAAGAAGGAAAAGGCAAAGCTATAACTTCAGCTCCAGCTCCAGCGGAAATGAAATCAAATAATGGTAGTAAGGATGATAATGGTAGTGATAATGGTAATAATGGTAATAAGACGCATATACCGACAAAAAGAGATGAACAACCTCAATCTTCGTTATTGGCGCGTATAGGTGCTTCGGCGACGGGATTGGGGAGAGATGTTTTTAAGGGAGATAGAAGAGGTGAAGGCCTAGGGGGTGAGGGAGGTGAGGGGCTGAGGAGGGATGTGGTGGGTTTGATGAGGGGGAGGGGGGATGGGAAGGGGGGTGTGGGTGGAGGTGGGAATGGAGGTGGGAGTGGGAGTTATGCAGGACCTTCTAGCTTAAGGGATGCTGGTGTTGGGTTTGCTGGTCCTGCGGCGAGAAATGAAGGAACCAGGAGCGCAGGAAATAACGACATGAAAGGAAATGGAGGGGATGAAAAAGCTAGTGAGGGTCAGAGTGAGAGGGCACGACATATGCAACAGAGCGAAAATGAATTTTCGGATTTTTTGGATGGCGTTCCTTCTCTTGCGCCAGCTGATGATTTTGGATTTGCATCTGGACCTGGACCTGGACCTGGACCTGGAGCTGGGAGTCGCAGTCGGAATCGAGGTCAAGAAGTAGATTATGCAGCATCGTCTAGCTCTGGTGCGGGTGCGGGTGCTGGTTTTGGTGCGGGTTTTCTCACGCAGGGAAATACGAATTTCTTTTGGGGAGATGCTGATGCAGAGGGAGAGGGAGAAGGAATGGATACTCAGAAGGATCGATTTAAATATGGTGCAGTTTCCAAGCCGAATTCGGGTTTGATACAAGGAAATACGAATTCGGAGTGGAAAAATGTATGGGCTCGGACTTCTGGTGCTTCTACTTCTACAGAACAGGTTCAAAATCCACAGGTCGAAATCGATAAGCTTAAAGAGTGGGAGGGAGATTTTGATATGGACAAATTCCTTGGCGAGCCCGAACCTTCTAATATAAGTTCTAATGGTGAAAACGGAAAAGTGTCTTCCCCGGGATATTCTGAAAGAGACGGATCTAGAAGTGTCGAGTTTACTCATACAAGTATATCAGAACAAGAAAAAAGAGACGGAGAAGCCGTTCGAGAAATATTATCGAAAATAGGTGGATTAGATTTAGATTTTGAGGAAGAGATGGGGGAGTTATTAACTGAACAGAAAGCGTGGGCGGAGAATGAGCAGGATATGAAAGGATATGAATGGGAATGGAAATGGGGAATGAATGAGGAGGAAAGAGAGAGGATTAGGAGGATTACGAGGGATTTATTGTTTCCGGAACCGGTGGTTTATCGGATTTCTAAGGGAGATCATTCGTTGAATCTTATTCCTGGGTATGAGAAAGAGAAAGAGGCAAGATGGAGGGAGGAGAGGAGGGGTAAGGAGGAGGATAATGGGAAAGAGCACATGTTCGCGGGTGTGATGTTTAAGAGTAAGATGGACGAGGGGAAGGGAAAAGGAAAGGAAGAATGGAAAAGTGATTGGGAGGGTGTGTTGAGGGGGTATACGGATGAAGTTTGGGGGGGTTTATTACCTTTGATCCTGGAGGCTAGGGAAGAATTGGGAAGAGAGGAAAAGGAGAGGGAAACCGGAGAGGCGAAAGATAGTGGCGATTTGAAAGCTTTAAGGAGGTTGGGCGCTGTGTTGGGACATTTGAGGGGGATGGGGAATGAGGGGTGAGACGGGGGTGTGTAAGATAGGATGAAATGGAGAGTGCATTTGAAATCCAGATTAAGTGTTCCTATATCATTTATTCCTCAAGCTTCCTTGTATAATGATTCGATGATGCTTGGATAGAAACAGACCACCGTTTTCATAAGCTACAATGCGAATATCAACAAATCACAGTACATATAAATCTTCTGGGAAAAATTTCGAGCAGACTTTCGAACACCAGAAGCAGAGTAGAATTTAGAAAAATAACTCATATGCATGCGAATTATTCATTTATTCATACGCTGCTCTAACTGACTGAACTCCATCTTATTCTAGGTGTAGAAAAAGAGTATATTATACACTTTCATATTATATCATCTATTAATTATATTATTATTCATTACATCATCTTACAAACCCAAATTATATCTAATATCCAATATCCAATATCCAATATCCAATATCCAATATCCAATATCCAATATCCAATATCCAATATCCAATATCCAATATTTTACTTTCGAACCATCTTTATTTCGAACCACTTCTCCATATCAGAAATCACGAAAATCATCATTTTTAATTTCCTATTTATAAACACAATTCTTTGAAATTTTAAATATAGATTTATAATATATATATAAATAGATTTTGAAAATTTCAGATTTTTTAGAATTTTTTTTATTAAGATATTAAAGGTTGAACTTTAAATTTTCGGTTTATATATAGTTTATATAAGATTACAAATATAAAAAATATAAAAACCTTGAATAACTTTTCAACAAAAATTATTAAAAATAAAATAGAAATTTTCAATGAATTTTAAATTATATTATATAAAAAGGGATTCAAGAAATTTAATTAATATATATAATAATTCATTAATAATGTTTTATTAATATTTATATAGATTTTTATATAAATTTTTTATTAGAGATTATGTATTTGAAGGTGATAAATCTTATAATTGAGAAGTAGTGATTTGGAGACTATAATGGAATAAGCAAATATCAAATTATAATAATATTATTTATAATATTAAAATATAGATTCTTAATCTTCAATATTAAGGGTATAACTGTCACGAATCGTGAACCATAGGAGGCTAACCACGTGATACCTCTTATCTCCCATATCAATTTATGAGCTGATCATCTGTGCGTATGCGTTACGAATCATACGATTTAGTATAGTAAAATGGTAACCCTAATAACGCTTATGCACAACCCTGCAGCCCACAAATGGGTATTTGTATATATATATCTAATCGCTCTTTACAAGTCATAATTCTTTAATTGTAGATTTTAAAGAATATAATTGATCTTATTTATTCAATTCTATTATAGCTCTTATATATTATATTATCTATAATTTATTTACAAACATCCGGCTATCTGATGGCCTCCTAAATAATACTTCACTTTAATAATACCTTTTTAGATAAACTTTTACAAATATTATATCTAAAGAAAGAAGATCTATTCCGATTTAGTTGATGAAGATATAAATATCTTTAGAAATGTATCATCACTTTTATAATACAACGAATTCCTCCTTCTGTACGCTCCAAATCTTCGAAAATATATTCTAAAGAACCCTCTCTTTCTTCTCAATTATTTCAACAACCCTTCGAAGAAAATATAAATATAGAATTGGATAATATTATTATTAGAAAAAAGAAGACTGGTAAAAAGAAGATTTCAGTATATAAAATCAATATTCCTAATGATTCAATTACTCCTTCCGAATTATTATTATAATTATAAAATCTTTATATAATAATTATGAATTTGAAAAAGAAGAATCGACAATTGAAAGCTATAATAATAACGAACTCTATAACAATGCAATCTTCTTTTGAATCTCAAATGATATCTACACAGATATTCAGGTTAATAATAATATCTGGGACTCCCTTTATTCCTTTAATCGAAATTCAAGGACCTTTATCTAAACAAACCTAAAGATCCCGAAATCAGAGAAAGAAAACTTCGATTAGACAACCTAATCACCCGGGGCCCTCCAAGGATTCTCCTTCCTTTTCAGGAAGTAACAACCCACCTAATAATCAGGGGTCCTTTTATTCAAAAAGCCAACCTAACCGATCAAAATCGCATTCCCATATTAATCACAATTCGCAGCAAGATGCATATGCATCAAAACCTACAAATCTTACTACTAAACTTAGCGATGGTATTGAACCTAAAACTAATTTGTGGCAATTATTGGTCATAGAACGATTCAAACTGTATACTATATCACTTAAAAATGAAACACAACGTTACATATATATAATTGTCACAGAAAGCCCCGCAATCCCCTGTATCTTATGAAGGATCAAAGCGTATACTTTCCAATCGGAATGAAGGATCTACTAGCCCTTATCAATCCACCAATTAATAAAGTGATCCTGATATACTAATAAACAAAGATCTAGTCTAATTAAGGTGTATATCGACTAGATAACCATTCATTTGTTCTATATATACAGCTCTTGATTCATATAATCAAAAGCAAATCATTCAATTCTTTTATTTTATTAATCATATATACCATCTATTTAACGATCCTTGAAAATACTATATAATTATATTATCCCGTAATAGTTATAAGTCTGATAGCTTTTAAAATCTATACAACTTTTTATCCAGTGATTATTAAATATTCAAGGGATTATTCTTAAAATATTATTCCTACTTTATTTATAATTCAATATTCATATCAATTTAATTATCTTTATTCAATATGGCAAAGGATCAAAACGATCTTCTTTTTATAATCTATACTTAATGATTGGAGTAATATCTATACTTGAAAAATAAATATCAAGTTCAAGGAATTTGGAATTCAGTTAATCCAAAGAACGATCCGCTTGTTTCCATATCAGCGATATCTATTTCAAGCTCTGATCTGACGAATGAACCTATCCGTGCTTAGGTCGATTGGTTTTCAATCAAATCACTTGTTTTATTTTTTGTTATCGATCTTTAATCCAAATATGATCAAAAGAAACAAATTCAATATCAAAAGGAATTCTTGGAATATCTTATAGTGATCCAATTCAAAGAAGATACTAATAGAGATATAAAAATAAAAGATTCTGATGGTAATACATTGGGATTTACTTTTAATAAATTTACTGCTTTACTTTTAATCACCTTTTAAGAAATCTCTTTTGAGTTTGCCTTTCTTCAATTGAAATATCGATATCGACAACAAGAATATATACAGAATTATAAAGCTTTCAGGGATATTTATGAATAAATCGAATCATCAATTGATCAAATACATCTTATAGAATTATCCATTCTCAATCAGGGTACTATAGCTCTTTCATTCAAGATAATCATTAATGTATTCAAAAAAAAGCTCGTATCTACAATAACTACTGTTAAGTTCGCAATACTATAAGAATATCGATCTGTTCTAATGCAAGCCTCACTCGGCAGAACCGATTCTATCAAATGGTATAAGGATTGGATTATAATTTATATCAAAGTTTTCGCATATAAGATTATTAAGGTATAAAATAAAATCGCTATTAATATTTTTCTATAAACCATTAATATCAGGATGCTTCTAATTTGGGCAAATATTATAATTATGTAAATCGAAATGAATAATCAACTTGAATTATCCAATCTTTTATTTAAACAATTCGAAGACATTTTTGAAGGATTAATCTTTCAGGATTCTATTTTTTTAAAAGCTAAAAAAGGAATATATTCTATATTTATTTTTTTTCAAAATAATAAAAGATTTAAGAAGAATAAAAAGAGTATCAATTCTAGAAGTAATCAAAAGATCAAGAAGATTTGGGAATGTTCTTGTAGAACTGAATCTGAATGGAATAATGGAATTGGTTATGGTTATACTATATACAATTACAAAGTTATAAAGTTAACGCTTATTAAAAAGATCAATTCACCGTTTAAAAAGATATTCAGCGAAAACGAATTACAAGCAATTAGGGATCGAACAAGATCGTATTTATGGAAGCAGTTTTATTCTGATTGGATCAAAAAGAAATAAATAAAAGGTTCTATTGATTTTTTAGGATCTTCAATTAATGTTACTATTTTAGATGCTCGATACAATCAATCAGGGGTATACTCTATAATAGTAAAAGTATACCATCTATTCAATAACATTTTGCTCGATAATTATAGTACTATATATATCATAAACGATATATCTTTGCTGAATGATTATTGATATCGATTATCCGATCCCAATGATTTTGTAGAAATAGGCATTTCCAGTTTTCAAATCTTAGAATACAGGGTTCGTATTATCAAAAGGATCATCAAGAGAGAAGATTATTTTAATAATGATTTGATCTTGAACGATATAGTATTCATCCCTGGTTTTTATATCAATATCGTTTTGAAGACTCGATTGGAAAAAACCGGCCTATAATTTTCAGGATATGATTATATTTTTCATAAAGAAGATTATACAAATAATATAATAATTATTCAATATATTTATGCTGAAAATCTTATATTCTTAGAACACAAACTGTTTTCTATTTATTCGAGCATTTTTTTATCTATTCCCATAAATAATCCTTTTATAATATATTCAACAATAAACAGAAAAATAAATAAAGTATTTTATCGTTTTTGTAATCCATCTCTCCCAAGAGAAGATACAAATGAAATATAACATAAACGTTCTAAGTATTTGGGGAAGGAAGCTTTTGAATATTTAATATTTATAATGTAAAACATTAAAATAAAAGGTATTATTCGTTTCAATTATATTAACTATATTTGCATTTATACAAAGCAAATCATTTTTCGTGTTTTAAATAATTGTCAGCCATCTTGGTTTTTCTATAAAATTCAATGGGATCTTTTTGATTTCGATAAAGAGTATAATAATGCATTATGGTTTTTATTGATCAAAGAAATATATTATAACAAGATCTTTTTATATTCAATCTATTATAAAATATATAATGAAGTATTTATAATTATTTAAAACTTTATAATCTAGGTTTATTATAAATATGATTTAGTGATCGTAATGATCAAATAGGATAATAATATATCTATTATTGGAGTTATAGAAACAATGTTATTTAAGAAATGGATCAAGCAAGAAAGTATCGAATTCAAATTATCCCTATCTTATATGTATAAACCCAATAGAGAATCAAAATGTATAGAATAAAAAATAATCACAAAACAAATAAAAATGCGGATTATAACAGGTTTACTAGACAAATTATAAATAGAAGTAATGCAAATTGTTATTTACTTATATAATATAAATCCTTTGAAGGCCAAATCCTTCAAATCACCTAATAAAGTGCTCGATATATGATTCTATAATTATTTTCGTAAAGATAATCCCCTATTCATAAAGAAAATATCTAATGATCTTTATCTCAATTAGAATGGAATCTATAGATATAAATACTGAATTTATTTTTTGAATAAGAACAAAGAAATTGGAATTAATAGGAAATAATATAAAACCAATCCTCAAGTATATATTGGGTATTTAATAGATTATATCCCAGGTACACTGATCTATTATATATGGATATCCAAGTTCGATAAAGTTATTATTATTCGAAATATAATATTTAATAAGGAATTCATTTATCATATAGATTTCATTAATCGAATAATCGATATTCATATTATAAAAGAATTTAAACAGTTTATTAGAGTTTTTAACCTATAAGATTATATCAAATTGAATAGAACGATTATTCAAAACGAAGATAATTATAAGGACTTCATTTATCTACCTATTTTTATGAATCGAAAAGCCCTTAATTCATTTATTAAACGTATTTCAGATCTATTATCTACAAATAAATTGGTCTCGGGGGTAAATATAGATCTGGAGAATGATAATAGAAATAAAGAAATCGATCTAGGATTATCCAATCCACCTAATCCTTCAGGTAATAAGGATAAGGTATATAATGAAGATATATAAACGCCGGTCAATCCTTCTATTAGAGAAATTGGAGAAGTTGATTTTTTCATTGAAAAGCAATCATATTTTGTGGATAAAGATATTAACATTATTCAAGAAAATGTCCATAACAATAATACAGATCCCGACCTTATTGAACATATTGATATAGGGAATATAGAATATGAACTTATTAATCGTATTATCGAAGTTCTTTGCGGTATATACAAAAGTGATCCAGAGACCGCTTCAATCGATCAATCTTAACGTTTTAAAAGGAAGCATATACATTGAAATGATCAATTAGAATATTCTATAAAGGAAATCCAATCATTACAAAGACTACTATACCCTATATATTCATTTGATCGATTTATAAAGAACTTGTAGATTTATAATCTTAAATAAATATCTAAAAAAGCTTATATTATAAGGATTGAAATACCTAGGGCTTAGATCAATCTATTTGAGTTTTAATTATACAACTACTATTCGGAATCATTTCTTTTTTGAAAGTTATCTAACTTTTGTATCCTAAAGTAATCAGTATGTATATAAAGGTAATTATATATACAATAATATTATCAAAAGAGTAATCCCAATACTAGATCCTATATAGGAACTATTATATCTCAAAGGATAGGTTCAATAGGATTACTCTGTTTAAACAATTTTCATTTTATATTTTGATTTGATCAGCAAGGAATGGATAATATAAAAAAGTATTCCCAATTTGTGATAATTCACAATATGATTATCACTGGAATTAAAGCAAAATCACTATTGCCTTTCATTTGGTCTACAATTAATGGATTATAAACAATACTATTTCTTCGAATTTATATATTTACAATTTCAAAATTACTTCGTTTTTATTATCAATTAGAAGATCATCAAATAAGATATTGATTCAAATAGAACTACGATCTTAAGGTTAATAACCTTAAGGCTAGAAAAACCTAACATAAAATCGATTCTGGATCAGAATCTTCAAAACCGATCCCCCTTCAATAGGTGTTTATGTATAAATACGATGATCAAGGTCTAATCATTTGTTGCCGTTTACGTTTAATAATACAAAGAGATCTCTAGGCTAAGAGTATTATTAAGACTATTTATATTGCTATATTAGCAGATCGATTATTCCGAATTGTAATAACAATCATCACTAAATACAATCTCGAAACAAAATAATACAATATAATCAACACCTTTGTTAATACTCTATACAATCCTTTTGGTATTTCAATTGTATATTATCTATCTAATGAATACAAAATCCTAAACAAAAATGTTATAATCGATCGAGCTTTATATAGTCTACAAGATTCTTTAGTTATATGGTTTAGGGATTTCATTCGAACACTCGAGAAATTAGGATTGGTATAATACAAGGAGAAATCATATTTATATATTAATCCAAAGTATATTATCATAATTCTTTTCTTTGTAAATAATATTCAGATCATTTATTATAAGAAAAACAAATCAATTACCATAAAGATTATTAAAGGAATCAAAATTGTATATAAATTACAAAACCTGGAAAACATTAAATAGTTTTTAGGTATACATATATTCTATAATCGATCCAAGAAAAAGTTATAATTAGTTTATAATATATATATTGAAAAGATTATTAAGAAATTCAAAGCAACAAATGGGACAGCAAGTATACCGTTCTCGATAATAGTATTTCGGAAAAATCAGGGTCAAGTTTCTATATATATTATAAAAATGTATCAAAAGAAAATGAGCTCAGTATTATATATTGCAATCATTATAAAAGCGGATATATCATTCGTTGCTTTGTAATTAAATTATTATTTGATTAATCCATCGAGTGATCATATAAAAGCTGTTGATCACTATTTACAATATCTATAGAATACAAGGTATCTCGCAATCCAATATAACAGTAATCAAATATTACAATTTCTTGTCTTCTCAGACATTTTTTTTGCAAATGATTCAGATATTTATCGATCATCCCAAAAATATATTATATCCTTTTTCGATAGTTTAATTATATGAAAAGTATTCAAGCAAGATACCATAATCATTTCGATTATCGAAGCAAAGCTTTTCGGAGTCGAATATATATCAAAAGAAATTATGGCAATCTTACATTTCTTAAAAGAGATTGATCTAGCAATGAAAAAGCCTATAACAATTTTCTGCAATAATCAATAAATGATCAAATTAGTGATTAATAAGAACGAATGGATTATTACGAAACTATATCATATCGATATCTAAAATATATGGTTATATCAAGAATATTTAAAAGGGAATTTTTATGTAATCTATCTATCGATCATCGATATAATTATTGATAGGCTTATTAAGAACCTTATAAGATAAAAGTTCGAACACTTTTGATCCCTTTTCAATCTACAAGATGTGAGTAACAGAATCATAGAGTTTGAGTAATAACGATTATAAAACTTGAGTAACGATAATCTGGAGCTTGTATTTCTTCCTTTTGGTGTAGATGGAATAAGTCTTATTTGGTATTCCAGACTATTATACTTTTCTATGATGTACTCCAATTTGTATACTTTATATTTATTGGGAAACAAAGAACAATTAAGGTTGATCATTTTTCTGCTCTTTATTTTCCTGTTTTCGAAGAAGGATAAGCTTCTTTTTAAACTCAATAATTTGAAGTTCAAGTAAAAAAGCCTTTGGATTATCCGTAATAGTTAAAGAATAAGGTATAATTGGAGCAATCGGAATTATTGATACCATCGGTATTATAAAAGTCAAAAAATTATTCCTCCTTTCCTTTTTCTTTGAATATATTACCTACTTTTTCTTCCTCTTTTTCTTCACTACTCTTTCTTTTTCATCTTCATTATCACTCTCCGAAATCACAATATACTTCTTCTACTCGGCCTTTCGAAGACTCCGATGAGTAATATAACAAGGAGAAAAGGAACAATAATGTAGAGGTGAAAGAACAACTTCTCTTTTCTCCTTGATCTCCAATATCATCTTCATTGCAATTCTGTATCCCTGTTTGGACTATACAACCAATGATCAGTATATTATAAAGGTAGGAAATGAACGAAAAACTTACTTTCGAATTTTGTTGATGAATAACAATGTAATAATTTATTAGAGAATAAAGGAAAACTGATAAGGGAGTATATAAATGAATATTACAATTCTAATATCGATGATTATTCGACTTGAAAAAATCAATAAAGTATTCGCCATAGAAATTATATCTCCCAACGATCAATGATTTCATATATCGAATATATAAATGATCATTCCTTTCCCTACAACTTCCCTCATCTTTTGTTTTAACTGAAAAGCCAGCAATTTTCGATAATCTTTTTTCTTTCTCTTCTTTATCTAATTCATCATCCGAAAAACCTAACATTGAAGGATCGAATAGATTATCATCATTAAATAAAGAAACATTCCCTTTTTTCTCTTTTTCATCGAACAATCTTTACCTCGATAACTACAAATATAGGATTAATAAAATTTTTCAATTATATAATAGAATTCAAAAATGAAACCTACCTTCAAATTACTACCTGAATTTATAATTAGCAATTGACTACGACAAACAGTAATTCTTTTGATAAAGAGGAACAATTTCTGAAATAAATGATGATATGTTATTCTAAAAGCAGATTTAGTTAAGTTATACTTCTAAAGATCGATATTTTGATTTATTATCTATATTGGACTCATTAATTTTCTTTACTCGATTTATTGATCCCTCGAAGGAATACTGGGATTTTCTTTTACATTCGATTCTTTCAAAGTTTTTTTCTCAGTTGTTGTTTGTTTAACACGATTGAGATTTGTTTACTTAGTTTTTTTAGATCCCGAAATCTTAGGTATAATAATGATTAATAAGAATTTGATTAAAACAAAAACAAAAATACAAAAAGGGGATCTATATATTTTTAAAAAATTCATTTATTTTATTTCGTTATCGCAATTAACACATTATAATCTAGCAATTATATGCATTCTCAATTGCTACGCTGTAGAATCGATCAATCATTTGTATTCTCCCAATAGAAAACTTTCTTTTTATTATTCAAAATCTTGATTTTAAAAAATATTATAGGTAGTAAACTGAAGATCAAAAGAAATTTGTAATTTATATATATTCAAATTCTTCTTTATTCTAAAAATACTAGGATCATTTCAGGTTTATATGTTACACCAATCCTTAATTGACGTTTACCTATAATCACCTTATATATTCATTCATGAATTATATGAATTGCCATTTTCTATATCTTTCCATTTATTTCAGATCGCCTTCCGATCTGAGGGGTATATCACGAAAAGCCCTGCAATCCTTTGTATCTTATGAAGGATCAAAATGTATACTTTCCAATCGGAATAAAGGATTTACTAGCCCTTACCAATCCACCAATTGATAAAATGATCTTGATATACTAATAAACAAAGATCTAGCTTAATTAAAATGCATATCGGCTAGATAACCATTCATTTGTTCTATATATACAATTTTTGATTCATATAATCAAGGACAAGTCATTCAATTCTTTTACTCTACCAATCACGTGTACCACCTATTCAACGATCCCTGAAAGTGCTGTGTAATCATACTATCCCGTGATAATAATCGATTAAACCGAATCGGAAGCACAAACACATTGTCATGCTCTTTACATACAAATGCCCCGATTCACGGTATTCGAATTGATCGAACAGCTTGCAGCGATCTATCGGAACCTGGCCGAAATCGATGATGTTCGCTTTCAATACGAGATATGGATCATGCTTAATACAACTCGACATAGCAACTTCCTAGAATAGTATAGGAAGTTCAGATTACTTGTTACTCAAGTAGAGATTATTAACAATAAGATCCTATTTAGAGATCTCGAATAAAAGATTTCCGATTTTCTTTTGCAAGCAATAGCAATATCTATCAAGGCTACAATTGAAGCTATACAGAATACCTGTTTAAAAGAAGAAAAATGTTTAAAACCAAACATTTAAACTCTGTTTCCATTCTAAGCGCTATACAGGATATAAGATTTCTTAATCTAACTAAGTTTATAGGAGGAGAAGTACTTACCCTTCCCTATAATCTTTCGAAAAATAGTTATATTTATTGATCAAGAGTATTTATTGATTTTGGAACAAATGGATTCGTTTTTATTAATATTATATTCCTTATTTGTTTATTTCCTATATTTAAACCAAGAATTATACCATTTGAAACTTCAATTGAAATTAAAGAATATAATAATGTATAAGGCTATACTATTATTTATTTCATATTCCTTAATTTTATGATCGATAATTATGAACAATCTTTTGTCCCTTTCCTTATTATTGAATTAAGGAGTTATAATGTTATTTTAGGTAAACTTTGATTATCAAAGATTTGAGCGAAGTTCGATTATTTTAATAAATATTTTGAATGGCTTAAAAAAAGACCCTATATTATTTCCTATTCAAATAATCTCCTTATTATCCAATCATCTTTTTACAAACAGAAGATCGATCGATTAATCTAATAAAATACTAATCAACAAAATGATCAACTCGAAGAATATTGGAATCGAAAAGATTCACAATTGAATAGATCAATCGCAATTGATAATATATAACAAAAACCTTCAAATATGAATACAATACAGATTCTTATTGAAAAAGAAAAGATCCCGATTCCTTTCAAATTCAATCCACCTCCTTCCCAATCAATCATACTACCATTGCAGATCTACAAATGCCTCCCCTGTATATCACCCGAAGTCCTCAATTTATATACACTCAAACCCGATAAATTCTAATTAGAATATAAAAGAGATAAACAAACTAAACTCTTTATTATTACTCTGAAAGAACTTAATAATATAATAGACTTTCGATGAAACAAATAATATATAAAAGAGAGAATATTAATTACCCTAATTGAATTTAAGAATACAAAAGTTCAAAAGAAATTCAATCAAGTATTAACCGAAATCGATTTAAAATCTGAAATACTATTTGAATATCAATAATATCATCGAGCCTTTTCCAAATATGAATCAAATATTTTATCTTCTAATCGATCTTATAATTATAAAATCATATTAGAAAACAAAAAAGAATAAGCCTTATATTACAATCCATTTTATAAGATATCCTTGAAACAATTGGAAATCATTAAAGAATATATTATAGATAATCTCAGCAAAGATTTCATTAAACTCAATCAAACCCCTTATATTGTATTCATTCTATTTATCAAAAAACCTAATAGTAATTTGAGGTTCTATATAAACTTCAGATTATTGAATTTTTTAATATATAAGGATCGGTATCCCCTCCCTTTGATTAACAAAACACTTTTTCAGCTTTCCAATATTAAGATCTTTATTAAACTCGATATTCATCAAACTTTCCATCGTATAAGAATGGATCCTGTTTCAAAAGAGTATACTACCTTTCGAACCCGATACAGATCATACAAATACAAAATCGTATTATTCGGATTAACGAATAATCCTACAACCTACCAGTATTATATAAATAATATTCTATTCGATTACTTAAACATCTTCTGTACAGTATACCTCAACGATATTCTAATCTATTCTGAAAACGAAAAGGAGTATCAAATTTATGTTAAACTAATTCTCGAATGATTAAAAACTATTGATTTATAAGCGGATCTCAAGAAATACGAATTCAATATTATATATACTAAGTACTTAAGCTTTATTATCTTTATTAAAAGAATAGAGATGAACCCTGAAAAGATTGAGATAGTTGAGAATTGGACCTTTCCGATAACAATAAAAAAAATTCAATCATTCCTCGGTTTTTGTAATTTTTATTAATAATTTATTAAGGATTATAGTATAATAGCGAAACCTTTTAATGAATTTATTAAAGCAAACGTTAAATTCGTATTCGACGAAGTATACCAAAACGTATTCAATATTTTGAAGAAAAAACTTATCTCCGCTCCGCTTCTGCAACATTATAATCATCGATTCCCTTATATACTCGAAACAGACGCATTTGATAAAGTAATTGCTAGTATATTATCATAACAGTATAATGAAGATTGATTTCTCATAGTTTATTTCTTCAAGATTATAGTTGCTACTGAATTGAACTACAAAGTTCATAACAAAGAAATACTGTCAATTATTCGATCTTTCAATTATTGGAAAACGGAATTCGCCGATTCACTATATAAAATCAAGGTTTATACCGATTATAAGGCCCTCGAATATTTCATGATTACTAAGACTTTCAATACCCAACAAATTCGCTAAACAGAAATTCTAACCGATTATAATTTCATTATTATATACCGCCCTGGAAAAAATAACCCTCTCGCCAACGCCTTAACCCATCGAATCGACGAATTGGATTTCCAAAACTATACCAAAAAGAAGAATCGCCTTTAATAGCTTATTAAAAATAACCAAATTGATATCGAAATCATAAAAAAAACCTTACAAAAGTATTATCCAAACGAAACAACGATTATTAACATCGATTTGAATAAAATCGCTCTTCGATTCAATCTAATTAATTATATCATCGAAATAAATAAAACTATAAATAGCTTATTAACATTCAGAATACAAGCTATCTAAGATCATAAATATATATCACTCCAAAATGACCTCTTGCTCTATAATGACCATCTAATGGTGCCTGATATCGACAACCTTCGAATTTACTTGATTTGTAAAGCCCATAATTCCGTTTCTATTGTTCATTCTAGTATAAGCAAAACCTATCTTTTATTATCTCAATAATACTATTGGCCCAGAATGCACGATATTATAGTCAGATATATACACAATTGTCACGCCTGCAAATACAATTCCATTCTATACGATCGTATCCCCAGTTTATTACATCCATTTCCGATTCCTAATCGAGCATGACAATATATCACTATAGATTACTGTAGCTTTAATAAGGATAAATACGGATATAATAACGTTTTAGTTATTATTGATCGATTAACAAAATAAGCTATCTTTATACTTTGTCATAAATCAATCGATATTCGAATTCAAGTATAATTATATCTCTATTATATATATCAATATTATAATCCCTTTAACATTATAGTATCAGATCACGGCCTTCAATTCATATCACAATTCTGGAAGGAATTCAGTTAAATCCTAAAAACCAATCTCAAACTATTTATTACTCATTATCCCCAAATCGATGATCAGATTGAGATCTATAATCAATACTTTCAATAGCAATTAAGACCATTTGTTAACTATTATCAAAACAATTGATCAGAATTCCTACCTATAATGGATTACGCGCAATTTACTCTTCCATACGATTCTTTAGGAAAGCTCATATCTTATGAAACCCTATACAGATATGCATCGAAATATGTATGGGAATGGAAGGAAGATGTTAGTAAGCCAATAAACGATATAAATATGTATGATATTTGTATATATATAGAACACAATAAATTAACTTTTATATAAACAAAAGAAGGCCTATTGTATATCCAAACCAAGATATCGAAATTCATGAATATTCATTGGTGTAAAGTCGATTTCGATATCAGAGATTATATATAGTTCAATGTAAAGAATTATTCTATTTAAAGATCATTCAAGAAACTGGACTTCTTAATTCAAGGAAGATTCAAAATCATTGATCGATTTGGAAGCTCTTTCAAATTCGAACTCCCGATTACAATGAAAATTCATTCTGTTTTCTCTTCAAATCGATTATACAAAATATATAACGATCCTTTTTCTGATCAGATATTCGAACCATCTCTGTTTATTAATATAATTGATAATTCGGAATAAAAAATGAAAAAAATTCTAATAATAAAAAAAGTACGAAAAACCCTATTATACAAAGTTTTATAGCTTAATAACAATATCAATTTTATCTGGTATCCTATTTCCGATCTTAAAACATCATCGTACCTCCTATACGATTTTTACCTGGCCAATCCAATATTGCCTGATCCTCTCAATTGATTAATTGATTGAATAAAACTTTATAAAAGCGAAAAGGATAATTATAATTATATAAATAACGATTCATCTATAAAACTAAAGAAAAGAAAAGTATTCTTCAATACAACAGATTAGATATTATGATTTTATAATGGTGTATATATATACAATTGTGAAAGGATCGAAAACCCATACAAATTAGAGAGAATTTGATTGTATATATATATAACCCGAACTCTATATAACAAACGAACTGCTATTATCAAGATAATACGAAGGCAATATATTTCAAAAACTCATGCCTATAATTATTTCAAAAATCATGCAAAAGGAAGTTTGAATATAGTAAGAACGAAATATAATATCACCCCTATCGATTTCATTCAATTTGATTGATTTGATCAATTTAATCGATTAACTTAATCGATTTCGGAATTGACTATATTAATTACCCATTATCATTATATTATAATTCAATCTCCTTCCCTTTTCTATTAAAGCTTTTTTCTTTTCAAAGATTCCCCAAATCAAAGAGAATACGAATCAATATTAATTTAACCAATTGATAAACGATTTAATCGATTTGATCAATTTATTCGTTATTTTGATCAATTTGATCGATTAATTTGATCAATTTGATCAATTTACTGGAAATTGACTAAATCAACCAAAATGATTAATTTAATTGATTTAAAGTTTATGAACCTTTACAAAAACTGGTTTCCAATAAAATAGCAATGGAATAAAGGAGTGAAACACTCGAGGGCAAGTTTTTCCAAAGGAAAGAATAGTATTATGAATCGTGAATCATAGAAGGCTAACCACATAATACCTTTTATCTCCTATATCAATTTATGAGCTGATCATCTATACGCATACATTACGAATCATACGATTTAGTATGGTAAAATGATAACCCTAATAACGCTTACGCACAACCCTGCAGTCCACAAATGGGTATTTGTATATATATATCTAGTCGTTCCTTACGAACCATAGTTCTTCAGTTGTAGATTCTAAAGAACATAATTGACCCTGTTTATTCAGCTCTACTACGGCTCTTGTGCGTCACAATAACCTTTCTATATATCTTTTCCGAATTCTTTTATATATTAATACTTTATTCTTATTCATTAATTTAAATAAAGATTCATCATTTTAATTATCTTGATTAGTATTATAAAAGTTCTTTATTTCGAATGATTCTGATATTCGATTAATTTAGATTTCTTTATTCGAATACTTATAAATTCGATGGTTTTGTATATACTAATGAATTTATAGAGTTCGAATTCGTATTCGTATATTGATTGATTAGATTGATTTAGTTGATTAAATCAATTTGATCAAATCGATCTAATTGATCAAAATAGTTTAATTGAACTTATTTATCGTATTAATCTTATTATTTAAAATGAATATGATATATATATATATATAGATCAATTTGATAAAATAGATCTAATCGATTATATTGATCATATTATTCTTATTATTCGGAATGAGTATATTCTATATATATATATATATATAAATATATAGATCTTTATATTATGAAGTGGTTAATAAGAGTTATTTATTATTCAATAACAATAACAATTTTATATAGATAATTTTTTAATTAATAATAAAACACTAAGTCAACTACTCTACTTTTGGGCCACCCCTCTTGATGAGAATGTTTCCCTTGAAGTTGTGGACTGAAGGGGGACCGAGAAATGTATGGGCCGCTCTTAGTTCCGGCGCTGGAGGCATTTTTGCTCGACAAATACGGCAAGGATTCATCATTTGATCTAAAGATGATTGCCATAACTGCCACAGCCACGAAGCCGTCTAAGAATTAGGCAGGCAATGATTAGGGATTTGGGTCACGTACTAGGTAGCATTGAGTAGGCGGTAATCAAATTGAAAACCCGGTGCAAGTTAATGTGCAAGTTTGTGAAACGTACAGAAAGTGGTTAGATTGACTAGACATGTGTTGTTAACGTTAGTACCATATCAAGAAGCTTAACAAGAAAGCTCCTAAAGTTGAGATAATCTTCATATTACTAGATGAGGACCGAGTATGGAGGGCGAAATTCTGTAGGTAGATGCGTATTGTTATGCGACATGATGGGCGGGTAAATGATGGAAAGATTAGAAGAGATCTCAACAAAGAATCGGGAAACCTCTGAGGTGATAAGTGAGCACGACTGTAACCTCTGCTAGCTAAAGTAAGAATAAAGCAAGAAGGCACTAGTAAGGCAAACTCCAGTAGCGGAATACGAGCACAACCAGAAAAGCCGGCCTTGGACTTCACATACTGCTCTACAATTCGGGCCCCGAAAAAGAAGTTTACAATTTCTGCAACCATAGCGCAGAGGTTCATTGAAGCTCACAATCATTGGGAATATTCTAGGAACTCGGGACGATGGCAATATTTTGGTTGGGGGTTTTGCGTGTGATATTCTTTACGAGACGCACACCACATTTCTACTTTGTAGCAAGGCCCACATTTGCAACCATTCTCAACGCTATGTTTCCTGAGGGGAGCTTGGAGTAGTATGGCCCAGCCTCTATATCCTGAACCAAAATACCAACCGCTTTGTCCCAATTCTCCTCATCCTCTGGATGCCATCCATCAGCTCGAGCACCCAAAAAGCTCCAAGTAGCAGACATAAGGCGTCGTAGATCCTTCGCTTCAATATAAACATCACAGGTCGTGATATTGATATTATCCTCCTTGAATCCCCCAACAATATAAAAGTTACTCAAAGCATCTTTTCCATACCAATGGGTTGGCATAGCCATAGGGAAGGCAACATCAGGCCCTCGTGTTTCAAGATGGGCTCTTTTGATCGGTTCTCCATGTGCCATTGCAGCCCAGGTAGAAATGATTGCTGTGCCTCCCGGCTTCAGAGTTCGATAGACTTGCTTCGCTGCTGGATCGTGATTTTCATCCAGATGGGTAATGAAGAAGTTGGTGAATGAATGAGTGAAGTAATTATCAGGGAAGGTGAGAGATTGGGCAGGCATGACAGTTGCTTCAACTGGCCAGTTTTCTGCTGTGGCAAACTCGCGACAGCCATCAATCATATATTGATTGCGATCAGTGGCCTTAATCATGATACCCTCTGGGGGGTTGGATTCCATGATCGCTTTTGTGACTTCGCCAGTACCACAGCCATTATCATGAACTGGGTTTCACAATTAGTAATTTTCTGATATGGATTTTATAAGTGGTGATATCAAGCAAACAAATATTCTTACTAATGGCATCTGCAGTAAATGGAGGCAGAAGATGGGTTATCGTATGCTTAGCAGCATCAATCGAGGAATCTCCGGTGAGTTCCTTGTAAAGGGACGCTGTCTTAGCCATCATCTGCTTTGGGGTGAACGGCTCTTTAACCGGAACTGTTTGTGTTTCTAACATGGTGATGTTGGATAAAGCTGGGGTTGCTAAAGTTGTACTTTTGTATCTTTGTAATATTGTGGAAGTTGATCGATGTTAAATTGATTACAAACAAATATGAAATCAAGTTACTGTAGATAAAGTTGTGTGCTCTTATTTCAATATGGAGCAAAAGGAATCAGAAATAAAGCATACCCAAAAGGAAGAATCGATTAAGGGGAAAGAAGAAAGAGGTGTAGTGAATCTGATAACTCATCAGCGTTACAACACCGTCAACATTATGAAGCTGCGGCGAAAACACACCACAGCCCAAATTATGCAGGCAGGAGGGAGGCACATAGCAGAGATATTAATTGCCGGTACCATAGTGCACATTGGGCACCGATCAAATGTATAGCATACAAAGAATTATACTATATAGGAGAAGATTTGATATCACTTCTAATTAAATATTTCGATAATTGATCCAGTCTTTTTAAATCAACTTTACTATCATTATTATTATAATAATAATAATAGAACTCAATATTATTTACTTATTATTAATTAAAAAAAAATATAAAATAAAAACAAATATAAAATATACAAAAGCAAAAATATAATATATAAACGAAATAAATCTCTATTTCATTCTATATAAATTAAATCAAACGGTATCACAAAAAGAGTACTAGGTATTCCATATATTATAAATCGCATCGCATTGCATCGCATCGTATTAAACTCTTCGTAGTCTAAACTATTTTTCTCTTCTCCTTTCCACCTTCTTTCTCGTGTCCTCCTCAACTACCCCATATGCAGATATTGTTATTATTAATGTACACACCCGATAATCTCACCAACTACATGAGAAAAAAGAAAATGCCCAATTCCCTACCCATTCTTTCTTTCCTTCTTGCACTTCATAAAAAACAAACCAACCAACTCGATGCCCACCCAACCCCAATCCTCACACCCCGCCCCTCGCTTTAACTAAATTTCTGACCCTCCACCTTACTCTTCCTCGTAACCGCAACCCAAGCCCCAATCTCAGCAACGGATTTCCTAGGAGCCTTCTTCCTCGTCAACAAAAACCCCTGAACCTCCGCTGGACTAAACATAAAATCCTCAATATGCTCCGCGAACTGCGTAGCCAAAGTGGATAATTCTCCTGGGGCCAATATTTCCTCCTCGCCATTATTTTCAATATCGGCTATTGTGAGAGGTTTCTTTTCCATCGCAGCGGTAGTTTTCGTTTCAGTTTCGGTTTCGGTTTCGGTTTCGGTTTCAGTGGTGATGGGTGTATCAGGAGGTGTTGGGGGACGTTTTTGTAGGATTGAGTTTGCAGCTAGATTTGCGTGGTTTATTTCTGGATTTTGAGGTGGGGTTTCGGGGGTAGGAGGGAGGAGAGGTGTTTCTTCTTCTTCTTCTTCTTCTTTTTTGGCGGGGAGTTGGATCTGAGGAACGGGCGGAGTGGCAGGTGAGGTAGCAGCGATGAGTTTCTCGCGTGGTGGATCTTTAGAGTACATTCTCTCAAAGATCTCTTTGATTTGATGACGAGTGGCATTCGTGAATGTGACTTGACAATCAACGCGACCGGGTCGGATAAGAGCTTCATCTAGCTTTTCGGGATGATTTGTCGTCATTACTAGGACACGACCCTCGTGTGATGCTACACCGTCGATGATCTAAATATATTGTCAATTTCGGGCTTATCAAGATGCGAGGTGGATGGTGTAAGCTTACATTTAAGAGACCGGAGAGCGAGATTCCTTTCTTTTCATCGTCATCATCTTTATTACTTTTCTTACTCTTCTTACTCCCCCTTCCATATCTACCCCTACCACCTCTACCCTTGCCCTTCCTGCGTTTCTTGGTGATCGCTTCATTCTCACTGCTGCTGCTGCTATCCGAGCTGGATTCATCCGACGGCTCAACTTTATCTTCATTGACTCGTGTCAAGCCTGCAGTATCGATATCCTCCAACAGTACAATACATCTAGGTGGTAAATTGGTAAAAAGGTTGCCGAGTTCTTCTTCAGTGAGTGTAGGCTCTAGCAAGCTGACAACATAGATGTTCAAACCAAAAACACCAGCAAGGGCAAATGTTAACGAAGTTTTGCCGGTACCTGGAGGCCCATGGAAGAGATACCCTCTGCGATAAGGTATACCGCGAATGGCATACCAACGAGCTGTTGAGGGGTTCAAATATTCGTTGATGTCACATAGAACCTTATTTTTCATAACCTCATCCAAAACAACGGTTCTCATTGGACGACAAGGTCGTCTCGCTACCTCAATCCAAGAACTTCGACCTCCCCAACTTCGACGTTCTTTATTCGCAGGTCGACGAATGATAGTCTTTGCGCTATGATTTCTGTTCGAATAATCTTTAGCTTCTTGAAGGAACCCCTTGATAGGCGTTGTGCTACGACCATAACAAGAGATGAGGAGTATTTGTTGATCGGATACTGGGTTGCCATCATACGAGGAGGATGAAAAAACCATTTTCTCCGAACGTCTAACTCGAAAGTATCTCCCATTATGCCAAAAGCTATGACTGGCTCCCATAGATGGCGTATATTGTGGTTTAGTCTTGGAGTCTTGATCAGCAAAATTGAGCCACTGTATGGTACCAGTTCCATCGAGTTGTGTCAAGGTGACGGCATCCTCATTATCCAGGTCCCAATATCCCCGACGAGCTGTCTCTGCCTGGAGAGAGCGAGAAGGCTTCATTTGGTACTTGTAAGCCAGGAACTGGATTACTTCGTCGTGAATTTCATCTCTGCTGCTGATGGAGATATCGGACATCCAATGCAGCGTCACAAATGACCATACACACGACCATAATGCATCGAAAGCCTTATTTCCCAACCACAAAGCAGCAAATAGAGAAACAAGAAGTGTGATATCAAAGCCAACGGTTTGTAAAACGATCTTATGGATATAGCCATATCCAGGGACGAGATTTTCAAGAAGAGTAGTCGGTAATAATCCGCCAAGTAAGTTTGCCGTTGTGCTCGTGTTAGATGATACAGATAAATTCTGATGCAGAGCTCCCAAAACCGCATTGAGATCCATGGCGTTTATCTCTCTCTACTCTGTAGATTAATTTCAGATTGGAAGAATAAGTGAAGAAGATGTTCAAGGCAATGAGAGGACGAAGGTAAACGAGGATCTGAGAGCTCTGGCGATGGTGGCGTTGTCTAGAAGGGGATCTGCAAAGTCGTAGGATGGATTTTATTATGAGCCCTAAAGTTGATGACAGGAAAAGTTTAAGAGCTGCGGTGCTAAGCTTTTATGGCGAAGGCCGCATATGCAGTGTTCAATCGAACCACGCGGCACGGTACAAACGGCGTGAATGGCGTGTAGTGGTCTGATTCACTGGCTTAGAAAAAACATAGTACGATGTGGTTGAAGTATGTAAGAAGTGTGATACAACCAGGACCATGCCACCGGGATATCGTCTAGAAAGCTCCTGCGAATAAGAAATTCGACAGCCGCACCTTCTTTTCTGATACCAATAACAAATGAGCGGTTAGTGCAACCGATTTCTTTTTGTAACGTTTAATCTTGCAAACCTTCTAGTGGCAAGTGGAAGTATTTTAGATCATTCTGACTCAAAGTAGGCAACAGTGACTACCTAGTAGTTGTTTTAGCTCCTAATCAGGAATAAAGAATAAGGAAAATGACAAAATGTGACAAATATGTAAGGAGCAGTCACCAACCCATGTGATTTGATGGGACTAGCTTGATAGATGCTGATGCTGGTATCCGTTTGACAAAAAAAGAGTTTGTAACAAGACCCGAAAACCAGGTTGAGGAGAGTGACGACGAATATGTGGCAATTTGTCAAAGGTACATAATATGCAAGGAGATGAAGAGGCGCTGGCCACGTCGTCCTGAAAAATGACCAGATGAAGATGATACAATAGCGAATACCTAGTATGTACAGGAAATTCTACATGGAAGAGGTATAACAATTGCAATGTTCGCAACAGTTGAAAAGTTTCCGAACCCTTGGGATAATGTCAAGTTGTCAACGTTGAAAGTCCCTTGGCAGCATATCTTTGGTTGAAGAATAATTTTCAACATCTCAACATCTCAACAGTGGGAGTTTCAAAAAAGGTTGGTAGTATCAAAATATGCTTGACAAGGGCTGTTTTTGGTTGGCTTTAATGCAATGTTGGGGAGGTTTGGTGTTTGGTTGTACAAAAAAATGCAGTTTGCCGCCAAAAAATGCATGTTGGATTAGAATTGGGAGAGCTAGTAGATTTTACTCCCACTTTATATGCATCTCATAGTATCTTATAGCATTTCCCATATTTTCATTCGCTGTCATTATTGTTTATATCACCCACCCTTTTCCAAGCGAAGAAACCTAAATGTTATTTTTGACATACCTTTGCCTCTTTTGTCTCTTTTACCTCTTTTGCCTCTTTTGTGTCCCATTGAAAATATTCACATGGTAATGGGAATTGGAAGCCTTTGTTTTTGTTGATGATTATAATAGCTGAAGATTGAAGAATGGAAACTCCTTTCAATGGTTCCTCTAATTTGCCATAATAGGCTAAACAAATGTATTAATCAATCCCGATGTGTACGTAAGCAAAATGTGAATTAGATCCGGCCCTTCTTCATCATTCTGTCAGCCTTGTCATCAACCTACCCACCTAGGTATTTCCAAATCCCCGGGTAACCAATAGGTATAATATTGATGCATGATCCATCTTATCTAGTCATTTCATGCATACGCATCCTACCTTAATTTAGCGCCTTCTCTTACATCCTATCGATTGATTGTACTTATGTCCTGATAGCTCTAGTTTGACGGAGTACTGTGGAGAAGCTCTTCGTATACACAAGTTGCGGCTCAACCGACTTTTCGTTACATGAATGTCTTAGATTTCGATTAGACAACATCATCTGTGGGGCAGGCAAACAAGACTTGCGGCTCTAAGCTGCTCAAACCTTACGAAAGAAACATTCGTTCAAGATGATGTCCGCTACGAATGAAGATGACCCTTTTCTACAAGTTCAAGCGTATGTTATTTTAGCCTCCTCCCTGTGTTTTACGCCCTTGCACTTTTACCCTTTTGCTAGTTGCCTTTCTTCCGCAGTCTGCCTTACCCCTCATGTTCCCCCCTCTCTTACGCAGGAGCCTTGAAATCTTCTTCTGCGACCGCATATATGCATGCATGCATATCACCAACCTCCCCCCTCTCTATCCCTCCATCTCCAATCATTACGCATGAACTTATGAACTTATGTGCAAGCTTTATCCGCCGTAACCGCGCATAATCTAATGTTCATTGCATTCCAATTGCGCAGAATCCATTGCTATTAACTCGCACACATCACTAACTAATACTCTTTCCAGCGATGTGCACCACCAATTATCCCTCACCCGCCCCCTCTTCACTTCTTACCTACGCATCCACTCCCTAACCAAATCGCCTCATCCCACTCCCGAGCTCCTCTCCGCCCGCTCCGACCTAACCACTTCCCTCTCTCTTCTCACAGACGATCTTTCCGACCTACGTGATTCCATCTCGGCAATCCAAGCCGACCCCTACAAATATGGTTTACAAATCGAAGAAGTATCCCGGCGAGTCCGTATGATCGAGGAAATCGGGGGCGAAGTAGATGATATGCGCGAAGAGCTCGAGAAAACCATGGGAAACCCCACTTCCTCAACTGCAGGCGGAGGTGCATATGATGAAAACAACGGGTCCCCATTAGATGACGACTACGCCGCTGAATTCGAACACCAGCAACAAATGCAAATGCTCAAACAACAAGACGAGCAACTCGATAGTGTGTTTCATACAGTAGGTAATCTGCGCCAACAAGCCGATGACATGGGTCGTGAACTCGAAGAACAAACGGGGATGCTACGAGATGTGGAGACGGTGACAGATCGCGTGAGTGGCAGGTTACAGGGGGGTATGAAGAGGATGAATCGGTTGGTAAAGGAGAATGAGGATGGGTTGAGTAGTTGTTGCATTGGGGTATTGATTTTCGTGCTGATTTTGTTGTTGATACTCGTGCTTGTTTTATGAAGGGTGGTCGTTGGTAGAGGGTGGGAGGAAGGAGTTTCTTCTTCCTTCCTTCCCCCGTTTTCCTATCTTTCTCTCTTTTCATCTATAATAAGAATAAGCATTGGAGTTCAGGCGTTAGAGAGGTGGAGCGATACACAGAAGACCAAATCAAATCAGATCAGATCAGCAAAGGGACTGAGACATCTTGGAAAGGATAGGAACGGAAATTAATGAACTCGGAAAAGAAGACCTCAAATATTGTCATTGTTATTGTCATTATTTACACTTTTCTAGCAGAACCTCAAAGCTCTACAAGCTCAGGAACTTGGAAGTAAGGATAAGCGAGTGTGTAAATAAAAGCATGCACACATCCTATAAACTTTCATTACATTACGTTGAAATCATATCGACAGTCGAAGGAATCAAAATGCATCTTAACCATACCAACTTATCAAATATTCAAATCAAATATCATTCCCCATCATTCCCATCACTCCCATCACTCCCATCATTTACTAATTTACAAATTTACAAATTTACAAATTTACAACTGAAGTATTGGATATATCAAAAAAAAACCATATTTGTACCAATAAATTTTGCACTACCTAGGTACCTATGCATGCACTACTCCACTCCGCTCCACTCCACTTCACTCCATCACCATCACCCTCACCCTCACCCTCACCAAGCTCTCAAGTAAGGTTTTTGCGGTGTTCCAATTCCATCCATTTGTACCATCCATACCATGTCATACCATACCATACATGCGTATTTCCCCACGCAAGAAAAGATCTACTAATTTGTTTTTTCCTATTAAAAGCTTATCAGACGCACCCCCAGATGCGCTACGCACTATGCACTGCCCATACCATTCCATTCTACTATCCCCATCCCTAACCTAACACTCATCTTTTTGCGTCCAAAGACCAAGGACCATCGCATCTATCCCTCCCCCTAAACCACAACCACATGTCAATACCATTCATCCACACACATCATACTCCATGCCCAAGCCATCCATACCAAACCAAGCCTAACCTAACAAAAACTACTTGATCCGAGTCCATGCATAACACGATAATTTATTCCGTAAAATCAGTAAACTCAAGAGAGAAGACTAGCCTGATCGTCGATAAAAGAATGATCACTAGTTTCCGCATCGCCATCCATATCCTTTTTAGCTCCCGTCGATGAAGAAACGAGCCCGACGACCGCTGTTGTAGAACTGCCGCTCACCGATCGTTGTGCGTCTGTATCGAAACCGAAATCGAGACCCGATATGATATTGCTCTGAGATTGAGTTTCGTCAACGAATGAACTCCGAATAACGAGACCAAAACGAAAAAGTGGTGCGCAGGTATAGGGATAGACAAACATGCTTGAAGGTGAGAAAGGTAACGGCACGAAGACGAGAGGACGAAGATAACGAAGACAAGGTATGCGTGAGCCAACAATTCTAATCAGGATAAATGACAACTCTTAACTCCCCACAAAAGCACCATGAAAACAGAAACAAAGCGGTTTGGTACTAACAACAATCATCGCTGGCTTCTGGAAGATCCTACCGAATTTTGTCGATCGTGAGTGGGTCTTCGTTCTCGACGATCTCCATCTTGAAGTTTCAATGAATCCAGCCTTTTCTGATTGTCCTCTGTGATCGGATCTACATCATCTCCTCGTAAAGAGGTTGCTTTGGTTCTTGATGGAGAAGCTGGCCCAGTAGGTAAGACGGCTCCATTCGTCTTCGACCTTCCTGCTTGTTCCGCCAAAGCTTTCCATTTGTTTGCTCTAGCTTGTTCTCTGGCCTCGGCATTGTTCTGGTGCTCAGTGTAATCATGGGAGCAATCATCAAAAAGTTGAGGATTGATCTCCATGAATAGCTTCATTGCATTGTAAACCATGCCATGGATCGTTCTAATTCGAATGGGTTAGCTTGATGTAGTTTTATTCGGAGGATAGGGCATTCTTTACCTGTTCCAATGACCTTTGGAGTTCTCGTATAGAGGTGCAAACATAATCGGTAAGATAATCTCAACATTGTCGCTAACCAGATTGCAAAAGTACTCATTATTCCAGAAGTATAACGCACGTTCGGCCACTTGGAAATGAGGACTCGCAACTGATTTCGCTAGTTGATGGAAAAGAGGCTCCTGAACTTTAGCGAATTCGGCTGGGTCCATTACCTCGAATATATCTTCCACTTCGTTGAGAAACATCACTTCTTTTGTGCTGTTCACCTTGGGCCAATAGCGGAGCAAGCCCAAAACAACCTGAAAATCGTAAGTAAATTGAATTCATAACGATGGTCCTTGACATACCTCTTCTGTTAATGCTGCATCCTTTTCTAAGAATTGAACAATGCAGTAGGCGAGTTGAGGATGATACATGCTCAAACTCTTGACTTTATGTAAAGGTATTAATACTCTTGTCAAAAACAATTTGTGCTCCTCCTTCAGTGGTAGAGCAAAACCATTGATGATTGAGCCAAGTATCTCCAATAGCTCAGCGATGCCGTTGAAACGTTCGGTCTCATAAACAAACTGGAAAAATACATTGTTGATAGATCTTCTAATGTATGAGCGGAGGTTGAGAAATTTTCCATATATCCTATGAAGGGTTGTCTTTAAGAAGTCTCGCTCGCGTGGGTCTTCAGAATCGAAGAGTTCAAGTAACTGCAAGACAAAACTGTGGTCTATGTATGCCTTTGCAATATTGGTATTGAAGTCTTGACTCTCGATAAATCTCAGGAAGAATTCATATACAACTTGAATATGCGGCCACGCAACCTCAAGAACCGGTTCGTCTTCCTCGGGGTCAAATGCTTCGCCTTGAGGATTCATAGGAGGTGGTATGGGACGGAAGAGATTCTTGCTAAACATTTCAACGACTTTTGGATACATAGCCTCAGTGATGACTTGTCTGTTGTTGGCGACGTAATCAAGAAGTTCATGAAGAGCTAGTCTTTTAATCTCCTTGGACTTCATGTCCGCACTTGCATCGTTGAAATCAAAAATGACATTACATTGGTCGATCTTTTGCATAAAGAGATCTTGGCGGCGATTGGGTGGTACCTCGTGGAAACCTGGCAGTTTTTCTAATTCGCGGAGGGGGGAAATATCAAATCTCGAAGAGTGCTGTCGCTTCGGTGTTCGGATACCTTCTGGGACGTCCTTTGGGGTTGTTTGTAACCGGTCGAACATCATCGACTTCGCACCAGCCTTGGGAGGGGCAAGATCGTGGGGCATTGTTTCTGCGGCACCTGGGGGAGGGATATGCTAAAGTGAAGGTGTTAGTACAACGAAAAAAATGATGGTATCTGAGTGACTTACTGGTGCACTTGGGCTGATAACAACGCTTGGAGGAAGTGCCCCATGACGATTCGGTGTCGCAGGACTGGGTGAACCTCCTCCAGTATTGAATCGATCTGGAGCAGACATTGTGTTAAGAGCTGTATTCAATGGTGGCTGCGCAGTAGGACCAGCTGAAGAAGTACCATCATTTGGTGGCAGTGGCTTATTTCGCAAGTCATTAAGTGTTGTACTCGAAGATGAGGGTGTTACGGCAGGCGATTGTCCCGCTTCCCGCGAATTGGATTGTGACGGTGATGATGTGCCATCTTTTGATTCCCCTTTCTTAGATTTCGATTTGTTGGGGTCTTTTGTGCGCGAAAGCTGCTCATGCTGATGGGGTTAGCAGATGATCACTTTCCAAGATGATACGGACGCTATATGGAGAGTATTAAGTATCAAAATGACTTACAACCCTCTGTCTGAAGCCTTTCATCTTGAACAACTACTCTCAAGGAGGATGTAAAAGACACAAGTGCCTCCTTATCTGATGCTCTTGGTATGTTGCTAGTTTGCGAAATCTCCTGTTCTTGTCCACCAATATTTTCGACTTTTAAAGTGACAGGTCGCGTCACTTTAAGCTTGCTGTGGTGAATGTGTCGATCCTATTTTCACGAGGCTAGAAAGACTGCGGTATGTATGCGGTAAATTGCTCGATAGAAGTGGCTCAACTCCCGTTTGTCGCGGTATGGCACAAGGTGCAGTGATGTGTATTCAACTGCAACGATTTGTTGATATGCAGCTGGAGACCTCCAGAAGCTCCCTGCTGGTGTAGTTTGAGCCCCCTTGTTGTAAATTGATAGTGCGATGTTGTTAGGTTTTCATAAAAGATAGCGGGAATTGCCAATGGGTTTATTTCATCTGTCGAAGTTTTATATCCCAAAGGTTCGTGAGGGGCGAGCCTGAGTGGTTGACTTGTTGCGCAAGAGTAAACAAGTTCTACCAAAACGATAGCAGTCAGTGCGAGTTGGAAGAAAATAGGAGAGGCGGTAGGGATGAATTCAAACTCACAAATAAGCCAACAATGACGATGAACATACAAGGTCGATGGTACGGCGGCAGCGGTTGTTAATGTAGGTCGAGGCTAATCCGGGCGGTGAATATAAGTTCTCCTCTATGCCGAAGCACAAGCTATCAAATTGATGAAGAAGGCCAACGCGTTTGGCACTTTCCTATGGACAACAAGATAAATGGCAGATGGTAATAATTGGGTTTAGTTATGAGAATGAGGTACGAGTATAAGAATTCTTCAACAGGGATGACTAAGTAAAGATTAATTATTTTAACTTCATTTCAAAATCTAATAAATAAACAACACAGCAACATCCATCAACATTGCAAGTGGTCCCCTCAGTAGATGAATTAGCGTGGATTTAAATGTAACCTAAATTTTTAGGCAAAATATTAAATTTAAATTGACTTTTTCATTTACCTAGAGTACTCCGTAGTTTTTTTTGGAAAAGCCAAGCTCAGGAGTTTCTTCACTTGCTGTTCACCCCTCTGGTGACGTGAAAGATTTGTTACGTACAATCCAACTTAAGGATAAAGAAATCTTTTAAAAATCTTCAAACGAGAGAATAGGAAATTTATCAAGGTATTGATTGGCTCACGCCAAATTAAATACATATTCCCCATACTGGAAACTAGAACTTCGTTGGCTCGAAGGAAAACCACCTATCAAATTGATGGGTTTGATGGAGATTACTAGGTACTGTATCGAGAATTTCTATTACAGGATTACAGGGTCACTGGCTTGTTGAGGCTATTCGCATATAATACAATTTAAGAAAATTCAAGAAAGTCGTGTATCGCGCGGCATTCAATTAGAACATCTCAACAGTCAAAAGTAAAAAGGACTTGTCTCGCTTTCAATCCTGGAAACTTTCTTTCCTGTTTACAACTATGGAAGATTACGAGGATATGGACGATATCGAGTTTGAGGAAGAGGTTGATATTGAAGAAGAAGAGGAGGGAGATGAAGAGGCGGAAGGCATCGGAATGATTGAGGAAAACGAAGACGAAGATGGGGATTATGATTACGATGACGAAGAAGACCAATCTGCTCCAGTATACACAATACCTCCAAGGGAAATTGTCGCTGTCGAGCATCCATTGATCGTGAAAACCCTTGAAAATGGTATCAAAACTTTTGGACGTCAACCACAATGGAACAAGGTAAGTGGAAAGTATTTTCTATACCGGTCTGTGTTCTGCCATCTGCATGGCATATGAACCTCATCTCGTGACAGGAACATGATTTTAAACTAATAACTATGACAGATCCTTGAGGGCACTGAAGATGAGTGTATTCCGCTTTTCCTTCGAACTCAAGATCCCACATGCGAACCGATTCTATCCTACAATAGCATCACCAATAATGTTCTCCTTAAGATAACCGTACCGAAGCGTACTGGTAGAAAGCGAAAGCGTGGATCTCAGGATCATTATACTGATGATGGATGTCCAGCGCCTGAGTCTACCATCGGCCAGAATGCGTTGGGTGATATTCAATCACACTCTTTGAATGACAAACCTGCCAGCATACTCAGAAAGCTACGAGACAATGTTGGTAAATACACTGTCGAGGCTGCAGGAGCAATCGAACAGAGTCATCGCTATAGAGGTGTTTACGTTCCTCTCTTGTAATCATAATGGTACTAACAGGTCCAGGACTTTCCGACTATCATCAATCCACATCTCATGCACCCTTCATGTCACATTTCCAAGAAACTGCATTCTCTGCCAACTGTAAGTCTCATAAACTCAATTCTTTCAGAAACGTGCTGATTTTTATTAGGGGGTAAAATGCGAGAATTCAAGCTGGGTACTGACAAGGGCTGGAAACCAAACGAAGAGATAATTCCTCCACCAACATTCACTCATCATCCGTTACCTTTCAATTGGGGATACCGTCAAAATCCTTTAATCTCAACCGAAGTGGATGCTGAGACAGGAGAAACAAGTATAGTGAACCGCTCGAAAATGCCAAAACTCGAAATGCAGTATGTACATTGCGACGAAGACGAAGACGTCCCAACCAAGCCGTATCGTGCAGTTCCAGATGATCCTGTTCTCAAGGACTTTGTGGCCGCACTTCAACAAGCAATGAATGAACGTCCAATCTGGACTCGTCGAGCATTACAAAATCGTCTCGCCAATGAGCCAGGATATTATTTGATGAAACCGGCGCTCCAATATGTTGGCTACCAATTTCGAAGTGGTCCTTGGCGTGATGCTCTCATTAGATATGGAGTTGATCCCCGCAAAGATCCATCCTGTCGTATCTATCAAACTATTTTCTTCAAGTTGTACGAAGAAGATGAGCGTGCTCCTGATGGTCAATGGAAAGACATGCGAAGTCAATACACAAAACATCAAGTTTTCGGCACAGGAGATTGTCCATCACATGTGTTCAATGGCACCTCTCTGACTCTCGACGGGAAAGTGTGGCAAATCTGCGACATAACAGATCCCCTTCTTGCTCCTATTATACAAAATGCACCTATGGCTAAGGCATATGATAACAATCATGATGGATACTATAATAATGGTACCCTCGCTAAGATTCGAGCTATCATGAAAACCAAGTTGATTGCCATTCGCAGCAACAAAGTGGTCCCCGAGAATGCTTTTGATGTGGCATTAAGCATACCAGATTTCGTTGAGGGAAAGGATGGAAGGAAAGTACACGTGCCAGTACCGGATATGCGTTTGACAGACGAGGAGATTGAGAAATTAAGAGAAAAGGGTATCATTAGTGGAATGAGCGGAAAGGGAGTGAGGCATCTAGATTCAAGGTCGAAGAGAAAGCAATATAGGAAGGGCGGCAAGTTGCCAATAGGGACTAAAAGAGCGAAGCAATACGGGATGATGAAGGGACCATCGACTTCAAAACCTAAATCCTCAATTTCTGTACCGAAGCCTCGAAAGAAGAAAACAGCTACCTCTCCTGACAAAGATGTTACGCCAGAGGTTGCCGCTGTAGGTGCACCAGGAGATATACCCACAGAAGACACTATTAAGATTATGGATGATGCATGGGCAGACGCAGTAGAAGAAGGAGAAGAAAAAATCGAAGCGGAAGTAGAAGAGGAAGGAGACGAGGAAGCAGAAGACAACGAGGAAGAGTTAGTCGAAGCAGAATTGGGGTCTGAGAACGAAAGCACAGGTTCGGAAGATGAATCAGAGGCTGAGAAGGAAAAGGAAATGTTTATTAAGAACTATGAGGCGAGAAAGGTGGCTGGTTCAAATGATCACTGAATTGGGTCATGGCTAGGTATGTTTTGGAGGAGAAATGTATGATCACGAGGTTTTCGCTTGACATTGAGGTATGATAGGACTTCAATTTAAACCCATATTTAGCGCCTTTATCTGGTATTCAATAGGCTTCTCAAAGTGATCGAGTAGCTGCAACAGCCCCGTGGATAATTGGAAGGGATTTCTGTTTGATTGGACTGAGAAGAGATTGTATTTCAAGCGCGAGATCTACCATGCTAATTGTTGGTCAACGGTTAACACAATGGGAAAGAGGCCTCTTCCCTGGTTGTGAGGGAACTACCGTTAATTAAGGAATTGATTTACATTTGCCCATTCGATGCCAGGGGGATTTGATTTAAGTAATGACGTTTCGCAATAGAAGAGGGAATACGAGGAAGATGAAAAACTCTAGTTAAAAAGAATTCAACACAATCGAGCGCACCGAGGATGGGGGTTTAGAAGCTTGCCCCAAGAGAGGAATGAAAATAAGGTCGGAAGAGAGCTTTGCGAGTATTTGTGATGGTAAAGAATATTAGGATAGGTATGTGGTGAGTATGATGTTCTTAAGACCGAGTCCAGGCTCTTACTTTTCCTGTAGCGGGGTACAGAGGGAAGATGTGAATCGATCGATATAAAGAGAGAATTGCAGTATTGAATTTTAATTTCGTTCTTCATTGAAACTATAAATCAAGTTGCAATATTAAATAATGAATACTACAAATAATATTCTTAAATCCATACATGCAGGATACTGTACGGCGCGGGGGGTTTATAGAGAGGCGAATCATATAAAGAGATGATGGCAGTATTACATAAGCGAAATATACTTTTTGCTTAATAAGGGAAGGTTCTTTCAGGACCTTGGGTGTGCCGCATTTGGGTCATCTTGATTAGATTTCTTAATGGTATTTGGAACATACGAACTTCCTACTTCACAACTCTATTTCCCTCAAAGAAATGTATCGAGGAAAAGATAGAAACTTTTCATTATAATTAGAATATATTTCTTAATTCCTTATATTGTACGGTTTATGGTAGAATCAGATCATTTTTCACATTTTTGAGAGCCTGATTTTTGTCATCATATTGGAGTGAAAACCTTATTTTGATTTGATTTGGCGGCAGCGGGCCTCAAGATTGTGCATCTCATAACGAAGGAACCCCACGAATTCGATAAATAAACGTACAACCTCAGCCTACAACCTTACAAACCACCCTCCGACCCAACAAACAATCTTCTCACAACAACAAGATTGATTTTGAAATATTCAATCTTGTCGCCTTCACTTTATCTTGACACCTATCAAGTATACTTTTATACTTGATTTATCTAGTACCTTAGTCAGTCTTACCGCACGCACACCGTCGACAATACCTTGATTACAACCTTTTTTACGACTCCACCACCACCTACCCCAGTACGTACAGGATACCTCAGCCTTCCTTGCATCGCAGATCAACCATAAGTCAAACTTACACATTTTGACGCGATCGACTTATCCTTTCAATTCCGACTGCCTTTTCCAAATAGCCTGCAATAGGAAGAGGATATAATCTCCTCCACACAGCTCGTAAAAGATGGTAGAAGGGGAACCGAACTCTCCAACTTGGAAGTTCACTCAGTCAGTATACCCTTGCTATATATTCTTATTCATCTGCCACCTGTGAAGTCATGGTTGAGGGGCTCTGAATGTGTTTTCTGGATTGATTGCGTCACTGTCATTAAATCAAAGCTAACAAATTGTTATCAGATGTTTTGGTGACAAAGGCGATGTCGAAGATATAACAGAAGGTATGTCCTCTCACTGCTCCTATATATTGATGGTACTTTTCATTGTCTGCGGATAGTACGACCTTCATTCTAGAAATACTGACACGGCGGATTACAGCGGATATCATATCAACAGTCGAATTCGATCACACCGGAAATTATCTTGCTACAGGAGACAAAGGTGGACGTGTTGTCCTTTTCGAAAGGAATGAGACGGTACAGAAATTAAGCCCTCGTCTAGATTGTGCAAGTCGCGAAACTGACACTATCTAGAAAAAAACATGCGAGTACAAATTTCACACAGAATTTCAATCTCACGAGCCCGAGTTCGATTACCTCAAATCATTAGAGATAGAAGAGAAGATCAACAAAATTAAGTGGTGCCGACGACAAAACGCCTCCCATTACCTACTTTCAACAAACGATAAGACCATAAAGTTATGGAAGGTGTTTGAGAAGTCACTGAAAGTTGTTGCAGAAAACAACCTTTCTCATGATTTGACTCCAGGAAATCCTGCCGGAGGCGGTGGTGGCATTCGACCCATATCAAATGTTCATTTCAACAGTTCCCACGACCTAAAATTACCCCGCCTTACTCATCACGACACTGTTGTTGCAGCAGTACCACGTCGAACATATGCAAATGCACATGCGTACCATATCAACAGCATTTCGGTGAACAGCGATGGGGAGACATTCATTAGCAGTGATGATTTGCGGATAAACTTGTGGAACTTGAATATTCAAGATCAAAGCTTCAACATCGTAGACATCAAGCCCGCCAACATGGAGGAGCTTACCGAAGTCATCACGGCTGCGGAGTTCCACCCACAGAGTTGTAACTGGTTCATGTATGCAAGCTCAAAAGGAACAATCAAACTTGCAGACATGAGAGAGAGTGCTCTTTGTGATCAGCACGCAAAGCGTAAGTTTGCCATGTCATCATTTTTAAAATTCGGCTAACTCATACCTTTTTTAGAATTCGAACAGGAAGAAGACCCTTCTGCTCGATCATTCTTCTCGGAAATTATTTCTTCCATTTCTGATGTCCGATTCTCTCATGATGGTCGATATATTCTTTCACGTGATTATCTTACTGTCAAAATCTGGGATGTTAACATGGAGAGACAACCTGTCAAGACTATTCCGATCCACGAGCACCTTCGACCACGTCTTTGTGACACTTATGAGAATGACAGTATCTTTGATAAGTTTGAGGTCGTATTCTCTGGCGATGCAAAGAATGTTATGACCGGAAGTTACAACAACAACTTCATGATCTACCCATCAGATCCCGATAAGGAAGTGGAGGTAGTCCTGCAAGCTGATAAATCAGCTTTCAAGGCTAAGAAGGTTGGTGTTCCAACACCAATCAACCCAACCGGTAGCCCCACCACCGCAAATGGCAAAAAGGGCAACTCGAGGGCAGGTAGTCCGGCTGCCGGTGTTGGAGGTCAAGGTGGAAGGATGAAGAAAGAAACAGATGCAGATCAAATCGACTTCAACAAAAAGATCTTACACATGAGCTGGCATCCTTTCGAAGACAGCATCGCAATTGCTGCAACGAACAACGTGAGTGATAAAAGAATGATTTCCTCAGGAACATCTACTAATTATATATTTAGCTTTTCGTTTTCTCTGCATTGTAGAAATTGGTAATATGCGGAAGCTGTCTTCAGGTCATATTCCATTTGCGTTTTCAATGTGTGCTGGCTACAGCGCATCCAGCCCAGCGTTGTCCTTGAGACCTATTCATATTCGTGGCATAGTTGGTTTTCTGTCACGGAGAAACTATTATCATTGAGTAGCGAGACTGCAACACTTAACAGGTGTTGCAATAGAGGGCGACACAAAAAGCAGCGGTGGCTGGTGAGTTATCTTTTGGAGAGTGTTTCGTTCTCCAATTACCTGGAAGCTCTTACAATAGTTATCAGGTTAAGTTGTTCGAGGCAACGGTGTGATATGTGCCTTGAAGCAGCTTTTTGATGATCGAAGTAGCCTAGTCTAAATCACAGATGAACAATGCATGAAATTCTAAAATAAATAAATGCTTGCCAAATGTTAATCATTGAATTACAATCACAAAATACAGCTTCTCAGCCCGTGTTTCGATGATAGATAATAGAGGCGCGGAGAGTACCTCAGATCATATATATCACGTGCCTAGACCCGGCTAATCAATCAATCAATCCCTACCCCAAAAAAGTTCGTCAAGAAATTTATCCACAGAAGCTTCAAACCTCTAACCTTCAACGAACGACAACTTGCACCATTTCAAGTCTCAACCCGTATGTGTGCCTCCCAATTACTTCAATCGTTTTCAATTATTCTCCGCTATGCAATTGATTATTCTTTTTGCGATTCAATGCATACGCTAACATAATTATCAAACCAGACTTCACCTCGTCGAATTCCCGACTCTTAGTTCTCACCCGCACACATCGTGAACTTTCAGCCCACATCGTCAAAATGCATCTCATGTACACCCTCGACGCAGCCGGAAAGCGCGTCTACACCCTTAAGAAAGTGATTGGGGGTGAGGTCACCAAGAGTGCGCACCCGGCCCGATTTTCGCCTGATGATAAGTATTCGAGACATAGGGTTACGTTGAAGAAGAGATATGGTTTGTTGCTTGTGCAGCAGAGTGAGTTGTTCTTTTCTTTTGGGGGGGGGGGTTGTTTTTGTAGGAGAGGGGGGGGTCAGGGAGGGAAGAGGGTTAGGGAGGATGTGAGATGGATTAATGGGAAGGGCGATGATTTGGAATGAACAGTGTTTGCTAATACATATGCGCAAATAGAGGATCTCAAGGTTTTGGGCCAATAGATATCTCCACGGGTAGAAAAACGGATTGGCTACTCGATCAGCAGGGATAGGAAAGGGGAGATAGATGTGTGCAATGCGCAATGTTGTGCATCATCAAATGTGTAGTAAGGGAAGGTTGAATATCTAGCTGCGATGAAATGCATCAGGCTAGTGGGTTGAATGGAATGTGCGGAGTATACTGGCGTTCCGGACGAGGGATTCTTACATCTATCGGTTCTTAGTGCATGACAATTCGTTTAAGAGGGGAAAAGAAAATTCGGCTTTTGTTAGTAGGGAAGGAGGAATTGCGATTATTTGCAAGTACTTCTTTGCTGCTTTACAGGCAGATTCTTTATCTACTGGCGAATTGAGGAATATCACAATTTCAAAAGCAAGCTCAGAGTTTATAAAAGTACAAAGTATTTGGATCTATTTTTGAGGTTACTTTTACTTATTTCAATTCTAATGTCGTTTCTTGGAATTAACATTTTTGCCCGCTCCAACTTTTGGTCTACCGCCTGCCCGCCCACGATCTCCAGTCAAAATACTGGGTAGGTAATCTTCATCCATGAGATCCTTGTCCTTCTTTCTCCTTGAAGTAGCCATTTCTCTCACGTACTCCTTTTGATCTTCAGCCAATATCAAATCATTACCCCATCCTCCCTTTCCACCGCCCTTGATATTCTTTCCATTCGCTGTCCCCGCAACGGGTTTGGGTACACTGTATACATTTCCTCTGTTATTCCATTGCATATTTTTCTTAAGATGCACCTTGACATTTCCATCTTTGTCGGTGGAGCAGGAGGTTCGGAGTAAAGTGGGTTTTCCGCAGCGTCCGCAGAATTGCTTCGTCATATCTCTGGTAATGCCAAAACAGGCGTGGCATCGCAAAACCCAGGTTTTAAGTTGACGGATGCGTTGGAGAGAGGGTGAGAGTAGGTTGAGGTTCATACGTAGCATGACGTTTTGCATGGCGTAATCGCTGGTGATGGTTGCTACTTGGATTGTTTTTTGTTCTTCTTGGGGCTCGAAGGTGCCGTTGTTGTCTTTTTGTTGGTGTTTTTTGAGGTTGGAGGGCGTGATCCATCCTTCGTCTTCGGCGTCGGATTCGGACGCGGGGACTTCTTCTATATTCGATGATTCATCCGCGGTTTCGGGGGTCGTTTCGGGCTCTGTTGTGGAAGTTGGTTCTTTGGTTTGTTCTTCTGTGACTGTTGCTTCTGGCTCCTCGATGGTGGATATGTGGGTAGCTTCCAATGCTTCCTCAATAGGCTGTGTCTCGATGTTGGATTCTTCTGTTGCTTGAGGTATTGATGTTCCCCATGCGCCTCTAGTTTCAATATTTGGCTGTGCTGCAGCATCCGTGGATGCTTCTGGCGCGGCTGTAGTGTAGGCAGGGTTCTCTCCAGTTAAAGATACAGAAGGAGCTCCATTTAATCTCTTCTGTCCTGGCACACTTCGTAATCTCCAATCTCCATGATTTCGTTCACATTCAAGCTCATATGCTAATGCCATCAAATGGATATCTTGTCTGCTAAGTACTTCCAAATCACCTGTTTTCCGCGCGAATTCAGTTATGACTTTAATGCTAGCTGACCGAGGCGCTCTTAATTTGAGGAACGGTAGTAGGGTAGTTTCGAATCTGGCTCTTGTGACGGCATCTTTGATTTCGTCGATAACGAGGGGGATTGTATAGAGATTTTCTGCTTGCCCAAGAAGCGTAGAGACTGAGGGATCATTCTTAATTATTGGCCCTGCATCAATAATAAGACTATGTATGGGCTTGGTAGTATTTGTGGCCATTTTCAACTCTTCAACTATAAGTACTAACGATCTTGTTTAATGCGATGCAATTATCATGGCGGGGTGTGTGATAAAGATTATCGAAAAAAATAATTACTGCCGGGCGGTCTCGATAAGCGAAAAGATAAATTTGCATTCAATCACGTGCTGTACTTCCTTTTCTAGGTTGTTTGCTCGGAAAATTTTATAAATTTTGTTTACATCTTGAAAATTCAATCAAAAACAAATCTTCAACTTCAACTCCAATTTTTGATATTTCTGATATTCATATACCGTGGGGCATTTCTCTCTTTAAATCCGAACTCTAACGAATTTAATTTGGATACAAATTCAATCATTTCAATACCCAAATCTCACATCCCAAAACTTCAATATGTTCTCCAACAACTGGCGTGTTAAGCAAGATCCTCCTCAAAGTCCAAATGGCGAAGAGAGAGTTTCTCCTTGGTCTTCTTCAAGAAATCGTGGAGGTGGACAAAATGCTGGTAGAGATGGTGGTGATCGACCAAACCAGGGCCAGGGGAGATTTTCTCGAAACGAGGCAGGTGACTCGCCAAGAAAATCTTCACAGCCCACAGAGTCGGACAAGGCCATTGAAGAAGGTCGACGCATCTACGTTGGCAATCTAAGCTATGATACCACCGCAGAGGATATTGAAACCATTTTTCAAGATGTTCCACGTGAATCTCGAACTGTCCATATGTCTATCGATTCCATGACAAAGCGCAACCCCGGTTACTGCTTCGTTACTTTCACCACCAAGGATATGGCTGATGAAGCTTTGAATCGTTATGACGGTCAAGAGTTCAAAAATCGTACACTCAGAGTCAAGCCTGGTGTAAGATCAGACCGTGAGTGAATCTACAAGCATTAGTACTTATCTGTCATCAGATTCATGCGGCAGGTTTGTAAAACTCCCACTGACAAAATGTAGGCAGCACTCGTCCACAGGGATCATCCTCAGAGACTCCTCTTTACACAAATGACCGCTGGAAGAGCTCTGAGACTTCTCAACAACGTCAAGTAGATACTTCTTCTCAAGATGGTAAAAGACTTTATGTTGGAGGATTGCCAAGAATTGATGATCAAGAAACAGCAAACCGCAAGATCCGAGAAATCTTCGAAGGGTTTGATGTTGAAGTTGTTAGCAAGTTGATCTCTCCACACCCTTCAAAGGTTGAGGAAGGTGGTAACCACTATTACTGTTTCGTTGATCTTGCCAACAACACCCAAGTCAACGACGCAGTTAAAATGTTTGATGGCAATGAGTGGGGCCTCAAAGTCAGTCGTGCATCTGGAGGAGTATCAGGCAAAGTCGTTGAGAAGCAAAGAATCTATGTTGGTGGTTTGCCAGATTTCGGAGATGAAGCTGCTACCGAGGCAGAGATCAGAGAGCTCTTTAGCGAGTACAATGTCAAGTGGGTCAGCAAGTTATGCTCTCCAAGAGAGCCAAGAGAGGGGAATAGCCATTTCTGCTTCGTTGAACTGCAGGATAGTCAAGAAGCTGATGGAGCTATTGTCAACCTGGATTGGTCTGAGAAATGGGGTGGAAAGATTAGGGTCAAGCCTAGTTTGTCGAGCGCTCAATCCAAAGGAGAAGCTCCAACCAGAGGATGGAGAGGAAAGAGCGATAGAGAGTAATCATGCTAATGCTAACCGCAAAGCATGAAAGATGGTATCATCCGATTAGATATATCGACCCCAGATACCTTGCATATCTCGCGCTTCAGTTGTGGTCCGGATCAGCGATTTACATTCATCAAACGATTGCTAGTGGGACATTTGACATCATATTCGCATCTCTTGAGTAACACGATCTGTCAGTGGCTAGGATACACTAGCATAAATTTTAGTTTCATACTCAGTTGCAGCTGTACTTTGTTAAATGCAAATAGGCTAGCAGGCGATACCCAATCTGAATACAAATACATTACATTCAATTTTATGATGGCTGAATTGACATGAGTTTCTCACTACTATCCCGCATGTTTGATTCTTAAAAATATCCAAGGGGAAATGGTGATGCCAATGATTTTCCAATTCTTTTTTTCACACGGGTCCAAATCTTGAATACCTTTGATTAACCCAAGTAAGAGCAGGATACTCTTAACCTAATGGTTGGCTCTTTGCTGAATTATCATGGAGAAAGCAAAAGGATCAAGCGGCTCCTTCCTTATGTACCTGAAATGAAGCCATCTTTTCTTCTACATCTAAAACGCTTCCGAACATTTATTTCTTTTCTCCATACAAGAATCATTACTCTAAACAATAGCACTTATTTCAATCATGCATTGATATTCTCCAACTCTTTTTTTTTTGAATCAGCAAACAACGAATATTTATCTACGAGCACGTATTACTACATCCCGAAATTCCCCTCAACCGCCATGTGCCCAAGACCAAGTGCCTGCCATATCTGTGGTCAAGGTCCATTTTGCCGTTGCAATCGTTCCATCGGCTGGGACCGTACACATCCAGAACCTCCGAACTTTCCAGTAGCGCCCACGGCTGAAGGTGTCCAAAGTCGACCAGAGCTTGTTCGACGCGGTGCATCAGATCGTTTGCAGTTTGCCGAACAGAACGCGGCCCAACTCTCACCATCGCCATTTAGTACGTCCCTAGATCAACCGTCACCAACAGACGAATTTACCAACCTACGTTCCCGGCGAGGTGCCTTTTCTACACATTCGACGTCTCAGCAGAGTAGTCCCTTTACAAATACGCCGTCCGAAAGCGGTTCATTCGCAAATCTAACGTCTAACTCGTCGCCCGCTACTTCGAATAATTCCTTTACAAATCCAGCATATAACGCTTCGCCCCTCGGTTCTAACAATCACTTCCCAAACCAGACGCCTAGCTCATCGACTGTCAATTCTAACAGTAGCGGAGCTCAATTTGGGGCTTCTCAGCCCGTCCCTTCAGCCAACGACGGAACTCAAACCTGGGCTTCTCAACCTTTCCCTCCAGTCAACGACGGAACTCAAACACGGGCTTCTCAACCCGTCCCTCCAGCCGACAACAGAACTCGATTGTGGGCCCCTAAACCCTTGCGTGTAACCAGGAATATAGCGCAAACTTGGGAAGACACTGAGGCTTTCACAAATAATCCCGAGCCAAGTAATTCTCAACAATCTAGAAAACGAACATTCACCGAGGCGCCTCATTCTGAAAACGAGGAGGAACGATATCACAAAAAACATAGAAGAGATTGAGGAAATCGACATGGGGGTTGGGAGCTCGAAGGGTGAAGAGCCTGCGTTAGTGTACCTTGGGGACTTTCCCATGGCCCCATCCAGAATGATTGTGCGGTTCAAGTGTGCTTCTTGGCGCCATTTTAGTCTTGCTGAGGATCCTTTGGAGGGGAGGGGAATGACGAGAACACTATTTCCAGCGCGCGAGTTTTGTCACAAGGTCCCGTTGAGGAACATGAAGTTAAAGAAAAAAGGGCTGTACTCCTGCCATTATGGACGTTACAGTCCGTTCAAAAAAAGAAATACACGTCGTCGGAACCGTCGAGGGAACGGATCGAGGGATGTAGCAATAAGAATGAAGGAGTTAGAGGCATGGAGATTCAAATTTCGTGAGGAGAATGAGAACAAGAGGGTCGATCGAACACGTTCTGTTTCCCCTTTCGGTCAAGAACCAGGAAATTCTCGAAGTGTTACCGTCGTGGATCAAAGTCAGAGTGATTCGACGGAAAAGAAGTCACCTCGCCAATCGCGGGACACACTTTTATCAAGCGATTGTTTAAGGAGGTTTCCAAATGGCTTGGTACACCATAAAGATATAACCATAATCACAAACGCAACAAAACGACAGATGGAACATAATCAAACCCCAGACGTTCTATGCATAATCAAATTTCATACACAAGATTTCTGTTTGGAGGAAGAGGCGGTTCTGGATATGATTGTACATTCTCCTACTGGACATAAGGTTGTGGGATTGCTTAGTCCATATCCGCAACGGTATAGCAACGTCTGTTACTTCCACTGGGAAGATGAGGCTGCAGTTGATCGGTGCATTGAAAATTATCATGGTATTTTTACATGTCGAATACATTTATGTTTTCTAATATTGAGTAGGGCTCTGGATAATCGACAAGTTTGGGAGGTTAAGAAGTAAGATGTTCGTTACTAAGGTATGCCTCACACTTTCTCATCGCTAAAATCGTAATAATCATAGCTTGCAGCAATTTTATAGGAACTGTGGGGGATCGCTTGTTCTTGATCATTGATTACTGTACCGCTTCAGCGATTTATGATTTCCTTTTGTAATTTATGTAGGGTTACAAGAATGGTACTCAGCGTGGATATTGTATATTGTATAACAGAATTCGAAGTGCTTAATTCTTTATCATGTGAAGTGCGAAATTCCTCATTCCAATATTTCAAAGGCTATATGACCAACCAACAGCAGTACCGATGTACACATCCTCTTCAAAAAATAAGACGCACAAATAGAGATGAATAATTTAGAAAACCTCTCCATAACGCTCAAAAGATAACACTACGAGCTGCTCTCTACCCCATGCAATTTCTGTGGCAACTGTTGGTTTGTAGTCAAAAATAACCATACCCAGCGACTTCAATTGGATGATGTACTCGAGTATGATAGAAGTGTATGCTCGTCAATACAACCTCGCTTCTGCAAGTGTACCAAAATAGCATTCCACTTCCCAAACGAGATTCGTGGGGTCACCATGGGGTAACACTACAGGGAGCAAATCCAGCATATGCTTCCTACGATGCCGGAACGTGGCAGAGAAGACGAAAAGCGCAAGGTCTGAACCACATACCTGCATTTTTTCTTCAGCGATTTTGTGGGTTTTCATCCATGTTTGAGGAACCAATACATAGGGTGCTCTATGTGGTGTTGTGGCGCAGGATGATGTTTTCACACCATCTCTTCTGTTTCCCTATGTTTGACCAATCTTGAGGGTTTTCTTTGGTTGGAGAATGAGATGATAGTCTGCATGCTAGAATGTACATGTGCTGCCCTTGTATGTGCCGTATCTATACCTCTTTCATGGGGTTTCAAGTGGTGTGGACATGCTTTTGGCTTTCTTTCGTGTTACACGCAGAATGGTATATGATACCGGGAAAGTAATATTTGGGTCACATTCATATGTTGACTTGAATCCATCATTTTTCCCCGAACAAGTACTCGGGTAGATAGATATTCATATATTGGTCTTTTTCATGGATCATGACTTCTTTTCCTTCTCAAATCTATCCTGCAGGATATCTGGATCAATTTTCGGGTGATAGATTGGTAGCTGTTGCATCTGTCTTTATTACCACCGAAATCATTTTCGTAGCCTTGAATTTTGTGGCGAGTTACGTTAGTCAGAGGAAGAGCCTAAAATGGAGATTTCGACGGGAAGAATGGTTTACGGTGTTGGGGCTGGGATCTAATTTGGCTTTGAATGCTATTTCTCTAGGTATTTTGATTTTTCCTTCCAATTCTAGTTTACATCGAAAACTCACATCTAATTCTTAGCTGGTATAAAATACGTCTACGCAGGCCACCATCTCCCTTATATTCTAGTACAACATCCGACTACCCTCCCCACCTTCCTCAAAATGGAAATCACATTCGCAATCCTCTATATCCTCTCCATTACCCTCCCCAAACTAACCATGCTCTCCCTCTTCCTCCGCATCTTCGTCATCAAATGGCAACGTCGCGCTTCTTACCTCATAGCTGCCATACTCCTCGCAACAGCACTTGCGAATATCATTGCAAATGTAACGCAATGTATACCCCTAAACTATTTATGGGATAAACAGGAAAAGGGAAAATGTTTCGATCAAAATGCATACTGGAGATGGGCGAGCTTACCGAATATTCTGACCGATGTGGCTATGTTAGCACTGCCCGTTCCGATGATTATGGGGACGATGATGGGGTGGAGAGATAAGGCGGGGGTGGGAATTACGTTTTTGGCGGGGAGTTTGTAGGTTTTTCGATTCTTTTCTCTTCTTCTTCTTCTTCTCCTTCTTCTTTTTTCATCGAGAGATCTACATCGTACTCTAGATGATCTACTCGGAGCGTATCTAAGAGCAGAAGCATATACTAATAAACCCCAGAGGCCTCATAACATCCATCCTCCGCTTCGCCGCATTCTGGCGCATGCAACCCGCCTCAGATATAACCTGGACCGCAATCGAACTCTGCGCCTACTCCACCGCAGAAGGAGGCGTCTATCTAATCGCCTCCTGTCTACCCGCCTACCGCGCTCTCTATCTAACTATCAGGCGTCCGCATTCCTGGCCTTCGACTGCTAGCTATAGCGGAACGGGTTGCGCGAGTGGTAAATGGGGAGTAATTCCAGGCAGCAAGTCAGGCTCTAGATCTAGACACCCGTCCGTCTCTCGCGAAACATCTCTGGAAAACGCCATGCGATCAGAGATCCAAGCGCCGAGATCCGTGAAAGGAAAACAGAGAATGTATATTCAAACACCGAGTCCCATTCGCTCCCTATTTCCATTCCCCGAATGCGGACACGCACACGCACACACACATGGACATGGACATGGACATGGCGATCTAAGCCAATTATTCCATCCATGGCCTATGACGAGAAGACGTAGTTCTCTAGGGCGCGGAACCGGAACCGAGAATCAGAATGAGAATCGAGGTAATGAGCATGGGATTATCATCCAACAGGATTTTAGTATCGAGTATGAGGATTTGAGACCGATGGGGAATCATATTGGCTATCAATATGCAGGAGATATTGAAAGCTCTGCTCCAGTTCCAATTCCAGGTCCAGGTTTAAAGGCTAAAGCCGAAACTTAATCTTAAGCTCAAGTGAAGAAGCAGGATATCAATCGTGATAGATGAATAAATAGTTCATAGATAAGATAGTATGGTATCTAAATCCTAAGAATTATGCAGTGTCCTATCCTATCCTGTACTGTACTGTACAAACCAACCACACGTTCGAATATTGATATAATGGATTTAAATCTAAATTACAGCTGCATTCTGCTCATATCAATCATACTTTACTCATCCACATTTCTCAATGTTTTCCTACGTCATAATGGGGGATGATATCGTTTGGTTCTTGGTCTCGGTAACAATGGCGCTGGATGGCAAAACCTATTTGTATATAAAGTGTCACGATACTATGAAAGTCAGTCATGCCAAGTATGAATGGGAGTAGGCTGTGAATATTGTTTAATTCTACGCTCTTATGATAATGTGTTCAGCATAGCCTAACCGAGCCGACCCCTTAAAGTTATTATTCATTCCAAATCCCATATATTTGACAGACCACCTAAAGATTATTTCAATACGTTTTCTTTTGACGTCCATATGCATTCCATAGTCAGTGTAAGTCAACTACATACTGACCCATATTTTTTACTGAAAGTAGATCGCTACTGATTCACTCATGTGTCCCTATACATCCACCCTTCCAATCCATCACTCTGCCTGCCCTTCAATCAAAAGTCAAACTCACCCCTGAAGCTCTCAACATCCATACCCGCCATCACCCGTTCCGCCAAATCTCTCCTTCCCATTTGACTAAACACCCTTCTCAATGTATCATATAAATTCGTGCTTTGGTTCTGCGAGATCATTCTCTCAAGATCCGCTTCACTGACATTACCACCACCGAGAACATCTCTTGCTTTTTCTCTGCCCTCATTTTCCACAATTTTATGCATCGCTAATGCACCTAAAAGATGAGAGGCAGCTTCGTCATAACATCCGATATTGATACAAGAAACACCAAGATTGTAGCGAGCTCGCACGAAGTTGGTGCGAAGGGTAAGAGCTTTTTCGTATGCAGCGATGGCTTCTTCGCTACGGCCAGAATTGGCGAGAGTGGCGCCGAGACGATTCCATAAGAGATGAACTTGATCTCTTTGGTTTGACGTTCCAGATTCGGTGGAGGCAAGAGCAGCGGTAAAACAATCGACTGCTTTATCGTATTCTTCGGCGCCGTAGAAGAGGACGCCGAGACCGACCTGTACATCTGGGTCCATGTGTTCGCCATCGGGCGAGAGTTGAGCGGCACGAATGAACAAGTCTGTAACCTTTTCATGAAGTTGATGTCGATCGGTGAAACCTATGTCATTCTCCGAGGATAGAGAGCCTGGTGGAATGATCGATGGGTATTTGACAGAGAGCCAACGCTCAAGCGTACGATAAGCGGTACTGTCGTAGCCTTCGTTTGTGTAGGAGACTGCCAGGCCCATGAGAGCTGTAAGATTCATGGGATCGACTTTCATAGCTTGTTCTAACGCCCGTATTGCGGGTGTTTCTTTTTCGTTCTGCGCTTGTGCTAAACCTAAGAGAACCCATGCATCGATGTGTTGGGGATCTTTTTGTACTGCAGCCTCGAATGCTAATGCAGCAAGAGACAAGTTACCTCCCTCATGCATTATCCGAACACCCTCGTCAAATGGATTAGTGATATCTTGAAAAATATTCTCCTTTTCAAACATATAATCTCCGAGTTGTGGATCGCGGAATGGTGACTGATGTGTTCCCACAGCATCAAATCCATCCCATTGGCCGAATTCGCCTATGTTCATATCGTTTAGGCTTGCTTCGCCAGCCATTTCCCTAGCAGCAGCGTTTTCAGCTTGTATGCCCTTCCAAATAGATTCAAAATCCCCAAATTCATTGGTTTCGGATTCAAGGACTGACCTATCCATTTCATTTAATTCTCCTTCAGCCGCCAAACTCTCTTCGAGCTCCTTTCCCTGCAAGTCAATTTGCTTGAATTGCTCTTCCCAATTCTGATCATCGAGCTCAACCATTTTTCCTTTCCCCTTATCCTGTTGCAAGTTCTGCGCGGGTTGTTGATACTGCGGTTGGTTCATCATATTCATACCCACACCTATTCTGTTCATTCCCATCATTCCCATGCCCATACCCATTCCCATTCCCATTTGAGGACCTTGATATGAATAACCATTCGACATATTTTGCGCCATAGGACTCGCAGAACGCGCGGAGCTTGATTGCCCCATCTGTTGAAATCTAGCGAAATCCGCAGGACTGAACGCTGTACCTTTAGGTACTTGAAACGCTGCCTCCATCCTTGCCTGCTCTGACATTCCTGGCATCCCAGGGTTAAACTCTTGAGCCCATCCGCCAACACCTGGAGACTGAGATCCATTTATCATGTGCGCATTCTGGTGAAGATCATGTTGCATAGCAAAAGCTTCTGGCGGAAGTTGGCCATTTTGTTGCATAAAATCGTTCATCATCTGCCAATTTAGTATTAGTAAGTATTGCCTCTGAAATACACCATGATGGCTGAGGTGTACTATCCTAGAGTACCTACATGATCTTGGCTGCCGTTCATGTTCATCCCTGAGCGCATGCCCTGCATACCGCCTCCAGGCGCTCTACCAACCAATCTATCTCTTTGCAAACTCTTGTCATCCTGAACATGTTTTGTAAATTGACTAAGGGGATTTCCTGCTGTCGAGCATTCTGCGCCACCCATGAACGACATGACTGACGGAAGTTGAGTTTATATCTTCTGTAGCTCTAAATGATGTGTTCGTCCTTCGCCGTTTGCGTTGTCACTTTTTAAGTGATCGATCGTAATCTAAAACTCTGATCTGATATTCAAAGACAACTCCTGCTAGAAATATGATTAGACTCAAATATATTGTACAAGAAGGAATGAAGTCTTTCGTGATTATGATAGAAGTTTAATTGTTGTCGTTACTGATAAGTTTGAGTAAGTTTGAGTGATCGAATGATCGAGTTGTTTGAGTGGATGCAGGAGAATAACATGGGAACGTGGATGGGTGGGAACTGTGGGGTCGCGGTACCAATTCATTAATAACACCGATGCCGAAAAGGGATTTACATAAGCCGAGTCACATGTTTCAATATTCTGTATTCTTTTCTTCACAAATCTTCATCACCATCAATAACTCCGAAGATGAACATATCTAGACATATTAGATACTTAGCTGAAAGTATTGAAGATATTTAAACATTCAAGCACAAGGCACAAAGATATGAAAGTTTGATAAAATTTAAAGAGATTTATTAACTTATTTCTGCAATTAACTTGGGTAACATTGTACATTTTGAACAAAAAAGTTACGCTCATGTATGATGCACTGAGGGGAGTTTATATGTCTTCTTCTTGCCGTGAATCTGAATCTTCAAGTTGTATGACTGATCAGATCAAAGCCCTTCTATATTACAACCGACGAAGCTTCTGAGGGGTTTTGATACAAGATGAAAGAAGAGGAAGCGTCCATAAAAGCAGAGCTGCACAGGAGATTCAGCAACTTTTGAGGCTTCCCATACACCTCCAATAGATGAATAACGCCTACCTAAATCCATCATACAAAGTATTCATTCAATCGTTCGTTAATTGAATCATCCTTTAGTCGATATAACCCCCGAAGATTCAGCCTTTTCCTTAAAATGATGCATTTCCTCCACGGTCACCACCATATCCTCCTCGGCCACCACGGTCACCACCATATCCACCACGGTCACCACCATATCCACCACGGTCACCACCATACCCACCACGGTCACCACCATATCCTCCACGGCCACCACCGTATCCTCCACGATCACCACGGTCATTGCTGCGGTTACCGAATCCACGGTCACCACGAGCGCTTACGGCATTTTTTTCGCCAACACTGTAATCAACTCTCAGTCTTCGATTGAAGACCTCCTTGCCTTGCAATTGTTCAAGAGCCTTCATGGCGCTATCAACATCAACAAAGTCTGCGTGAGCAAAACCTCTTGGCTGTCCAGTGCGTCTATCGATAGCAACACGGACGTCAATGACATTTCTGACCTCACGGAACAAGCTGTTCAAATCAGCATCAGACATCTCGAAGGCAAGATTTCCAATGAAAAGGCACTTGGAAGGTGGGTTCTGGTCTCTAATCTTTGGTGTTTGATTGACGTAGTTGACAACAAGTCGGCGACCTTCAAAGATGGTTTGGTTCTTGTCTTCAATGGCAGCAGTGGCGGACTGCACATCTGCGAAGTCAATGTAGGCAAATCTGAAGAGATGGTTAGATCTGATCTATGATTGTGGCAATATCTTGTGGCTTACCCTTTGCTCAATCCTCTAGCATCCCTGGTAACTCTGATGTCGGTAATCGTTCCGAAATGCTCAAATTCTTTCTTGAGATCTTCCTCGGTAATATCGAACAACAAGTTGCCAATGTAAATGCCATTGTTAGGCGTAATTTCAGTACGTTCAAAATTTCTGTCTCTGCTTCCAAAGCCAACATTGTTGGATGCAAATCCAGTTGCCTCAGCGATGGTATCCTTAGCCTCAGCGGCATACTCTGAGACGGTTTCTGTGGCGGAATTGATAGCTGATCGAACAGTTCCTTCCTCTTGTGCATCTGCGTTCTCTTCTTCTCTGACATGTGCATCATCACTTGCAAATCTTCTGAATACTGCTGATGAGATTCTTTCGGTTGAGGCTCTGAGAAGAAATGGGGATGGAGTGTTGATAGTGCGAGGTTTAGAAACGAAAGAGGTAGAGGAAGCAGCTCGGAGAGCTGCACGACGGACGAAATGCCTTTGGCAATTGTTAGTTAGTTTTGAATTGATAAATGATGGATTTTACATTTAAGTATATGAACTTACATCTTTGCGGGTTGGAAAAGAAATCGACTTGAAAAGGATTTCTATTGAATGAGGGGCGAAAAAAGAAGATTGTTTATGATGTCGAGTTTTATAAGCTTAAAAATATTATTTTCGAATTTTGTTTCTTCGATAGACTTGTACGGAATTAGCTTAGCGTTGCGCTAGTACACTCAAAGGATAGTGCGCTCGGCAACTCTCCAAACAATTGCCAATCGATCAATGTAATAATACATCTTCAAAACATGAAAATAATAAATAAATTAACCAATAGCAAAATGAATTGACTAGCACAGATCATCTTTTATATTTAATCTTATTTTCCCTCTCTTCACTTCACTTCTCTTCCCCTTTCCTCTTTTCTCTTCTCTTTCAATTCCTTCAATTCATTTGGTTCTTCCCATAAGCTGCAATATCTAACTTTAAAATAATAGTCAATTAGCAATGGATGGATCAGTGGTATGATATATGTCTTATATCTTCTATTTTGCCAAATTCATTCCTTTCTCTGCCATCCGTTCTGCCCATTCGGATCTTCCTACCACCTTAGGCCGTTTCCCACATAAATCAAGAGAAACATAAATCGTTTGTGATAGTATGAGCATGGTGAGTGAATGAGGGGCAAGACGTTGGAAATGTTCTATGATTTCATGGGATGAATGAGGGGGGGCGAAGGGAGCAAGCAACAGGCTTTTGAATTTTCATCCATCTAGGCTTTGGATTGGAAGTACTGGGACTCTAGGAACTAGATGGTGCTGTTGTGCTTGATTTGAGTTTTGACTGATGTGGAACAAGGCTGACTTCAAGAGCCATGGTGACCAGATGACTTTAGTGATCAAAGAGGTGCTGGGTCTTATTTTTGATGCTTTTGTTATTTTATATATGAAATGAAAAGATTGGAATGTGCCAATTGATAAGCAGGAGGATTGTGGTGAGTTCTCAAAACCCGAGTATTGATATTCCACTTTTCAATGTGCCAACGAAGCTCGAATGAAGCTTGAATGATAATACTGACTGCGAGTAAAGTAAGATTACTATCTTTCATCATCTTCTCCCCTTTCGTACTCTTCCACTCCTTTGATCCTTAATATTCTTACATCTAGAGTTTCTTAGATGACTACTGTGAGATAGTCAAAATTTCAATTGAAGAGGTAGATGGAGTTGGGTTTGAGTTTAGAGTTTCAAATGAGTACTAGGTAATTGGTGGAGAAGAGATGGAATCATCATCATCTTTATGGCCTTCTTTAGTTCTTTATTCTAAGCTCTACCATCTTGACATCCTTTTGAGTTCATACATAATTCGCAAGGTAAAAGCATAACTTTTTGCATTCTCAGACTTTCTTTAATTTATTATCTCTTTCCTTAATTATTTCAGTTAATTTCTTTTCTCATTTACTCTTCCTTTTCATACGGAAGGCAAAATACAAAAGGCAAAACTATCATTTCACCTGAGAAGGACTACTGTGGAATCCACAGAATCTGGATAGGGCTTGCTCCAAGGACTACTATATCAGAATTTCCCCTTTACCTTTTGTCATTTGCACTAAGGTGAAAAGACAAATAGATATGTTGTTCTTTTGATATATTCAGGATCTTCCTTTCAAGAGAAAATAGTAACATTTCCTTGCTGAATCATTTCGTTTTCTCAGACCAGGATTAGGCTCTTGACTTTGTCGGGACTAGCTCCTATCCAGACATAGCTTTGTGAATTGTATGGGGGGATTCTTTCTAGGTACAGAACTAGAGAAGAAAAGAGGGAGTTGATTTTGTGCTGGGATCTGTTGGAGTGAGAGTCTACTCATTCATGAGAAAAGCCCATCGTGTATCTTGTCTGATCATAGAAGGGTTCCTCTACATCTTTGTAGTTCATATAGCTAAAGTCTTAGCATTTTGTAAGGCTGTGTTCCAAGCTATGTTGTCATCAGACCTGTAGATGTCTTTAAGAGTATCTATGGTAGCCTTGACAGCCAGAATAACCTTATCAGCACCAGTACAAGCGTTCAGATGGTATTGATGATTTTAAAATGGAAATCTGACCCAGTTGTAGTATTCATTATATGGTTTATTAAACTTTGTGTAAGCAGCATGGTTGCAAATGTATTAGTTCAAATGATATTTGTACAATAACATGATTTACATTAGATCTCAAGTATGGATCGCTATTTGGATACTGAACCAAACAATGGGTTTATCTCCTTAATTTTAGACAGCTCTAATGAGCGAGCCAGCCAGCCAGCCAGCGTATCTCCTGGGTCTGTCTCATTCTCTGCCCTTATCAACTAAAGGTGGTGGCTCTGCTTATTTCCCAGAGGCAGATTTAGAACTTTCCAAGTTGTGAATCAGTGCTGTTGCTAGTAGACTTAAAACTTTAATCTGTTTTTATTTCTTCTTGTTTGATTCCACAATCAATATAAAGCCTTCATATATTTACGATGATGAAGGTATTCATGGATCAGTTTCCCTGATAAAAAGTTGCTGTATTGCTTTGAGTGATACTGTTATGGTAGTATGGTGTAGTTTCTCTAAATGTATACCTATTTAAGCTAGACACCGAGGGGCTCGTACAACCACTCTCTCATTATTTAAGAGATGGCCTATGATATCGTATAGATTCAAGTAAATAACCTTCAATCAACAACAATCCTACTTCAAAGTTCATGAATCTGCAATACAAAACCTTTGAGCATTGATCATCTTCAATAATACTAAAGAGTTAAAAGACTTCAACTTTCTACAAACAGGTATGTATTATTTTCAACAACATCCATCTTCATCAACATTGAAATCTTTCATACAAATATCACCACCCATCAACTTCATTCCATTTATCACTATATAATCATGTCTAATGATATTCTTCAGTCACCGACCTCCGATAACATCCAATATATCCTCGAAGATCAAGCCAGCGACAATATGGTTAACGTCAATGAGGTTCAGCAAGGACAAATCGAGTATCTGCGGGAAAAGGTTGACGACCTTCAAGAGACGCGTTTCCGGGACGCTATTCAGAACAGCAACAATCTGCGCCAAGAACTCGAGGCCCAGCGCCAAGAACTCGAGGCCCAGCACCAAAAACTCAAGGCCCAGCACCAAAAACTCAAGGCCCAGCACCAAAAACTCAAGGCCCAGCACCAAAAACTCAAGGCCCAGCACCAAAAACTCAAGGCCCAGCGCCAACGATTCAGGGCCCAGCTCGAACAAATCAACAACTAGCACCGAGAAGCCTAGTCGCTGTTTCAGGCGGTCTTCCCTTTAAACGTCAGTATTTATCCTTGCAAACATTGATTTCGTTAAAATTAACATTGTTTTTTAGAGCTACCTCAAACTATACCATGGTTTTCTGATCATATCATACCGAAGGGGTATATGAACAGATATGGAGGTTTGGTCAGCGAAGATTCTTCTTGCGGTTATTTATGGTTCACGGCACAAGCTTTCTGGCATACTCTACTACCGCTGTACTCCCCCCCCCTCCTCTCAAATTCAAAATTCTGCGTTTCTGGAGTCAATAAAGGCTGGTGCGATTTATGAGGATGACGCAACATAACGGAGGAACCTATTCTCTTGCCGCCAATGGTATACCGCTCATTCATGGGATAATGGTTCATCCTTTTTACGTTCTCTTTTGCGTCTAATACCTCTTCAAATCATGTAAATAGCATCAATTTGAAGTCCTTTACACTCATTCGTGATTGGAATTGTTTGTGTATCAAATAGTGAGACCTCAATGAAACTTTTGGCTTTCTTTACTTGTAGAACCTCGATAAATGGCAGAGAAACCTCTTCGTGAAGGAAAAATATACCTGGGGAAGAGTATCTCTCTAAGTTGCTTGTTTCAGTGGTCATCCGACTTTCTTTTTAGTTCCGTAGTTCCTTTCTTTGGCCGTCCTCGTCCCCTAGGAATAGATTCTGATTTTGCTGCTGTGTTAAGCTTTCTTGCCCCGCGGTTGGGTTTCTCTACATCGTGATTTGGTGATAATTTTCCACTGGCTCGTTGCGTTTTTCAATCGATGATATGCTAGCCAAGTGTTGCACTCGTTCGGCCAGCCTATCCATCTCCCCCTTTTGTATGTGGCTATCTCTTCTACTTCCTATTGATCCGCTTCTTCGTCGGCTACTTTTGTAAGGTCTGCTTCGAGGTACTTGTTGGGATCGTTATCGTTGCTAGTAGGGTACGATTCAAGCAAGGACATATGCAAAGCGCGGTATAATGATAAGTACAACGAAGGTGGGGTAATTTTGTGTGCGATAGGGCTATTGCATTTGATGATCTTTTTAAATGGACAAATTCTTTTGGGTGCTAGCTTTCCGGGCTTTAGTCGCAGGTTCTTGGTGGATAATGTGGTCTTTCATTGAGTACTAAAGTTTTCAATCGGTATCCTTTATCGTATTGCTTCTTTTTGGATTCCACTGCTTTTCACCGTCTTTCTTGTTAAGCATCTCTATGTTTCTTTAATGCTAGGGGGCGTTTCTTGGTATTTGGTACTTCTCCCTTTGCAGAGACGACCTCTGCCATGGAGCCTTGGAGATATGGCCATAAGTAGCTTCAAATGGGGGGATGTCATTGGTTGAATGCTTGAAGTTGGCATATGTGAGCTCTGCAAAGGTAGCTTTTGAGTCCAATTATCCTTCAACTTGTGGGAATAACTTTGAAGACATGTACGTTGTTCCAAGGCTTAGTTTTCAACCTCCGTTTGGCCATCTGTTAGGGCGCAAAAGATGGTACTCATTTTCTTTTTTTTTTAGAATAGAAACAGAAAGCTGATTATAAATGAGAGGTAAACACCATTCCGCTATCAGACACTGTATCTAGGGCAACCCCACTGGTCCCGGGGAGTATATTCGGACAGTTATTGCTACTCAAAAGCGCCCATGAAGTATTTTTTTGCAAGAATTTACAAGCTGACTATCCTTAATTCTTGGAGCGCAACGTCCTTCATGCATGTATCAATCTTTGGAGTTTTGAGCATTTTCCTTGATTTCCCACGTGCACCAAGTCAAGTCTGATTAGAAGATGGCAACAAAGGACAATGGAGGATAAAGAAGAGATAACTATCAAATAATCCTGACTTATCTGATATTAATGAAGGAATCTCAATAAGGATTGTACGTAGTGGTATCCAGAAAGGTTTCATATGCATGTCTATAGCTAATCGCATGATATCCTGCGACCTAATTAGTCTCTAGACAAAATATGAAGCATTCCAAATTCCAACTCTATGCTTATTGGCTTTTCGAAGATTAAGAAATATCTTGAGAAACGGTCTAGCTATAGGAACAGACAATGTCTTGTTGTGCTGTTATACTTACTATACCTGGTCATCCAATGATTGGTTATCTAAGCGAGGATAAGGTTAAGGTAAAGATCAATGATGGAGTCAAAATGGCCCAGCAAACTTTCACCATTATTCACGAACCACATCCAAGTGCATCGAGAATTGTACCTCATTAAAGGCACCATCAAGTCAAATGGATGTAAATCATACAAGAATTGGCACGGCTAATGACTTGGGATATGGCCTCTTTTCAACAGTCAATTCAAATCCTGGGGATTCTATTATTATCATCCACAAGCCCCTTTTGTTAATTACCGAGAATCAGGCACTACACCGTGTATGCGCCAATTGTTTTGTTGAAAGAGGAGAAGATGTGGAGCTACAGCCCTGCTCCAACTGTGGTGTTGTGAATTTTTGTTGTGATGGTTGTGAAAAGTCATCATTAAAATCCGAAGGATCCCACAGAGCAGAATGTGCCTTTCTAAAGTCAAGAACGTCCTTCGAGCACTCTCGGGCTCAGGCTTCCAACCAGGCAAAAATAAACACTGCTTGTGGTTATTCAAGATGTCGGTCAAAACAGGCAACTATAACTTGTCGCTGCAAGGCAGTCAATTACTGCGATAAGAAATGCGAAAATCTGGATCGCTCGTTCCATGAGCAACAATGCAAGGATATCCAGTCGCAAAGTTTGAACAGAATTCTTCCCACAGCTGTGCGCGCCACAATCCAACTGGTCAGCCACCCTGCATCTATGGCAAAAGACTCATCGTTTATGGAGCTCTCGTCTCACCGGGACGATCTTGAAAAGAACAAATCAAAGTGGGATGATATCTTGTTGCAAGCACATGCTGTGATAAATCTTCTCCAATTGAAACCGGAACTTGCCAACTATGCTCTTGAGTCTCTCTGTCGGGTAAATACACTGTAATGCCTATAATCGTGCATGCCTGCTAATAAATATCCATAGCTCTCCACCAATGCGTTTCGCGTCGAATCCAATATCGGCAATGGCCCAATTGGGCTTTGTCTTGATCCCTTATTAGCACGCGCTAACCACCGCTGTCATCCAAACGCAGCTGTCACATTCGATGGAAAGCGCGCCACCCTCCGAGCTCTCTCCCCCATCGAAATGGGGGAACAAATCTTCATTTCGTACATCGACGAAACGCAACGACAGGAAGTCCGCCAGGCGTCATTAGAAGAAACATGGTTTTTCAAATGCCAATGTTTCCGCTGCACGACCTTCCAAAGCATATATGGAAATTTTATGACTTATCCCACTATCTCAACTCCTATACTCGACAAGCTGGTCCCGTTCCAAGCAACCTATAACTTCGCAAAATCCCGCGTGGCAGAAGAAGATCCAAAGACTGTAACCCAACTCTTCTCTTTACTCCACGTACTACGTCATATCGAGGCAACAGTATCAAACACCCACAAAACCCACCAGAATATCAACCTCCGTCTCGATATCCTCAAGAAAGCACTAGGAAACCTAAACGACTTTATCCTGTTACAGCGTTATGCGCAACAACCTTTACCAATGCTTCTCAACGAAATCTATCTAATTTATCTGGAAAAATCAGAATACATTCTGGCGCTTATAATATTCATCTTCTTAATCTGTCATGTAGATCCCATAAATTACCCAAGTCCATATCATCCCCAACGAGTAACTCGACTGCTAGCTCTGCAACGTCTGCTCAAATTCATGGCAAGCTATGATGCGGAAATTCTTAGGAAATTTGCAGTGGAGAATGGCATACATCCAAAGGTTTTGTGTGAAATGGATTGGGTGAGTGCGTGTCAGATGGTTATGTATGGGTTGAGGGAGACGGGAAATAGGTGTTGGGGAGAAGATAGTAAAGTTATGAGGGGGGTGGAGATGGATATTGCGGATGTGGAGGAGATTCAGGGGAAGAGGGGGGATGGAATTGTGGGGAGCGCTTTGAGGGAGTGGGGAGAGGGGACGGATGGATTAGGAGAGGTTTATGCGGAGAGGTTGGGGGCTGGGTTGAGGGCTTTGGCAGATTGGGTGTGGGGTGTTGTGGGGGGGTGAGAGGGAGGCGGTGCATGAGGTTGGGAACTTGTGAGTTGTGCGAATGAAAACTGGCGTTTAAATAGAAGGGTTTAGAAAGGGATGGACGGAATAGGATATGAGTCAGGACCTGACGGGGCGGGACAAAAATAATTACAATACGATTGTAACTAGGCGATTTGCAAAACAATTGCCATTTCTCGTAGGACGGGAAGATTTTTAGACATTAGTTTGATGCGATGCGTTGCATTACGAAGCTACGAGATATGAAACATGATATTCGACATACAAACAATGTGACTATAATCAAAGAATACTCCGTATTATGTTGATTACGAAAGTGAATTATGAATCAAGATTATCCATTTCTACCGCCTTTATCCGCCTACTATCATCGCCAAAACTAACTCACCTCCCTTTTCCTTGCCGCCGAGATGATCGTCAAGTAGACAAATCCCAAATACCAAATTACACTCATACACCCCAAGGATCCGGGGGAGAAGGAAAATGACACCTCATTCCAGAAACTAAAATCTTTCAAAACCATGTTGTAATCCCAATTCAATCATCCCTCCCAAGCATTTCTTTGATCAGCTCTCTCCTCTGTAGTTCCCTTCTCCGAGTGCTTCTTCTTCTTTCTCGTTCTTCGTCCGTTTTGCGTTCTGTTTCTCTTCCCCTCCCCTCTTCTCCCTCCCGTTCATCTTCGTTTTCCCGTTCTTGATGTCTCTCCCTTTGTTGCCTCCTCTTCTTCTCAGCATTGTAATTCTCAGTGTAAGTTTCATCTTCATCGGAAGGCGTCCCCTTAAACCCGCTTAGATATCTCCCGTCCGGTTTGGCTTGTTTTTCTATATATTCATCTTCCTCCGTAGCCATAGCAATCTCACCATTAGTGTTTGCGGGTCTGGAGTTGAAAACTTCGTCCAAATCGACGGAAGGTCTATGACGAGAACTGCGGGTGTTTCTTCTTTGCCTTTTCGTGGGGTTTATAGGCTGCGATATACCTTCCATTTCCAAATTATGGAGGACAGCCGAATGATTCTCTTGAGCTTGGGATGATTGTGCCATCGGACTCTCTCTAGTCTCCCGGAGCTCTCCCGTTTCTCCACTCTCCTTCTCGGTCAAGTCAATCACCAGGTTATTACTTGGTGTATTTGCAATTTCTTTTACTGGTGGACTCGAGCCCGGAACAGGAATGGTACGTCTCCGCAACGCTCTTCCTGGCGTAGGTAGTTCTTCACTACTAGGAAGAAATGAGATATTACTATCGAAATGATTTTTATTTAGAGCGCCCTTGGGACGGCCGCGACGTCGGTGAGCATGAGGCGTGCTATTAACAAGAGGACTTGGTTTATTTGTAGACCTAGGGCGGCCAGGACCTCGGCGCGGCTGGACTGGAAGCTGTTGTTCTTGTGTATTCTGGGACAATCCCGATTGTGAAGAGTTGGGGACCTCGATTTGTTGGTTTGGGCTTTGAAAATGATTCTGTGGTAGGTCAGATGTGAAAGAATCCCCGCCCGAGGTCCTAAAAGGGATGCTGGAGGATTGTGATGGGGATATCTTTTGAGACTCCGGAATTTGGCTTCCTGTAGCCTGTGAGATTCGCTTCAGACGTTGATTTTCTTCATTATTGTTGTGTTCATCAAGAGTAGTCAATTCAGTCTCTATTTGCTGAGAGGGTGACTCCGGTATCTGTCTTTCCATATCTTGCTCCATATGCTGGACATCATCGCCTTGTTGAGTATGATCAGCATCACCATTCTTGTCATAACGACCGAGAATGGGAGACTCGGTGCGAGGCTGTGAAATCGTGGCAGGTTCTTCGGTTGGGAGACGAGTAGGAGGTATTGAGTTTGATCCTGTATCTTCATCTTGCTGACCTTCCAATTCTTTCCTGTGTTTGTATTTCCCAAATTTTGCAAGCTTTGCAGCTTTGTCTTCCATTTGATCAAATTCAGCCTCACTATACCGGCGTTTTCCATGTGAGGTCCTGCTAGGTTCAGCCATTAGTGCGTCTCTCACATCATTAGGCTGGTTCCATGTTCCATTGGATATTGACTTCTGCATATCTCGTCCTTGAGATTCATCAGAATGTTCGGGAGTGGTTAGTACTCGATTATCTGAGGCTAGCGCCTGGCGAGTAGCTTTTTCCATATCCTGGACCCGATCGCGTAAAGAATAGAGCTCTGTACGAAGGTCATCCACTCCACTAGCTTTTTCGCTCACGCGGAGAACATCTTGCTGGAGGATATCAATGATGCTTTCAGCAACAGGGCGAGTATTCCGAATTTCAGTCATTTCTCGGCGTACGTTTTCCATAAAAAATTTGACATCCTGCATATCCTTCTGGAAGCGACCCAAAGCAGCATCAATACGATCAATATCCTTTCGTTGATCACGAATGGTTGACATCAGAGCCGAATCGCTAGGCATCAATGGTGAAGATGCTGCTGGAGTGAAAGGCCTTTCGACACTCTGACGTGGTATATCGCTGGGTCGAGGAGTGCGTGACAACATTGATGGTCTCTTGGGTGGAGAGCTTAGGTTGTTTGAAGATTTCCTCAGGTCATGTGTTCTTGTGACGGATAATACTGCCTCTGCCCCTGTTCGTTGCGATTCCATTGATAACTTCTTGGCGCATAAAAGCAGTTGATCACTGTTAAATATTAACCAATGTACTATACTTATGGTTGTAAACATTTCATACCTTTTTAACAGGTGACCTTCTGGTGCACTATCACACCGCAAGCCAAATACTTCATGGCAGTCTGAGCAAGCCAAATCTTGAAGAGAACTAGTATGGATGAGTATCAAATACAAAATTAAACTTCGGGAGCACATACCTATTTTCTATAACAGTTCCGACCTGGGTTGGCCCGGCTGCTAGTTTGATAGTACCAACTCCTTTAAATCCCGTGGCATCTTTAATAACTTTAGGTATGTAATAGGTCTTTCCAAGACCTTCCCATGAATTTTCAAAGCCGCCAAGCTTGACACCGCACTTTAGGCAATAACATATGATGACTTCAGCATCTGGCGACATCTTAGATGCTGTATACTGATCCGGGTCAAGATTTCGTGCAAGGATATGTTTGAGAAGGCGAGAGGTCTTGAAAACGAGAAGAACTTGTTGATGTTGCCAGGCGAAAATTGACTTACAAGATATTGAGTTTACAGTCATTGAATGACAGAATATAATTTGAACTAAAATGGATGGAAATTTATATCGATGAATCAACCAACTGCCGTAACGGTAGAACTACAGCTAAATTCGCGCGGTCGCGTTTTTTCGTGTTTCTTCTCTAATATGGTACAGTACTGTTCAATCGACTTTGCCCGCACAAACATATTGAAGAGAATAATAAAAATGGTGATAATGGATGTAACAAAGCCGATGTAATAAACAGCTTCATAAGATATCTAGATATCTGCTTTTTTCCCCCGTAAGTGAATTTAGAATGCAGATTCAGACTGGGCGTGCTGAGCTGGGGATAAGTCTTAATGTTTAAGTGCGGGAAATAAGCTTTCCTGTATTAGGTAAAGCGAGTCATTTCTGCCACTCACCGCCCGATTGGAATCAATAAAGTTATCCAAAATCTTGCGAATGCGACAAACATATTCAACTACGACAATCCTCAAAAATGACTGTCGCAGACCTTCCCGCTGTATCCCAGCAATCCGCCGGTGATATCAATTCTAAGAAGCGCAAGCATGAGGAAGAAGAAGAATCCAATTCAGTTGTTATGGAACAAGTATCATCAGAACTTCGTCAACCAGATTTACCAAAATTCAACCTGACATCTACAAACTCTTCAGCTAAAGAAGATCTTGGTGAGAAACCTTCTTCGCAAGAATGGCAAACAGTAGAGAGACGACCAAAAAAGAAAGCCAAGAGGATACCAAAGGCTGGAAATGGAAATTATCCTGCTATTACTTTCGCAGCAAAAGAGTCTAGGCTGTCAGGACAAATCAAGATTGGAGATTTGCAATGTCTAGTCCTTTATCTTCTTGCTGATGGCATGGCCCCTCAGTTTGTTTCTGTTCGCCATCGACCACAATTTCGAAAAGTTGTCGTACTTATGGTCCCTGGACTTGAAGAATCTATGTTCGGTACTAAACCTGCTTCTGATGCGCGTCGATATTCCCCGGATGAATATTTGCCCCGCAAGCTGAAGTCTGAAGCTTTGCCTGGGAATCTAAAGTTGTTTGCGGATATGTTTGAGTATATATGGCCAGTCAAAACACCAGGAGACAAGAAATATGCAAAGATGCATTCTCCTTTACATGCTATGCTAACAGCACCTGTAACTAAAAGCCAAGAAAACAAGAATAACAATGGGAAAGGTCCCAAGAAAGCTAGAGAACCTAATGGCTGGCAGAACAACCGCACGCCAATAACTCAATTCCTCACATCGCCGGAAGACCTCCAAGAAAATGGTTATACCCTTCATCCCGCATCCTATAACGACGTAATCGATAAAAATAACTTGGCAGAGCAGCGAAAGACTTGGGAGGTCGACGAGGCTCATGGATGGGTAGATACAAAAGTCAACAATTTTGATGAAGGATCGGTCCCAGATACTGAGATTGAGCAAGGAAGTTTGACAGCTGGCAGAGAGATTTTCGCCATGGATTGTGAAATGTGTATGACTGACAAGAATGAGTTCTCACTCACGCGCATAAGTATCGTTAGTTGGGATGGATCAGTTGTACTTGATGAGCTTGTAAAACCTGAGAAGCCAATCATTGATTATCTCACTCAGTAAGTTTTTATTTCTTCGTTTGATTATATTGCTAACGGTTTGTAGATATTCTGGTATCACCGAAGCAATGCTTGCTCCAGTCACAACAACATTACAAGAAATACAGAAGAGACTAGTCAAAATATTTCACTCACGGTCGATCTTGATCGGTCATTCTCTCGACTCTGATCTTAAAGCCCTCAAACTTACGCATCCATATATTATCGATACCGCTGTTATATATCCTCATCCTCGTGGTCCACCACTCAAATCCTCCTTAAAATGGCTTGCACAAAAGTATCTTGGTAAAGCGATACAAAAGGGACATGGAGCAACCGGTCATGACTCGACCGAGGACGCAAGAACTTGTCTTGATCTCGTAAAGCTCAAGTGTGAGAAGGGATCTGACTGGGGAGCAAATGATTCACAAGGTGAGAACATCTTCAAGCGATTAGCTCGAGCAGGCGTTAGATATAAGAGCCAAGGAGGATCAGCCATACCAGATTTTACGGATGGTAAATCGTCAGCCGCTATTGATTGGGGTGATCCAAAAAAGGGTCCTGGTGGTGCTGCAACTTTCTCAATTGGATGCCAAAGTGATGAACAAATCATGGAAGGTGTCATTCGAGCTACAAATGGGGATCCTGATGGGAAGGAGATTCCTGGTGGTGGCGTAGATTTTGTCTGGGGGAGATTTAGAGAGTTGGAGGATCTAAAGGGATGGAACAACCAAAGACTTCCTCGTGCTCTAGATTCAAAAGTCACAGCGGTAGAGGCGGATAATGTCACAGCTACTGAAACCGGCGAAAACATGAAGGTAGATACTGACATGGAGGAGTCAAACTCTAACCCAGCATTCGACACCTCCGAATCCAACATTGCTACTAAGCAAAACGCCATGGAGGATAACAGTGTTCCAAAGAATTCGGAATCGTCAACCACTACAAGCACCGAGCCACCACAAACAAACCCGATCACACTCTCCCACCCCTCCGACCCCTTCGCATCCGCAACCCTGGCTCTCACCCAGCGCATCCACAAAATTTACGAATCGCTTCCCCCTTGCACAGCATTCATCATCTACAGCGGATCAGGCGATCCAAAAGAAATGGTCAGATATCAAAAAATGAAACAACAGTTTCAACATGAGTATAAGACAATTAAATGGGATAAGTTGAGTGTTAAATGGACGGATGTGGAAGAACAGGCTTTGAATAGGGCGGCGGATCAGGCGAGAAATGGAATCGGGTTTATTGCCGTTAAGTAGGGGTTAGGGATGAAGATGAAGATGGGGCTTGCTGAGGAATGGATCATGAGCATAGGTGTGGGGAGGTGTGAGGGAAGATGGAAGATGTCATAGGTAAACTGAACAAACGGGTATATCGGTATAGAAAGATGTACCTAGTATATACATGGAAAGCAAATGTTCCATTTCACTATACTATTCTACAACCAGACTACATGAATCACATCACATCACATCATATCATATCATAGCATAGCATAGGTAGCAAAGCAAAGCAAAGCAAAAGTGTAAAACATGCATTCCATTCATTCCATTACAGTAGAATCAATCTCCATATCAATATTCACTTACTCATCTTTCTACTCAAATATACCTATGGAAAACTCATCCTTCTTCCCAAGGTCTTCTTCTTCTACTGACATTATCTATATATAACTCACTCATTCACTCATTCATCCACTCACTGAACTCTTCAATACAATAAGGAATCCTTTCCTTCACCTCATCCCATCCCATCCCCTTTTACCACACCCCATCCCATCTCATCACCAAAAAACACAAACACAAATATAAATATAAACATAAACATCAGAAGAATAAATAAACATATCATTCAAACGAAATAATCTTAAATTATTTTCCCTTTTAAGGTCCTTGCTCAGTGCGGTATATTTGATATACTATCTATTTATCTATCTATCTATCTATCGATTAATCACCACCCCTATTCCCATTTTGTTACCAGTATTTTCATCCATTCCAATAGAAATCATTTAGATTCAGAATGCATTCACATCCAACATCCATCCAATATCAAATGCACTTCAGCACCTTCAAATAAACCCAAACAAACCAGAAAAACCAAAGCCTGGGAACTCCATATAAATCATAAGTCCATGGACATGGATAAGTAATTTAATAACTTCCGAGGTGAACGAAATGTGGTCTGATTTTTCTTTTCTCCTCACTCAATCAAAGTTTTGACTTAGTGTAGATTTGTTTCGTCTGAATTGTTGATTGGTTATTGTAGAGACAAAAAAAAAGGTGAGCTTGAAGATTTGAGGATGAAATATTGTGATTATTCACTTCTGGGTTTCTGAAGGTCTGAGGATTAGGATAAGGGTTTTCTTGATGCACCTGATCTTGTATGATTTTGAAGATTGAGAGGTAGTGAAAGTAGGAGGGAAGGAGGGAAGGAGGGAAGGAGGGAAGGAGGGAAGGAGGGAAGGAGGGAAGGAGGGAAGGAAGAATCGGACCCATATAGTCATCCAACTATAGGCTTACGAATGCATGAACAAATGAGAGAGGATAGAAATCTGGAATAAGAAAGCCCAGGATATCGCATGTGTGGACAGGCTTATATCAGTTGCAGAGATCAAATTCCACTGGTAGTCCATTTTTAGAGGTGTAAACTTTGCAATTCTCATGGAAAGAAACCAAACATTATAGCCTAAAGAAAGAGGTCAATATGCAAAATAAATATTTTTTGCCTTGAACAGCCTACCTAATTCTAGTACATGTGTGCAGTAGTGTATGCATCTTAAATAATGGATTGAGGTGCTATTCAGGATTCTTTCAAATTAATTATTGTAATGTACCAGTAAACTCATTTTGATCCACTAATCAACGAGGTTGATGTAAATCCCTGATTTGGGGTACCAAGGTAGATAGGTAGGTAGGGATCATGGTGTGGTGATGATACACATCAATTTCTGAAACAAAGTTCATGAATGGACATAGACATAGACATCATGGAAACATCTCTGCCCTATGATTATGATGTTCAGACTTTCTGAAATAAAGTTCATGAATGGACATAGACATCATGGAAACCTATGATGTGTGAAACTTTTCACAGTCATCTGAAACATTGTGTGGTGTTTACTTGTGAAAATCATGGTTCATGAAGTGGTGTGAGGCTGCTCTGGCACATGATTGATACCGGTTCATTGCAGATGCCTTCAAACTGGTTGAAGAGCCCGATAGACGGCTGGATGCAGGTACTAGAGGGGTATTGTATGTCCAGGTAAATTCAGTTGTACAGGTGATGGGCGATCATCGGAGGTTTGAGAGAAATATTTTGTATGGGAGGGCTGATGTTTGTGTGAGCCCTATTGTGAAAGTGCAAACACAAGGTGGATTCCATTAATATGTAGTGGATCTTCTGCTTTTTCTTCCTGCAGGTTGTAAGCATGGCCATGAAAGAGTTTGACTGTTGTTGTGCCAGCTGACAAAATGAAAGGGGGTAAGTATGAAACCAAAGAATTTGCTGAATGAAGAACAAAGAATGAAACGGCAACTTGGAGGAAACACGACATGACACGGAAACAATTCTTGATAAAAACCAGCTGTTTATTCGGTGACCTCCGAAGTAGTGTCGAGTAAAGCTTGCCTCGGAAGATTTCTTGCAGCTTGAATAACACAACGTCCGTTCCGTTCCATGGAAGACTCGAGACCGAAATGCAGATTATGCATAAATTGCTATTGTACAGTATCCGGCGCAAGTCGACATTATTGATGCGAACGAGAGGGGAAAGGAAAGAGGAGCGATGACGCATTTATCAATCTCGAAATAAAATAGGATCCAGCCATATACAGCTTGATGAGGGTCACAATGTGAGTTGTCAAACTACCGTGAGACATATACAGAAGGAAACAATCGATAAGCTACCTAGATGGAAAGAAGACTTAACCAAACGATTCAAAAGCTAATAACCTAGTTCTAAATGAAAATATAGCGATTGGATCAACAGATACCATACCATACGAAAGAGTTTTTACAGAAGTTGTACAGAAGGAGCGGTGGAAGCTGGACGTTAAGGTTGGGTATTTTCTAGAGGCACATTATCGTAAAATGGAAGCCGCAGATCCAATCCAATTGCCAAGACAAGACATCTTTTTTGTACGGAGTAAAGTAGGACTTACCTAACCTTACCACAATCATGGATCTTTCAGCTGTCAACATAATTGGATGAAATTGATTAGTAAATATGGATCTAGATTAACTAATTGGATTCATTGGTTTTAGCCAAACGAAGCACCACTCACTCCACCACTCACTACACATCTCACATCTTAAAGCTTGTCACCAATTCAATTTTCAGCAATTAGAGTACCAAGGTATATCTTGAGACATGGTTTAATCTACCCCAAATAAGTGAATATCGAAAATGATCAGTCCGAGCTACAGCCTACAATTCAGATCAAAGTATTGGTATGGGGCTGGTCGAGAAGATCCCCGAGGTAAGGGATACAAAAGAGCATGCACTCAACTCCAGCCCTCCAGCCTCAATATGTCAGTGACAACCCTTTCACACGAGGGTTTCTCGTTGTCTTTCCTTATATATAGTACTACAGTACTCTTAATCGTATTGACAGAAAAGCTTGAATAAGGAGAAATAAAGGAAGAAACATAGTTGATCGAAATAACATGAGAATTTAAGGTTTCGGGGTGATATCTGAGATCTGAATCTCTGAATCTCTGAATTTGATGCTCATCTATGATCTATTATCGTGGCGACTCATAAATGAAGAAGTCACGATGATAGGGGTTCCTTCCATTTATCGACCATAAGAATCACAGAGTAAATAAAAACCAGTCTTTACATCCATACTACCTAGTATTCTCGGCCGTATTCATGAAATACAGAAAGAAAGAAGTCTCACTTGCTCCATTCTTAATCATCGTATCGCTCTTGTGCTCGTTGCTTCTTCTTCTTGTTCTTCCATTCCCCTTCATCAACTTTCATTCGCATCGGACTTTCACATTCATTTCGACACCTACTCAAGAGTCCTCCTAATTACCTACATTCAATCTCATCAAAATAACCCCCTTTCTGTACTCGATACTGGATACTTCAACCTTCATCAATCTCATCAATCTTTTCATGAAATTTCCCTCAAAACACTTATGTGTACTTTGTACCATCTTGTATGCACAACATTTCCATAACCCCACGTTACTCCAAATCACCCCTCACAGTCCTTCCCACATTACACTGCTGGTACTAAATACATTATGCAGCAACAAATAGCGGCCGACAACTCTCAGAAGACTTAGTATCACTGCAGTCAGACTCTTGAATTAGGAAATAAACGGCGTCGCACTCGATTCCGCACCTCGAACTTCCAAAGGAGCATCATATTGTTCTATTTTGCTTATTCCAAGAAACGGATTAGGAACCTGCATTTTCCATGCATTCAGCTGAGCAAAACTGGAACAGGGTCCGATCAACATTCATACCAAAAATTTCTCTTGTCTGGATACTTGAATCATCACGATTTCCCCTCAGAGCCTTTTCAGGAATCACTAGTCTTCTATGGTTCCATAGATTAGGATTGGAGAGATATTGAGTTCACTTCCTCTACTCAGTGACTGTGTTAGATGGTTGCTTTGACTTCTGGTTGGAGAAAGTTAGTGCGTCTGGGAGATATTTTTTCAAAGGCAACTGGGCAGGCCCGGAAATTTTCGAACTTGAAACTTCAACACAATCAACTGGATCAATTGGATGCTTAAGGGAAGATTGAATCTTTCATTTTCCAAACCTCTACAAGCTCGGCCTCAAAGATTTCCCTCAAAGATTTCCCAAACCCGAGCTGCTCCCCTACTCTTTCAGACAAGAACACCACCATACACCATAGCAACCCTGCTTGTTTACCTCCTTCAACTTGAGGACTTTCACAATCATATTCTGAAGAACTCTTGTATAAAAAGTCGTTGATATTATCATTGTTGAGAAGTCAAGTTCATTGATGGTAAGCATTCCTTGAAATGTCCACACCCCAATTACTTTAATACCATGATCCTATCATTCTATCATTCTGTTGTCTTAATTATAATTCTCTATAATTTGTTCGGACAACAGTGTATGTGTTTCTTATTCTACTATTTGGATGGGTGCATCCTGTTACAATACATCCAAACGCATTACTAATAAAAATTCAGGACCTTCTCCCTTGACTTGATTACCGTCGCTCATTTTCTCTTTCAACCACTTTCATTCAAAGTCATTCCCTATTGAGAAGCCAGTCACCACGAAGTGAAGATTTTCAGAGAAATTTAAGCCACTTTCTTTTTCAAACCTTTCAACAGCAATATTCCGACATTCACTTTCTTGCACCGCTATCGGCGTTAGCGTTTGAGGCAATCTCCTGCTTTTAAACTTGAAACTTCTTGATTCCAAACTTCAATCTTTCTTCCTCTATCAAACAACTATTCTACAGCTTCTGATATCCAATTGTTGATTTGAACAAGTTTTCGGTGACAGAGTGGAGTTTTATCATAACTTTTTGCAAAACGATATCCAATCATAATCTTGCACAGTTCTCGAAGCCGTTTAAGAGTTGGTTAAGGTTGGTCTTGTTCTTAGCCATACGGCAGTAAGTCGCACTTCATTCCTACTATGACATTGTTTCATTGAATTAACGCATGAATTCAGCAGTATTGCGGAAACTATCGGTGGTCATTTAATTTTGTAGCTCTACTACGATCCGCTGGCCTTGAGAAAGTCGAAACTCAATGCGAATCTCCAACAAATCTGACTGAAAGTCCACGTTTCATATTCATCGTACGTTCATATACCAAATAGGATACTCGCTCTTCGGTATCTCCAGATGTGTGGTCACTGGACTGGACAACTAACACTTGCAGATTCACCATCTAAAAGTTACCTCACTTAAGATACTGACAAGATGTTGGGAGTTGGTCCAATGACATGTAAGTATTCTCTGTTATCATACAATATGGTTGTGATATCTGTTATCACTTGCTAATAATACCTGTGTTTTATCCATGCCGCAATGTTCTTTGGCTGGAGCAACACACTTTTACATTTCTTCTCCCTTTACAATTCCAATCACCATCTCCACCAAAATCCTTGAGCACACAGCCCCTCACGAATTCCATCAATGCTCTGTCAAATTCGCTTGACTTATTTCAACTTCTCTTTCTTTTAATATTCCTGCAGAATCCTTCTTTGAAGATCTTCTGAATTCTAACTTAAATAGATCAAGCGATTCCAAGGCCAAAGAAGCCAAAGTCTCATGCAAGAGGTGCAACAATACCAGGATCTCCCACCCCAGGTTCCTTCCAAACACAATCAACACCAGCCTCACAATCAAGCGGATTTGGTGGATTTGTTAATGCTCAAGTTCATCAATTTCCCCAAAGTCCTCAATTACCCTCAACTCCATCATTGCAAACAACAGGTTCATTTGACAGCAGCAACTTTCACACTGGTCTCAGTGATATTTCAACAGGTACAAAGAAGTCAGGTGGCTTTTTTCGACTTTTCAAAAAGGATTCGAGGTCCGACGGTGTAAGGAGTAGCGAGGATCTTCCAAGTCGAGGGAAGACATTATACAGTCGCAGTGAAGACCCTCCGGTGGAAATGGAGCCAGAACCTTTTGATCCATTGGATGAAATGGGCACTTTGCCACCTCCAGATTTTATTCGTCCTATGCCAGGGCAAAGACTTGTTCCTCGGAGAGAGCCAAATGCACTTCATAGAATGACATCAAGCCCAATTGGAAACACACAAATCGGAAGAGCCAGAGCCAGAGCTGTCGCCAGACTGACTGAATCACTTTCTGAGGCCTCAGAGTCTGATTGGCAAACTACCACTGATGGTGATGAGGAGCAATCAGCACCAGTTGATTCATCATCATTTTACAATGAGCCTTCTGAAGAATTTAATGTCATTACGGACCCTGAAGAGCAACATGAATTCATTGCTGTAGCATCAGCACCTGCTGGTGATAATGCTGCTATTGCTGAATGGGCCAATTACATCATGTCTTATTCTTCGGTAAGTAATTACTTTCCGTTGTTTGACTTTGCATGGATGATAATGCAAATGTCTACATCTGAATGATTGAGCTGACATATTTCTAGGGCTCTTTCAACATCTCGAAGCCCCCTGCTCCACCTCCACGCAGTATGCATTTTAGTTACTTGCCAGCAATGTATCCACATGATGAAGAAAGCAGAATCGCGAAGCATTATTCCATCGATGCGCCCTGGACTCCGGAGTTGGGTGGGAAAACTATCGCCTTGATGGGAGCGGCAGCAAAACGATTTCGCCTCAGTTGTGCTTCTGTCAGTGCTTTCGACGAACGGCATGAGATATTGAGAGTAGAAGTGGGTTACAATCTCATGAAGCTTGAGCGCACAACAAGCATTTCAGCCCATGCTCTTTATTCGGAAGAAGTCCTAGTCATCCTGGACACACATCAGGTTTGTTCTTCTATTTGTTCTTTGAATCGAACATCTCGCTAACGATTATATAGGATTGGCGGTTCGCAGGAAATCCTTGGGTCACTGGCTCCCCTCATATTCGATTCTTCGCTGGAGCACCTTTGATCTCAGATTCCGGAGAAATAATTGGCGTCTTTTCTATTCACAGCAAACAACCTAGATCTGAATTCTCTCGAGTGGACAGACGAGAGCTTGCTGAGTTTGCAGCTCTATCCGTTAAAGATATCTGTTTGCACGGCGAACGTATGTCGGACCCTGACTTGCGTCGTTCTCTTGCTGTATCAAAGAGAGATACGAGAACCAATTTGGTCCCTAATCCACTCCACTTTCAAAAGAAACCATGGCCTCTAGTCACCCAACCGGCTTTTTTCCCCATGGGACTCCAGTATCAGAAACAATCGTCTCCGCTTTCGAAGCAATCAGAGTTCTCAAATGAAGATGTTTTTCTGAACACTCCTGAGACTTCTATATCCATGTCTCATGAATCCTCGATTCGTGATTCTGATATTCTATATATGGCCGCGCCAGGACATTATCGAAGCGTCTCTGCGGAGTCCGCTTTTCCTAATCATAATTCCCCAGAGGCCTTTCACCAATATTTAACTCCTACGCAGTCCCAAAACTTTCCAGGCTCATTGGACACTGATAGCCGTCCATATTCTACGAGCGATCTAACATCGGTGGACATGCCACAGAACAACACCCCAAATGATACTTTCTATTCTGACGACAGTTACAGCCATTACCAGTTGGACCTTGATGGACCAACTACCCCAAAACAACCCAAATTTGTCTTTCCAAATACAGTTTATCGCAATCTTGGTCCCTCGGCCAGTGGCATCTCGTTAAATAACAGCTTTGGTCGATTGTATATGGAAGGTGACAGCATGGCGGGAAGCAACTATCACCAGGAGCTATTGGAACCAGAAGTTGCAAGACGCAGCACATCACTTACCAGACCCTTCTCAACAATTAGTTCGACTTCATTTGGGACTAGTTTTTCCAGTAGGATTGGCGGGCCTAATCAAGGTGATGAGAATACTACATCTAATGCTCCGCGATCAAATATTGCGGAAGCAGCCTTTTCATGCTCCTTCAGTGGCAGACAATTTGGCTTTGATCAGGCATATGCTGTTCAAGTTGATTGTCCATACCCTGGCATGTCGGACACAGAACTTTTGGGACCTCATGGTCTCGATTTGAAGATCTTGGCATCTTATGGTCTTCCTTGTGGCTATGAGTCTGAGCTTAATAAGAACTTATCTTTGAAGACAGCTTTCTTGAAGGGCTTGCGCACTAATGAGTTCTGCTATATTTGGACTCAAGATGAGGCATCAGAAACTCATGAACAGGAAGGCTCATTAGACTTTGGGGTTTTGATGCCATTGTGTCCTGTGAGTCAAACCAGATCTCGTGATCATGGAATTGTTTATGCAATGTTCAAGAGAGCAAGCTTGTCTTCACACAACAACCTTCAGCCAACTGATGTGGACCTACATGGATTGAAGTGTGCGGCTAACTCAATGACAATTCTTCTTTTTAACCTCGAAATTGGGGATGTTGAAACTCAATCATTTGCGAAGCAGAAGGTACCAAGACAAGGCACACCAACTATCATTGGTGCTACTGAGGTTGGCCAGATCTACTATAGTAGACGTTCGCCCTCGGCCTACAGCAGACATTCTTCCTTTTGATCTGGTTGTGCCGGAGAGAATAACTTCCACCATTGGCCATTCTCTTAAAAGTCTTATGTCGGTAAATCAGTCAACAGCTTTTGTTGATTGGTCTTCCCCAGTTTGGACTGCTTACGGCATGCTTGCCTACGACGACAGAGATGGTTTTGCCACTCGCATTAGTTTCATTCTCATCCCATTGTACGATTACAAACACCTCATACATTTCGACCACACTGATTTTCAAGTGGGCAACAAGCATACCGTTACGCAGAGTGTTAGCTCTCTTACCAACTTTCCTTTGTTCAAAAGCCTGCTCCTAGATTATGAGGATTCACGATGACGTTATTGTTGATATGGGAAGAGCAACGGTTCTCGGAAGAAATTCAAACTGATTTTCGGCTGGCAACCGAATGAATTCGATGTTTACACCTTGTCGACCCGGAGAAAAAGTCCCCTCGAACAAATGTGACAAAGGATGGATGCAATGCGTTGACAAAACGGGTGGGATAAAAGGGATATGATGAAATGAATGGAAATCAAATACGTTACTGCAGGCTTTTAAGTAAATGGTGTGGCTGCAATTTACACGTATGGCGGAACTTAGAAACAGTTACAAAAGTCTTGAAAATGGTTGGCAATCTGTAGATACTTCCAGATTTGCTGATCTCTTACTACTTACTTTACATCAGCGTTTGCTTGATATGGATGGATGAAATCCTGAAGCTGGAAAGCCAATCGACTAGTACATTTACTGGTTACGTAGCTCGCGTTAAAGCTGATGAGTGGCAATCATTGGTGAAATCGGGTTATATGAAGACTGGTATGGTGGTTTGGATGTGACTCACATGGTTAATGGATCAACTAAGTGCTAGTTAATAGGTAGATTAAGTGGAAATGAATGGAAATGAAAAGTTAAACGGTTTAAATGAATGAACAAATATTGGGTGTTTGGCATGGTGTGCGGTGGTGTGATGGGACATGTTAAGAGTTATCATAAGGTTTACCTTGGAATTAACTTGATGTTGTGAAGCAGCTGAAGCAGCTAAGCTGGTATGTATTGCTCAGTAAGAAAAGGGAAAGACGAAATAAGAAGGCAAACTTTTGCAAGCATCTAGCTAATGATATATATTACTCTGTAGAAAAAAAGAGAGGAGAAGTAAAAGGCAGTAGAAAGAAGTATTTGCAACGATGAAAAATGTCCAGGCGACAATCTCATCTCAAAACATTCTGTAATAAAACGTCTACCGAGTTCTCAATTTGTCATTAGTCATCAGTTGTTGTAATTGTATTATATATATAATAGACAGCATGTATATAATCTTATAATATCTATCTTATAACACCATACCATATGCGTCCTGTAGATATTCTAATTTAACTTCTTAGACTGACTGACTGAATGACTGATTGTCTGATTGTCTTAGTGTGGTGAGATGTGCGTAGTATACATTTCATATCAGATATTAGATATCAGAAACTCGTCCCTCATCTCATCTCACCTCATCTCATCTCATTCCGTTCCATTATTACTGTACTGTAATAGATCAGACCCGAGACTATATTGCATTCGCTGCATGAATACTTTCTACCCGTGAACTTTGAAACCTTGCCATATGTGTGAATCGAAAGAACCTTGAAAATAAAAATAAGAATTAGAGTTGGAATTTGATAGCTATTTTCAATAGTCCTGACTTGCCCTGCCATGATATTGCCATGATGTTGCCATGATGTTGCCATGATGTTGCCATGATGTTGCCATGATGTTGCCATGATGTTGCCATGATGTTGCCATGTTGCTGCCTACATCTGCATCTGCATCTGCATCTGCATCTGCATCTGCATACTACATAACCCATCCGCGTCTACACCCACATCCACATGTCACTCACACTAACAAGCCACCTCAATAACTAACATCCATCTATCTATCTATCTATCCAAACAAACAAAAATCTCCAACCACCAACTACATGCAACAAGAACCATGTCCGCCAACCACAACAAGCACCCTCTCATAAACGCCACCAAGACCTTACCTGCATAACACCACGCAGGTCCCGGATCCACCGTCCGTTGCGCACTCATCCCCATTCCATAACCCCGGGGTCCATCCGTTCCTCACGATCCAGATCTCGACCCCTAGATCTCCTAAATCTAATCCTTCCCGCAACCCCGAAAAGTCGAGCACCATACTAACCACACTATTTACTCACCCTTTCCCCTAACTCCTCAATTCTCACCCGCGAAATGATCCATGATCGATTTCTGTAATTCCCATCTTTATTTACTTTCCCATCACATCACATCCCGTCCCGTTCTTTGCAACTATCCTACCCTACCCTACCCAGACGATAAACGGATAATCATAACCAGCAAAAAACCACACCAAAGAAATATGGCCCAGCCGGGACTAGACTTAATCTCACTCACTCCCTCCCCAACATCCCACCCAATCCAATCCCAATCCCAATCCAACAATCCAATAATCCCTCATCTTATCATCCTATCATCTTATCTACCTTTTACCTTCTATGCTCTAAATATCCAGAACCCCAGAACCCCAACCTAACCTAACCTAACCTAATCCAGATACAGTTAACACAATCAGTATCTCCAATCCAATAATAGTAAAACACTAAACTAGCACCTAAAATATGCTATTCATATATTTAACCCCGCCTACACTACCCTACACTACCCTTAATCCGCCATCCACCATACCATACTACACCATACCATACCATTCCCATCCCGGCCCCGCGAGGATACTCCAGGGTACTCAGCTACTCAGGTACCCTACCCTACCCTACTCTACTCTACTTCACTCAACCATCTACCATCCACTACTATCTACTAATCACTACCCATCTACCATTAGCTCCTAACTACTAGCTCCAAGTTATTACGTGACTAGCCTAGCCCTAGTACGTAGCATTGTACTCGGGCCCTACTCGCTCACAAACTCTAAAGATCCTACAGCCCCGAAGGACCCTAGACCCTAGGGTTCCTCGAGACCCTACATACATACCGTTTTCAAGCCCGCTTACATTACAAAGCACGGTGCTAATCCAGCTCGTAACATAAGCTGACATGAAATCTACGGCACATATCATATTCATGCAGGGTCCAACTATCAGCCTGGACATATGGTTCATCAAGATTCGAAAGACGCTTGCCAAATAGGGCATATTTTTGTGCTACCATTAGTAAACATCACTTTGGATACATGGATAGACACAATTAATCATGTAGTCGTACAACACGCGGGAAGAATTGACGGGTCCATCTATTTTACAGCTTTGGTTTTGATCTATCAAATCTTCCGCTTATCATTCATCACTCATCCGAACCTCCTCAATCACCTTACTAATTTTTCCTTCCCTCGTCACAAACGTTCAAAATACAGCTCGCCCAGGCCCACATGCTAAGGGACAAAAGAAAAGCGAGGAAATGACCATGATTTATTTTTAGCTATTGATTTAGACGAAGCTCTTGGTGAAAGAGGTGACAACATCCTTCAATCTAGCCTCAAGGTCCTTGCTAAGAGCACCCTCCTTATCGATTGTTGCCAACAAGTCTGACTCGTTGGTCTTAAGATGTGAGATGAAGTCAGCCTCCCATTGGAGAATCTTGTTGACTGGTACGGAATCAAGGTGTCCGTTGACACCGGCGTAGATGAGAGGAACCATTTCGTTAACAGCCATAGGAGAGTATTGCTTTTGCTTGAGGAGCTCAGTCAACTGTAGAGAATTATTATTAGCTTGTGTAGATTATCAGATCTTGACATGTTATGTAAAAACTTACTCTTTCACCACGGTTAAGGGTTTGCTTGGTAGCAGCATCCAAATCGGAACCGAATTGTGCGAAAGCAGCGACTTCACGGTATTGAGCCAAGAAAAGCTTCAAGGAACCAGCGACTTGCTTCATGGCCTTAAGTTGGGCAGCAGACCCGACACGGGAGACAGAGAGACCGACGTTAATGGCTGGACGAACACCCTTGTAGAAGAGTTCGGCCTCCAAGAAAATTTGTCCATCAGTAATAGAAATAACGTTAGTTGGGATATAAGCAGACACATCACCACCTTGGGTCTCAATGATGGGCAAGGCGGTCAAAGATCCACCACCGTGCTTGTCGTTCATCTTAGCAGCACGCTCCAGGAGACGAGAGTGGAGATAAAAAATATCACCGGGGTATGCTTCACGTCCAGGAGGACGACGAAGAAGTAGAGACATTTGGCGATAAGCAACAGCTTGCTTGGAAAGATCGTCAAAAATGATAAGAGCATGTTTTCCATTATCTCGGAAGTACTCTCCGCTGTAAAAAGGAAGGAGTCAGTAACTATCCATGTATTGGGAAGTAAAAGGAGTGTGTAAGGAAATATAAAAGTCAAGTTTGAACTTGGATAATGTGGGAATATAAAACTCCAGTTTTACATTGAACAATGTAGGAATGTAAAAGTCCAATTTGAACTTGGACAATGGGAGCGGGGATTGAGAAAAAAAGGATATAGTGAACCATTCAAGCTTACATAGAGGTAGCGGTGAAAGGAGCAATATATTGAAGAGGAGCGGCCTCGGAAGCGGTGGCTGCAACAACGATTGAGTACTTCATGGCGTCGTTCTCCTCGAGAGTCTTGACCAATTGGGCAACAGTAGATCTCTTTTGTCCAACGGCAACGTAGACACAGTAAAGCTTCTTGGTCTCATCGTTTCCGTCGTTCCAACGCTTTTGGTTGAGCATAGCATCGAGGGCAACAGCGGTCTTTCCGGTTTGACGATCACCAATGATCAACTCACGTTGACCACGTCCAATAGGTACCATTGCGTCGACGGACTTAAGACCAGTCTGAACTGGCTGGTTGACGGATCGACGGGGAAGAATACCAGGGGCCTTGAGTTGCGCACGGCGCTTCTCGGTGGTCTTGATAGGTCCCTTACCATCAATAGGGTTTCCGAGAGCATCGACAACACGGCCGAGCATCTCCATTCCGACTGGAACATCGACCTGTGCTTCATGTTAGTATCTTGAAAAGTACATTCAAGTTGACCAAACTAACAATCTCTCCGGTACGCTTAACGGTCTCACCCTCCTTGACCAAACGATCAGAACCGAAAAGCACAACACCAACTTGGCCAGCCTCCAAGTTCATGCACATGCCCTTGACACCGGATGCGAACCTTTTTCCCCATCAGTACCCCAGATAATTATTGTCGAATTTTCATAGACTTACTCGACAAGTTCCTCGGATTGAACATTGCTCATACCATGGACACGAGCGATACCATCACTGTCATAACAATCAGCATACCGTCAAACGTAATCCTCTTACTCTCATCCACATATTCGAATATCCACATCGATGTAATGACTGCAGCATTCTGGACCCGAGTATAAAATTATTGTTGAATAACCTACCCAACAGACAAAACACGTCCAGTCTCGGCGAGACCGGATTCCTCTTGAACACCTCTAATTCTTTGCTCGAGAATGGAGGAGACTTCGGTGGGGGAGGCTTTAGCATCAGATGCGTAGCTTCGAACTGATTTTGATGCTGCATTGAAGGTTGCTGGAATGGCAGTGCGCTGTTGTGCAGAAAACGTTTAGTTAGCCGAAGTCCGAAAAATCCTCGTCAATAAGCTGTTAAAGCTTTCTCGAAGCTTAATAGCATCAACACCATCACTTCCCAACGTCCATTGACACTATAGACAATATCTAATAAGATAGATATTGACAGGCAGCGAAGTGAAAATAGTGACATAGTGACGTGAGAAGTTTGTTTGTTGACGTACCGTGGCAATTCTGCCGGAAGCAGAAATTGCGCCCACCGTCCTGCTGGACTGCTTGAGAGCGTTTCTGAACATCTTGACCAAAGTCTATATGTTGAAGGGTATTAAGGAGAATCAATTGCTACAAAAAAGCAATTGATAGAGAGGAGATTTGAAGTGGTGGAGGTAGAGTGGGTGGTATCAAGACCTTGCTGGAGGAAAATGGAGATTGTACTTCTCAAACAGCAGGAAAACTAAACTAGCGCAGAAAATCACGTGTCGTTACTCTTTTTTGCTCACCTACCCGCGTTATTTCGGTATCGGAAGAAACCGTGAATGGAGTAATGGAGTAATGGAGCAATGAAATTTTGGTAATGATAAAATGTTAACATCAACAACTTCTCACGGGTACTCACTCATAGCTGTGGGTTCGAAACTCTCATCTGTTAAAAGAGTAACTTACCCCAAGTACTCACGTACTCACGTACCCAAGTACCAGAGCATCAAAGTACCAGAGTATCAAAGTATCAAAGTACCCACAATACAAAGAGTATCCTACTCGTACCTGTACTTCATCACTTTTCACTCTCTTCCTTCTATACATACATATACATCCATCATACATCATACATCCGTCATACATCATACATCCATCATACATCCATCATACATCCATCATACATCCATCATACATCCATCATACATCCATCATACATCCATCATACATCCATCATACATATCTATATATACATGTTCCAAGGACCCCTTATTTTTTTCGTACCATACCAAAAAGTCCCCTTTTTATTTTTGGTACACCATGTATGAAACATTTTCAATTTTCGAGGGACCCGAATACTAATATTTACCTAACAATTACCTACCCTTTTTATCATTTTCTTCAATTAATCTTTTAAAAAAAATTCACACCTTTATGAACCCCTCAAAACATTAAAACCCTAGCCTCGGAGGGATCATCTTGGTGTCATCTGATGAACGTCTGAAGATAGCAAGGATAAAGAACTACTTCCTGCTTCCTGCTTCCTGCACTATTGCTGCTGTCATCGCACATGTAACTGCTTCGTACAGCTTCCACAAAATGAGGACCAAGCGGGCCATGGCTGTTGCCAAGGTGCAGAATCGGATGAAGATTGCACCCATGGGAAAATTCAAATCTACCTTCCACCTCTTTTTGCTTTCCAACAATATGGTCCATCAAGCCTCAACCTCGAGCTTATTCACGAAAGTATTATTCAATACTTCGGAACTACCTAATTAGTGTCTGTCTGCATGTCCTATTCTATCTTTGAACCCCATGCATTATGTTTAGTTTATTGATTCATTAGCTCTACTTTACAAAGGCACATCTATCTTGTCAATTATCCAAGATAATGATGAGATAAGATGAATCCTTTCAATGCATATACCGTATTTTGATATCGTTAGTTTATGTTTCTGTTTAAGTTTTTTCTGTACTACTCGGGGCTTGATAAAGTACAAGCATTATGCGAAGTATCATGCGAATACCATGACCCCCTCTAAAATTATCGTAAATGTGTTGTCGAAAGGTGGCGGATTTTTCGATATCGCCGATAAACGTTGAGAAGTACTTTCAACGTCGAAAATTTAAGTGCTGACGCCTTCTAAATTCTGTCATTTTAGTAGCGATGTGAAAGACCACCCAATGTAGTAGCACATGCAGCTATCTTGTCCAAACAGGTGCTGTACCTCGTCGCCATGCCGCCTCGTCCACATAAAGTAATCGGTAAGATTGGAAGGCTTGAAGCTGATCCTTCCTCCGCTGTTCCCAATTGAGGATGGAAGCTTGTTCCTTCTGTTGATCACTACCATGCAACTGAACGCAATTATATTTCCGATGGCTAGAACTGCATGAACCATGTTCATCTCGTTACGAGGTGGGAGAAAGCAACAGTGTAGTGGCTTTAGTAGGCGGCAATATAGTTTAGTGCAAATGTTGGCTGGTATTAAAGTTGAGCAAAATCCTTTGAAAATTTTGTTCTGATGGAAGTTATCCGTGCTTTTATGCAGTTGCAGATGTCGGGACGCTCCTAATTTGCTGCCAGGGCATGATTCGCGTCCGCAGAGGTCGTACAGCATTGCATTCAACACACACCTTTTTTTCTAGAATCGCCAATACCGATTTATCCAATAAGATCATCCAAATTATCCAACAGACAACATAATTCTCTGCAGCCGGGCTTTACTTCTGTACGCATCACAACTTCCCCGGCCGGAGGCCCAAACTGCTGGGAAACTATCTTTGCTGATATTGGGAAGTTGAGGCACGAATTTATATCGACTGACCTCGAAGAATCTGCTAGACTGTACGACCAACGACATCCCTTGCATCAGTCATATATACGCACTTACGAGCACACGCATGCAACAGCCTAACGTGCTCCTGATTCGAGCCAATCCTCAAGTTCAATCGGGTCAGCTGGTCGTTCGAGGCTCCGAGTATAAATACATCCTTGGGTAGTTGTATGGTGGGCACAGCATAGAAGTACAGCTTTCTTGGGAGAGAGACCTGCATTTTAATATAATTGCTTGCTTCAAACCTTTTGACTCGTCACCTGATCTTGCAATCAGTCCATAATTTTGATTCACCTTTGTGTGTGTGGATTATCTTTTGCATGGAGATAGCAATATTGTCTCTAATTAGACTAATACGAGCTTGTAAGTATTCACCAACTTTGATACGCAGTACAACCTAGAAGGGGGTCTTTACCTCCGTGGTGAATCATCGCCAACAGCATCTTTCAGTTGGCCTCATTGTTATTTATAAAAACCACCACTTTCAACCTTATCCTCGAAAATACTGATCAAGTATACAGCTCAATAAACTTTCACAAGCACTTACCTTGTTTTGAGATCAACACTCAAGATGCTTGGAGGAATAGTACGAACCAAAATCGCCCCAGCGGCCAAAAACTGCCCCTCCCTTTTCACAAGATCAACAAGGGTGAAAGATGATGCAGTACCTCAAAAATGCGTCCAGATCGCATCAGGAAACTTATCCTCGAAATCCAAATTACCCCTCATTTCCACAAGACAATTTCGATCAAATGCATCAGGTCGAGCAGCTGTGACCGATCTTCCTATGTTCCATGATGGGCCTATGCCAGCACCCTACGAACCTCCAAATACTGCCAAAGTACCTGGATTACCAGTTTACGATTCTACCCTTTCTGACAGGACCGCGTACTGGCAAAAGATTCCTCGATGGAAAGATATCACTGAAGCTCAATTCTTGAAATACAAGTTTCATGTAAGTTCCTCTGCTCAATGAGTCATTCAAGGCTCGTAAATGTTGATACAGTTTCGCAGACAATTCATACCATATCCACTATAATGCAATTGGAAGTTTTCATGTTGGAAGTTTTACCACCGGTACTTCGGAGACACCCCGACTTTCCGGGCATTGTAACCCGAGAAGACTTCATTGAGGACGTTAAAGAGGGCATCAAATTAGCGCCGATGTCAATTCGCCTGCCACCCCATATCCTGAGTATCATTGATTGGGAAAATCCATTCGATGATCCTATTCGTCGCCAATTCATTCCAATGAAATCAAGCAAGCTCGAGGACCATCCTAAGGTTGAGTTGGACTCACTGCATGAGTCTGACGATTCTCCTGTAGAAGGCTTCGTTCATAGATACTTTGACAAAGCTTTATTCTTAGGTAAGTTTTCCTCACTTTCAAAATAATTATTATGGTGCTGACTTATCCAAGCAACATCACAATGTCCGCTCTACTGCCGCTTTTGTACTCGTTCATGGTCCATCGGACCGGACATGCAAAACGTCAAGAAAACCACTTTTAAACCTCAACGAAAACGCTGGGAAGATATTTTTACTTACATTGAAGATACCCCTCAACTCCAAGACATTGTTGTTTCTGGTGGAGACTGCTATATCTTAACCGCCGAGAATATCCGTCTCATTGGTGAACGTCTTATCTCCATTCCCCATATCAAGCGATTCCGATTTGCCACGAAAGGTCTCGCTGTCTCCCCTGCTCGCATTCTTGATGACAGCGATGGATGGGCAGCTGAGATGATTCGTCTTTCAGCGTTGGCTAAGAAGGCAGGCAAGAGTATGGCTATCCATACGCATTTCAATCATCCACGTGAAATGACCTGGGTTTCAAGAATGGCCCTTCAAAGATTACACGAGAATAATGTCACCGTGCGAAACCAAACTGTCTTACTTAAAGGCGTTAATGATGATGTAGCTACCATGAGTAACCTCATCAAAACTGTGGCTGACAATAACATTATTCCCGTACGTATCCCCTTACCCACTCCCATCTCCTCTAACTTCACGCTATTAATGCAATGCCGTACACACACTAACATTTCCTAGTACTATGTCTACCAAGCCGACATGGTACAATACGTGGAAGATCTCCGCACGCCACTCTCAACAATCCTTCAACTCGAACGCCACATTCGCGGCTCCATCGGTGGTTTCGTAACACCCAACTTCGTCGTTGATCTTCCTGGTGGCGGCGGTAAACGTCTTGCCGCTTCATATGATAGCTACGATCCCATTACCGGTCGCTCAACATTCACCGCTCCAGCCGTCACTGGTAAAAACAAAGAGAATCGAGTCTACGAATACTGGGACCCTTTGCATTCTCTCCCAAAACCCACACCTTCATCCTCCTAGAGGGTTTGGTCATTTTCATTAGGTAAGGTAATGGTAGATAGATAGTGCTTTGCTTTGGTGGTGCCTACGGAGTTGACCTTCGTTGGCTGGTATGGGGTATATATTCTGAGCTTTTGATCTCTATCGCGCGCATGTGGTTATTTAGTTTAATGATTCTGCATTCGGGTTTTTATCTTTCTTGATATCATCTGAGCGAGCAGATCTAAAGACAATTCTATTTTATCGTTTTTCTGTTCAGCTTGCTTGCTTGTTTTGCTTTGGTGGCGCGTTTGATGTTTTGGGACATACGGCAACTTCACAGTACATGCTTTTTTCTTCCTTGATGGTAATTTGATTCGTTCTTGCTTCTTGAATTATGAGTGGTGGAGCTTGGTTTCTTGAGCTGCTGGATGAAGGATGGGGTATATGGATAGATGGATGTACTGCCATACCTACTGGAAATAGGGATGAGGAAATTAATACCAAGTTACTTTGTTATTTTGGCTGACCTTGGCTTCAATGGTTGATAAAGGTGGAGACTTCCATTTGGGAGGTTTTGATGAAGGGATCGTAAATATTTGGTCGTTAGTTACCTTGCTTGCTTGCTTGCTTGCATGACAATCAAAAGTTTTTTTTTTCTAGCATGTTAGTTTATCGTGATTGTCCCCTTGCAACAAATTGTGAGTGACTTTGAAGCTATCTCATAGCATAGCATAGCATAGATTTGCGGAAAGAAACGAATCGATATGGCGAATCAGAGGTCTCCTTTGATGTACCTGTGTCCAGCAAGCCATACCAGCTAGCTACACATCGAATACATCCGTAAGCGGGGTAGCGAAGCCCATAATCGAGATACCTAGATCTCAAAATGACGGCCAGACCGATAGTATCACCTTCTCTCTCCCTAGAAAGACAATTTCCCTCGCCTATCGCGCTGACCTCTTGCTTACTTACATCGAGGCTCAAGCCCACAACGCACGACCCTATGACCCCATCCCCGATCTGAGACGCCGAACGCGACCCCTCCATCTTTCCCGTCTCCTGTCCCTCGTCATTTCAATACCTTGCTCTCCCGAGAATATAATTTTTTTTCGCATGCCGCTGTCTGCGGGAATATTACCTCGATATCACATCACATCACATCACACCATATCACATCACATCACATCACATTGTCATTGGCATTGTATAATTGGGAAATTCAAATGGGAATTAATGAATTAATGAATTATTCCGTCTGAGACAGGGCTCGAGCCCGAGCCCGTATTATCACTTGTTTTGGAGGGGGTTTGTATGTGTAAATGAGATTAGCCTAGGATACTGAGTAGGTACATAAGATGCTTTCATTTTTTTAATTTGTTTTTTTAATTAGTTTTTGGTACAGCAACACCACCTTTATATATATGGAAAGGAAATGAAATGAAGGGCTGGTTGATTCACGATATAACATTTCCGCACTCTTACAAGTATGGTCATTATGAATACTATCAACCTACCTAGAATAAGATAGCCATCCCCACTGTATAACCTTAGGTTCAAGTGAGGAAAAAAGAAGCCCAATTGCGGCAGTTGAATTAAACATTGAATATCTTGATGGGTAGGTGTGATTGATAATACTATACTCCGCATGTACCTCTGGAGTATTCACGATTTTGGGAGGGTTGGTGGGTAGATTACCCTACCTTATGGAGGTTTCATTCGAAAGATGTAACCTTATCGCAATAACTGCTGTGATAAGGTTTCGTTACATACATGTGTATATATTGATTTATAGTGAATGTTTTGCACGATTTATCATGTGTACAGTAGTAGTCGTATATCGATCATGTAGTATGTATGTAGATATTTCGTTTCCCGTTTCGGGAGTTGAAGATGGATATTATAGGAACACAGTACAGGTAGGGAACGGAAAATGCATGTTAATCTGGAAATAGAGTTTTGTTAAGCCTTATCAAGATGTTAGACTAAATGAATAATATCTATTATTTTGGGGGGCTTCCTTGCTATTTACCCCATCATTGAGTTTAATGTTTGGAGCAGAAAAGTTTCTGGAATAATTTAAGGTACGAGTATTGAAGTTCATATACCTACCTATCAATACTTTCGCAGATGATCTATTTATGTTTTACATTGTTATTGCAGCACAACTATCATTGGTTCGAAAAATACCTACTAGGTAAGGTTATCAACAAACTATCAAGAGATTCTTAGCGGGACCTAAGGAAATAGAGTATTAATATTGATAATGATATACAGCGACGGCAAGGTTCAAGGAACCTAATCATTCAATCACAAGACGAAATACGTACCGAAGAACCGGATACACTATTTAAAATTTCACGGAGAGAAACACAATACCAAGTAATCCGAACGGTTAAAATCACAAATATTGAAAGTAAGAACTTTCCATTCCGTCGAAAACAAGAATAGTTGGATGGATGGAACCAAAACAAGAAAGAAATATTTGGTAACGGAATGAACCAGTAACGGCAAAGACCGAAATGGGTCGAGCAGCTTCTGTTTCTGTTCAATGGATTATGTCTGGAATCTTTATATTGGAACTAATATGTATCGAGAATCAATCGTGATATACCAATTATACAGCCACGATAGTGCACAGCATAATTCATAGGATGAGATGATGCAGTTGGGATGAAGTGACACAAGGAGATTATGAATATTTTCAGATTTTCAGATAGTTTTAAGATTTGGAGTTGGGGGTTTGGAAGGTGGGGAGTGTTTGGAGAGAGGGAATTTTGGGTGGTGTACTCTGAGAAATAATAACTTTGTTGGTATGTCTTCGGGATGTGGAATAAGAATTGTGACGATAGGATGTACCTAGTAATCTCAGGAGTTACTCTTTTGAATATTGAGTGCGAATGTTCAAGGTCGATATCTAAGATTACAATCTATGGATTTTAGACGCCTCTGTCGCCATGTCTTGTGCCAATTCCTCTTTTGCTCTAGAAGACATTTCACTGTACCAATATTATTTAGACATCCAAACGCTCAGATTTGCACGTCCCTATTTCAGTTGGAAACCCTTGATATTCAGACGATGGTCCTTTTTTGTTTTTGGATTCCGTGAAGCTCCCGCGTTCGATGTACAGTTGTCATGTTAGCTGCCGCCAGCCGTGCGGAGCAAGTGGGCGGAAGGATCTGACCGCTCCTCCTCGCCGCTGGACCCATCCACAACGCCTCGGCTCTCCTATACATCTACACCGATAGCGAGCACAGTCCCCCGTAGGAATATCATGCTGGTTTTCGTACATTCGTACATTGCCTTACGTGAAAGTTACTATTTGCGAATGACGAGTGATAACTGTTGGCGTAATTCTGCATATTTTCACGAACCCATATGCAAGGGGATATTTTCAGAACTCTACTACGTACAGAGGGGAAAATTGTACTGTTGTCTAACTGGCCTATCCTTGCTGCAGTACACCTCTCGATTGCTTTCGGACTATTCGAATCATATAATCCACGAAACCACGAGGCTTGCACTGCTTGATGGCATGCGTTTGCTGTATCACATAAACAAGGATGCAGTACCAGTTCGGTGCGGCACAATACGTTCAACGTTGGAAAACTATGATGCTCCTACAAATTGCTGATGCTTACGAAATTAAATCCCTTCTGCTTTCTATTCCACAGCTGCCATTTACTCCCGATATTGCAGTACCATTTTGGGTTCTTCTGGGGTGTAACGATAGAACTAACCGAATGCGAGGATCGACTGCTATGTTGGTAAATTTGTCATAGCCACTAACCCTGCGCTCCCAGATGCTGTGGTGTTCTCACGGCGGCGAGGCAGTGTGCACTCTTGTGGCTCCAAACTACACGCTGCCAGTTTTGGCTGATAGCAAGCCGCACTCTTCTGGCTCTCAGCTATAGCAGCGGTAGCTCAGGTGCCTTTCCGACCACTTTGAAATCCAGCTTGGACTTTTTGTCCTGGTGGATGACATGCCCGAGACTGCCACGGGACTGACCGTGGTGCTAGCTATACCGCTGCGGCTCCGGGCTCTCGTATATGCTCTTGTGGGAAATTGCTCGGGAGCGTCCTATTCCTGCTGGTTAGGAAACAACGAAGCCACTATAGTGATTCAGAAGGTCTATCGTATATCCTTCTCCCATGTCAGTTCTTGACCATCTTGTTCTTCGAATTCTAAGAATAAAAACAGACTGAAAGGGTTCTTGATGGTTGAAGTCTGCTTCGCGAAGGAGGTGGAGCAGGCATGCACCTCCTAACCTCGGAGCGATTCGTGTGGGAAGAGGCAATTTGGCTTGCTTCCGCTCGTACTCTTCCTCATAAGGATGTAAAACAATGATGTGAAGGTAGAAGGGTCGTACTTTAATGACACGATTCGCGCAAAAGTTGAAGGCGCCACTGGTATCATTGCAAGATATGAACGGAGGTTTTGAAGCTTTCTTTTTCAAGTAGCATGTTTCGAGCATATACCCTGCGAAATCTGTGAGATAGACAATGATTGGCTATGAGATACTGATAGTATCACTCGGAAGTGATATGACGTCTTGAGCAACAGTAGCAAGTGATTAACACGTAGAGTACGGTTTCATCGACATTGAATCTGGGCTTTAAGTCAGCACACTGGTGTGCACACAATCACGTGCTATTATCTCACCCTGATTGGTGAGAGTAACAGGAAAATCCATTACACAGCTTGAGAGGCTTTGGGTTAAGTTGTGTTTGTATACATACTAGGTATATATTATGCATTTGTATCACAAATAATCAATGTTACAAAATAACTGTTGTATAACGGGTTTTATGTCCGTTATCCGTAAGAGCAATATGCTGTGTACAGTATCACATGTATGTGCAACATATCCTGTTGTCTAATATGGGAAAAGAGAAAAGGCAAACACAAACAATGTCCCCCAAAAAGGACACTCAAGGAATTTTCTAAGGATTTTACCTTTATTTGGAAACAATATAAATGCTTGTTGGTTCCTATGCCAAAAACAACCGGTGAACCATCATTTTGTTTGCTTCGATTGCTGTGATCAAATCTTGGTCTGTACCCCTCTTATATTCATTCCAAAAGCGAAGTAGAAAAAGTAAGGATCTTCCATGGATATTCATGAACAAGGTCAATTTATTGGTGAGAGCTTGTGCCTGCATACAACAACCCTTGAATAAAACCCCTGTGCTTCCAGAACGGACGTGGAGATCTCTAGGCAAATCAGGAATCAATATTGATAATTTTGAATCATAGCGATGGGGAAAAATACAAACGAGTCAACAACCTTACCTTACCTTACCTCGGTGGATGAAAAAAATAGAGACAACGAGCGAGGGAGAAAGACCGCCCAGGAGTCACGATGGGCAATTACCGTGATCGTCGAAAGCAATGGGTCTCAATATCATTGATCGGAATCACCAGATGGACTTCTTAGATCTTCCGAATCCTTCTACTTTCACTCCACATGTTCTCCAAATCTTCCAATTGTATAATATAACTCGTTCGATCCAACCATTCGTTCGTTCCTCATCTCATATGCCAAGTGAATCATAATAGAATCGAGTTACTCTACTTTCATAGTACTATACCCACACGTTACCAAACTTTTGAGCTACCTGGTAGAATCAAGTCCAGGGTTGCACACACCATACCGGTAAGAACCCAATAACCTTTATATCTGAGGTCCCGTCGTAAGGAGATTCGCAACGGAGTGCATGATGCATTAGCTGGAGACAACAAATCTGAATAGCCACTCAGTCTTAGCATCTTCCGAATCCTTCTGGACTTGATATTCGGTCATGGCGTCAAACATGAAAGAGCGGAAGGTATACATCACTCCCATCTACTCTCTCCCGACTTCAACACACATTTCGACTTCGAACCTCTTCTCGCCAACTGCTCTTGAAAAACCTTCATTCGATCTTCGACCCGGATCTTCGCCGGCTCTTCCAACGTCAAGCTTATACCGAAAGAATCAAAAGGAAATGATGGGGTGCGGGGGATATGTCACTACGGATGAAGAATTTCATGCTCTCCCCCCAGCTTTAAAACGGAAGGTATATATATCACTTTCGTTATTATACTTTACCATGGTTATCATAATTTAACAAGGTTGGGGTTTCATTTCTTATTTCAGGGTTGAGCTATCGAAAAAGTAAAAGCTATATGGCTTAGCCTGTGTCTGTGAGGCGCCGTCGAAAGCTAGGTCTTTCATTAGTATATTTACTAGTGTCTTCCCGCGTGGGCGAGCGCTAGATCTTTCGAATTCATACTGGCGGCGGGATCAGCAGACGCTTTGAACACACAAGCATGCGGGTACAAAGAGACGGTGGTTTTGCATTCTTCTCGTGCGGTTGTTGACGGTATTGATCGAAGATGGGTACTGACCGGACTCCTTCGCAGTATTTTTCAACTCTGGAGCGCCTTCGATTCGCACAAAGCTCTAGGTCAAATGCCCTGAATGATCTTCCCGTACAAAGTACCCGTAAGAACTCTATTGCGGCCCGACGCGGTTTAAAGATTTCAGAACTCGAGCCTAGACGCAGGTGTTCAAAACCATCAAAAAAGAAGAAAGAACATTCGATATCTAATAGCAATGATAAATCTTGGTTTTTAAGTAATTACGAAACATTCCCGGATACCATCAAAAGAAAACAATTCTCGAGCGAAGAACAAGCTGTTTTAGCAGGCAGGATACGAGAGGCAGTTATTTTGGATGCCGCGGACGAAAATCTCATAATTCGAAGACGATCTCGTCGAATGGCGTCTGAGCCACCGATACTATCTCCAAGCTTTAAAAGCTCCGTCTTCAGTGGGAAAACTAGCGGTAGTCGCAGGAGAGCATCATTATCCAGTATGGCAGATACGTTTTTTGATAGCATTCATTGGATTGATGAAGAGCCTAAATTGGATCTTTATTTGGATGATTATCATGCTTCGATATTCCCTTCTCTAAAGAGCGATCGGAAACCGTCATTTCGACGACAAATGTCAATTTCCAAACTTCCATTTGGAAGAAGCTCCGTACATTCTGCAGAGCCTAAATCACCAAGTCTAATATCACCTACATTAAGCACACATTCTCGTTCAAAGTCTCGAGGTATTCCAATCGTTGGACCAAAGCATGCCGCAAGACACAAAGTTAATTCCTCCTTATCATCGATCGACCATGCCACGCACTACCAGGACCCCGAAGCAAGACTAAAACTACGAGTTTACTTAGCATCACCACAAAAATTTGACGAAATAATCGAGTTTGGATTTCCATCTATGGACGCAGCAGTGGGTACACCAGACAGGGAGAATAGACCACCAAAATTAATATCGAGACGCTCGTCGAGGGATATGTTGAGGAAGAAAATATCGAGTCCGGCGTTTGAGCACACATTCTTTAACGACGACACAGCTTCATTATTTGAAGACGATAAATCTATGGCTGACTCTGACGCACCCATAACACCACTGGAATACGAAAGCGGATTCCCATCACAGCGGTCTCCATACTATTACAGCGGCAAACCTCTTGCGGATTACCAGCCAGGCAAACAGCAAGATTCATATACCCAATGTATGGCAGGAAATCGGGAACCCACGTTAAGAATGACACTTACACGACAGGACCTTCGAGATGAAAGTGCCATATACGGATGGCAATCGAAGGAGCCACTAATAATGGAGGATGTGGAAAGCCAAAAGTATCCACGGGGACCCATAGGCGGAGCGGATGGCTGGGGACCAACGGAGAAGGAAAACGGAGTTGTAAAACGGTTTTGGAAAAAAGTCAAGAGTCAACGAAAAACTTCGTGACTGGACGTTTATAACAGAAGTTAATTCTTTGTGGAGTATTTTAGCGGGCATCTTGTATCTACCTATGTATCGGCAGTTGCTTTGTACCTCTCTTATGTTGGGTTGCATGCGTGCATGGCGGGTTTTGCATAGCGATGTGAATGGATACCAGGTTTTGAGATTAATTCATTGGATTTAGATCCAGATTTGAAAATTGTTCGATGTTTAAAAGGAGTGAGTCTTTGTGTATATTTTACTTGTTGGATGTTTTGTTCGTCAACCCCCTTGGATAGTCGGTAAAGTTTCGAAGTCGATGAGTAACATTCGAAGTAGATTGAATGTTCTAGATTGTTTGGATATTTTAGATGGATCCAACGTATCAGTAGGCTTGATGTATCAGAATTCGGTATATTCTATGAATGGGTTCAAGAATCAAGAATCTCTCATTTGTAGGGCTGCAATGCCCCCTCCTGGAAATCCTGATCGATAATTGGAAGGATCGTTCGAGTAGACTGTGAATACCTCCATTTTAGTCTCTTTCTTGAATTAAACTTCTCCCAGACTTTCTTGACTTGAATGAATTGTGTTTTGACTTATGGGAGAGAGTAATAAACAAATTTGTACTGGCATTGATCATATTATCATAGCGGAAAAGAATGATTTATGAAGAAAGAGTTGTTAGCCGCTGGGATGGTTGATGTTGTGCTTAACAAAGAACATTCCTTCAAACATTCATGTTAACGTTCACGGTAACAATCATTTTCATTCATACTCTGCGGTCGTAATAAATGCTAGGTGATTGTATTGAATAAAAGCTCCATCCATACCTTAGGCATACTTAGCTATGAAGAAGTCTCGGACAGAATAATATAATATGTGAATCATATTGATACATTAAAAATAAATATTCTCCACCAAAATTTGTACCAGAAATAGATCTTTAACGTGAATCAACAATTGAACCTGGGTTGGGGGGTTCTTGCTTGATTTATCATTGATAAGGTCCGACCAAGTTTGAGGCACATGGGTGTGGCGCAAAAAGTGCCTGAAACGAATAGCTGTAGCTTAGGCTCACCACCACCACCATCATCAAGGCTGTTTCCAAAAGACACGCAATCCGTTTTACAGTTTCTTGTTATTACCAACCTTTACTTTATCAAATTGACCACAGAAACACAATACTAGATATCACCATCATCAACGAGTCGCCATTTAGTGATCCTTATCGCAGCTTCATGCGCTCCGGTATCACAACCAACCCGCGAAGATGAGGCTACGGAGCTCTGAGACAGGATGGCGGTGCCTCCTAACATCGACACTTCTCTGTACTGGCGCATGGGGAAAGAAAGATGCGCCTGGGGTAAGTTATGCGAAATTAGAACATATACCGCACAATTTGCAGTACTTTGACGATTCCGATGTCCTGCTGTATGAGGATAGAGTAGATGCAGTTGTATGGAGATCAGCGGACGCAGGAGAGACATGGAAGAAAATCGACGCCGTTCCTGCGGGCAAAATGTTGGAAATTTCGATGCATCCATACGATCCGAAGAGAGCATACATTATAACATCGGAGAGGAGTCATTGGGCAACAAAGGATAGAGGAGAGCATTGGGAGGAGTTCCATACGGAATCTCAAGCTAGTATATTCAGGCCGGCGTTGGGTTATCATGGAACAGATCCGGATAGGATTCTCTTCAATGCAATGGACTGCACGGGGATTTTCTGCGAAGAATTGGTAAGAAGAATGCAGTTCCTGTTAAAAGTCCATTTGCTGATGTTTTCCAACAGACTATGTACACTACCAACGGATTTGTCGAAACTCCTAAATTCTTACGTTCTGATACCACAGGCTGTGTCTGGGCAGTCTCAACACCGGAATTTACAACTGGTCAGAAGGACCTTGACAAGGACCGGATTCTGTGTGTGGCCAAAGGCAAATATTCCCCATGGAGGTCGGACTACCGACTTGTCATTTCTGATGACTTCTTCGATTCGGGCCACGACGATGTACAAGAATTTGAGCCGGAACTAGAGCCGGGTCGGACGGTCCAAGGAATTGTTAAGATTGCGACTCAGAAGAAGTTCTTGATCACCGCGGCAGGTGCTGCCCGTACTGATGAGATGGCATTATATGTTTCCGATGATGCCATTAAATGGCACCGAGCAGAATTCCCACACGAGCACAAATTGACACAAGAGGCATATACAATCTTGGAAGGAACCAATTACAGTATTCAAATCGATGTTTTAAATACACGCCCACTCAATGCTATGGGAGCCATGTTCACTAGTAATTCGAATGGAACATATTTCACCCGGAATATTGAGCACACAAATAGAGATACGAATGGCATGGTTGACTTCGAGAAGATAGCTGGAGTGCAAGGAATTGTGATGGTTAACGTGGTTGATAACTTCGAGAAAGTCGAGAAAAGTTTTCTGGAAACGAAGAATATCAAATCCAAAATCAGCTTTGATGATGGACGAACTTGGCAACCTCTCAAGGTAAAAGATAAAGATCTCCACCTTCATTCCGTTACAGAATTGGACAATTCTGGTCGAGTCTTCTCCAGTCCAGCTCCAGGTCTAGTCATGGGAAATGGCAATACAGGAGATTTCTTGGGTAATTGGGATAAAGCGAACCTTTATGTATCTGATGATGCAGGAGTTACATGGCATCATGCCCTCGACGGACCACACAAGTACGAATTTGGAGATCAGGGATCCGTCCTGGTGGCAGTACATGATGGCCATACAAAAGTCGTCAAGTACTCATTAAACCACGGCAAAGATTGGAAGGAACTCGAACTTAAGGGTAAAATCCGCCCACTACAATTGGTCACAACTTCGGATTCAACAAGTCTCAAGTTTCTCCTGATTGGCTTGGATGATTCCGACAAGAAGGAGACTTTCTATATGATCGCACTTAATTTTGACGAAATGCATGAAAGACAATGCAAAAAAGATGATCTGGAGAAATGGTACGCGAGGCTAGACAATGACGGCAAACTGGCTTGTCTCATGGGCCACACTCAATATTTTGAACGTCGCAAGGCCGACGCAGATTGTTTCATGAAACAAGAATTCAAAGACCCAGTTGTCCAAACAGACGATTGCCCTTGCACAGATGCTGATTTCGAGTGCGATTACAACTTTATCAGAAGTGATGATCGCAAAGAATGTATACAAAAAGGTTCTTTAGTCCTTCCCGAAGGTGGTTGTAAAGCATCCGGTGCTGATGAAACATTCCTTGGGTCTTCCGGATGGCGTTTAATACCAGGAAATACTTGTAAGCGAGACAGTGGCAAGCAGAAGGATGATCCAGTTGAACATAAATGCGCGACTGCCGTGGGCCCTCCTGCTTCCGGTAAAGGGAACTCGACCGAATTCACATTCAAGGGCAAAGCATTCCTTGACAAACAATACCTCGAGAGAACTGGCGTCAGTAAGAACACTGATGAAACAATCGTATTACAAACCGACCAAGATACTATTTGGCTCACCCACGATCATGGAAAAAGGTGGAAGCAAATCTTGAAGGATGAAGACATCGTTCGAATTTACACCAATCGATATTTCAATGATGTGGTGTTTTTCTTGACAAAGACGGAGACGGTTTTCTATTCTGTTGATCGTGGAGAAAATATTAGGAGCTTCAAGGCCCCTCATCCACCAAGCCATGACGCTTCCCCAATGAATTTCCATCCTAGAAACAAGGACTGGTTCATCTGGATGGGTAAGAAGTGTGATGGTCGTGATAACTGTCATACGGTAGCTTCACTCACGCAAGACCGAGGAGATAGCAGCTGGAAAACGCTCCAGCGATATGTCCGAAAGTGCGAGTTCATCAAAGAAGCCGCAAATCAAAAACGTGATGACAAATTAATTTATTGCGAAATCAAAGAACGCGAAAACAACGAAGTTGATAACCCATGGCAACTTGTCTCTAGTACAGACTTCTTCTCCGAGCCTCCTACAGTGCACTTCAGTAATGTGGTTGATTTCGCTACAATGTCCGAGTTCATTGTTGTCGCTATAAAGGATAATGAGCACCAAACTTTGAAAGTCGACACGAGTTTTGATGGAGTTACTTTTGCTGATGCTAAGTTCCCACATGGATTTGAAATAGATCACCAAGTCGGATTTGAAATGGATCACCAAGTCGGTTACACTGTGCTCGATAGCTCCACTCATTCTGTATTCCTTCATGTCACAATCAACAACGAGAAGGGCTACGAATATGGATCTATCATCAAAAGTAACTCTAATGGTACTTCGTACGTCTTAAGTCTGAACGCTGTGGATAGAGACAGCGCTGGTTATGTGGACTTTGAGAAAATGTTTGGCCTTGAAGGAGTCGCAATGGTCAACGTTGTTGCGAATGCAGGATCTAAGAACTATAAGAAGGAACAAAAGAAGCTAAAGACTATGATTACTCACAACGATGGTGCGGAATGGGATGCATTGAAGCCTCCTGCAAAAGGCCCAGACGGAAAGAAATGGGAATGCAGTGGCTCATTGGAGAAATGTTCATTGAATATTCATGGTTATACTGAGAGATCCGACAAATCCCACACATTCTCGTCTCAATCAGCAATTGGATTAATGATGGGTGTTGGCAATGTTGGCGAGTTCCTCACAGACTACAAAGATGCAGATACATTTATGACCGCGGATGGTGGTATCAACTGGAAATTCGTCAAAAAGGGAGCCTACATGTGGGAATTTGGAGATCAAGGATCAATCATCATCATTGTGAAAGAGCATGCATCCGTCAATGTCGTTCACTATTCTCTAGACGAAGGTGATACTTGGATCGAGTACAAATTCTCCGATTCTGAAATGAAAGTTGAAGATATTACTACTGTCCCGAGTGGCAATTCACAAAATTTCCTCCTTTGGGGTGTCATTGATGGTAGTCTAACAGCTATCAATCTTGACTTCTCTGGTTTGAGAAAAAGACAGTGCGATCTCGATGAGAAAGATGTCGAAGGAGGAGATTATTATCTCTGGCAACCAAAACATCCTAAGCAAGATGACGACTGTCTCTTTGGCCATGTTTCGCAATATCATCGAAAGAGGACTGATGCTGATTGTTATAATGGAAGATTGATTCCTTCTTTGCATAATATTGCCAGGAACTGCAGTTGTACCAGACGGGACTTTGAGTGGTATGTCTCCTTTTTTGTTATATTAAATTGATAGAAACTAACATGGGACCAGTGACCTTAACTACGAACGTCAACGTGATGGATCTTGTGCCCTTGTCAAGGGTTACTCACCACCAGATCACTCTGCAATATGCCGTACTGATGAGAACGCCGTGGAATACTATAAACCTACAGGCTATCGACGACTTCCACTTACTACCTGCCAAGGAGGGAACCAAATGGATGTCAGTGACAAAGCATTCTCTTGCGCTGGACATGAAGATGAATTCAACAAGAAACACGCAGCTTCTGGCTGGGCTATATTCTTCGCGGTTATTATCCCGATTGGTATCGCTTCCGCTGTCGGATTCTGGGTATGGCGCAATTGGAGTGGTAAATTTGGTCAAATTCGTTTGGGTGAACAATGTACGTCTCTCATTAAATCTAGTCCCTCAAATCATTTTCTATCAAGCATACTTACTAACCCAACTAACAGCATCTTTTGATGGCGAAGCTCCATACATTAAATACCCAGTAATGTTCGTGGCGGCCGCAGTTGCCGTCGCCCAAGCAATCCCACTTCTAGCCTCGTCGCTCTGGCGTTCGGCTTCAGGAGCGTTAGGCAGAAGTGCAACTTCGAATAGAAGGTTTACGACGAGAGATAGTTTTGCGAGGGGCAGAGGCGATTATGCGGTTGTGGATGAAGATGAAGGAGAGTTGTTGGGGGAGGATAGTGATGATGAGGTTTGAGAGGGTTGGTTTATGTTTTTTGAGCGAACGTGGTGGATTGGGATTAGGCGGGGTTTATCTTTATGAGAGTTCTTGGAAGGGATCTGCGGTTGTATGGATTAGGGTTAGGATTAGGATTGGGATTGGGATTGAGGCTCCGAATTGGATTTTTTAGACGGGTGGAATTTGTGGATCTTGATGTGAGAAGCGTGAAGAAGCATGGAGGATTGATGGAAATGGAATGGAGATGGGGATGGAGTGGGGGATGGGGATGCGGATGCAGATTAAAAAAGTGGAAGAAAGGGAGATTGTATATTATGAACAGACAGACGCCCTTCCGAACGAAAATGAAGATGAAAATTGGCCCCAGGGGGGGGGAGAATTATGAATTTTTAGCCTGCTTGTTATTTGTATTCCAATGCATTGCTTTTTTTATGAGATGAGATGAGATGAGGTGGGTTTTAATTGAGTTTTAGTTTGTTTGGTTCTGTGATGGTTGAAGAGTGATGTATGTTTATTTAGAGGGGAATGAGTTGGATCAATGGATGGTGGAGATGCAAGACGGGGTATGGAGATGGATGGAGATGGGAAATAGGAAATAGGAGATAAGAGATGTAGCACCATGACTTAGAGACTTTCTTGTATTATCTTTATTTGGATCCGTTATTCAATGTAACATTACATTCAAACCCTGGGTCTGATAGGAATTATCAAGACTGTATTTAATAGTAATGTAAGGAAGATATTATCTGGAATTTGGAATCTGGAATCTGGAATCTGGAATCTGGAATCTAGAATCTAGATGGCTGTATTGATAAATCTGATAAATCTGATAAATCTGATAAATCTGATAAATCTGATAAATCTTATAAATCTTATAAATCTTATAAATCTTATAAATCTTATAAATCTTATAAATCTTATAAATCTTAATTCTTTCTTTTATCTCTTTAGAGTTTAAAGTTTGAGGTTTGAAGTTCAGTTATTGTGTATTGGTTTGTTGATATGTTGGTACGATTGTGATTATGATTACGATTCGTTATATTGAGATCTTAAATCTTTTAGATGTGGATTATAGGTATATGGAGATAGATTCTATATGATGATCCGATAGATCCGATCGATTCTTTGGGTTTGGAAATACTAGGTATGTATATATACATTCATAAATAATGAAGATTGGAAAATGATTTTTTGTATTGAAATATCGCATTATGTAAACGAGAAGTTTTTTTACTTCATTTTCTTAAAAAAAATTGAGTTCGATATATGTAGTATGTATAATACCATACATATATGGATAAACCAGCTCCGTTAATCAAATATCTACAGTGGTATTAACTACTAAATAACCACGAGATAGAGATCTTATCACCGACAGGACAGCCGCAAGCGCAAGCGCAAACGCAAAGTGAGGGGTATTAAATCCCAAGTCCACTAAAAGAAATATAAGATAATGAAAAATGTCCCGTCGGATTGGTGATGTGGATTTTTTCTTGTGTATGTCTATTGTGGACTTTTAGTAGTACGAGTACAATATCTATATCCATAACCTACTCACATCTCTATCTGAAGGATATCTAGGACAGGAGAGAACAAAAAGAGAAATTCCCCTGAATAGCTCATCCAAAATCATGGAAGATATCTAATCCATTCCACGCATTCCCCTCTACACACCCCCCCCCCCCCCAAAAAAAAACAATCAAACTCCCACCTCCCAAATAAAAAACCAAAACATCAACATTAATCACAACCCCCCCAAATCAAAATCAAACCCACAACAAATTCACCAAACCCACCACCCCCAACACCACAAAAGAAATATGCACTCGATCCGAATCCGCCGAGATAGTAGTTTGTTGCGCCCCCGTCGTCGCATTAATTCCTGTCGCTGCAATTCCCATTCTTGTACTAGTGGAGGGAGGAGCAATAATAAGTGTGGATTGAGAAGTACTTTCCGAAGACGTCGTTAAGGTGCTACTTGTTGATGGGTTATCGTCTGTGCTTGTTGGGGCTGAGGAGTCCATGGCTGCTGTTGCTGTTTGGGTCGAATTTCTATAGGGACCGGTGAGAGTTCCGGTGCCGTAATCATCGCCGCTGCCGGTTGCATAGCCCGACTTGTAGCCCGCGCTATAGACACCGCTGGTACTGGCGTCGCATGTAGAGATGGTAGTCCATCCCGTCGTCGTGGTCCAGGTTGTGGAGCCGCTGGTTTTGGTTTCAATGGTGGAGTACGAATAAGTTGTGAGAGTTGCTGATGCGGTGATGTCTGAAGCATATGTTGGGATAATGGCGGATGTGACGCCTGTTCCCCATGTGTATTTTGTGGAGGATTTTAGACCTGTTCCCCATGCTGCGGTGCTGGTCCAGCTTGATGCTATTACTGTGTGTACTTGGTTGGATGATGCTATGCCTAATGGTGTGGATGGGATAACTGTAGTGGGGTTAGTGGATATTTTTGTAAAAGGGTATGTGGATAGAAATACCTGATGCTGGGGGCCACCATATGGCATTTGTTGAGGTAGAGCTAGATATTTCGGGGGTAGAAGATGCACCGCAGTCTCCGGCAACAGTTTGAGTGACGGTTACGGTTAAGGGTTCTGCTTCTGCTGAAGTTGAAGATGCAATCCAACTTGATGGTTTAGGTGTTGTGGATGCGACTTCCGAAGCTATGCTTGGGATGGATTCTTGAGATGTATCATCTGATGCAACACTGGCAGCCGTTTTCCTTGCTGGACAATTCGTCACAGTATCCGCGCAAGAAGTTATGGTCGCCGTATCCGTGATTGATACTACATCAGTCACGACTTGCGCTAAAGTGGAAGTTGTGAATTGACCAAGGATAATTGACCCAAGTCCGAATATGAACGTTGAGCGAGTCATCTTTGTGATTTTGTGGAGGCTGGTTATAATAATAGTATGTACACCAAAGAAATGATTGCGGGCTGTTATTTCAATCTCGACGTGTAAATAGAAAAAGAGAAGAAAAGAGAGAGAAAGGAGTGTGGGAGGATATCAAGGTTTGTTAAAGGCAACAGCATGAATATACTTGACAAATAGGTTACATAGGCCCCTTCCGGCTTCGCTGGCACAATGAAAACAAACACCGAGATATTAGTAGTGAGGTATTTCCAATAAAGCTAAACATAGACCGAAAGATGGAAGCGCAGAAACGAGTGCCACGAGTAAGGTCTGAACAAAACTTAAGCAAACAGAAGCAAGACAGAGACAACGAATGTTGGCTTGTAATATGTAGACATTTCCGTGTTAGTTGGAGGTCTAGAATATGGAACAGTGATCCTGCAAAGGAAAATTTGGTGAGGACGCAAATTTAGTGGAGATATGAGGTCTTCAACCTTCATAACATACGCCTCAGCCCTCAAGACCTATCTATTTTTCTGAACGTTGGAAATCTAGTTCTATGATGTCTTTGGGGCCGGGATCTTATGAAGAGGGATCATAGCCCTGTTTAAGCGCCCAACTTGAGAACACCCAACCATTCGCTTTTCTGATGTACAACAATGTATGGTTAAAGTCACCGATAGGTATTTATGTATGATACTGGTATAGCAATATCTTATTAGCAATGGGCGTCGTGGCTTTTGGGAAGACTTTCCCATTTCCCAAGTAGGCTTTCCATATCAACTGTGAATATGAAGAACAATGGATGAGACTCCACCTACTCCATCGATCATTTCAATATACCGAAGTTCGACTAAATATTACTACCCACTAAAACACAGCTATCCGCAAAGATATGACCAGAACACTAAGTCCCTAAAGATTTCCTATCTATGAAAATGTGGGTTTCATGATAGATGCGGCTGTGAGGTCTCGCAACGTTAACCGCGCGTTTGCATGTAATCCAACCGGATACACCCCGCGGTGACCGATTATGTATTCCTACAGCGGGGAATCTAAGTAGATTGAGGTCAAGGAATAACTATAAGACCGGACTTCCGAATGAAAGTTGTTGTATCAAAGATTTTTCTTATGACGAATGGACTATTTATTCAAAATTAAGAGGTAAGCCACTCACCAAGGTAATACTCAATCGGCTGGAGATGAACTCACGCAATTTCTTTGACAACAATCCTAAATATGGTATATATGGATCAGCCAAACAAATAGTAATTTTCTAGATGAATAAAGGCTCAGCTCCTACTCCGAGAAAGTTACTACAAAGCACGAACTTCTTTTGATAATAACGACAATATAATCTCTTGACATGCGACTACCCGAACCTTTTCATTTTTTACAAGTAATTTATACTTATCATTAGCTACCATAGCTTGGCTCATTTATATATTACCATTTCAATGGTCTCGAAATTCTCCAATTGCTCAGTCCAGGGATGTAAGAGGCATTACCATTCAAAGGCCCCACGATTTTTTGATTGCTCAGTGTCAGGATGCCTCTGACTAGGCGTAAGAGACCTGGGCGGATGTGATATATGCAAACGCAATCTGTGCGTCATTCACTTGTGCCCGCCTTTCCATAAGTGCAATAGAGTAAGTGGCATAGCCTTTTCACTTTCCCTCATATTTATACCTCTATCGATATCTCAACTCAGCCCAATACTAACGAATTCTTCAATTAAGGAAGTGGGCGATGCGACTTGGGTAGCAGACCTGGAAGCCGAACTTAGAGGTATCCATTCTCGGATCAACGATGAGGCAGCCTGAAAGCTTGCTTCGGATCTTAACGGTGGCCGAAGTTGCACTATCGAACATTCTGCTGAGGTTGGCCCCAACGCTATCATGGGGGGTATGAACTATCACGCTCGCATTCGCTTCGACGACGGCTCTCCTTCATGGTTGCTTCGCATCCCACGTGTTGGCAGACTTGCTTTCACTCATCCGCCTTCATTCGTTGAATACCTTTTACTCAGTCAATATGCAACCCTGAAATTTTTGGAAACTACCTCAGTGCCGGCACCTCGAGCATTTAGTTATGGTATATGGGGCACTGGTACTGAAATAGACTATGGTGTTGGCGTGAGCTTCATCCTCATGGAAGAATTACGGGGGACTGCATACATAGGCGATGGTCCGTCTGGTGAGGCCGCCACTGAGAGCGAAAGGGCAAAAGTCTGGAACGGTCTTGCAGACATTTTGATGGAGTTAGAAAAACATCCCTTTACCAAGGCTGGCTCTCTGTGCTTTAAATCATCTGAAATTGAGGTCTCGGCCGTTTCGAGCGACATGTTTGTCATTCTCACCCCCAAAGGTCCATTTGATACATCTATCGCATACTTTACTGCTTGGTCTGAGCAGTACTTGGAGCTCATTGCGGATGGTCAGCTCTATACCTAGTACCCTATAGATGCTTATCTAGTGTACCGCTTTCTGAAGGATAGCGCGACCCAATTAGTCTCGCAGGAGGAAAGCCAGGAGCCAGAGAAATTTTATTTGAAGCATGTTGATGACAAAGGCGACCACTTCCTCGTCGACGAGCAACTGAACATCACTGGCGTTATCGACTGGCAAATGGCATGTATTGTACCTCGAAACGAAGCTTTCGGGCCATCGATAGATACGGTAAACATGAAGGATTTGTGTTCTGGAAAATTCTCACTGAGCCCCGACGATCTTGCGCTGGCTGATATACTGCATAAAAGAGGCTTCTCTGGTCTGCCCGGCATTATGGATGATGAGAAAATCAGAAGATATTTCTGGGGCCTGGCTAATGAACCAAAATGGGAAGACGCCTTACCGTTGGCAAATGCATTATTAAAAGCGTTCGGGCGGGAGAAGATTGGTCACAATGGAAGGAGAACGCGTTGAAGACATATGAGACTGATGAACGCCTGAAGCTTCTCATTGATTTTGCTTCATAGACGGGTAAACACACCCAGTATAGCGATAGACCGTCCAAAATATCGTTCCTTACGTTCTTGACTTTCGTGTTCGAAACATGTGATGTTACTATCGGTCGATCCAAATCCGGAATTAAGCGTTCTATTATCCAACCGGTCGTGGCTCACCTACCTGATCCATAATGGGGACACACCAAATAAGGCCTTACATCGGATCCAAAGCACCCATATGACCAACTAATGCACACCACCAAAACCATACCACTTCTCCTCGAATCCTTTCAACTCCTCGTATGAATCCCAATCTTCAATGGCAACCAAACCTTCATTATATCCTTTAAAAGTAGACATAGTCGTTACCAGTCTAGGGTTGTCGGCCACATCTAATTTTACCCCATTGCCTATCTTATCGTTTGGTGAATCAATATTACCATATGTGGTCCCCTCTTTGAATATATCATCGCGAATCCTATGGACTTCAGACCAAAGTGGTCTGGCGAAATGAGAATGCTTAATCAAATTCGCATGTACGAACATCCACTTTCCATATGGATCTGCTTGAAGCATCGTATGTCCTCCTGATTGAGGATTTTCGGGAATCTTTGCGGCTCCTACAGCATTCGTTCTTCCCGGACCGGTCCATGGCTTTCCAAGAAGAAGGGCAGCAGCCCGAAATGAATCTCGATCACCTCCCATAAATCCATAGAACTCTTCATGATGAAGTGCAAAGTACTCAATCAACCATAGAATATCCTGGTGGCGAGTTCGAGATATTAAAACTTGTCCAGATTCTCCCTCATATTCGTTCCGACATGGCTGGCCCAACAATCGCCACATAGGATTGGTGGGATGAGATTTTGAATAATCAGGCCATAATAGAAGCCCTGTATCTCTCCATTCTCTTCCTTCGAACAGATATTCCGGATTTCGTAGAGGATAAGAATCGGTATCTAAATACAGGATATGGTCAAATGAAGATTGTTGAATGGCAGCTCCTTTTATTTGAAAATCTTTCCATCCAGATCCTTTTGATACTTCATCCACTACGCGTGTAGTGACATTAATACCGCTAGTGCTGGAATCAGGGTTTTGTAGTTCTGAGAGATCGGATAGAAGACTACTAAGTGCAGGTGCAGATAATTCGGAATCGAAATGAAATATCTCGACTGGCAACGTGCAATTATACGACTTCAGGAGCCGAAGAGAGGTTCTCGCACGGATTAGTGCTGAACGATCCCCTGCGGCCATAACAATCCCTCTTTTGCTCTTTCTTTCCTTTCCCGGCCCATTGGCGCTAGCAGGTGATGCTGAGGTCGTCTTCCCGATTGCCTCAATTTGTTTGCGACGTAAATATTTCACGATACCTTGACGCCATATATAAATTTGTGATGAAGGAATATCTGCCCATGTTTTCAAATTGCCATTGACAGCAGCTCGGTCAAAATTAGTTCCATTAACCGGGCAGGTCTGAGAATTTAACGAAACAGCATCATCGTAAGATAAGATTGGGCGTGACAAAAACTCCTCTAAGATTCCATTGAGCCTTGAGATTTCTTCTGAATCTGGGGGTGTCTCATAATGAAAATAGTTCTGAGCTTTGTGTGGAATATAATTCGATAAGTCGTTAGAATTTAGATGAGAAAAGCTAACGATGAAAACGATTGCGCCAAAAGTAGCGAGAGCGAAAGCACGAGTTTGCCTCATTCTTTGATAACTTCACCAGTAATGAGGGTTTCGTGGGTAAAACTGGGAATGATCGGATTGATGAAGTGTAATTGAGCCTTTTCCCGAGTACAATGAGCTCATTGTAAGCAATTAGAAAAAGTAGACAAAATTCTAGGTCGGAAAGCCATGTGATGTATGTTGGCGGCGCAGTGTTTTAGTGATCTTAAAGGGGAGAAAGGTGTCTTGACATGACAACTATCCAAAGGACGACCCCGTTGATTAAATATATTTAGAACATATGACTTTTTGGGGGAAGTTGAAAGGTACTAAACTAGGTAGACCGGCGGCTAATTAAAGCATTATCCAAGAGTGTTATTTTAAGCCATGTAAATCTCGGTTAAATATTTATCCGTAAAAGGATTGTGCATGCATTTGGCACATGATTCATGATTATCCTTGGAGATATCTCAAGGTGGTTCCAGCCACGCGAATTGAATTCAGCGTAAAAGAATTATAATTAGCATCGTGTTAATAGCTCCATGTAATCCAATTTGCGGCTCCCACCAATTTTCCATATGTTGGTTCGATGACTTTCATCCAATAGCTATTAGAAGCACTCTGTGCATGTTGCATCATGACAGAAGTCATAGCTCTCTGCATAGATCGTTCTCGTTCCTGTGAGGAGGTGCCCTCGAGATAAAAAACTATTCGAAGATAGGAACTGAAAGGGTTTTCAAATGCTTCCCAACAAGCTGGCATCATTTCTTTGAAGTCATCTTCGCTCTCAAATTCGAGACATTGGAGATTTGATGCCATCGCCAATATCATGAAGGTCAAGTTGCAAGTTGGTATTCTTTGTCGATTCGATAAATGGCCTGTAGGAGAAGTTTGCATTGTCATTTTAATATGTCCTGCGCTTTCAATGACTTGGGCAACTGGTCTCACATTCATGTCAAGTGGCTGTGAGACTGTAAGTAGATATTGGCAATGAAGCGCAATCACGAAAAGTGCTTCCCGACTAGGTGGTTTCTCCTCTGCGACTTAAAAGTTATTCACTACTTTTTTGTCAGGGTTAGGAATTTTTCATTGCTTCCTTCCTCGGTGTCTCTGTCATTGCCATAGCCACGTATTGACCGTCCAATTGATACTTCTCCATTCACCAAGATTACATTTCTCATCAAACCTAGAGTTTGAATTCTCCCAGCGACGCAGAATCAACTCAGATCTCAAAATCGATATTGGAACAAATTCATTATGAGTATCCTAGAGAGCGGTGAACAGTCGTTGATAAATTTTGCGATTCGTCTCGGAGAAAAAAAGAATTCGAAACAACTAACCCATTGCTCAGATTATAGATGGAGTTCCAATAGGTGCTGCGAATTCTAGATATCAGATTTAGGCTCTTCTCAGTCTTGCATGCGACTCTACAGTTCCAGAGCTCCAACCAAATTACAGCCAAACTGTTTCAAACAAAGAGATTTTTAGAGATATTTGTTGGTACTATCTAGAAGATGGAAAGCACTTGAATCTCTTCCTTAGCGCCGGCATCACACCGAGGATGATTTTATGGGGGTTTGATCTTCCGACTGAGCGTGCACCTAGACGCACATCTTGGGTTGATGATTATACAAGTGACTCTAGCCGCAATTTACGTCTGGGAAAGTGGGCACTGGATGCTAATTGATTATTTCCAAACGGCGGAGTTTTGGCCGTTTCAGGCATGATTATCAGTTACGTAGCTGTTCTTACTCCAGCAGCCGCCATACCTCTTCTTCCAGATGGAGTTCCTTGCCAGCTGGAAGAGAGGGCTGGAATTGAGGGAATCAATATCATAACGGCTATTACAGACGCAACGCGAGATGTAGTTCAGAAATGTACTGAGGAACCATATGCACAAGGAGGGACACGAGAAGAAGCATATTAGCGAACCATGCTCATAGATTACTTTTGGCTCAAACATTTGCACCGGTAGAAGCTGAAGCTCTCTTAACTATGATCTATACGGTGGCGCCGCAATTGTTTACCAATAGTCCTTATGTTATTAAATCACATAGGGCTCTGAGTGATATGAGTTCAGAGCGTGCAAAGAGGCTATTGAATCAACCATGAATACAGACTCTAGAATACCTGTGGATACATATATTTTGTGGTCACGAAACCCGGATATATGCGTTGGGTATCGCATGGTGTACAAAGTGGAGATGTGTTTGTTTTGTTTCGTGGATGTAAGAGTTCTGGTCCAGACTCGCTGTATACTAAGCGAAATCACATCAAAATTCACAATGTTTCAATTTTTCAAATCTTTATTATTTATATGAAAAATTAAAATAATTTATCAAAATCTATATCTATATAAAAATAATTAATCGAAATTTATTAAAAAATTAAATAGAATATTTTAAATATTTTTATTTTGAAATTATATATATTCGAAATCAAAAAAACAAAAAAGTTCAAAAAAAATGTTTATTTTATATAGAAAAAATATTATATATTCGAAATTTTATAAGATTTTAAATTTTAAATTAATATAACTTTTGAATAAAAATTATAAAAAATAAAATATATTATTTTTTATGATTCGATTATATTTAATTATTATATTTCAAAATCTCAATTATTTTATTTTAATATTGAAAAAGTTATTCAATATTTAATTTTGTATAAGAAAACATGGTTTTTGTAGGAATTCTGTCATGAATTCGAATGGTGTGCGGTGAGCTTGGACCAGAACTCTTACTCTTTCTCCCATACTTTAATCTGGGGGAAAGCAAGATGTGTTTGCCCTTTGAGGTGATGGGTATCTTCATGGTTTCTTGCCAGGACAGTAATTGAGAATTGAGAATTGAGAATAGACCAAAACAATGGTTTGAGCTTGTGAAGCTGCCTGCCTTCAAAGCCCTGTATCAACAACACTAGATACAACAATGTATGGATCCTAGATCCTTTCGAGTGATAACTTACCATCATTCTTTGCTGTAACTTTTACACATCCTAAAGGCATTCATGTTATAGATATCAAGGACTGACGTTGAGAATATGTCATGTGAGTGTGCTGAAATTAGCAATCCAGGCAATGTATAGAATCGCATTGCTATTAATCAACTGCCACCTAATAAATCCAAAATCGCTCAATATGCATTCTCTGACCCCCCTTCCCGCTCTAAAAATCAAAACTTGCATAATCCATATACAACCTTGCCTCCTCCTGGAAGTCCATAGTATGCTCCTGTGGAGATTTCAATTCCGGAGGCGAGATAATAGTTTGCAGCTCCCTTAGGGATTCAATATCATCCATCATTCCCTTTTCCAATTTATCCCATATTATTCCATATCCAGGTTTTGCAGCGCCAGAGACTGTAACAACTCTTTTGTCCGTTACAACAAAGTCGCATCCCGTATCCCACTGTTCCCCTTTAAATTCTTCATCCAGCACCTGGCACTCATGGACTAACGCTACCGTTTTCGTATCTTTGTTTACGGCCCCTATGGAATACAACATTCCCCATTCTAAATCGAAAAATCCATGACCCTTTCCAAATCGAAGACCTTTGTAGTTTATGGCTCCTGTGCCGGTTACCATCAATGATATGCGTAGTCCCTCGCCTCGTATTTCCGTTAATGTAATGGGTCGACCATATCTTTCCATGCCATCCAAGTAACTGGCGACCTCCCACTTCCGTTCAGGTATCTCCTTTGGATTCAAAAGGAAGAATCCCCTCTTAATCCCATACGTCGTACAAACAACAACCTTTCCATCTTTCAGGGCTTGACATCGCAGTTCCTGAAGACAATTATCGGGGGTTATAAAGATTGTTTCTGCAGATGTATAACATGGTAAGCCGATTAACTGCCGGCCCGCATCATTTGATCCCACGAAATCACAAATGAACGAGGAGTAATCGTGGTCGAAGCGTGAGTCGGGAATAGCTACATAGCGGAGTTCTTCCCAGACTCTTTCTCGCACTTGTGATTTATGTGAGGATGCTGGTGGTGATATATTAGTCTGCAGACCGGGGCGCTGTGTTTGTGATATTGTCATGATAGAGTTTCGTGAATATGATTGTGGTTGTTAATTCACCAATTCTGCCCCATGAAGTTGTTGAAATTGGAAGCGGTATAGGTTAAGATAATGAAGGGGTGAGGAGTGACTAAGCGGACTTTCAGGTGGTTGTTGATGTAGATGGTAGAAAAAGTATCTGAATAGGCGCATTCATCCGATTCTTATTACTTGATAAATAAAGTATTTTTGCTTGAAAGGAGAGGTTCAAAAGGGATCGAAACAAGCCGTGAGACCTGAATATAGAATGTTTCACACATATGAGAAAAATCAAAGCTTAAGTTTAAGGTACGTGTCTAAAACTTGGAGCATTGGGAGTAGGCCTTTTAGGATTTGTATACACTTCCCCTTTTATAACAGTACAATGCTGCCTGCTCTTTTGTCCAACGTAAAATCCCATCACGAGGCACCCTGTGCCTCCTTCACCTAACTGTGCCAGAGGTTGTGTGTACATGCAATTTATTAGACATCAAAAGAGCAAGCTCCCGTTCCGCCACGAGTTGACTCACGTAAGTCCGGTTGCTACATAGCGCTCCACATATGCATCTACCAGCATTGTGCGAGCACTTACTAGAAACGTCGGGCAGATATGCATCCAGACCTATCCATCATTCGATTACTCTAATAATGCGGAATTCTTTAAAGGCTTCGTCAAGAGGCGCTGCCGCTGCACGCACGACCAAAAATACAGGTGTTGATAATTTGTAGGAGATGTTCATCATCGTGCTTCAATTCCTTTTGTAAACCCATTACTACGTCCCATATGCTGTTGTACATTTATTACATTTCCTTAAATCATCATGGGCGTTGCCCCGGACCTGGAGGTCCTATCTGTCCTGGCATCTCCTGAGCCCCTTCAGCTTTCAATCTTCGCAACGTTTGATCGCGCTGGTATTCCATGACCCTTCGTTTCTTGAAGTATTGGACCTCCCACACAATCAAAGTTAGCTCAGCTCTTTCTGTTGTGCACTCTTCTGCCCGCCCTTTATGAATCCTCCCTCTTAGACTCAGCTTCCGATCAAGAAAACTCACCCAACTCATAGCGCAGTTACTCTCAAATCCTCTACTCTCTACCGCGCATGCCTTTTCCGCCTTGTCCTTCTCCGTGATACTATCGATGATTTCCGCCTTGTCCAGACATTTAAAATAAGCATCCCTAGCTTCCCAGCACCGAGATCTTTGTGTGCGGTCAGGAGCTATCGGTGCGCCATCTACGCCAATTTTTGGAGGTGGTAAAGATGCCGAGGATGAGGATGAGAAAAGACCCATAGTGTACTATTTAGATGAGGCAGGATATGGAGTTCGCTGCTTGAAATTTAGTTCCGAAAACAACATGTTATAGAAGAGCTTTGGGAACTCACCCTATGGTCTGAATCGTGATAGAATCGGAATTTCCTGGGCTTCTCTTACACACTCACATCTCACTTATAAAATCGAAGTTACGCTTAAACCTCGGGCCCGGCAGTATTCATGTGGAGTAGGAAAAGCGGTGAACTATGCTATTGCGACTACCTTTGTCTGGCTCCCAAGCCGTCTTATTTCATAAATTTTATTTCCCCGTCCACTTGAAGAATCTACTGTGCTTTGACATTTGTATTGATGATCTTGAATATTTGAATCATTCTATTCCATCTCAGAAAGGGCTGGCATTACCTAGGACCTGTACCAATGCACAGTACCTGTCTAGAACAAAACGTGGAGCCAATATCCATTCATGTTAGATGCAGATCCAATTAGTGAATCCCCCAGATCTTGGGATACTGGAGGGTTCAATCACTTAAAATGGAGACAAAATTGATATACCAAACATGCAAGAATAACAGATTAGTTCCAAGATCAATACTATAATAGTTTATAGTGCTCTAATGCTCCAAGCGTTCAAGGGTAGCAGTAGTGTATTGCTGATAGAGGAAATCATGCTGGTGATTTTCTCTTATTCTAAGGCTAGTACAGAGTCTAGAACTTGATTCGGTTACCATGTTGGTTCGTCATGATAACTCTAGAAGAAAGTTGTGTGAGTGGCGATCTCTTATGGTCTTATGGTACCAGAATTAAAGCATTTCTTTATGTTTAGTCAAGTCCCCATATTCTCAATTCTATTTCCTAGTCCATGATTGAACTTGATGAATATTTCAAATACAGAAGTACACATTGGCAGCTTCAAATGAAGCTCAACAGTAGGATTTTATCAACAGAAGACTTAGAAGTCCGAACGAAAAACACCCCGCACCCTTAACCTTCAGTGAACCGCTAGTTCAAGCGTGAGTTTCCTCCGATGCATACCATATACAAATGTGTATTTCGGATTTATTCCCCATCTGCTACAATCTAACCCCTTTTCAAATGTTTAAATGATGTGCTAAAGTATGTATCTCAAAAACAAGCAGACTAGCTAAGATATCTGATTTCGAGCACATCTTACCAATGCCGGCGACTACAACGTGGAAGATGATGCACAGCAGAAATCATACCAGTGGATCTCGGTGGCCAGATCCAAGCCAATTCGATGTTGACTTCCCACTATCTATATTAAAACGTTTGCCTACGCCTGTGCTAGTACTAGATCAGCATTGGAAAGCGCTATGGACAAATTGGAAAGCAGGGGCTTTGTTAAGCAGCACAGACTCTTTGAGGGGTGATGAGAGTGGAATAATAGGAAAGGATTTGGATGAACTTGGTGTCAAATTACGGGATGATCGATCGTGGGCGTCGGTTCTAAATGATATAGAGCTCCTTCGACCTGGCGATACTTCTTCACTAAATGATAGAGACCCGAGTTTGCGTGATGGACTTCAGGTCCTGGTGAATAATCAGAAAAGAAGCTTTCGAGTTTGCACCGAGGTTTTGAATGGGGATCATGGTCTTCATTTCATTCTCTCCTTCGAATCATCGACGCGTATGGAAGGGAGTTCGGTCAATTCGGGGTCAGAATCAACATCAAAGACAAACGAAGAAAATAGTCATAAAAAGAAACCAACATCGCTTATGAAAGATGAGAGTTTCTGTGCTCTCCGAAAGGCAGTGTTCGATAATGTTGACACAGCGGCATTTCTCCTGACTGCAGATGGAGAATATTACTTAGCAAATCGCAAAGTTCGAGAGATCCTAGGGGATTGTATGGGAGGAGAGAATGGCTGCGAAGGGGCTATGTTTCGAGATGCACTACAAATATGGGATGAAGCATTCACCCGTCAACTACCATCTGAAGAATATCCCGGAGTGGTGTTGGCAAGAACCCAACAACCCTTCGCTGATTATAGATGCGGAATTGTACATCCCACAAGCGGAGATCGCATAACAACCGTAGTTACGGGAGAATGCCTCTACGACGGGGCTGGAGCCTTCTTAGGGGCAATTTGCTGGTGCGAAGAAATTCAAGAATTTGGAGATTACCTGATGGAGAAACAACAAAACCTACTCCAAAGTCATGAAACGATTTGTGATTTGATGCCGCATCTGGTGTGGACCACAACGCCAGACGGCTATGGCGACTGGTACTCTAAGCGGGTAAGGATGATTCGCAAGAATTGCTCATGTTTCCTCCCGAACTAACGTACGGCATAGTGGTATGAATACACAGGCATGTCTAAAGAAGAATGTCTTGATACCGGGTATAGACGTACGATTCATCCGGATGATTGGTCTTTCCTTGTGAAAAAATGGGAAGAAGGTCGAAGCACACGTGAACAATGCGAGGTTGAGGTAAGGTATTTAAGGCACGATGGAGTATATAGATGGATGCATACGAGAGCACAGCCACTAGTTGATGACAACGGGAATGTTTTGAAGTGGTATGGAACAAATACAGACATCACTGATATCGTGATGTCGCGAATTGACGCTAAGAGGAACAAACATCAAATGTTGACAGTTCTGGCTCATGCTGAAGTTAGCCTGTTTTGTGTGGATGAGAATCAGTTGGTTACTATGGCAGAAGGGGGGATGTTATGGGGCACTAAGCCTGAAAATTTGTGTGAAAGCAAGGCAAATCTGATTGGAAAAGATATCATCGAAATTATGCAAAGCACGCAGCCAGGGGGGTTACCAGGTTGGTTTTTACACCTACTCATCTGCAAAAATCATCCATCAATACTAATATGCTTCCAGGTCATGAGAATTCTATCCTCGAGATCCTGGCCGGAAAAGTAGAGATGGCAACGTGTGAAGAAAAAATAGGAGATCGAAGTTACCGAACACGATTAGTAGCAGATCTCGAACATAGCAGTGATGATGGCGGACAAGTACCAAAGGTCATTGGTTGCTTGGGATTGAGTATTGATATCACGGACGTTGAAAAACGGGCGCAATTAGAGATGGATAACACGAGGTTGATGATTGAGGAACAAGCAGCTAAAGATTCATCTAAAATGAAAAGTCGATTCTTGGCCAACGTGAGTTATCGGAGCCCCGTAACAAAATTTATAAATTGTTAACAGTTTCCAAAAGATGTCGCATGAGATGCGTACCCCAACGGCTGTAAGTCCCTTGCTTTTTTTGCCAAATTGTGCTAATAACATCAGGGTATAATTGGTATGGTGGACCTACTCAGTGAAGACACAACTTTGACATCTTCGCAACGCGAATACGTGTCCAGTATCCAACTTTCTGGACGAGCCCTCCTGACTATTGTCAATGACATTCTCGACTTTTCCAAAATCGAATCCGGCCGTCTCGACATTGAAGAAGTTCCTTTCAATCTTTGTTCCACCGTGGGAGAGTTATGTAAATTGTTGAGCATTTTTGCGAATCAGAAGAATTTGGGATTTACTTACGAAAACGAGGTTGACGAAAATCTGGAAGTCCTGGGAGACCCGGGACGAATCAGACAAGTACTATCAAATCTGTTAACTAACTCGTTAAAATTTACGGAGAACGGATCTATCAAGATAAGCGCGAAATGCAAGAGAATACCACAATCAGATGGCACTGGAAATGATAGAATTGGGGTCAGTTTCGTGATTACAGATACTGGGATTGGAATTTCCAAAACGACCTTGGACAAATTATTCAGACCCTTCAGCCAAGGGGATTCTTCAACGGCGAGATTATACGGGGGGACTGGACTAGGTCTAACTATATCAAGAAATGTAAGCTCATTCTCCCATTCTTCTGGTGTTCTTTTACCAACATTGATGCATCATTTAAATTTATTACTTGGAGATATTGACATTAACACCAGCTCGCAACTCTAATGTCTGGTACTATAGCCCTTGATTCAGAGCAAGGAGTTGGGAGCACAGCCACATTCACAATCCCATTAAAGATATCCTCCTATTGCCGCTACCCTCATCAGCCTACAGATCCTTCTAAACTCGGCTCTTCTTTCACTAATAATAATTCTAATAAACAATCTCGCTCAAGTCGGCTAGATGGTGTTACGCCAGTACCTCATAGACCAGATTTTATAAATCAACAAATCTCAACAAGTCACACTAATCATGTCGTTCCTCCATATCTACAGAATGGAAAAGGCGACAAAGAATGTGGACAGAATTTTTCACTGGGAGAACGAGCGGAGATCCTTGTTCTAGTTGTTGAAGATAAGTACGTTGGACATATTCACTTCAAACCACATCTTGTTCATTCTTACTCACAAACCGCAGTGCAATTAACCAAACTATCGCATTAAAAACCGTCCGAAATTTGGGATTTCAAGCAACAGCTGTTTGGAACGGACGAGAAGCATTGGATTACTTGAGCAATCCTGGACCATCTACGCCCAGACCAGATATTATCTTGATGGATGTGCAGATGCCAATCATGGATGGTTATGAAGCGACAAGGATACTAAGGACGAATCGAGAGTATGAGAAGGACCCAGAACTTGATATACAGCCGCCAGAAGCTGCAAATAACTTCGCCAGCATGAGAAATCCGGATGGCAATAGAACAGAAATAAAGAGTTCGACTAACAGGTCAAAAACCAAAGCGGTTGCGCACCAGACAAAAAGCAAAGTAAAAGACCTTCCTGTAATAGCTATGACGGCTAGTGCGATTCAAGGAGATGAAGAAAAGTGTATCGAGGCGGGAATGGATGGATATTTGAGCAAACCAGTTGAGAAGGAAAGATTGGAAGAAACCTTGATATACTGGGTGCAAAAGGCGATGAATGATCGACAACTTGCGGGTTTAGGCGTTTTTGTTTCTGAAGGCAAACATGGTGAAAACCACTCTGGAGTTGGCATATTGGATGAAAGTGTTACTTAGCTGTATAGTATGGGGGAGGTCGACGTTTTTGTCTTTGGTTAAATGATTTGGATATCTCAAGTGATTTGGACATATCAAATAATTTGAATAGCTCAAACGATTTGAATACCTAAGACAAAAAAATCACGAATATTTCAGTGATCATGACGGCGCATTTGGTATTGGCATTGAGGAATTTTATGGGTACGGAATTTGATTTCGATTGGATTGGATTGAGGATGTCTGTATTATACCTTGGCATTTATACATGTGGAGTAAATGGCTAAGAGATTACCTACCTGATCATAAATGTGACATTAAAAGCCCCAGGTCTCAGGTGCTCCAAGACAGATCATAGGCCTTTTACCACACCACTTCGAGGGATAAAGAGGGTTAGATCTTCTCAGACGAATATCATGAAGTGTACTGAAACTGATAGCATAGCTCTACTTATGGATATATTCTCAAATTCATATCACTGAGACATTGTCTCAAGGAAATATGAATGGGTAGCACGTGTACCATGACTCGTTGTCACAAGCAAGACAAACGAGGCTGACTGATTTACCCCTTGCCCCTGTCACCGTGTAATTCACCGCCAATAATTGTCAACACCGATATCGCCATGCATGCATTACATTATCTGGGCTGGGATAATCATCATTAAAGCTTAAGCTTCATTCATTCCCAGCCTCTCTCTCTTCCTTCAAAACAACAAAATATCAAAACATCAATACAACAACAACGTGGCAGATTTCCACGATTACCTTCATTATGTTACGTTCTACTCTCTTCCTTGCTGCGGCATCTTTAGCTACAAGCTCAATCATTCAGCAGCCTTTGAAAGAACAAGGCTCTCAATCTCTTATCAGTACTAAGACCAAATCGTTGATCAACTCTTCTTCCCTTCAACACGACATAAAGACAGAAAATCTTCTCAAACGAGCTCATCAGCTATATAAAATCGCAGAGGAAGGTGTCCATGAATATAACCACCCCACGAGGGTTATAGGATCTCAAGGTATATCCCATTTACTTCGAATCTTCCACGCCGCGTGGAACCTTTGTTGACTCATTCCCCGTGACAGGTCATACATCAACGATTGATTATATATATTCTTCCATCGCGTCCCTCGGTGACTACTATGATATCTCCAACCAAACATTCCCGGCAGTAATGGGCAATGTTTTTGAGTATCGACTAGTACTTGGTGATGCCGTCCCTGAGACTGCTATTCCCATGAGTCTCACACCTCCAACATATAAGCGGGGTTCAGTTCTTGGTCCATTAGTATTGGTTGACAATGACGGTTGTAATGAATCGGATTACTCCGCAGATGTCAAAGGGTCTATAGCTTTGATCCGCCGCGGAACTTGTGCATTCGGGGATAAATCTGCGAATGCCGGTAAAGCAGGTGCTATTGCTGCAGTGATCTATAACAATGCTCATGGAGCCCTTGGGGGGACCTTGGGAGCACCAAATGAAAATCATGTTGCCACTTTTGGTATATCAGACGACGAAGCAGCTCCACACATAAAAAGATTACAAAAAGGAAAATCTGTCGATGGGTCCGCATACATAGATGCAGTGGTTCAAGCTATTACTACTACAAATATCATTGCTCAGACGAAAGGAGGGGATCAAAATAACTGCGTAATGTTGGGAGGACATTCGGACAGTGTTGCGGAAGGACCAGGCATCAACGATGATGGATCTGGTAGCTTGTCTCTGCTTGAGGTTGCTACTCAATTGGTCAATTATGAAGTCAACAATTGTGTTAGGTTCGCGTGGTGGGCAGGTGAAGAGGAGGGACTTCTCGGCTCAGATTACTACGTTTCCCAACTTTCCGACGAGGAGAACTTAAAAATTAGACTGTTTATGGATTACGACATGATGGCTTCCCCGAACTTTGCCTATCAAGTGTACAATGCCACTGATGCTGCCAATCCATCGGGGTCCGAGGCGTTGAGAAATTTGTATACAGAGTGGTACAAAGCTCATGATTTCAACTACACATATATTCCGTTCGACGGGCGAAGCGACTACGATGCCTTCATCAAGAATGGCATCCCAGGTGGTGGAATTGCAACCGGTGCTGAAGGAGTGAAGACTGCTGAGGAAGCTGAAATGTTTGGCGGCAAGGCCGGAGATTGGTTTGACCCTTGTTACCATCAACTCTGTGATGACATTGAAAATCTTGCTCTTGATGCTTGGTTAATAAACACTCAGCTCATCGCTCATTCGGTCGCTACTTACGCCATTTCTTTTGAGGGATTCCCCAAAAGAACATTGGAAAGCATTAGTGCTGCTAAAACAAGTGCGAAGGAAGAGACCAAATATCATGGTCCGGAGTTCATCATGTAATTAATGTTTTTCTGTACATTTGTAAAGGATAAGGGGTTTGGGTTTCTAGATTTGGGGTTCTAGATTTGTGTAATTTTTAGTACATCTGGTATCCTTCACAAGATGGACCGATAGATTAGATTTAAGTTTTCGATGATCGAAACTCTTTGAATATTCGAATATAATTCAATGTTTCAAATAGTTTGAATATTTTAATTATATTTATTATTTTTTTTTATACTTTTTTTAAAATATTTAAATATAATTCAATATTTCAAATAAATTCAAGAATCCAAAGTTTCTTATTGTTGGATTACAGTCCGGACTATTGGATACATTGGGACTCCTTCAAGGGTGTATGGATTTCACCACTTCACAAACAATAGACACTGTATTTCCTTACCTCATCTAGAGCCAGTTCGTTTGCTCGCAGGTTGGAGCTTATCGATGCAGGAGGCTGTGCAACCTTGCTCAACACCTCAAGCAAAATGAACATCCCCATACTACTCGACTTCACTATCGACCAAGTTTACGTCTAAGCTGGCTAATTTCCGCAGACTGAGTGCGAATTATAAAATAATTCGGCGTCATGACAATAGGCTTAGTGGCGGAGTTTCAACTCTCCGAATTAGCCTCTAGCCGCCATTGTATTGCTATTATTTTAACCATCCTTAGCCTATCAAGTATTTCCTTTGCATCTTGTTTCTTTTCAAAAAAAAAAAAAATCTTTGTATCAGTGTATACGTTAAGCCTCGCACGAAGATAAATTCGATTTTGGGTAAGCACTAGCGGGGATAGGGTATCTTGTGTACCAACTAGCCCCCAAAACTCAGGTCACTAAGTGGGTCGACTTATTTCTTCATCATTTCTTATCGAATAGATATGTCGAGGAGTATCATGAAGGCAGACGTAGAGGCATAATTACTGAAACACATGTGCAAGATCTTATCTTTCATTGTCTAGCGCATATCACGATCTGTTACATGGTGGATAAATCATATCCAGTGGTGGCAGAAGCCGCATATATTGAGGGCACAGGCTTACGTGTAAGGCTGTGGAATATTTAGAAATATATTTACATTCCTTGATTCTCTGTAGAATTCTCATTTATGATTGTATACTTCTTCTTGTCACACATCATACGAGTATCAGAACACCCCAACATCAGAAATCCTCATATCCAGGAAAACTACCCAAGTCCTTTTGCTATCATATCTTTTCGTAAAGCCTCAACATGCCAGGTCACCGTTCCCATCACCATCAGAACCCCCACCGCCCATCCGAACTCACACATCGATCACCACCAAGGTTAAATCCGCCTCCTCCCCCGTCGGCAGAGGTCCGTTGTTTGATCATTCGATATGCATCCTTAATTCACACCAGTGATCACGCCCGCTATGGCCTACCCTATGTTCGACATTTTCGCAATTCTAATCGGAGAGGCTTGGTTACGGATGTTCCTACCAGTGGAGTTGTCAGCAAGAGCAATCTTGGAAGTGTTGTTACAGATAAATTGACGATGATGATGAATCGGGAGTTTGCTAATTGGTGAGTGAGATTTTTGATGATGGTTAGGACCCGTTGGAATATGTTTAAGAATGAAGTTGGAACATGTATATGTGTATGTATATGTATATGTATATGGGGATGGGGATGGGATATTAAGGAGGCACGAAGCTGAATGATTTGTTTGTCTGTTCATTAGGAAGTTTATCGGTGCGGAGCGATCGATGCCCGGTCCGCAGAGTAATAATACGCCACCTGGTTATAGGGAGAGGAGAGCAAATGTTTATATAGAGAGAAGACAATGAGGAAGTTTGGAAGAAGTGCGTTTGGAAGGAGGTTTCTTTGTGCGTATAGAGTTTTTCGCGGAGTGGTTATTGCGATGGCTAATTCGTTCAAATTGAAGATGCTGTTGTGGCGAGTTATCTTACGTTATGAATCAGAAGTCCATCGGTTGGGTTTATTTGGCGTGGGATATCAGTTTTGTTTCATTCGGTGTTGGATCAAGTAAGTACTGGGTCTGAGGTCTCCAGTATTCCTTGTACTTGTTTCTGTACGATGCGTCTATTGTTTATATCTCATCACGCATTTTTGTTGACTTCAGTTTCGATTAATGAGTTTCTGCTAATCTGTTTGGAGGTGCTGAACTGAATGGGTAGTTGGTTCTATGATTTATGATTTCGTTTGCTGTGCTTTTTCTTTCTGTTATGCAGTGTTGATGTTTAACTATTTCAGTGCGGGATGTACTTTTAGTCTCGGCGTGCAATAATCAAGTCGTTTGTATCTGGATTTTGATGTCCATCATGCTTTTATCGCAGTAGATTTTATTTGCCACTTTCGTCAACTTGCCCAATAATCCGATTAAGAGGCAAATCTCGCATGAGGCGAGAGATTTGGGAAGATACAAGTATCCATGGAAACAATAAACTTCTTGGTTTTGTTGTTACAGAGTGATGTTACATGACGATACGTCGAAAGATGGTGGATAAGTTGCCTATCAACTTTTTGGTTGGTGAATATTCGATTGCCATAGCTCAAAAGTTTCCATATGATGAAGCTATCAAACCTCGGGATTGATTCATTGAGGATTCAGCTTTGAAGTTTCCGAAAATAGGAATAACTGTGCTAAAAGGGACAGGTTCTCTTGAGTGTTATATGCTCGAGAAATCGAATCTGGGACTAAAAGGACAAGGTTCTAAATCAAGAGGATTGGCGCATATAGCTTGGAGTACTGATGGATTATGCAATCTGATGTCTTTTGAAATTCTCACATCAAGCGACGCAACAGAACGCCTCATGTACAACGTTAGAGCTGCATAAAAAGGAGCAAAGCTTCTCGCCCGAGTACAAATATAAATGCATTAAGTTAAACGATACTGCCGTCATCGCATAACCCTCTCATATGTGAAAGACAAAACTTAGGAAATTAGCCATTCGCGCACCAACTGTGTTTAGCATACAAAGAGGGTAAGTTAGACAGACCATCATTTACATTTTAGTCGAATCTTAAATCGGCGTCCAATGCGGACTATCTGATGTCATTCGGTTACCGTCAGGGGATGTGCGGGAAGCGTAGTTGTTGCATTAGCCACGATAGTATCTTTTAGCAGAGAGCTGTTCGACACAGAGGCGAAAACTTATTTTATTTGTAACATTATGCATAATTCGAGGCAGTCAGGTCTCAGGTCATTACTTTCATATGATGATGAGGTTCAGAAGTCACTAAATACTTCATGATTTTGACTTCGCCACTTCTTTCGGATTAGGCAAGCACTGCAAATAAAAGTCATTCTCACTACAAAACACACCCTCCACGCACTATCTAACCCTTCATAGCTTATTTCACACAAATTGTCTAAATGAGCCCACTGCCGTCCTTTACAACCCCATTTTCCCCATCATCTATTCTCAGAAATCGGTAAGAATTGCCCATGTTTACTACAATAACTGCCCATATTGCGTTGGTCCACTATAACCCGGATCTCCACACTACCCATATATCCCGCCGTAGCTTACGCCTTAACTCTTGAGTAACATGAAGGGCCCCGACATTTCAAATCGAAATAATCAATAACAACACTTTCGTTCGTAGGAATGTTATGCGTTACACCTGCGGCACTCGTGGCTCTGAATTTCGATCCATAATCCCACGTTGTCCAATTTGCGTCCGGCCAGTTCAATCTCGTTGTCAGAGGAGTAGTAGACTGAGCCAGTACGGTCGTCCACTCCTTGATTTCTTCCTGAAGATTTTGAGGATAAAGTGTCGTATCAGCTGTACCATGTAAGACCCACATCTTGGGCCTAAATCCTTTGTAGCCAGGATATGCAGCTTGGACGATGCTCTTCCATTGCGAGCCTGTCTTGATGATCTGGCCTGTTGCGCAATCATTGGACCAAAGATCTACGGCACTACTATTGGCTGCAAAACATCCTAATGCTACACCTGCCCACGCGGACCCAGCGGCGAAGACATCAGGATAGACGCCTAGAAGTACATTGGTCATCATTGCCCCTGATGATGTACCCATGGAAAAGACGCGATTAGGATCGGCTTTGTAGATAGCGAGTACGTATTTGACCATATTTACGATGGCCAAAGAATCTCCTCCGCCATTGTGAGTAAGTGTCGCATTGGATGAGACGTCCCAACATTGATCCGCCGCATTTGGAGAATTGGGGAAAATCATTATGTAGCCGTAAGCGTCTGCTAGGGTTGCGAATTGGGTGCCCAAGAATGCAGCCTGAGCTGTACCATGACACCAATGTGGATTAACGAATATCGGTGGGTTGGGGGCAAGTTTGGTTGGAACATAGAGATACATTGTGACATTTGAGGGATTGTAGCCGAAATCGGAGACAAGAGTTAGATCGTTGGCAGCCGCTAAAGCGGTAGGTATTGTGAAGATAGTAGTAGCAAGGGCGAGCAGAACTCTACGAGATAGGTGGCAAAACAGCATGTTGAATTGAGTCTATAGAAGAGTTCAACACTCACCATACACACGGACTTGTAGAATGAGGCAATAAAGTGCATATATATAGCCAGGCCTTGGTATGGCGGAGAAATACAGGCTAAGTTTGATTGCCACTTGACAGTCCCGTGTATCATATTTTCCACGTAAGAATCCACAGTGTCTTCTTGCAATATTCCCATTGGAAGAGATTTAGAAATTTCATCGGAAACCCATATCAAAGACCGAGATCATGCAGTATATTAGCCATCTAAATTTCCGGCACTGAAGCACCCCGCAATTTATCCTCGGCTATTGTAGCCGAAATGTCTATTTATCCGTGTGGGCTGGCCTTCAGCTTTTTATGACATGGCAGAGACTTCTTGGCAAAACAAATTTATATTCATAGAGCATTATTTAAGTCCTTCGAATATATCCATTCAATCCTAAAAAAATATGCAACATTGAAACATTGAAGGATTACATTTGAGGTCCCCAGAGAGACTGCTGCTCCTTGGCGGCCAGTATAAAATCATGATGTTCTCCCTGAAAGAGCTCAACGGGAAACTGGATAAATTTGTATATATATAGAGATGAGAGATGACTCAAGATAATTCTATGGGATATGAAGCATACAGCAGTAATGTACGCGTAAGTAAGGTTACACTTATACGCATATCATTGAGACTATACGATGATTTTGATTCAGACAGATAATACCATTTGGTTATGTCTGCTCTTGTAAATGATAGATCTTTTGGTCTTCAGAGACATGAGCAAGAGCACTCAATCTGATTCGCATTTGGCCGAATGTAAAATTTATTGTTCACTAGGGAGAGGGGTGAATAGAATGAATAGAATGAATAGAATGAATAGAATGAATAGAATGAATAGAATGAATAGAATGAATAGAATGAATAGAATGAATAGAATGAATAGAATGAATAGAATGAATAGAATGAATAGAATGAATATCGAAATTGATTTGGCTGATTTCTACCGATTACCCGGAAATAATTTAATGGCTTTTAGAAAAACTTGCTTATATTTCCAATTCCTAAACATCGGCATGATTTGTTCCTACAAATTGTGATTGTGATGTCAAGAAAAATTCCGACGCGTTGGCCTCCCTTGCTACATTCAAATTCCACACATGTCTCGACAGGAATGTAATAAATCATCCAGCAGATAAAAGCCCATGGTTATGTTTCCCTCTCGCACGTACATGGCTAAAGACAATTCGAAGTACATCAAGAAATCTCTGTAACAATGACTACTACAACAACTTCAAGTATTGGCGGTATCACCGATGGAGGGGGACTTTTCCCAACATTTGTTCCTAGTGATATTGCGGGTCAAACGGTTTTTGGTTGTCCTATTGTATGTTGCCATCTTGTCATTTATTCATAGACTCTGTTCTCTTGAGAAGAATCCATTTACTAACCCCTTCTAATCAGTCATCCTTCATGGCCCTCGACTCCAAATGTCCCATAACAGGCACCGGACTCCCCGCCTGCGCAACCCAAACCGCCGATTTCGACGAACCATGCTGTGGTTCTCTCAGCGCATTTGCCACTAGCGTTGGAGACTGTTATAGCAGTAATGCACCATCTTGTTTGAATTTAGATGGTGAGTGACCTTTCATATAACTTTCCCATTCTCCCTTGAGTCAATTCACACAAATCAAACGCAACAAGAACAGAAGGAAAAGAACGACTAATAGAGTAAACTAACAAACAACAGAACTATCCCGTAGCTTAACAGCCTTCAGCGCCACAGCAACCGATCAACAAGTCACCAATCCCTGCGCTCGATTCGCTTCCGCAACCACTACCAGTGACTCCACAGAGACGGGAGGGCAAGCAGCCGAGACTGGGGAGACTGGGGAGACTGGAGGAACTGGAGGACCTACCACAACAGGGACTGCAACAGACAGCGCAAGCACTGCTGGTAGTACGACTTCCAGCTCTGGAAGTGCAAAGGAGAGAGGAAATATGGGATTGAAAACGATTGCCACTTTGGCATTGGTGGGAAGTTTGGGTGTGTTGTGGTTGTGAGGGGCGAGAATCGTTGTGAGATGAGGAGAGAAAGAGGGGTTTGGTTGATGACTTTGCCGATATGGATGTTATGGGTACTCATTGTAGGACTCTGGGGTGAGATAGAGGTTTTGAGTGAGGATGAGAGTGGCGTTGGGTTTTTGGTTTGGTGGATGTTATGTATGTTGTCTTTCGGTATTATAAGTGGGTTTGGAATTTATGTTGGTGTGCAATAAATATTGTTAAATGAATGGTGTCATTCGCTTCTCTTGCTTGGTTTTGGAGATTTGATCTTGAACTCTACTATCAATGTAATTGATTTAGTACTTTACTTGTGCTTGTCCGATCGATTTCTTTTCACTAGAAAGATGTCCATTCCCTGCCCACCAGTTCCTCATTTCAGTGAAAGACAGAAACAAGTGAAACAGCGCTATTGATGAAACCAAAAAGTATTGAAGATCTCACTAGTGAGGAACTTCACCAAACCTGTATCAACATATGCCAATAGTGGCATCTGTCTAAAATTCTTCATATTTGAAATGATATATAGTCCTTGTAATTTAAAGACCAAGGATTAGTATCCCAAAGATATACATTGTTCAAAGAAGGTCTCGCAGAAGGCCATGATCAAACCATTCGCCATGTAAAGAATCCCAAACTCCATATCCCATATTTGCCTCCATTCGCCTTCCGATCCCTCTACATCATCATGATCGTTATTTTTTCTTAGCTCATCAATCATCAGGTTCCACTTGCTGCCCACGGGATATCATAATTGCATCAATCATCCCCAACTTCAACAATCCTTACCCCCGCTCCTTTCTTCTCTCCTCTCCCAAAACCAGGAAAAGAAGAACTAGCTTTAACCTCCACTCTCATCTCCTTCCTCTTCCCCACTTCACTCACCAACTTTTTGAAATACACTTCTGCTTGTATAGTAGCACTATAAGCAATCGGCGTCCACATCCAAACATTTCTCCTCTCAGCATCCGCCCCCGCAGCCAATAATGTTCTCAGAACCAGCATATGTCCATTACTGCTTGCAAAATGCAACGCCGTATTTCCATCCGCATCGGAATTTGACAATACTTCTTTCGGATCTTTGTATACCGCAGCACATGTAAGAAGAATCTGTAAACAGGTGTCATGGCCTCCACGACTGGCATACATGATTGCATCTCGACCTCTCACATCCCGTCTTAGTATACCTGATATAGCGGGACCTTGCATGCAGAGCAAATTCACAATATCGGTGTGCCCGGCGCCGGCGGCGAGCATGAGAGCCGTCTGATGTTCTTCATTGAGTGAGATGGAAAGGGACTCATGGCCTAGAGATAGGAGGAGAGAGGCAACATCTAGGTGGCCGAGGGAGCAGGCAAGATGTAGAGATGTGTTGGAGAGACCGTGAGGTGATAAATCGGGGTTATGAAGAAGATTGGGATGAGATTTGAGGATTCGTTTCACGAGAGATGCATCGGGTGTGTGAATTGCGCGACGAAGACGGATCGTGGTATCAATCCTGTATAGATAATATTAGAGATAAGTTAACTGTAATATTTGTGTTTGTTTTGGGGAGGGGAACTGATGTTGTGTTTGCATAAACGAATTGTTCTTCACAAGAAAGAAGGAATAAACTTACATATTCTCAGCATATCTACCTTTCTTTGTACCTATAAACAACAATTGCTTTGCATATAAACAATCCCTCTAAGAAAAAACCATTTAACTCCAACTTGTTACCGTTGATGATGCTTTAATCTCTGCACTGCCCCACCAACATCCAACATTCAACATCCTCGCAGTAGTGCTTGGCTATAACAAAACGGCCGCTTACATAATCACGATTAATGCGTCATGTCATTGGGGAGAAGTCGCAGGAACTTAGCCCGAGCTAATTGTAATTAGACAAATTAGACAACATAAGAAATAAACAAATCCACAATCCGCAATCTACATTCCACATTCCACAGTCTGATAATAAGTGATGCCGAATTCTCGTTTCGATCCGAGTATCGCATTCCAACCTATCAAAAGCGTAGTCAGCGCGTCCTTTCTCTATCCTTTCAAAGGTATCTGGTACTTTTGCACTGATCGACAATTCTACCCTCTTTTTGGTAGACGATTGATTCCCTTAACCATAACATCTATTGTTGTTCTCGGTCTTCTTTTTACATTTACTTATCTGCCGCAGGTAGCTTTTCTAGCTATTTGGCATGGTCCTGGAGCATGGTTTAACGCAGCATTTTTGGTGCTTGGTGAAGGCCAAGTTTTAATTTCTTTATTGTTTGAAGCATTGTTGGTGGATGAGACGCTGGTGGATATCTTCGATGTATGCACCCCTTTTATACTACCTGCAGGACTAACGAGACCATAGGCTACACTTATTAAAGAAGGTCTTATAGATCTCGTCTCACCATCTCGAATACTCCATCGCGATGCCCCGAATGAAGTCAAGATGTTGGGAAAGCCCACTACTTCCGCTGTTTACTCTCCTTTCTCTTTTCGCCAAATAGCAGAATTCATAATATTCCTCCCTCTTAATTTCATACCTATAATTGGAACGCCTTTTTTCCTACTCCTAACTGGCGCGAGAGCCGGACCTTTACATCATTGGCGATACTTTAAATTACGAGGTCTGACGAAGAAGGAAAGGAAAAGAGAGATCAATAGCAGGAAGTGGAAATATACATGGTTTGTTATTCCTATATATGAATTATAGCGATATCTAACAGTAAATAGGTTCGGAACAGTTGCTTTACTTTTACAACTTGTGCCGGTGCTTTCAATGTTTTTCCTTTTGACTTCGGCTGTTGGATCAGCTTTATGGGTGGTAAAGTTAGAGGAACAGAAGAGATTAAATGTGGCGGATAGGTTGGTCAATAATGCTGGTCTTCCTAGTAATGGAGAGTTTGATGAGGATGCGCCACCTCCATATGCTGATGATTTTATTTAAAGTTCTAATGATATTTCCATCTTACTCGATCTTTAGTATCTGAATACTACTCATGTCTTTGTCATTAGCTTAGCAAAACAGTGTTCTACCTCAACTTGTGTATTGCCAGTACCAGAATATGTCTATCGATAGTGAATAAATATACAACTGTACATGATAGTCATGTTATAGGTACCTAGGTACTCAGGTTATCCAAGAATCCGGCTCAATAGATCAGACTCGAGCTCTCAATATTTGAAAAGCTATGAGTCTTTGAAAATAATTTGAATATTTGAATAGATTCATTGTTTCACAGAAATCCAACATGTTAAACCATTTCCAATCTTTCAAATGAAATTGAAAAATTCAAAACTTGCTCATTGATAGGCCACAGTTAGGACTATTAGATACTTCATTAGGAGGTATATTGCTGGTGATCGGTAGATATATCTTAACGAACTATCATCTATCACCAATTTATATCCATTTATACTCTATACTCTGCCATAAATCCTATCTAGTACTCCAATCTTCAAATCCAGTTCCATTGATACCAATTATAATATAATTCCACCCTTAATTCTCAAGTCCCAACTCTCAAATCCAACTCAACTCCCAAAACCACTATTACATCTCCATATATCTACAAAAAAGCTCCCCCAAAACAACAAAGAATATAATCCATACACACATACACACCTTTCTCTCCCCCCCCTAATCAATCCAAACCCGAAACCAAAAAACCAGAACTAAGAACTAAGAACTAAGAACTAAGAACTAAGAACTAAGAACTAAGAACTAAGAACTAAGAACTAAGAACTAAGAACTAAGAACTAAGAACTAAGAACTAAGAACTAAGAACTAAGAACTAAGAACTAAGAACTAAGAACTAAGAACTAAGAACTAAGAACTAAGAACTAAGAACTAAGAACTAAGAACTAAGAACTAAGAACTAAGAACTAAGAACTAAGAACTAAGAACTAATCTCCGTCTAGTGACAAACCTATCTTTTTTCCAATCTCACATCAATATCCGAAATCATCTCCAAATGCAGAAGTCTCATTGTTAAATCGGAATCCGGATTATGAGATCCCTCGTGAAGTGACCGAGCAAATGGGGCAGGAAACACCAGCTATCATGAGAAAGAGAAAGAGGGTCCAGGTACATGGTAGTGATAGAATCGTTCCTTCTATTATACCAGTAAATAAACCAGCAACTATTTGGAAAGAGTGGTGGAAGAGAAAACCCCTCTATTTAAGTCTTCTCTTCTCTTCCTCCGTTTTTTTTCTTTCCTAACAACAAACAAAAGCCCCATTGTCAAAGCGACAAATTCTCTGATATTGACACAATATCAAAATGGTTTACACAGAAATTCTCTCTACACTGGCAGTAATTCTGGCTGCGCTGGCAGTACTTTTCGCCGCTCCGTTTTTCTTTGGCAGAATGGGCTGGCGTTTCCCCTTCGCGCCGCCACTTCCCACGCCGCCACTTCCGCCGCCACCACCTCCCGCGCCCCGCGATCCTCCTCCTTTTGCGAGAGGCTCAACAGAATTGCGTGAGCTCCGACGGATTCGAATCGACAACCGGATAACTCGAATCTGCTCCGAGGTCATCGGAATGATGGCCCTTCGAAACGGCGCCAGATCGCCAGAAGAACTTCGTGGAATCTGCGATGAGTTTGAGAGACTCACCATCGATGATCCTGCTGATGATGAGTAAATTCGACATTTGAAAATGACACTATTCATAACAGCACTATTCCTATCATATTCTTATTAATACAAATATATTTATCACCAGCGATAAGCTTGCACTTCTACGTAGTGTTGGTGACTAGTAGCCTGCGGGTGAAGCCAAGACGAGCTCTTCCTCCATTCAGTCCAGTTTTGTTTGTTAACTGCACATATGCTAACACATCTTCATGACGACTAGGTTACCTTTCCCCAGCACTCCTCCCCAAATCGAAACAGCTCGGCCTTGTTTTCCGCTGTTAGCAGTGAGTCGAATTTGAAGTCGTTGCTACCCTCGAATGCAGAAGATAAGTCCCCGTCCTGATGTCGAATCTCTGGTTGACTTGGGAGCTCTACTGGAGTCTGCACGCTAACTTGATCCTGAAAGAGGGCTCTAAAGATTTTTACTGTCGATGTTGTTCTTGATGTTGCTCTCGAAGGAAGATGTTGCGCCCAGCGCGCTTCACCCTCGGACCCAAAATCCTTCCATCTTGTGAAGAATCTTGCCCATCCAAGCCCCTCACAGTACTTGAAGTCAATACGGTATTCCGTGGGGCACTTTTGACATCTCCTCACCCCAGACCCGGTATAGTTCAAGCTCGTTTTAAACCTGATATGCGGACATATATCCTCAGAGGCGGTTGAGGGTGGTTTAAAATCCATGGTATTTGAACACTCGCGCGAGACGAATACGCTTTGTAGCTTATGCATCAGATGACCTTGAACGATACGACATTCTTCTCTATATTGCCGCAGATACTTTCCCCAGTTGATTATCCTTGCTGTGCGGCTTGACATAATATTCAATAGTTCTGTACACCCTGGTTGCTGTTGGTATCTTTTTATGGCCATATTGACAGCAGTTGCACCAAAAAGTTCGGTGATTATCCAAGTTTCATTTTTGCGGTCCCGAGACACACAAGCTGGGAAGCGTAAAGATATATACTCGTCAGTCGTTCTTCCAGTGCCATAGGTCATGCTGTTGTATCTGAGCAGGTTTTGCATATGATGCAATCTCTTGCAGACCGAGCAGACAACTTGATCTGGTAAATCGAGGGCCAGGAGATTCAACAGCGCCAGTGTTTCTTCAGTCGAGGAGGCTATTCTTGAGAAATGTTGAGTTCCGAGCAAGCGTTTGAGGTGCATACAGGAAATGGAGAAGGCCACAGCAGACTCCAAAGGAAGGAATTCCATGATGTCTGATAGGATTTCTACTGGAATTTTTTCGAGAATGGAGGATGACAATGCAGCGGGCCTTGAAAATTCAACAGGTCTCTGCCGCTTTCGAAAGAAGAGAACTAGCTTCTGAAAACAATCCATTATGAGAGAAGAACAATATGCCACGGAGCAGAATAACCCCCAAAATAAAAACTGGAGGAATCTTGTATTATGCATAAGTTTAGAGAAAGAGCAAAAAAAAAAAAAAGAATTGAAGAATACGTTTTGTGCCTAGTCTTAGCCTCGATCTAATTACACGTGACTATCGATCAAGGCCATCTCAGTCCAGTCCCCGCGAGTTGTAACTAGTCTCTTGCTAGAGGACATAAAGCCAGCCTGTCGATTTACCAGCTTGATAATTACATTTCCATTACCTAACTTATAGAAAGATTATCATCTTAAAGCAGAGAACTTAACACTATATCTTTGAGGGTTTATGAGATCGGCTTAAAAGGTTAATCCATCTGTTATATCTTTATGTCAGAGCTTAGCCCGAAACCAAATCTCAATTTCTTATCCGACGCCTTGGTGTGTGCAAGTAAAAGAGATGAGGATAATAATGAAGTTCGAAGTTCAGTGTGGTTGTTGTGTTGATGATATTTATTTCTGTTCGCTCCGGGCTTCAAGCAGATCTAGGTTACATAAGCACGCTAAGACCGAGGCACGTGGGAGGTTATCTTTTCCTCCTCAATTTGTTATTTTATAGCAGAATTTCCTGGGCTTATTACAACAACACTTCCTTTCGTACCACCTGCCCCTCCTCTCAACCTACATCAGGTACATCACATTATCCTTAACGATACCAAAGTGCCGTACTGACCATCATATCCAACGTTATCCAATCTCATTGTTTCGCATCGCGAGGAACAATAAAAGTACAGATACGGTACACGGTACCGATACCGGTACCGTCATCCGACGATGTACATGCCTACTGTACGCTGATATCGGAGTTTTTTTTTGGGATGGTAACACCATGTGAACATGTTTCCCCTCTTTTTATTTCTTGGTTCATTTATCTTGGTTCGTTTGGAAATTGAGACAGAGGGGTGTAGGTGTGACATGTGATACCTTGAGGCCAATCCTTAAAGATGGCGTTTGAATAGTTAGGTAGCGAGTTAGCTTGGAATTTGGAAGGAAAATCCCGTGAGTTTGGAAGCGAGGAGATTCGTGCCGTTGCTTAGGTGAAAGATGTAGCTAAAGGGGAAAAACTACTGAGAGTTGTGGGATGAAAGGTGGGATGATAGGGGGAAATGGTGAGAAATGCTATATGACGAGGATGAGAATAAGATGTGGCTGATGAATCATGACAGATTCTTGACAACGTGGGTGTAATTTGAGGCTGGGATCTGGAGCTACTCATCTTGAATCTTGATACAGCTACCCAGCTACCTGTGGGTGTTGTTGAATGATCATGTTGCTTCGAGGAGAACGGGTTCGACTGCTAGATTTTGAAGGGGGTATCGTATCATCTGACAGCTCTCGTCATTCTTGGTGCTTTCCGGAATGAATGAATTCAACGGGTACTTGCATTGCTCTTAAGCTCTTTTTCATCCGCATACATGAAGAAAGGTAAGCTATGCCACCAGACATGTAGGCAGAAGAAACAAAAGGCCTGGAAAATTCCCTAATTGTGAATCATTGGTCATGAACCATCAATTCCTATCATGGGAATTCTTGAAAATGGGATCTGGATGGATGGATGTAGATTCGTATCCGTGTGTGGAATTTGAAACACAACACCAACTGCGCTATCAGCGGCTATGGGATTCTGACCTGAGTACCAAATGGGGGTTACCTGGTTAGGTAATGATTTTGACATGTTTTCTCTTTGTTATTTTTCGTTATTTTTCTTAGCTGCTTATTTGATTCATGCTTGACCCTATAGAGAAAGAATTTGAATAATTCGTGCATGATTAATCGGCTTGCGACACCCTGGTGATGTACGCACTTTAAAGAGTACTTGCTGCCGACTTGATATTAATAAGTTGGGTAAGATGGGAATAACGGCAGCTGATGAAAGGCCCCCTGAGGATAATAAGTAATATTAAAACCTCATAGTATATTGGACGTTACATTTCTTAATTCACGAGTGGAAGAGGTGAGGGGTATGATGATTGATATGTTGCCAAATATTTTCTTGGTGTACGATAGTGATGATAAGGAGAACCTTATCGTCAATCTATCGAGTCACGAGCCCTCATTTCATCATAGATTTCCAGGTTCTGGTTATATTTAGTTCGGGATTAAAAAGGGTGAGTTAGGAAAATTATCTGAGACGTGCAGTAAGACTTACAATATAATTGGTGAAGCGCGTTTAGACACCGGATTTCTCTTCTAGGACAGCGAGAAAGCTGCTAAGTAGATATTGGTTGGTATGGAAATGCCGCCACCCGGGACCCTTTATCAAGTAGGTATCAATAAGCAGAAGCTCTGGTTCATATTCACCTCCTTCCCTGCTCCTCCGAGAACTAGAGTACGTACATATAAGTATTTCAATGCAAAGCGGATTTCCTTTTCCTGAAGTATAATAACTTGGCTTTCATTGACAAAGATCAGAAATCCTCAAGCATTCTTCTCTCTAGAACTAATATATGACTTGAAGAGAAGAGAAGAAGGACGAAGAAAGGTCCAGGTTCAGGTCCAGGTCCAGATCCAGATCCTCCTTCGGCTAGGTTATCAGGGCTGGATTGCTATCCTCGAAGTATTTCTTGCGCAATTATCATTATCGGCGGATCATAAAGTGAAAACCTATCGCATCGTCCCCTTCATTCTTTGCCCAGTCTTTCCATCTACCGATAATTGGTATCTTTAAAAGACTTCATCAACGAGCGGTCTGGCATGCATCTCTAAAAAGCTCGAGCTTTCTTTAAAAGAACAATAACCTTAGCTCGTACATGCGATTGTTAGCTCAAAGGTACCACCGCACTTCTTCATATTGTACGAACACACGAAACGCATTCAAGCACCAGCACCAGCACAATCACAATCATACAATCCAAAACTCGAAGCTCCTCTTTGTCAGTCGGGAAACCACCAAAATTCTTAATCACTCAATTTCAAGGATTTTTACCATTAACTTTACAACAAGGCTGTTTTCCTTAGAGTCCGAGCACCAAGTCAGCCTTGAATCATTGAAAATTGATTAAATGTCCAAGTTCATGTTGCACAGCCATTTTGCCTCACATTAGGTACATCAATCATATCATATCATATTATACCTGGATTGAAGATAAAATATCTGCCAGCATCAATTAACTTTTTTATTTCCATACCTGAGAACCGGATAAGGACTCGAAGGAATAAAAAAACTATCAAACGGAAGCTTGCTTATTACTTTAACAATACCTTTTAATTCTTCTATTTATTGAGCTTTCCTTATCCTTCTCGCCTCTCTTTTTCTCCACGAGCTAAGATAGAGAAATCAAAAATAAATCCAACAATCTTCCTTTCGTTCCTCTTGTTCCGTTGTTCTTCACACCCACGACCTCGAAACAATAATAACACCCCCACCTCAATTCGACTCGTACCCCGCTGATCGCAGCAACCTTCTAACAACAACATAAAATTCCAACCATATTTACATTTGATTCTTCTTAACTAGATTTCTATCAAAATATTTTGGAGATGGATACAATGCTGGGTAGCGGGGCGCCACAACCGCCGCAGCCGCATATGCGAAATGGCAGCAGCTCCAACAACCAATACCCTCGGCATATGAGCACCGGTAGCTTGAATATTCCAAATGGTCAATCGGGTCCTATCAATGGTGCTTCTTCTAGAGCAGATGGAGTTGCAAGAAGTCCTCCTACTAGACAAAGTGAGCATCCAAAGCTTCCGGAGAATTGTTGGAGATAAAGTTCTGATGCGGGATTTTATAGATACCGGCCATGTTCCGTGTAAATTCTTTAGACAAGTGAGTAAGATTCGAGGTTCAATCATTTAAGGGAAAATGAGTGCTGATGTGAATTGTTTAGGGTACTTGTCAAGGTACGTCATATAATCTGAAGAAGGCCATCACCGGAGCCTTGAACTAATAATCTATAGCTGGTCAAGCTTGTCCATTCAGTCATGATCTAGCTAGTACAACTGATAATGTCTGCAAATACTTTTCAAAGGTATGTGGTTTCATTTGCAGAACGAAACTAGGGTTCTAACAGTCTGCGAAGGGTAATTGCAAGTTTGGACCTAAATGCGCAAACATACACGTTCTGCCTGATGGAAGACGGATCAATTATAAAGCAAACATGCCACCGATGGCACCGGCTCTGAATCTTGGAGGACGAATAAACCCAGATCCATATCATGGACAAGGTTCGGCTTTAACCAATTCTTTCGCTCGAGCTCAAGGTGCACCCCCTTCACCATATGGTCAACCTTACGGGCCTTTCACAACACAAGAGGATGGATTTGTTCCTATGGTTGGCAGACAACAGAGTGTTGATATCAATATTCCGACGATCGATACGAGTTATGCATCGCATCCCGGATCAAATTATGGATCGCCTAGAGATGATATGATGGATCGATTTGGCCTTGGACTTTCACCAGTTGGTGCAAAGGGGCTAAGTGTATTGGATGCTCCTTTGCCAGCCTCATTCGATAGTAACGGTGTTTCGTGGATCGCAAGACATGGGAAAGTAGCATCCTCAGTTCCTACGAAGTTCGGCATCGATTCGCCCCCATCATCAGTTGGTGGAGGAAAGCCAACAGACGCCTTAAGAAGCTTGCATAGCTCTGCATTTGGAGACGACACTAGGGATCGATTCAACGGAATCGCATCATCTCCACCATCCGAAGAATATTTCGGGAAGCGCACTATGCATTCTCATCGATCGACCAAACCAAAGATTATATCGGCAAGTCTTCCAAGAGAGCATAAAGAGCAAGACTGGTCAGAGGCCTTTTCATTTGAAGAAGACTTACTACCAGAATCTCTCCATGATCTTATGACACCAGCAGAAAAAGCTAGAAGAAATTCTCGGGCCGCCTACGATGAATCAAAGCCATCTCGGGGATTTTACGATGAAGTAAGATCAACCTACAGTGGAACAGGTACCCCGACAAAATTTGGCTCTCCATCAAATGGAAGTCCTTCTTCTAGATGGGGTGCTTATTTTCAACCGAAAGCAAAGGAAGAAGAGATTTCTCGAGCTTCAGTATTTGGTCATGTTGGCTCTCCACTTCGGAACTCTCTTCTTCATGAAGGAGCAAGTCCTAGCTCAAGACCAATTGCTCGTCCTAATACATCGGGTGATGCATTGTCATATGTTGCATCTCCACCTCGCCAAACTTCCATGTCTATCATTTCACAACAGCTTCAACGGACTCGTCTCTCCAGAGCCGAATCCAACAGTACCGACCCCAACCTTCTTTCATCATCAGCAACGCGCACTATCACTACCCCCATTGGTTCCGGTCGATCGGCTTTCTCAGCTGATAGACAACCTAGCTCAAGCAGTATTGGTGGCAGTGGCAGATTTACCACACCCATTGACGAAGAACAAGGTGATTTCGTTTTCAACATGGAAGGCATGGATGATGATGAGAGAAGTCAGAAAAGAAGCAGCCCTTGGAACATTGCTGGAAGTAACAAGAGCCCAAGTTTAGGCGCTGTTGGTGGTGGTCGAAGCATTCCAGCAAATAAGACTAACGGCAGTGGCCTCGATGGAATGTTTGGTGGACGATGATTTGGACCGCACTTTTGGGTTCAATTGGCACTGTCGCTTGACCATTGGATCTTTCAGGCTTCTTGACACATACATCGATTTACGATCTTCTCTTCTCTTGTACCTTTGGTTATTCGATTTTCACCTAAAATTTTCCTCGGACACCAACAATCAACATCCGACCTACTTACACACATATCTCCGAACATATTACGATTGTATCATAGAAAGCTTGACCTTGGTTCCTTCTAATGCATCTGGAGTCAATTACAAAGTTCATTGCTTTTACTTGCCTTGTCTGCAATTCTGCATAATAGGGCAACGACGGAAATTTGGGAAATATGGAAATTTGCTTTACTTTTTTCTTGAATTGGGAAGCGGGGAGTTCTTTTATGAGGTGATATGATCATAGCAAAAGGTAAAAGATCATTGCAAATACTGCATACATACTAGAATGGTTATGAATGATAGGAAGCAAGAATGACAATGACAATAATAATAACAAGTTTGTAGATTATGATTTGATGAGTATTTTGATTTGTGAGTTGATGATGATACGTGATTCGATTTTGATTGGTTTGTAAGTCCTGAGTAACCAAAACAAAAAATTGTATATTTCCGGGAATCAGAGAATTAAGATATGCAACAGAAAAAATGGGATGTATTATAGATATATTCGTCTACGAGCTGAAGTTGTACAAAGTCCAAGAATGGAAGTCAATCAGGTGATGGTCTCAAATGCGAGGCGCTTTGACCAGCCTCAGGCTAAAACATATGACTAAGCGCCATAAGGTTGCTTCCATCAACGCGGCTCGATAGCTACCTTGTCATCTCCAAAAGCTTCATATTACACCTGGGCAAATCATACCAACATCTCCGCCCTACCACCTTAACAAACTATTTTTCCTCTAAATCCTCCAATTACGCAACCATCCAAAAATTTAAACAATCAAAATGTCAGAACGCGATCTTCAAACAATTCTCCAGAAACTCAAATCCCCATCAACATCCTACCAAGAGAGCTCATCACTCCTCTCCAAAGCTAAACTCACACTTCTCAAATTAAATGCCTTGACTCCCCAAGCATCAACCTCATCGTCTATATTATCTCTTGCTCGCGAAGTCTTCGAAACGGGTGCCTTGGTTTCTATTCGTGCAAAAGATCCAGCTGCTTTCACACGTTATGTTCATCAATTAACCCCATACTACGAGTTACCAGCCGATAAATTCAGCGCCAAGAGTTCGGGGGAGAAGAACAAGATTACGGGATTATATCTTTTGTTGTTGTTGACGCAGGGAGATTATGCGGGCTTTCATACGGAATTGGAGGGGTTGGAGCTGAGGGGTGAGAATGCTGGAAAGAAGGTTGAGGAGGATAAATATTTGGGGTATCCAATTAAGTTGGAGAGATGGTTAATGGAAGGTAGTTATGATTTGGTTTGGAGGGCGATGGAAGGTGGTAAGGTGCCGAGTGAGGAGTATGGGGTTTTCAGTGAGGTGAGTTGGTTTTGTTGTTGCGCTGTGTCCTTTTATTGTCTATCAACCGCGAGGTTGAATGCGCCATTACTGCGAAGCGTACAAATTTACTAACGGTTTGCCAACAGATCTTGATTAACCAAATCCGCTCTGAAATTGCCTCATCATCCGAAACAGCATATCCATCCATACCCATCTCATCCACCAAGAATCTCCTCTTCTTACCATCAGAAGGAGCAGTAATACAATTTGCGCAACATAGAGGATGGTTGATTGAAGATGGACGGATATACTTCCCCAATCAAAAGTTGAAGGGTGGTGTGGAGGCTGGAGAGGTGGCCGAGGAGAAGGAAGTTAGTATGACAGCAATTGAGAATACGCTTGGTTATGCTAGGGAGTTGGAGACGATTGTATAAGCTGAGTACTATGGTACAGTTTTACATAACCTCTGATAGAAGGGGCGGAAGGGTGGAAAATGATATGCATAGATGAGAGGAAAGCATAAGAATCATGAGTGTAACTTTAGATAGCGGGCATGGCATAATATCCATATGACATTTCGATGACTGAATATGTTAATTGTGTACCGTGTGTATGTTTTACTATCACGGCAAATTATACCGAATTTCCTCCAGGCTTGTTTATTGGTAAATTCAACATCATGATCTGGGCAAGGCCGTATTTCAGCTTCCAGTGCGAGATATGAATAGATAGGTGCAATCAAGATAATAACAAAACACTTAACTTCTAACTATTCCTATATAACCTGACCCTCTCCAATATCTATAAATTGATCAAATCATCAATCATTTTTCAACAATCCCATAGTGACCACTAAAAATACATCTTTCATTTCACTTTACGCCAAAAGGCGTGACTTCGCGTTTTTAAATTTAAACAAAGCGCGTCTCTTTTGGTTCTAAAAATACCTGGGTAAACATTTACCTCTGCCACGAGATCAGAGGAATTATCTACGCTTCTGTCGATCGTTCTTCCAACCCTGTTAATCGAACCCTTTCAAGATTCAGCCGCGGAAATTCGTCGCTTGAAGCGATGGATCCCGCAAACAATAGTCCAGATGGAGAGGTAAAGATCCACAAGAAAGATTTCCATCACCCATATACTCCCTATCCAATCCAAGAAACATTCATGCAAACCGTATATGATGTTTTGGAACAGGGGAAAATAGGCATTCTAGAAAGTCCAACGGGTACAGGCAAGAGTTTGAGTTTGATTTGTGGGAGTTTAACTTGGTTGAGGGATTTTAAAAGGAAGGAATTTGAGGGGGTTTTGAATGAAGGGTTTGATAATTTGGAGGAGCCGGAGTGGATGATTGAAGCAGCGAAGGAGAGGAAGAAGAAGGAGTTGATTGGTAGAAGGGAGGAGACGGAGAGGAAGTTGGGGAGGATTAGGGAGAGGGAGAAATATGAGAGGGGCAAGATGAGTGGAAATGGGAACATGAGGGGTGGGAAGAGGAGGAAGGTTGGAGGAGATGGGGAGGGGGATCTCATGGGAGAAGGTGGTGGTGGTGATGAGGACGAGTTTTTGCTTGAGGATTGGGATAGTGATGGGGAGATTGGTGGTAGTGGGAAGAAGAAAACTGGTGATGAGACAATTTTCTCTAAAGAGACGTTGGAGTTAAAGAAGAGTATAGGGATGTGGAGTAAGAAAGTGGAGGATGAAGAAGAGGAGCTAGGTGATGAGATGAAGGTTTTGACAAGCCTTGATGATTTTGGATCAATCACTAACATCTAATAGATTTTCTACTGCTCAAGAACTCATTCACAGCTAACCCAATTCATTAACGAACTCCGACGTGTAGAGTTCCCATCATCCATGCCACCAGAAGACTCCCCATCAAAATCAACAGAAAAAAATAAAGATAACCTCCATGAACATCTCAAACACCTTACCCTCGGTTCCCGCAAAAACCTCTGCATCAATCCTAAAGTAAATAAACTCGACTCGGTAACAGCAATAAACGAACGTTGTGCCGAACTTCAACAATCTTCTACCCCAAAAGAACACAAATGTCCCCATCTTCCAAATAAAGATAATAAGCCCCTCGTGACTGCTTTTCGCGATCATGCACTGGCTACCATCCGCGATATTGAAGATATGGGAGCTCTGGGAAAGGAAATTTCTATTTGTCCATACTATGCCTCACGATCTGCTATCAAGCCCGCGGAAATCGTCACGCTTCCTTATCCATTACTTTTACAGAAAAGTGCGAGAGAAGCCTTGGGGATTAGTCTCAAAGGACATGTTGTGATTATAGATGAAGCGCATAATTTGATGGATGCGATAGCGGGGATTTATGGGACGGAAATGTCATTGAGAGAGTTGAAAATGGGGAAGGAGATGTTGGGTAATTATTTCAAGAAGTTTGCGAAGAGGTTGAAGGGGAAAAATAGGATTTATGTCGCGCAGGCTATAAGGGTTGTGGATAGTTTGGTGGGTTATTTGATGAAGAGGTCGGAGGGGACGGTATGTGTTACTCTCTTTTGATTCTAGGCTCTACTATAAGGGGTATGGGATATGAGGAAGTATTGCGAGATAAGTGAATGGGAATGTGCTAACAAACTGAGTAGGCAGTAGACGGAGTAGTCGATCAAAAAGAACTTCTAGCCGGAAAAGGAGCCGATCAAATTGATCTGTTCAAATTAATCCGATATCTCCAAGAAAGTAAATTAGCCCGCAAAGTGGAATCCTACAGCGATCACATGCGCAGCATAAAACAAGCATCGACATTACCACACAACAGCAAAGAACCACCAAAATCAACCACACCCATCCTACACACCCTCACCTCACTCCTCCTCGCCCTCACCCACCCAACAGCCGAAGGCCAACTCTTCTTCCTCAAACCCACCCTCTCATCCCCATCCCCCTCTCCCGACCTCATAACCCTCAAATTCCAACTCCTAAACCCCGCTTCTCATTTCGAATCCATCGTAAGCTCAGCACGCGCCATCATCCTAGCAGGAGGAACCATGTCCCCCTTTTCAGATTACACCTCTATTCTCTTCCCTTCTATCCCTGCGCATAAAATCACCACATTATCCTGCGGCCACGTCATTCCCAAAACCAATCTCTTCGCAAGTACGGTATCGAGGGGTCCGACGGGAGTCCCTTTTAAATGGACATTTGACAATAGAGGGAATACGGATATGATGGATGAATTAGGTAGGGTATTACTAAATATCTGTACCATAGTTCCGGACGGCGTGGTGGTATTTTTCCCCTCCTATAACTTTCTATCTACAATCCTCTCTCGATTTTCGGTACCGAATTCCGGAACTGGAAGTGCAAGTGGAAGTGCAAAATCAATACTGGAGAGATTAGCGGAAAAGAAACAAGTATTCCAAGAATCCAAAGAAGAGAGTGTAGAAATCATTCTAGCAGAATATGCAAAGAGTATTGGGGAGGGGAAGGGAGGTTTATTGTTCAGTGTCGTGGGGGGGAAATTGAGCGAGGGAATTAATTTTAGTGATGCGTTGGGTAGATGCGTAGTTATCATCGGATTACCTTTTCCGAATGTGCATACGGCGGAGTGGAAGAGGAAGTTGAGATTTATTGAGGAGAGTGCTGTTGAGAGATTATCTTCTCTTGAAGAGAAGAAGGAAAATGGGGGAAAGATGTCAAAAGATCATATGATTATCACCCAATTAGCAAAACAGGAAGCGAGGGATTTCTACGAGAATGTTTGTATGAGGGCCGTTAATCAGAGTGTGGGGAGGGCGATTAGACATAGGGGGGATTGGGCGGGGATTTTGATGCTGGATGAGAGGTTTAGAGGGGAGAGGGTGATGGGGAAGTTGGCGGGGTGGATTAGGGAGGAGGTTAGGGAGGAGGAGGGTGGGAGTGGGGAAAATGGGAGTGGGAGTGGATTTGGGAGGTTGATGGGGGGATTGGGGGGGTTTTGTAGGGGGAGGAGCTCGAGGTAGGGATGGTATAGGGATATGGATATGGAAGAGGGGAGTGCGAGTGGGGGAGGAGATAGGATGAGAATGAAAATGAGATGAGGAGAGCAGAGGAGAGGAGAGGAGGGGTTCTGCATACTACATTACCCTGTATATATATATCATAATATGAGAAGATATATATATATAATCCATAAAAGCTTTATACAAGCTCCGTAACAAAAAGAGCTATTTCTACTAAATCTCAATAAATAAGTCTTACTAAAAGTAATAGAATTCTAATCTATTTATATCGGAAGCTCTTTATTTATATTTAGATAGCAAGAGCTGAATAGAAAGAGAAAAGAAAATATTATATTTATAAAGAATAAAATTCTTTGAATATATAGATATATATATAGACATTTTATAGATTCTATTTGAATATTTGTTATTATTTCTGTAGATTTGTTGAATATTTATATACACATATATATACTATACTCTATAAATATCAAATGTTAGAAATCTCTTTTTATTTTGTATTTTTTTTAAAAAAATATTAATATAATTGAATTTAAATAGTTATTTTATAAAGAAATAGAATTTTGAAAAATATTTTTAAAAAATCATTAAATCAACTATTCTACCTTTGAACCACTCTCTTTTTGAATCATTCTTTTATATCAAAAATCATAATTTTAATCTATTAATAATTTTACAATGAATCAATATAATTCCTTAGAATTTTGAATATAGATTCTTTATATAATTATTGATCAATTTTGAAATTTCTTAATTTTACATTATCTTTTTATTGAAATTTTCAAGATTTAAATTTCAGTTTTAATTTATATACAATTTATATACAAACTGAAAACGTTAATAACTTTTTATCAAAAATAAATAAAAATAAATTATAAGTTTTTAATAAATATTTGGATTATGTTATATAAAACTCAATCAGAAGATTATATATAATAATTTGTAGATAATCTTTTATTAACATTTATAATTTATTTCATATAAAATTTTATATAAGTAATTTTCAATCAAGAATAAATCATCACTTATAAATAGTATTCTTTGATAATTAAATTCATTTTCTAGAATATAATTCAAAGATTTAATAAAAATTTATAACTTATTTTTAGCAATTTTTGTTGAAAAGTTATTCGAAATTTTAATGATTTTTTTCATTCGTATATAAATCATATATAAATTCAAAATTCGAAAATTCAATTTTAAATAGCTCAGTAGAAAAAATCGCGAAAAATCTGAAATTCATAGAATCTATTCATGTATATATATGTCACGGAAAGCCTTGCGATCCCCTGTATCCTATAAAGAATTAAAGATATACTTTTCAATTAAAATGAAGAATTTTCTAAATTTTACTAATGTCGGGATAACTGTATACGGGGAAGTGAAGCTTATCAACGAACGTATGGAACTCTATGGTTTTTGATACGTTTTGATTTGCCTAGAGAGCTAGAATCTATGGAGGGTGAAGAACTATATAATGGTGCATGCCGAGGCACTAGTGCTCGCACTAGTGCGCACGTGATCCTTACCATCTTTACCATGCACGTGATTCATATTTCGACAACTAATCTATTCGATCGATAGATAATCTTAATATATTAATAAATAAAGATTTAGTTTAATTGAGGTATTTATTGATTAAATAATCATTTATTTATTTTATATATATAATTTTCGATTTATATAATTAAGGGTAAATCATTTAATTCAATTTATTTTATTAATTATATATATTATTTCTTCCTTGATCTTTAAAAGTGTTTTATAATTATATTATTTTGTAATAATTATGAATCTAATAGTTTTTAATTTATATAATCTTTTATTTAATGATTATTGAATATTCAAGGGATCATTCTTTTTAAAAAAAATTTATTTATAATTTAATATTTATATTAATTTAAGTACTTTTATTTAATATAACAAAAGATCAAAATAATTTTTTTATTATTATTTGTATTTAATAATTAGAATAATATTTATATTTGAAAAATAAATATCAAATTCAAAAAATCTGAGATTTAATCAATCTAAAGAACGATCTATTTGTTTTTATTCCAAATATATCTATTCCGAATTCTGATTTGATGAATAAATCTATCTATATTCAAATAGATTAATTTCCAATTAAATTATCTGTTCTACTTTTTGTTATTAATCTTCAAATCAAATATAATCGAGAAAAATAAATACAATATTAAAAAGAATTCTCAAAATATTTTATAATAATTCAATCTAAAGAAAATATAAATAAAGATATTAAAATAAAAGATTTTAATAATAATATATCAGGATTCATTCTTAACAAATTTATTATTCCATTTCCAATTATCTTTCAAAAAATCTTTTTCAAGTTTATTTTTCTTCAATTGAAATATCGATATCGATAATAAAAGTATATATAGAATTATAAAATATTTTATAATATTTACAAATAAATAGAATCGTTTATTGATTAAATATATTTTATAAAATTATTCATTTTTAATTAGAATATTATAACTTTTTTATTCAAAATAATCATTTATATTGTGAAAGAGGTAGATCGAGATACGTGCGTCCCGATAGTATACTACAAAGGAAAATAGGAATTGGAATTGATTAGATTATATTGTAAAAGTTTCAAATAATAGAATTAGTAGATTTAAATAATAATTTAAATTATATATAAATGATATATAAAAAGTATCACGGGATAGTATGACTACAGAGCACTTTCAGGGATCGGGGAATAGGTGGTACACATAATTGGTAGAGTAAAAGAATTGAATGATTTGCTCTTAATTATATGAATCAAGAGTTGTATATATAAAATAAATGAATAATTATTTAACTGATATATACCTTAATTAGATTAGATCTTTGTTTATTAATATATTAGGATTATTTTATTAATCGATAGATTAATAAGGATTAAAAGATTCTTTATTTCAATTAGAAAGTATACACTTTGATTCTTTGTAGGATACAAAGAATTATAGAGCTTTCTATGATATATCCCCCAAATCGAAAGGTGATTTGAAATAAATGGAAAAATATAAAAAGTGGTAATTTATATAATTCGTAAATGAATATATGAAACGATTATAAATATCAATAAAGGAATGGTATAATGTATAAACCTGAAATGATTCTGGTATCCTTGAAATAGGGAAGAATTTGATTGTATATAAATCACAAATTTCTTTTGATCTTCAATTTGCTATTTGCGATATTCTTCGAAATCAAGATTTTGAATAATAAAAAGAAAGTTTTCTGTTGGAAGAATATAGAAGAATAATCGATCCTATAATGTAGCAATTAAGAATATATATAGTTACTAAACTATAATATATTGATCACAATAGCGAAATAAAATAAATGAATTTTTAAAAATATATGGATCCCCTTTTTATATTTTCGTTTTTGTTTTAATTAAGTTTTTATTGATCATTATTATATTTAAGATTTTAGGGTTTAAAAAGGTTAAATAAACAAATCTTAATTGTATTAAACAAACAGTAACTGAAAAGAAAGCTTTAAGAAAATTAAATACGAAAAAAGATCTTAATATTCTTTCAAGGGATCAACAAATCGAATAAAAAGAGTTAATAAATCCAGTATAGATAACGAACCAAAATATCGATCTTTTGAAATATAATTTAATCAAATCTGTTCCTAAAATGATATATAATCATTTATTTCAGAAACCGCTTTTTTTTATTGAAGGAACTATTGTTTGTTATAATTAATTGTTTATTATGGATTCAGATAGTAATTTGGAGATAGATTTCATTCTTGAATTCTATTATATAATTGAAAGGTTTTATTAATCCTATATTTGTAATTATCGAAATAAAGATTATTCGATAAAGAAAAGAAAAGAAAAAGGATTTCTTCATCTAATAACAATGATTCATTCGATTCTTCGATATTGGGTTTTTCGGATAATAAATCAAATAAAGAAGAAAAAAAAAAATATCAAAAATTGCTGGTTTTTTAATCAAAACAAAAGATAAAGGAAATCGCAGGGAAAGGAATAATTATTTATATATTTGATATATAAAATCATTGATTATTAGGAGATATAATTTCTATAATAAATATTTTATTGATTTTTCTAAATTGAATAATTATTGATATTGAAATTGTGATATTCATTTATATACTTTTTTATTAGTTTTTCTTTATTCTTTAACAGATTATTATATCACTATTCATCGGCAAAATTCAAAAGTAAATTCTTTATTTATTTTCTATTTTCATAATATACTGATTGTTAATTATATAGTTCAAGTAAGGATACAGAATTGCGATGAAGATAATATTGGAGATTGAGGAAAAAAGAGAAATTGTTTTTTTGTCTTTGTATCATTATTCTTTCTTTCTTCATTGTATTATTCATTGGAGTTCTCGAAAGACCGAATGGAAGAAGTATATTGTGATTTCGGAGAATAATAGTAAAAATGAAAGAGAAAAAGTAATAAAGAAGAAAAGAAGAAAGGAACAAATAATATATCCGAAGAAAAGGGAAAAGAGAGATAATTCTTTGATTTCTATAATATTGATAGTATTAATAATTCCGGTTGTTTTAGTTATTCTTCGTTTATTAATTATTACAAATAATTCTAAGACTTTTTTATTTGAATTTCAAGTTATTGAATTTAAAAAAAAGTTTATTCTTTTTCAAGAATAAAAAAATAAAAAGTAAAGGAGTGATCAATCTTGATTGTTCTTTGTTTCTGGATGAATATAAAGTACACGAATTAGAATACATTGTGAAAAAATACAATTGTCAGAGTCACAAATGATAAAGAATTAATTAATCCTAAAACAGCTATAAAACTTTTCATTATTCTTTTCTAATTAAAAAAACTTTTTTCTTTTAAATCCAATAAAGAGTGATATTGGAATAATAACAAATTGTTGATTATATATTAGAGTTTAATGAATACAAAGATTTTATAGAGTTTTCTAATCAATCAACAGTAGACCGTTGATTGTATATTTGTTTTTAACAATGAAGTTGTTTTTTTGTAGAGATTCTTAGTTTTACTAGTAATATCTTTTCAATAATTGTAACAGAACCTTTCTTTCAGGGCTTTGCTCCCGAGAAACCGGTAAATTGTTGGTTTGTTTGTAATTATAGGGAATTGTCGATCGATAAAGCGATTATAATGTATGATGATTTTTGTATAACAAATAAAAAGATAAACAATAACAATAATAATAGCAAAAATATATATAACCTACTTTTTGAAAACTATATAAATCCATTGGAATCTTATTTTCGAAACTTTGTATTTCTATATTGCAATTATGGTATTATATTTTAAAATTTTTTATTACTCTTTCTGTTAACTTTTGGTGCAGGAAGTAGTAGTATTGTTGATTATGTAGGTTGAATTAAGGATTTATTATTCTAGTAGAAGTAGAATTGAAGTTATCCCTAAATATGGTCTGTGCATCATTGTGATTATATAACCTTAACTTTAATTCTATGATGATTTCATTTCCAATACTCCTTTATTGAGGATATCCTATTCGATTTTTTTAGGCTATTAATCCTAACATTTTTTTGAATTTTTCGAAAGCAATTCTTGTATAAGGTTTTATTATTCCGTCGATAATTATATTGTATATATTGATATAATTAGTAGTGATTTTCTTCTTTTCTATTAAGTTTTTAATGAAATGATAATTGATATTTATATATTTAGATTGTTTATGTAAATATAGATTCTTAATTAAAGCTAAAACATTTTGATTATTATTAAGCATCTGAACTATATCTCCATTCTTTCTAATATAACTTGATTTGAATAAATCTTTGAGTATTTATACAATCCATCTCCTTTGTTTAATGAACATTGTTATCACAATATATTCTGATTTTGTATTAGAGATAGTTATAAACATTTGTTTTTTATTAGCCCATAATATAGAGCCTTTATAGAATATCATAACTCCCTTTGAAACATTTTTCCGGTTATATTTATCATTAATTCAATTTATATTTGTATATATCTTTATTATATTATCAAACATATTATATTCTTTGCAGATATCAGATTATACTCCTTTTGACCCGAATCATAGCTTTTGTTTGATTATTGATTGTAGATATCGCATCAGATTCTTCAAAGCTATAATATAATATTTTACTGATTTTATTATAAATTGTAAAAGTCTTCCAACTAAAAATGTTATATCTAATCGAATATATATTATTAGATGAATCACACTTTTTATTCATTATTCATATTTATTTATATTTATCAATTCATTATCATCGATTGTTAGCCGAAAATAGATATAATCCATTATTAGCAGTTTCTTGACTTGATATTGTCTATATATAATACCATATTTAATTAATATAATATCAAAATATTCTTTTTGATCTATAATTAATATATATATTTTTCTATCACAAATAATTCTAACATTTAGGATCTTACTAATCTCCTTTAGATTCTTAATATTAAAACAAACTAATAGCTTTTCATCAAATCAAATAATTTGCAATGATATATATAATACAATAACGATATCGTCGATATATACCAATAATATTATATCATGATCTTTGAATATATATAAATATAAATCTATCAAACTTTATATAAAATTTATACTTAAAAGCTCTTTCTTCAATAATAAACTTTAATCCCTTTCAATTTATTTCAAATTATATAAACTTTATAGAATTCATAATATATATCCCTTTTCGATTTTAATACTTTGAAATAATTCAAAATAGATCTTTTTCTTCAAATACAATTCAATAAAAGCATTTTTGATATTGAAATATAAATATTCCAAATTTTTCTTTACAATAATAATTAGAAATAATCTGAATATATCTAGCTTTATTATTAATACAAATATTTCATTATAATCTTTTTCTAATATCTAATTAAATCCTTGAATCATTAATCTTACTTTAAATCATTCTATTTTATTATCCTTTATTTTAATTATAAATACCTATTTCATCAAAACCAGATTACTTTTTTTAAAAAATATATATTCTTCCCAAATATCATTTTAAATCAAAAATATAATTTCCTTTTGAATAGTTTCCTTTTATTTTTCAAAGTATTTTCGATCCAATATTATTTTCTTATAAATTCTTAATATTTTGATTCCCAAAATTTCTTTGATCGAATATATTATACTTTTTATATTATCTATATCTATCAACAAAATTATAAAATCTGAAATAATCTTATCTTTGATATAAAGATCCATTTTATAAATAATTAAAATTATAATTATAATATATTCTATACTTTCTTGAGTTTTAATCTATATAAATATTACAATCAATATTTTTATAATCTTACTTTCCTGTTTTCTTTTAGGATCTTATTCTATATCTCTTTTCTGTTTTCGTATTAAATATTTTAAAGATTCATTTTTAAGATTCATTATATCCTTTTATTTGGTTTCAAATGATTATAGATTTATTTTGTTTTCTAATCTTATTGAAATGGATTTATCAATAAAATTTAAGATAGTTTTAAATTTTGCTTTTAATATAGATTCAAAATCTATAAAAATTGATTTTTAGATTAAAACCTTTAGAATAATAGATTCGATATCTAAAATATCTTTGGAAGAAGATTCTTGATTTATCTTTTGGATATTGTTATCTTTATCTTTATTATATATTGATATTAATGTATCTAATTTATTTGATTTCAATTCAATAATTAGGATGCTTAATATAATTATTAAATTCGATATAATATCTACTAAAGAACACGTTTGGAATGAAGGTAATATAGATATTGTATTTGATATTGAAAATAGAGAAGGTATTGAAGATAAAAAAGGTATTTTGTTTATTATTAATCTATTACGAAATCTTCGATTTAGCTTTACATTCTTTGTTCCTTATAGATCTGATTCACAATTTCTTAATTTAAAATCCAAATCTCCTTTTCGATAAAATTCATCTATAATTACTTTACTTAATCGAAATATATAATCTAGCTTTGAAAAATATACTTTGATATATTTATTCATAACTTTTGAGTATCTTAAAAATATATCGATTTTCGAAATATTCTGCAATTTGTTGTATCTTTGTTCTTTCGGAATAATCTTAGAATTGATATAAATATAAGTTTAAGTGAATAAAGAACAATAGTACAATTAATATAAACAACAAATGATTAATAACCATATTTGCTCCTTTAGATTTTATATATTTCTATATCTAATATTATATTTGTAAAAGCTTTTATAAAGGATCGATCTATTCTATTTATATCAGAATCAATATTAATACGATTTCTGATATAAGTATCATACTTTATAATTTCATTCCAAAATTTTAATAATAATCCAACTTCTTTTAGTATTACTTTTATATCTACCTTTATAATCCTTATATTCTATTCTACAAATTTGTTTTGATATAAAAAAGCAATTATTATAATTTTGGATCATATACCTGATGATTATTTACGAATAGCTTATAGGAGTTTCAATACATTATTAATCCTAACTATAATAATCTTTTCTTTAATGATCAATTACATCTTCTTTTTCTAAATTTTCAATATTTGAATTGTATTATCTTTTTGTTTAAATAGTATAATCCAATTTACTTTTGTACAATTATCGATGATTAATATGAAATAACGATTCCCTCGAATCGATTTTGGGAATAGTTTTATAATATCGAAATATATAAATTCGAGTTTCTTTGATTTATACAAACTCAATTGCCTTGAAATACAATTGATTATTTTGATGAATATATATACTTTATAAATATCCAATTCAGTTGGGATCTTTATTGGTTTGATTATATTGAATACCTTATATAAATTTTTGATTTTATTTGGATCTAAATAATTGAATCTTCGATATTATAATAAGTATTTCTCTTTTTCCTTAAATATTAATTCATTATTGATACCTTTAATATCATCGATTATTTCTAAAGAAAAATCTTTTTCCTGATCATTTTGATATACATTCGAATAGAAAACTGTATCCTTATATCCTTTGATTATATATAAAACCATATACATTCTGTTTTACATTTTAATACAAATGATTTTCTTATTATCCTTTTTAAAATATATATAATGAAAATTGAATTCCCTTTACAATCTTATTTCGCAGATACTTTTTCTTAATAATAAATTTACTTCTAACTTTGGTATATATAATATATTTGAGAATAATATCTTAGAATCATTTTTGTATATTATATTCATTAAACCCCAATAACGATAATATATTATTCCCTTATTAATCTTTATTCTTTATTTAATAATAAAATCTATTAATTTGAATAATAAAAATTAATTAGATATATATAAAGAAATATTTATATTAATATATCATTTACTAAAGGAAATCTTATTAATAATCTCCTTTATCGGGTTGTAATCTTCTTTTGTTATATCCTCAATATCAAAATTTGATTCAAAAATATTATTAATAGAATATACTTAATCTTTCTTATTAAAATAAATCTTCTTCGAATTCAATAATCCCCTTCTCTTTTGATAACAAAAATAATTATAAAGGAATTTACTGATTCATATTAAATACAAATAATTTTATATATAATAACCTTCCTTTTAATATAAATCACAAACATTATTTAAAATCTCGAAATCTGATTCTTGATATCGAAAAATATACTTAAATCTTTTCACAATTTGTATTCGTTTTGATTCATCCTTAAAACAAAATTCCTTAATTTATAAATATTTGATTTTATCATCAATACTAAAACTAATTTGGATATCCAATATATTCATTATTCCTTAATAATCAATTGAAAGATTATATATCAAAACCAAAAACAAAACAATATCTTAATATACTAATCGATAACTTTCATTTGCAATCCCTAATTTCCTTCTATACTCTTTCAATTTATCCCAAACTTCAATAATAATCATATCAAAATAAATATCGAATTAAAATTTGAAATTCTGGATTATCATTATATATATATTAACTATAACTATATTAACTTTAATATATTTTGATTTAAAGTGTCTCTAAAATATATATACTATTGAATATTCATTAATAAAAGCTTTATCATTATCATTAAATATTATACAAATATACAATAATACATTCGCTTTATCTTTTAAATATTCCGATTTCAACTCGATATTATAATATATATAACTATTGATTTCGTAAACAGATATTATATTAGATCCTGCAATCTATATATATTCGTTTAATATTTAATCAATTATATAAAATTATTCTTTCCCTCTCAATTATATCTTTATTTATTTGAACTATCACTTATAATTGTTTTGATCAAATTTCGAAGAATTGTTTGATTCCAATATTATAAAGATTTCTTACTATTTAATAGATATCGAAAATAATCTTCAGATTTTTAAAACAATCTTAAAAAATATATTATAAATAGATTCAAGATAATAAAGAAATATAAAAAATAAAACAATAAGAAAATTCATAAAATCATATTATAATATATTTTCTTATAACTATACAAATTTGCTCTTCACTTCTACTATAATTCTATATCAGCATTATACAAACTATTCTCTACTCTAACCTATAATATTATGAATTATAAACTATATTATCATATTTCAATTCTACTTCGATAATACTATATAAAAATTCTGATTTCCACTTTATTTCACCCCTATTAACTATACTAATCCTTTCTCAATTTGCTTTACTTTCTAATTACTATTATACAACCGAATCTCATAACTTATTAACTTTTGATACAGAAAATAATAATATTATTGACTATATAAATTAAACTAAAAATCTATTATTCTAATAAAAATAGAATTAAGGTTATCCCCAAATATGGTCTATGCACCATTGTGATCACGTGACCTCAATTCTAATCCTATGATGGCCTCATTTCCAACACTTTCTGTTATATCTCAATCCTTTCCTGAATTAACAATGCATTCGGTTCGCATGCTTCTGCAATTTATATATCCGATATATCTTCGCTATGTTAAATATATCGCTTATTACAATAATACAAAATCTTTGCTTGAAAAAAAGATAATAAACAAAGAATGTTTTTTTCTAAAAGGACCCGATCTGGTATATACAGAATATACTCGAAAAAAAAAACTCTGTATAGTGTCACCAAAAGATATTAATCTTGCGATAAATCGTTTATTACAGTTTCATCGCGAATGGTAGGCAGCCGAAATGGGTTCACTTGAAGAGACTATATTATTAAGGAAATTGAAGGGTTAATAAACTAAATTTATATAAAAAATAGAGGTATTCCTTTACAAACAAAAAAAATATGGTTTGATATAGTTATCCCATAATATAAAGGAAGTTATATTAGTATTAAATATATAAATAAAGAAATTAATAAAATTAACGGAAATATATATAGATTTGTAACGATACTCTATTAATATACTAAATATAATTCATTGTTTTTCTTATTAACAATTATATAGTTATATCAATAACTAATAGATAAGCTAGCGAATAATAATAAACTGGAGGATATTATTAGTAAGGAGGATAAGGAAGAGATTTCTAAGGCTTTTTCGATTCGATTATCGAAATTCGTTTATACTTTGTTAGCGAAATTGGTATATTGAAAGATAATCAAAGGTAAGACCAAAAATACCAGAAATACTAATAGAATGATAATAAAGAAATTATGGGTTGTTATATCTTAAATAGTTAAAGCGAAATCTATCAGGAAAGCTTTCAAATCGGCTTCTATCAAAAGAAAAGTATTAGAATCAGCTAAACTTTTTGATAATAATGATAAGGATTTATAACAACCTAATATTAAATTATCGAGCTCTAAAAGATTTAAAAAGGAAAAGATTTTAATGATTAATATACTACTTCTATTTCCGATAAATTCTAATAAATTAAATCCAATTCCTAAAACCAATATAATATTATCAATCGTTTGTCGAGAATCGTTGATAGTCCTAATAAAATCAATAATATTTATAATAAAGAAATCAACAGTTCAAATTAAGAGTTTCGATCTTTTAAAGGATTCCAATAATAATGATATAAATATTATTCTAAGTAAATATAATTAATTGATGAAAGAATTTTTAAATCGATATAACGAATATAATGATTTGAATTTAAGTAATCGATAATTAGATATTAACAGATCTTTCGGATCTCAATTATAAAATATAGTTAAATCTTTCTTTATATTCATTTCTATAATAGTTTTATGAATTTCCTATTAGGATCTTATTATCGAAAAATATATTCGGTGAATGTTCTATCAATTAACGGAATTGGATACTAATAAGGATTTGGATAATATAGGTGAGAATAAATTGTTGAAGAAGAAAGTAAAAAAGTAAAGGAAATATGAATATTTAACAGCAAAATGAAAATAATGTATTTGTAATAATTTATTAGGGTAAATCGATTATGTAAGGGTTTTTAAATATAAATATCTTAATTTTTTAATATAAATATAAATCCTCTTTATCTTTATGATATACTTTGATAATATCACTTTTTTATTCTTTATCATTATTATAATAACGGTATATTTTCTTTTTTATAGTTTTCCAAATACCTTTTGATATATATTTAGTTTTATAAAGTTTTTTATGTATCTTTTGTTGATTAATAGTTTTTCTATTGTATTAGATATTATATTCTTTATCCTCTTTTTCTATAAGTTAGTATTTTTTCGATTTCATATTCTATATATCCTTTAATTTTTTCAGGAGGCGGGGGATCGGCGGTACCTTCGTGTTCAAACTATAATTCGAGCAATAAGATATGAAAGATATTATATATTTTATATAATACTAAAAGTATTAGTTTGTATATTTGTTTATTATTCCTGATATTGATGATAATAAAGGGATTTATAAAACGATCGAAGAATTTCTTTTTGGATTATAGTTATTTAATATTCTTAATATTAAATATAACTTTATTATTGATATAGAATCGTCAGAATAAATCTTTCTTATTATTCTTCGATTTTTTCTTTATTGAATTATTCCAAATTTCTATCAGCTTTATTCTTTCCTGGTTTAACAATTCGATATATTCTTGTATAGTAGATGCCTTCTCTTCAATATCGATGTCCTCATTGATATAACTAAATGTGAGCAGGTATTTATATATTGCTTTAAAGTATATTTCACTAATTGTATTATATTATATTATATTATAGATAAATTTTGTTAGAGATAATAATGATGTTTAATTGTTTTATCTTCAATTAGTATAATATATAATATAATAGATTAGATTTTGATTTTGTTATTCCGTTTGATCATCGATTTATAAATAGAATACTATCAATAACTTATAATATATTTTTAAATAGAAAAGCAAGTTCCCCCAAAATTTACTTGCGAATTATAGTCTTCAATCTGAAATTATTCCTTTCGATATACTGAAATTCTTAAAAATATATCGAAACAGAATTTCTGCTAATTCAAATAAAGTTATTGTTTTATTGATTAAAATATATTAAACAAATTTTATATATCTATTAATAATAATAAAGACAATATTGTATATATATTTATCTATTTTTGAAAAAAATAGATCTATAATAAAATCCATTGTTATTTCTTTTCAAGGATCAAAAAAAAATAGTGGAGTTTATAATTCGCTATAAGATCAATAATATTTTATAACTATTTATTGATAAATAATATATATTCATATATATCTTTTTATATCTTTTATTATACTAAACCAGAAATATTTGTTTTTCAATATCTTCTAGATTTTTTTGATACTTTAATGATCTTTTATAAAATCATTGTAATAGGCCTCTAAGATTTCGGCCTTTATGATTTTATTTGGCGATATAAAGGCGTATTTATTATAAATGAACAAACCATCAGCATCGATTTTCCAAAATGCAGTATTTTCAATTGAATTATATCGATACTTTAGATATTTTTTGTTTTTTGTAAAATCGTTATTCTTTTGAAACTATAATAAAGTATTTTTTATTAATTCCGATATTAATTCAAATATTATTTCATTATTAATTAATATATTAGTTATCCAATATAATATCGATTATTTGCAATTAGTTTCTATTAGCAATTCTTCAGAATCGTATAAAGGCAAATTATACCTCTTCTATTGAAAAAGGTTTATAATATTCCATAAAAATTCTATCTCTATTTTCGAGAAAAAGAAAATTGCAGTTATTATCATAATACTTTTCAATTTGTTTTATAATATAAATAATATTTCATTAATACTATTTATATTTTCTATATAATCTAATTGTTTTGATAGATTGTCAACAGAGTTTAATTTGCCTGATCTATATATAATTATAAAATTATAAGCGGTCAGGACTTCGGCCTATTATATTTACTTACTATTGAATTCTTTTTTCTCTATAAAATATTAAAGATTATTATAATCCGTTTTAATTATAATAATATATCAATTACTTATAATATAATACCATCACTAAACAAAAACTATATAAATAATCAAAAGTTCTTGATTATAAATAAAATACCTTTATTCTATTGAATTAAACTTTTATAAATAAAAAGTAACAGGATACCATTGAAAAGTAATAGAATCGTTTATATTATCAAAGAACAATTAAGAAAATATATATCCTAATACAAATCCAAAAGTATCGATTTCAATTAGGATTCGGAACACTGAATCAAAATATCAGAGTATCGATACTATAATAAAGATTTCTTTTAAATTATTAAAAGCATTTTGAATCTTTTTTATTCATTTGAATTTTAATATAATCTTTCCCTTTTTAATATTTTATAATAGATTTATTAAATTATAAGTAATTTGTAAATAGACCGCAATAAATTATCAATAAAAGTTTATAAAGCCTAAAAAGATTTAAACTTCGCAAAAGGATATCAATATAAATCACTCGGTGATGATTTGAATTCTGTTTGGTTTTATAATAATGTTCTTCCCTGATACAATAAAACCCAAGAATTCCATTTTATATATATAAAATACATATTTCTTTAATTTGGTATAAAGTTTATATTTAAGTAGTTTAACAAAGATTTTGCGGATATTAATAATATGGGTTTTCCTATTTTTGGAATAAATAAGAATATTATCAAAGTATATAATATAAATATTATTTATAAAACTAACGAATACTTGATTGATATATATCTAAAAGATAACAAAGGTATTAATTAGATCAAAAAGTATAATTAGATATTCGAATTATCTATAACGAATACAGAACATCATCTTCTATTTATCGCCTTCCTATATACATATTCAATAATATATATCTTTAAGATCGAATTTTGTAAAAAAGACTCCTTATCTTAAATGATTCAACGATTCATTAATTAAAGATAAAAAGGTATAATCTTTTTTTGTAATCCTATTAAAATCATAATAATCAATATATGATTGATAATCATTTCCTTTCTTTAAAATAAATATAATCAGGGCTTTAATAGAACTAATCGAATAACAAATCCAATCCTTCTTTTAATATTCTTCGAAATATTTTTATAGAATTATTAATTCCTTTTTTGAAAAAATATATATTGATCCCCAAAAGGGAATTGATCCAGATTCAAAATCAATATAATATTTTATTAACTGATAATCAGGGAATATATTATTTTTATTTTCTAAGAAAATTTCTTTATATTTTTTATATTTAAAAGATATTTGTAAAAATGATAATATAAGGATATTCTTGAAATTCGGCGATACTTTTATGATTAATTAGATTTTAGATAATAGTATACAGATTTTGATTTTGATCTTCATTTCTTTGTATAATTCTTTGATCGTTATTATTTCGAGATCTTGTAATACAAATCTGAAATAGAACAAAATCGATTATCAATCGATATCCAGGTTTATTGTTTAAAGTCAAAATAGTCTTAAAGTAATATTGATCCCTAATAAATCCAAAATAATAATAATGAATTGATAAGTATATATCCTTTTTTCCTTATATTCATTTATTATTTCAATAATGAATTGATGATTATTATAGAAGGGTATATTAATCTTATTAATTGATATTAATGAAATATCTTTACTAAAATCAAAGGTTCAATTTTATTCGATACATTTGTTTTATTAAATAATATTAATTTACACTTCAGAATCGATAAAATAGTATATCTTTATTAAAATATTATCAATCTTAAAGTTTATTTCGATAATTAAAATAGTATATCCCTTTTATTGAAGATCCAGAGTTACCAAAACAATTAAAATTATTATTGAATTGCAATGTTTCCTTGATTATTATTTTATAAAAGATATACAAAACAAATGTAAACGAGATAATTACCCTTATATTATTAATAAATATATGGATTGATATATTCTTTTGAATAATATTTCAATTATTAATAATAGAAATACTGTAATTCCTATTCTCGATAATCTTCCTTCGAAATTTTTTTATCTTTTTTTTCTATAAAAAGAGATTTGAAATATTAAAGTTATAATTGTATATTATTAATCAGCAATAAATTATTCTGCTTTTGAGATTATTTGTTTTAAAAGAAATTAGAAGAGTAATTGAATTATATAAAGAGATTACCTTATTTTCGATTATAAGGCATATCGAAAGGATCCATTATACAATACATTTTATTTATATTCTCTAGATAATATATTTATTTGATTAATTCGTTTCTACTTTTTGATTATTAAAATAATTCCGAAATTTTTTTTACAATATAAAAGAATAGATCTATTAAAAGATATTCTTTCCGAATATTATCCGCCTTTAATTCGATCTCCTTTTTTAAATTATCGAAATATACCACAAAACTGTTTATACTTTATATAAATTATTATTTGATATAGATTATTTATTATATAACCAAACACTAATAATTACCTTTATCTAATATTATATCATATATATATTCCCTGAATTCTTTTTATAATATATTAGAATCCATCATCTTACTTTTATATCGATATTAGATTACAAAAAATTGTTTTTGAAAATATTAAATAATATAATTTATTTTCTTTTGATTTATCAGAAAATAATATCCATCATTGTTCTGAAATATAAATTCAATTTAAAAAAAAAAGTCTTTTGCTTTTATAATAATGGAATCTTTATAAAATAAAAGTTTTTGAAATTTCAGAAATCTTCCTTATAGAATTGAAATAGAATTAAATATTGCCTCCCTACCATTGATAATCATTATCAATAAACTAATTGCTTTTTCTTATATAAAATAGATAAAGATTTTTTCGATCTATTATTGATTTTCTAATCTAAAGATTTCGAACTTTTCTTATATATTTTCGAATCTTTATACTAATTTTATTTCAAATTATATAATGGATTAACAATTTGATACCAACATTTCATCTTCATTACCATTTTGAATCCTCGATACATTTTCCCCTCGAATTTGCAAAGCATTTGAGCTAATCAACGGATCTGAAATACTTCTTATTCCCATTATAATTATTCGAAAAAATATCGATAATGATTAATTAACAAATTATTTCTAAAAATAGAATAAAAAGAATTATTAGAATTATAAATAATAAAGAATCAATTAATCCTAAAATAACTATAAAACTTTTTATTATTCTTTTCTAATTAGAAGAATCTCTTTCTTTTAAATCCAATAAAAAACAATATCAAAACAATAACAAATTGTCGATTATATATTAGAATTTAATAAATACAAAGATTTTATAGAATTTTCTAATTAATCAATAGTAGACCATCAATTATATATTTTCCTTTAACAATGAAACCGCTTTTTTGTAGAGATTCCTAACTTTACTAGCAATATCCTTCCAACAATCATAACAACAATGGTCTGGGATACCAAATAGGATTTATTCTATCTATACCAAAGGAAAGAATTATAAATTTCAGATTGTTGTTATTCAAACTTTATAATCCTATTATTTATATTTTATAGATTAAAAAGGGATCAAAAGTGTTCGAACTTTTGTTTTATAAAATTCTTGATGAATTTATCAATAATTATATCGATAATCGATAGATAGATTATATAAAAGTTCTCTTTTGAATATTCTTAATATAATTATATGTTTTGGATATCGATATAATATAGTTTTATAATGATCTATTTGTTTTTATCAATTACTAATTTGATTACTTACTAATTGTTATAAAAGATCATTATAGATTCTTTTATTATTAAATTAATCTTTTTTAAAAATATAGAATTATTATAATTTCTTTTGATATATATTCGATTTTGAGAAATTTTGTTTCGATAATCAAGATAATTATAATATCTTACTTAAATGTTTTCTATACAATTAAATCATTGAAAAGGGATATAATATATTCTTGAAATAATCGATAAGTATCTGGATTATCTGTAAAAGAAATGTTTAAAAAGATAAGAAATTGTAATATTTAATTATTATTATATTGGATTATGAGATATTTTATATTCTATAGATATTATAAACAATGATCAATAGTTTTCATATAATTACTCAATAGATTGATCAAATAATAACTCAATTGCAAAATAATAAATGATATATCCGCTTTTATAATAATTGCAGTATATAATACTGAGCCTATTTTCTCTTGATATATTTTTATAATATATACAGGAATTTGACCCTGATTTTTCCGAAATACTATTATTGAAAGTAATATACTTATTGTCCCGTTTATTATCTTGAATTTCTTAGTAATCTTTTCAATATATATATTATAAACTAATCACAATTTTTTCTTGGATTAATCACAAAATATATATATACCTAAAAACCATTTAATATTTCTTAGATCTTGTAGCTCATATATAGCTTTGATTCCCTTAATAATCTTTATAACAATTAATTCGTTTTTTTTATAATAAATAATCTGAATATCGTTTACAAAGAAAAGGATTATAATAATATATTTTAGATTAATATATAAATACAATTCCTTTTTGTATTATACCAATCCTAACTTTTCAAATATCCGAATGAAATCCTTAAACTATATAACTGGGGAATCTTATAGATTATATAAAACTCGATTAATTATAATATTTTTGTTTAGGATTTTGTATCTATTAGATAGATAGTATATAATTAGAATATTAAAAGAATTACATAGAGTATTAATAAAAGCATTGATTATATTATATTGTTTTATTTCGAGATTATATTTAATAATAATTACTATTACGATTCGGAATAATCGGCTTACTAATATAATGATATAAATAATCTCAATAATATTCTTAGTTTGAAGATCTTTTTGTATTACTAAATATAAGTGACAACAAATGATTAAACCTTAATCATTGCATTTATATATAAATACTTATTAAAGGGGGATCGGTTTTGTAGATTCCAATCCAGAATCGATTTCATATCAGGTTTTCCTAACCTTAAAATTATTAATCTTAAAATCATAATTTTATTTGAATCAATATCCTATTTGATAATCTTCTAATTGGTAATAAAAACAAGGTAACTTTAGAATTGCAAGTATATGAATTCAAAGAAATAATATTATCTGTAATCCATTAATCGTAGACTAAATAAAAGGCAATAATGATTTTGCTTCAATTCCAGCGATAATTACATTATGAATTATTACAAATTGAGAATACTTCTCTATATTATTCATTCCTTGTTAATTAAATTAAAATGTAGAATAAAAGTTGTTTAAATGGAGTAATTCTATTAAGCCTATCCTTTGAGATATGATAGTTCCTATATAAAATCCAGCATTGGGATCGCTCCTTTGATGGCATTGTTGTATATATAATTGTTTTTGTGTGTATACTGGTTGTTTTGGGATACAAGAATCAAACGACCCCCAAAAGAAAGATAATTCTGAATGATAATTGTATAATTGAAACTCAAACGGATTGATCTAAACCCTAAATATTTCAATCCTTATAATACAAGCTCTTTTAAGCATCTATTCGAAATTATTGTGAGAAAGTTGAGATATCAAGGCCTAACACATAGCTAGTTCGTAGTCATATGGTCATATAACTCTTCGTAATTAGATATAAGAGAGAACTCTACTCCCCTCTCCTTAAAAGAAATTAATCGTTTTTCCACTAATCTTTTTGTACCCCATTTATATATAACCCAAATCATTATCTAAACCTACTAATTTTACTATTTGAAGTTTCTACAATATAATCTGATCAATTCCAATTCCCATTTCCCTTTACAATATACTATTAGAATATATATATCTCGATATATTTCTTTAATCTACACAGGGATTTGAATTGTATAATTTATATTATACAAATATATCTACAAAAAAATTATAATTGAAAAGAAAGTAGAATTAGCAATTTGTAAATAAAGAAATAGAATTGATCTTAAAAGAATAATCCTTTCAAAAATATAAAATTGTTAAACTTTAAATAAAGAAGTTTTAATCATCGAAACTCCCTTACTCATATTCACTCATTATATCAAAGACAAATCATTTTTCAGCAAAACCATTATTCTACTCTTCACTTTAAAAGAAATATATCAACAAAAATCCTACTCAAAGATACAACTAATAACGCCAAAAATATATTAGAACTTCAAATATAATAAAATCCCTATTTATAAACAAATCATTTATTTCTACAAACAAAAAAACTCCAATTCCGAGGACGATCTTAATTAAATACGATCAATCATATTAAAGGATCTTAAATATTTTATATATTTTTAGAATTATTTGAATGCCTAAATGTATATTAAAGTAATAAGAAGAATTAGATATAATATATTAAATTATTATCTTTAATATCAATAATTAAAAATTTAAAATATATCTTAAAAAACTCTTAACTAAAGAATTTGAGATTCATATATTCCTTTGAAAAAAAGAAAACTCTAAAAAGGATTATATATACTTTTCCCTTTTTTTTAAAAACTTATCAAAAAAAAACTATAAATATTGAAAACTATCGAAAACCAAATATTGAATCAGATTCTAATGAATCAGATATTTTTCAATCAAATTATAATAATACAATAAATAATTTTGATTTATTTACAAAATTGAATCTTTTATAAGATACTCCTTAAGGATCAAAAGATAATATTATTGCTCCAATTATCGATTTTTTTGAATCCATCGAAAAACTCTTTATTAATAATAACAGAAATCCTATTAAAAAAGAAGAAAAAACAAAGAAAACCAAAAAAGAAAAAGAAGTAAATCAATAACAACAAAACCTATCAAAAATTCTATTTATTATTTGTATTAAGGATTATATATATATATTCTTTATTATATTATATACTAAAAATATCGCTGCCCCTATTTTCAATAGAATCGATATATTTAACTTCCTTATAATTTGAAATATCTTGTAAATTGATTACAATATATTCGATGAAAAAATACGAATTCGATTTTCTTAATATTATAATTATATCATTACTATTCAAATCAAACTTATACCGAAATATAATCCTATTAGATATAATTAAAAAGAAGGATTAAAATTAATATTACTCCAATACTTTCGTGATTATGATATTCAGCAAATAATTAGCATCCAAAACTTTCTTGATCAATTTGTTAATAATCAGTACAACAAAAATGAAAGGGATTATAATACAAACTCAATAATAATGAAGAATTATATTACCAAATTCGTATTTTCGGTTACTCAATTCATTGATAATCATATAATTATCGAATTCGAAATTGAAAGGATATTCCTGTGTAATCTGTATATTCAAATGAAAAAAAAGATTATTAGATAATTTAAAATTGATTTCGATAATTCTATTTTTATAAACTTTAAAAGAATAATAAATAAAATCTACAAATAATATTTTTCTAAGGATTCTATTACCCGAATTTATAAAAGATCAAAATTTCATTAGATTATTGTTTTCCAGATTATATATAAATATATAAAAACTTTATTTATCTTTAATACTAATACAAAATCTTATTCTCAAGGATAGAAGATAAAGAATACTATAAATGAAATCATTAATCTTTTGAATAAGTTCAATATAAATTATCTAAAGGCGAAAGTCAAAGATATAAAGGACTCGAAGTTATCCTTTTTATTATTATAATATCAAATTATTCATCAAAGAAGTAATACAAAATATAATAATTATCCCATTCAGAATAAATAGAAGGGGATTTTTCTTGATATAAATAAAATTTACAAAAAGAATTATCTTTATTATTATTACTTTAAAAGATCTTCTTATAATAATGATTATATTATAAAACAAAATTGCCCTAAAAAGATTAAGAATATTAATACTAAATTATATTATTATAATGAATATAGAATCTTTATATTTGATTTTAAAGAATATCCCAATCTTTTTTCAATCTTTAAATAAAAGGACTCCTCAAAAAACCATCAAATTGAAATATATATAAAAACTTATGGGTTTAGCTAATAAAAAAAACAATTAAAGAAATCTAATATTGAAGATAATTCATCGAATTTTGGAGTTTCTAATATTAAAATCGTAAAAAATGTATTTGTAAATAATATCAATTATTGAGAAAGAGAAATTATCAATATCAATATAATTATCCAATCTAAAAAAACTTTAAAACTATAAGGCCGATTATTTAAAAAGTCTAAATCGATAGAATAAAACAGAATTGATAAATTCCAAAAATCGTTAAACATTCTTTAAAAAATATTATTCAAAATAATGGATCAAATTGAAAGAAAGAAACTAAAAAAAGAATTCTTTAATAAAAATAAAACTATAAATATTAATAAAAACAAAAAAGATAAAGCAGAAGAATCTCAAAAAAGGAAGGATCTTTTTGAATCTAATGAGAATGGTATAATACAAAAGAATAGAATATCCAATTTTCGTATTAGATCTTTAAGAATAAAGAAGCAAATATTAGTTATTATTTATATTACAAAATCCTTAACAGAAATTTTAGAACGGATTTGTAGAATCGAAATCTTGATAACAATTGGGATTGTTTTCATATATATATCAGATCTTCTCAAATAAATTTTCAAAAAAACATCAATTGTAGATATCGAAGAACGAAAAAAGCTTTTCAGAAATTCAGAAATTTCTGTTGAAAAAGTTACAATAGCTTTAATAGCTATTAATTATTTAAATATTTCTTCTAATTATTAATCAAAAGAAATATATAATATATTTATTATCATTATAATCCTTGCAGATAAGAATATCAAGATTAATAATATTATTAATTTGAAATCGATAATCAATATGATAAATCTGGAAGTTGTAAAAGAATTGGGATTTACAACATATGAATATAAGGCGATAATGATTATTCTTGATGAGAATATTATTATTTTATATAAATTGATTGAAGATATAAAAATCAATTTTGGAGGAATTAAGAATATCATTGATATCTTTGTTTTAAATAATATTAAAGATTTATTACTATTAAGAATGTTATATTTGTTTATAAAAAAGATTAATTTTGAATATAAAAGAGATAAATAAATTATATAGATTATTGATAATAATAATATTAATAAAATCGATTGCTGGATAATTAAACTAAAATGTAAAGCAAATATTATAAAGATTGGTTTTGAAAAACCAGGAAAAGAATAAATAATACAAATTTTAGGGATTATACCAATAATTTTTCAAAAGTTCTAAATGCTATCAAAAATGAAAGGAAATTTGAAAAATTCGTTAAAAACCATTTTCCAAAACTCTTAATTGGTATCCCAAATTTTAAAATGGCTTTAAATTCTGTAGGGTTTAGTATTGATACTATTTGAATTGATTTTAACTTTGATATCAAAAATATATTTGATAATATTAAAGATTCGGAATTAAAGGGATTTTAAGAATACTTTGTTGTTAATAATATTGTCACGGAAAGCCCTGTGATCCCCTGTATCCTACGAAGGATCAAAGCGTATGCTTTCCAATCGGAATGAAGGATCCATTAACCCTTACCAATCTACCAATTAATAAGGTGATCCTGATATCCTAGTAAATAGAGATCTAATCTAATTAAGGTGTATATCGGCTAGATAACCATTTATTTATTCTATATATATAGTTTTTGATTTATATAATTAAGGGTAAGTTATTCAATTCTTTTACTTTATTAATTATGTGTATCATCTATTCCCCGATCCCTGAAAGTGCTTTGTAATTATACTATCCTGTGATAATTATGAACCCAATAGCTCTTAAATCTACACAACTTTTTATTTGGTGATTATTAAGTATTCAAAGGATCATTCTTAAAATATCATTCCTATCTTATCTATAATTCAATATTTATATCAATTCAGTTACCTTTATTCAATATAGCAAAAGATCAAAACGATCTTTTTTTTATAATCTGTGCTTAATAACCGGAATGGTATCTACACTTGAAAAATAAGTATCAAGTTCAAGGAATCTAGAATTTAATCAATCCAGAAAACGACCCACTTGTTTCCATATCAACTATATCCATTCCAAACTCCGATCTGACAAATGAATCTATCCGTACTCAAATCGATTGATTTTTAATCAAATTATCTATTTTACTTTCTGCTATCGATCTTTAAGCCAAATACAATCAAAAAAAACAAACTTAATACTAAAAGAAATTCTCAGAATATTTTATAGCAATCCAATCCAGAAAAAATGCTAATAAAGATACGAAGATAAAAGATTCTGATGGTAATATATCGAGATCCATTTTTAGTAAACCCATTATTCTATTTTTAATCACCTTTCAAGAAATCTTCTTCGAGTTTGTTTCTTTTCAATTAGAGTATCGATACCGACAATAAGAATATGTATAGAATCACAAAGCTTTTCGGAATGTTTACAAGTGGATCGAATCGTCAATTGATTAAGTACATTTTATAGAATTATCCATTCTCAATCAGGATATTACAGTTCTTTCATTTAAGATAATCATCAATATATTCAAAAAAAAGCTTGCATTTATAATAATTACTGTCAAACTCGCAGTACTACAAGAATACCGGTCTGTTCTAGCGCAAGCCTCACTTAACAAAACCGACCCTGTCAAATAGTACAGAGATTGGATTATAACCTATACCAAAGCTCTCGTATACAAAATCATTGAGATATAGGATGAAATCGCTATCAATACTTTTCTACAAACTATTGATACCAGAATACTCCCAACCTGGACAAATACTATAATCATACAAATCGAGATGAACAATCAATTCGGATTACCCAACCTCTCATTCAAGCAATTCAAAAACATTTTTGAAAGATTAATCTTTCAGGATTCTATTTCTTCAAAAACTAAAAGAGAAATATATTCTATATTTACTTTTTTTCAAAATAATAAAAAGTCTAAAAAGAATAAGAAAAGTATCAACTCTAGAAGCAATCAGGGAATCAAAAAGATTTGGGAATGTTTTTGCAGAATCGAATCTGAATGGAATAATAAAATTGGTCATAACCATATTACTTACAATTGCAAAACCATAGAGTTAGCGCTTACCAGAAGAATCAATCTATCGCTCAAAAGGATATTCAATGAAAATGAGCTACAAACAATTAAGGATCGAGCAAGATCACATTCATAAAAGCAATTTCACCTTGATTGGATCAAAAGGAAATAAATGAAAAGTTCCATTAATCCTCCAGAACCTTCAATCAACACTATTATCTTGGATACTCGACACAATCAATCAGAAGTATATTCTACAACAATGAAAATACACTATCTATCCAATAACACCTTGCTCGATAATTATGATACTATATATATCGTGAACAATATATCTCTATTGAATGATTATCGATATCGACCATCCGATCCCAATGATCTTGTAGAAGCAGGTATTTCCAGCTTCCAAATCCTAAAACACAGGATTTGTATTATCAAAAGGATCATCAAAAAAGAAGGTTACTCTAATAATGATCTGATCTTGAACAATATAGCATTCATCTCTAATTTTCATATCAATATCGTTTCAAAAGCTCAATTGAAGAAAACCAGCTTATAATTCTCAAGATATAATTGTATTCTTCATAAAGAAGATCATACAAATAATATAATAGTTATTCAATACATTTATACTGAAAATCTTGTATTCTTAGAACACAAACTACTTTCTATTTATTCGAACACTTTTATATCTATTCCTATAAACAACCCTTCCATAATGTATCCAACAATAAACAGAAAAATAAACAAAGCATTCCATCATTCTCGCAATCCACCTCTCTCAAAAGAAGATACAAATGAAATATAATATAAACACTCCGGACATTTAAAAAAGGAAGCTCTTAAACATCTAGTATTTACAGCGCAAAACGTCAAAATAAAAGATATCACTCGTTCTAATTGTACTAACTGCATTTGCATTTATGCAAAGCAAATCATTTCTTACACTTTAAGTGATTGCTAGCCACCTCGGCCCTTCTACAAAATCCAATAGGATCTTTTTGATTTCGATAAAAGGTATAATAATACATTATAACTCCTATTGATCAAAGAAATGTATTGTGGCAAAATCTTTTTATATTCAATCTACTGCAAAATATACAATGAAGTATTTACAATTATTCAAAGCTTTGTAGTCTGGGTTCACTGTAAATACAGCTTAGCGATCGTAGCGATCAAACAGGATAATGATATATCTATTATTGAAGTCATGGGAGCAATATTATTTGAAAAATGGATTAAACAAAAAAACATCGAATTTGAGCTATCCCTATCTTATACATATGAATTTAATAAAGGATTAAAACACATAAAACAAGAAATAATTACAAAACAAATAAAAATACAGATTACAACAGGTTTACCGAACAAATTATAGATGGAAGTAATACAAACTATTATTTACCTATATAATATAAGTCCTTTGAAAATCAAATCCTTTAAATCACCCAATAAGATATTCGATACATAGTTCTGTAATTATCTTTGCAAAGATAATCCTCTACTTGCAAAGAAAATATCTAACAATCTCTATCCCAATTGGAATAGAATCTACAAATATAAATATCGAGTTTACCCTTTGAATAAGAATAAAGAAATTGGAATTAATAAAAAATAATACAAAACTAATCTTTAAGTATATATTGGGTATTTAATGGATTATATCCCAGGTACATTGATCTACCGTATATGGATATCCAAGTTCGATAAAGTTATTATTATTCGAAATGTAATGTTCAATAAGGAATTCACTTATCGTATGGATTCCATCAATCAAATGATCGATATTCATACTACAGAAGAACTTAAGCAGTTTGCTAAAGCCCTTAACCTACAAGATTATATCGAAATAGATAGGATAATCATTCAAAACGAGGATAATTATAAAGACTTTATTCATCTATTTATTTTTATAGATCGAAAAGCCCTTAATTCATTCATCAAATATATTTCAGATCTACTGTTTACAAACGAACTGATTTTGGGGGAAAACACAGATCTGAAAAGTGATAATGGGAATAAAGAAATCGATTTAGGATTATCCAATCCACCTAATCCTTTAGATAATAAGGATAAAGTATATAATAAAGATATACAAACACTAATCAATCCTTTTATTGGAGAAACTGAAAAAGCCGATTCTTTCATTAAAAAGCAATTATATTTTGTAGATAAAGATATTAATACTGTTCAAAAAGATACCCATAATAATAATACAGATCCCGACCTTATCGAACATATTGATATAGAGATTATGGAATATAAGCCTACTAATCGTACCACCGAAGTTCTTCATGATATATACAAAAGTGATTTAGAGACTGATCCAATCGATCAACCTCAATATTCCAAAAAAAAGCATATACACTGGAATGATCAATCAGAATATTCTGTAAAGGAAATCCAGTTATTACAAAAACTACCGTACTCTATACATTCATCTGATCGATTCATAAAGGACTCGCAGATTTATAATCTCGAATAGATATCTAAGAGAACTTGTATTATAAGGATTGAAATACCCAGGGCTCAGATCAATCCATTTGAGTTTCAATTATACGATTATTATTCAGAATCATCTCTCTTCCAGGAGTCATCTGGTTTTCATATTCTAAAGCAATCAGTATATATACGAAGGCAATTGTGTATACAGCAATACCATCAAGAAAGCAATCCCAATATTGGATTCTATATAGGAACTATCATATCTCAAAGGACAAATTCAATAAACTTACTTTGCTTAAACAATTTTTATTCTATATTCTGATCTGATCAGTAAGGAATAAATAATATAAAGGAATGTTCTTAATTTATGACAGTTCATAATATAATTACCATTGGAATTGAAGCAAAACCATCATTACCTTCCATCTGGATTACAATCAGTAGATTACAGGCAATACCACTTCCTCGAATTCACACATTTGCAATTTTAAAGTTACCTCATTTTTACCATTAATTAGAAGATTATCAAATAGAATATTGATTCAAACAGAATTGTGATCTTGAGGTTAATAACCTTAAGGCAAGGAAAACCTAACATGAAATCGATTCTGAATCGGAATTTACAAAATCAATCCCTTTTCAATAAATATTTATATATAAATACAATAATCAAAATTTAATTATTCATTGCCGTTTATATTTAATAATACAAGGAGATCTTTAGACTAAAAATATTATTGAGATTATTTACACTGCTATATTAATAAATTGATCATTCTGAATCGTAATGATAATTATCGTTAAATATAATCTCGAAACAAAGTAATACAATATAATCAATACTTTTGTTAATATTCTATACGATCCTTCCGGTATTCTAGTTGTATATTATCTATTTGATAGATATAAGATTCTAAACAAAAATGTTATAATCGATTGAGCTTTATATAATCTACAAGATTCCCTAATTATATGGTTTAGGGATTTCATTCGGATATTCGAGAAATTAGGATTGGTATAATGCAAGGAGGAATTATATTTATATATTAATCTAGAGTATATTATTATAATTCTTTTCTTTATAAACGATGTTCAGATTATTTATTATAAGAAAAACGAATCAATTGCCATAAAGATCATCAAAGGAATCAAAGCTGTATATAAACTATAAGATCTGGGAAATATTAAATGGTTTCTAGATATATGTATACTCCGTAATTGATCCAAGAAAAAGTTATAATTAATCTATAATATATATATTAAAAAGATTGCTAAGAAATTCAAAGCAACAAATGGGATAGCAAATATACTGTTCCCGATAATGATATTTCGGAAAAATCAGGGTCAAGCTTCTATATATATTATAAAAATGTATTAAGAGAAAGTGGGCTTAGTATTATATACTACAATTACTATAAAAGTGGATATATCATTCACTACTTTGCAATTAAGCCATTATTTGATCAATCTATCGAATGATTATATAAAAGTTATCGATCATTATTTATAATATCTATGGAATACAAGATATCTCGCGATCCAATATAGTGATGATCAAATACTATAACTTCTTATCTTTTCAGATACTTTTTTTGTAGATGATCTAGATACTTGTCGATTATTTTAGGGGTATATTATATCTCTTTTCGATGGTTTAATCGTATAAAAAGCGTTCAAGTAAGATATTATGACTACCTCGATTATCAAAGCAGAACTTCTCGGAGTCGAATATATATCAAAAGAAACTATGGCAATCCTATATTTCTTAAAAGAAATCGATTTAATAATAAAAGAGTTTGTAATAATCTTCTGCAATAACCAGTAAACGATCAGATTGGTAATTGATAAGAACAAACGAATCACTACGAAACTACATTATATAGATATCCAAAATATATGGTTACATCAAAAATATTCAAAAAGGAACTTTTATATAATCTATCTATCGATCACCAATATAACTGCTAACAGACTCATTAAGAATCTTACAAGACAAAAGTTCGAATACTTTTGATCCCTTCTCAATTTATAAGATATAAATAATAGGATTATAGAATTTAAATAATAACGATCATAAAGCTTGAATAATAACAATCTGGATCATAAAGTTTGAATAATGATAATCTGGAGCTCGTAATTCTTTCCTTTGGTGTAAATAAAATAAGTCCTATTTGGTATTCCAGATTATTATATTTTTTTATAATATACTTTAATTTGTGTATTCTATATTTATCGGAAAACAAAGAATAATCAAGGCTAATCATTTCTTTATTCTTTATTTTTTTGTCCTTAAAAAGGATAAGCTTTTTTCTAAGTTTAATAGCTTGAAGTTTAAATAAAAGAGCCTTTAGATTATCCGTAATAATCAAGAAACAAAGAATAATTAAAATAATCGAAACTATTAGTACCATTGGTATTATAAAAGCCAAAGGATTATCCCTCCTTTCCTTTTTCTTTAGATATACTACCCGTTTTTTTTTTCTCTTTTTTTCTACCATTCTTTCTTTTTTATTCTTATTATTGTTCTTCGAAATCATAATGTATTTTTTCCGTTCGGTCTTTCGAGAACTCTAATGAGTAATACAACAAGAAGAAGAGGAATAACGATACAGGGGCGAAAGAACAATTTCTCTTTTCTCCTCTATTTCCAATATCACCTTCATTGCAATTCTATATCCTTGTTTGGATTATATAACCAACGATCAGTATATTATAAAGGTGGGGGGGGTGAACGAAGAACTTATTTTTGAATTTTGCCGATAAACAGTGATATAATAATCTGTTAGAGGATGGAGGAAAGCTGGTAAGGGAGTATACGGATAAGTATTATAATTTCAATACTGACGATTATTCGACTTGGAAGAATCAATAAAGTATTTGCCATAGAAATTATATCTCCTAGTGATTAACAACTTTATATATTGAATGTATAGATAATCGTTTCTTTCCCTACGACTTCTTTTATTTTTTGTTTTGATTGGAAAGCCAGCAACTTTCGACGATTTTTTTTCTTTCTCTTCTTTATCTAGTTCATTATCCGAAAAACCTGATATCAAAAAATCGAATAAATCGTTATCATCAAATAAAGAAACCCTTCTTCTTTTCTTTTCTTTATCAAACAACCCTTACTTCGATAATTATAAATACAGAATTAGTAAAACCTTTCAATTATACAATAGGATTCAAAAATGAAATCTACCTTTAAATTACTATCTGAATCTATAACAAACAATTGATTATAACAAACAGCAATTCCTTCGATAGAGGGGAGCAGTTTCTGAAATAAATGACTACACATTATTCTAGGAGCAGATTTAGTTAAGTTATACTTTTAGAGATCGATATCTTAGTTTGTTATTTGTATTAGATTCATTAATTTTTTCTGTTCGATTTGTTAATCCCTTAAAGAAGTATTAGGATCTTTTTTTGTATTCGATTCTTTCAAAGCTTTCTTTTTAATCACTATTTGCCTAATACAATTGAGATTCATTTATTTAACCTTTTTAGACTCCGAAATCTTAGGTATGATAATAATCAATAAGAATTTGATTAAAGACAAAAACAAGAATACAAAAAGGGGATTCATATACCTTTAAAAATTCATTCATTTTATTTCGCTATCGTGATCAATACACTATAGCCCAGCAATTATATACATTCTCAATTGCTACATTACAGAATCGATCATTCATTTGTATTCTTCTGACGGAAAACTTTCTTTTTATTGTTCAAAATCTTGATTTCAAAGAATATCGTAGGTAACAAGCCGAATACTAAAAGAAATTTGCGATTTATATATAATCAAATTCTTTTTTATTCCAAGGGTACCAGGATCATTTCAGGTTTATATATTATATCATTCCTTTGTTGATATTTGTTTATAATCGCTTTGTATATTCATTCACGAATCATATGAATTGTTACTTTCTATACCTTTCCATTTGTTTCAGATCGTCTTTCGATCTGGGGGGTGTATCATAGAAAGCTCTGTAATCCTTTGTATCCTATAAAGGATCAAAGCGTATACTTTCCAATCGGAATAAAGGATCCATTAGCCCTTACCAATCTACCAATTGATAAGGTGATCCTGATATCCTAGTAAACAGAGATTTAACTTAATTAAGGTGTATATTAGCTAGATAACCACTTATTTATTCTATATATACAGTTCTTGATTCATATAATCAAGGGCAAGTCATTCAATTCTTTTACTCTACCAATCACGTGTACCATCTATTCCCCGATCCCTGAAAGTGCTCTGTAATCATACTATCCCGTGATAAATATTCATTTCGATTTGGAAGAATTTAGAATAGAAAATGATATTTAGAAAAAACTAATTAATATCAAATCCGAAATTCTTATTCCAATCAACAATATATATAAGAAAAAGAAGAATAAAATAAAACTTTTGAATAAAATAGAATATATCGATGAAAAGATTCTAAAAGATAATTCTAATTGATTGAAATTGGAATATATAAAATATCCTAAATATTAATTATCAAATCCTTTTTCGAAATATTTGATACTATATTTCGATATTAAACCTAAAGATTTCCAATTAATATAAAAACATTTAATATTATTAAATATTGGAAATATACTTTGAAAATATAAAAAAGAACTTCTCCTTATATTATTACAGAATCAAAAAGCAATATTAACTTTTGATTAGATTGAAATTAATAATTTATAAGAAAGAAAACTATTGATCAAATAAATATATAAAAGTTAAACAAATTGAATTGAAATATAAATATAAGGAACTATTCAAAAGTAATAATAAAGACTTCGGATTATATTTCGAATAATATATTATCGAATATAAAGGAATTTCATTAGATATTGATATTGATAAAGAATTCGCAATATATATTCAAAGCAATCCAAAAAAGGATATAAAGAATAATAATTCAGAATATATTTAGATTTTATTTTATAAATCGATTAATACAAAGAAAATTGTAATGAATTTATTCGATAAAGTAATAATATATATTTTGATCGGTTTTATTAATAAACTAATAAATAAAATCAAAGGATATGAAACTTTCTTTTCGAAATATAATGATAAAAAGTTTCAGAGTATTATTATCGATATAGAAGTATCCTAATAGTTTATAATAGAATTTAAATAATACTAAGTATATCAAAAGGATATCAAAAATATCAAATTGAATATAAATAGAATAGAAATCGCAAAAATAATATTCAGAATTAGAAAAGCCGAATCAATCGGATTGATTTAATTGAATCTACTTCCAGGATTTATCGAATTTTATATTATAAAATCAGAAACATTATTCCTATTATCGTTATAAAATATAAATCGATTTAGGATATATTATAATAATATCATTGATATATTCGTATCATCAATTACAAAACACTTCTGCATTTACAAATTCAAGTATACAATATTACTCTAGAATATAAGGATTTAATAATTCATATAAACATTTATCGATATAAACGATTATTATCTAATTGAACCGGAAATACAAAGATTGTATTATTGTTTCAATCATCTATTCATAAACAAATTCTATCGAATTCTCTGATATACAGATTATACAAATATTGCCCAGAGAGATCTTAAAAGATTCACAAAATTCTGTGAATATTATCAAAAATATAGAAAATCCCCAAATAAATTCAAATTCAGTTTTTATAACGATATTGAATTTAATTATTTGATTATAATCGATATTATATATATCAATAACAAATTAATATTATATATTATTGATAAAAAAACCAAATTTCAAATAATATAATAATTCAATAATATTAACATGAAATATATATAGAATAAATTGAAAATATATTGGATAAATATATATTTAAATCTATCAGATTATATTATCTATAATATTAAGAAAAACTTTGTAAATAAAGAATTCAAATAATATATCGAAATAATAATAATCATTATAAAAAATATATCTATTGAAATATATTAATTAATCGGAATGATTGAATATTATTATTAAATTATTCGATATATATATAATATCATTGAAAAAGAATTTAAGAGTATTGGAATAATGAAAGAATCGATATTATAAATAACAATGAAAGTAATCAATAATATTGTTGATCTTGATGGAATTGTATTTATTCTTTTAATATTCGGAATATATTTATAAATAAATGAATTCGATTTATTGATATTTAATATTCAATAATGATTTAATATAATCAAAAAAACAAATAATAAAATCAAAAAGCTTTGAGTTGAAAGATAAATAGCAAATATATTAAATCAATATAATGATTCAAATACAATTTCAATTTATAAATTATTAATTAATTCAAAGGTATAAATATAAAGAAAAGGTATCACGGGATAGTATGATTACAGAGCACTTTCAGGGATCGGGGAATAGGTGGTACACGTGATTGGTAGAGTAAAAGAATTGAATGACTTGCCCTTGATTATATAAATCAAGAACTATATATATAGAACAAATGAATGATTATCTAACCGATATATACCTTAATTAAATTAGATCTTTGTTTATTAGTATATCAGGATCACCTTATCAATCAATGGATTAATAAGGGCTAGAAGATCCTTCATTCCGATTGGAAAGCATACGCTTTGATTCTTCGTAGAATACAGGGGATCACAGGGCTTTCCGTGACAAAAGGAAATAATCGAATTGTCAGATAAATAGGATTATTTATATTACTATAGATCGAAGATGAAATCTGTATAATTCAATTATTAAACAGATCTATAATTTTTCGATTTACAATAATGAAACTTTATATAATCGAAATAATAATATTAGTAAAATCTATTATATAAATAAAATTTATTATATAAATAAAATTTATCATATAAATAAAATCTATTATAATAAAACAAATCCCTTAGAAAATATCCTTGAAGGATTTCAAAATCATTTTCCAAAAGAAATTTAAAATTGGTTTAAAAAATATAGCAAAAACAAATCCTAGTATCCTTTAAATAATCATTCTATTAATAAAAATATAATATAACAAATATAATATCGATCAAAATTATAATAATATATTTCATTGAAAATATAATAAAAATATTAGATATAATTATTTACCTTTAAAACGATAAAAAAGAAAATATTATCAATATTTTTAACAAAAACCTATTAATATTTAATATATTTCAAAATTTATCGATTTATAAAAAATCAAAAAAGAAGGAGATTAATAATTTAATAGAAAATAATATATTTGAAATTATATAATAAATAGATATATTAGAAAGTATACAAATATTTAAATCAAGATTTGTTAATGAAATCAAAAACGAAGGTATTGAGAAGGTATTCTCAAAATCAAGATTTGTAATTCAAATATAAAATGATATAAAAAAAGAAATAATATTAATATAATCATTTATGATTTAATAAACAAATTAATATTTAATGTTAAATATTATAATTATTTTATAATCAATTGTATAAATAATTCTATATATTAGGGATATTATTCAAATTTATATACAAATACTATTCAATCTGATACAATTATTCTATATTCAATTATTCAAGGAAATGGAATTCCTAAAGGGAATATTATTACAAATGATTAAATTATTATATAATATATTAAAAATTGGAAATCATTAATTTGGTATTTATTATAATCATTATTTTATTGTATTTCAAATAATCCAATTAATCTATAATCTTTATTTAATATATATTAAATAGAAAGATAAAGCACTTGGATTAATAGGATTTCAAATAAATAATATGGTTATTATAATTAATAAAGTATTCGTAAATAAAGAATAAAAAGAATTCGAGAATATAAAGTTTCTTGTAAAAGATCGAGAAATCTTATCATTTGAGAATCTTTTCAAATTCAATAGAATTATTATTATTTAAATAAATAATGGTTTTATTTATATTAATTAGGAAAGGTAATATACGAATTTATAATTTGTTAAAATATAATTAATCAATATTTATAATATAAGGGGTAAAATTCGAAAAAGTGTAATTCTAAAGGATTAATATATTGTTCAATATATAAAAGAAATTTATATTTTGATAATATATTAATTAAAAGTATTATTCGCTTTTTCTTTTATTGTTCAGATTATCAATTCTAAAAAGGAAAATATAAAATTGATGAATAAAACAATTTAATAATAAATAAATAATTCAATTAAAGGATTGAAACTTGTATTATTCGATTTCGATTTGTTAAAATTAATAATATTTATAAATATATTATTCATTAACAATTAAAATCTGTTTTTATAAATCGAATATATTATTATATTAATAAATAAAAATAATAAAGCGAATTTAATTTATTGATCATTTATTAAATATAAAAGAATTATTAGGAATATATTAATATCAGAACTTCATAATATGATTTTAGAATTCGATATTAATATAATATTTAAGAATATTATCGAAAATATATTATTAATTATATATATAAATTCGAAATCATTTTATAATTATTTTACAAAATTAGATTTAATTTGAAAGAAAAGATTGATAATTGATTTAATAATTTTATAGTAATTATATAAACGAAAAAAGATAATAAAAATCAAATAAATTGATAAAAAATCTAATCTTATTGATATAATAACAAAGATAAAATTATATCAGATTTTTAGAAATCTTATAAAAAATAATATAATTGTCAGAGTCACAAATGGCAAAGAATCAATTAGTCCTAAAACAGCTATAAAACTTTTCATTATCCTTTTCTAACTAGAAGAACCTCTTCCCTTTAAGTCCAATAAAGAGCGATATCGGAACGATAACAAACCGCCGATCATATATTAGAGTTTAATGAATGTAGAGATTTTACAGAGTTTTCTAATCAATCGATAACAGACCGTAGGTTGTACGCTTGCTTTTAGCAATGAAGCCGCTTCCTTGTAGAGATTCCTAGCTTTACTAGCAACATCCTTCCAACAACCGTAACAATAATCAAAATCAAAATTATAAAATAAATAGAAAGATTAAAATATAATAAAAAGAAAATAATATAAATATAAAAACTAAAGAATAAATACAAAATAAAAGTTATTATAAATATATATTCAATTTGTTGAATATATAATTATTTTATATATAAATTAATTCGAATAAAAAAAAAACGAAAATTAAAATTAAAAAGAATATTTATTTACCGGATATATATATTCCTGAAATATATAATACTTCGATTTTAAAAGAAATTGTTAATATCGGAATATGAATTATATATATGATAAGGATAATAAAGATGGTAAGGATAATAAGGATGATGTCACACCAAAAGTGACGCCACTCTTGACGAATGGTTAATTGGGTTGATATAGTAATCATTTCCCGTGACAGATGATAAAGATAATAAGGATTATATACTCATTAATATTTACACTAATACTTCGGCATACACTATTATATAGTTTTTTACCCTTTATAAATTCTAGTTCTCTAAGCAAATCAAAATATATTAATAACCAAAGAGTTCTATACATTCGTTGATAAGCTTCATTTCCCCGTATACAGTTATCCCGACAATCTTTTAATTCTTTTAATGTCTCGATCTTCGGTATTGTATTTAGAACAATTTTTTTGGATTGAATATCGGATTCAAAGTTTTTTAGAGTTTTCAAAGTCTTTATATAGATGAGTTTCTTTTTTGTTGTTTTCCTTTGATTTGTTTTGGTAGTTTTATCTTTGATTTAGATTTGAAAATTAAATTATATATAAAAAAAAATATTATTCTTTTTAGGAATTAAATAATGAATTTTTTTAAGTTGACTAAAAGAGTATTTATATAATTATTTAATATTTGAATAAAGTTTATATAAATTTAATAATATATCTGAATCTTTTTGTTAATGTTTTTGAAATATTTAATAATAATTAAAGAAACAATGATTCGTTATATTTTATCATAATTCAAATCAAAATGAATTTTATTATTTATTTTTTGAAAGAGAATAAAAAATGAAGATTGTTTTAAATAAGTATAATTGATAAATAACAATATTATTATTTTTGTTAATATATCGATCTTTATTTTTCGAATACGGATATTTAAAAGAAAAAAGAAAAAAGTATTATAGTTTTTAAAACAGTCTTAAATTTCCTATAAGCTGCTGGTATCATCGCTAGTATTCATTGAAATCTGTATATAATGATTTTGTATATAGAAAAGGGGTTTTGTAATTTGTGTAAAAAAAAAATAAACATAATGATTTTTTTTGGTAATAGCCGGAATGAGGGGGTGGCCGGAAATTAGAATAGTTGACTTATATAATTACTGGTATGATTTCGATCAGGAAGATTATATTCATGCTCTGTATATACTAATCACTTCTCAATAAAACTCATGATCAGTATATATATACTGTGCACGGACAGAGTTGCAGATATCCTATTTAGAAGTTACAAGTCAATTTATTCTCACTTGATAATAAGACTTGCAATCTTATCCTATAGCAAATGATAAAAAGATAGTACGTATACGGTCCAATTGCCACCACTTTGTTATCAACCACCATATTTATATTCATATATATCTCAATATCAAATTCCCTATTCAATTAAAGATGCAGCGCCAAAGCTAATCCATAGAACTAACGGGTATCTTAATATCGACATCAAATCCACGCAACTATATATAATAATCGTAATCCCCTAACCTAATATTTCTCGTAAATGTCTCGAGAGGTACAGCCGAACCTTAATTAAACAATAAGCTCATCCCCTTATTTCGTCTTTTCCTTCTTGGAGTCACTGGACTTAGTCTGGGTTTTTGGGGCGGGGGTGATCTGCTGAACACTTGGCTGAATGTCCGGCACCCCTCGTTCATCGGCTAAGCTATCATTGTCGAATCGTTGAGACGGTCCTGCACTTACGGAGGTCAGTCCTTCATCCCGCTCAGAGTTCAAATCTGCCGGTAGCATGTCGATGACAGAGCAGATCCTTTTGAAATGTTGGGGAACCCATAGGTCGTAGACGTTCTTGACAAAAGTATACGCCGTCCATCTCTCGTCTCCCCGCATCGTTGGCTGAATGCTGAATTGCGTAATCGGATGACGGTAAAATTTGGGCTCATTCCCATCAATAACGACATAATGTCCCCAAATTCTCACGAACATGTCGTCATGAGATATTGAAAAGCCATTGATTTCTCGATGTAGCTCGTTCTCTCGGCCAACTAAGCGGAAGAGTGCGTGCAAACCTCGTAGAATAACGGACTGAGTGTGAGCATTTTGTCGATCAGCAGTGTCAATTCCGCTTGCTCCGCATTTCACTTCGCTGGAAAGGAACGGGAGATACATATTGTATGTTGCCGCAATCCAGGAGGAATCAGTAGATGGATCACCGATGAAAATTTGTAGTTTTTGAAGCTGCTCTAGACTGAATGCTTCTGGCTTGAACCCAAGACCAAAATCAGGCTGTGGACGAGGACCAGGGCACGAGCCAAAGGGGTTGATAAAAGTGTATGAGTTGAGCCAGCATGCGTTGATCGTCTCTTGGAGGATCTCCAAGTGCTCGGCTCCCCGATCGGCCAATATCTCAGCCGAAGGAACAATGAGCTGTGCAATGTCACGAACCACCCTAGCCTCGTTCTGGCCCCTGATTCTTGTGCATGTCTTTTCATATAGTTTATCATCAGAGAATAGGGTATGTTCAGGTGGTAGCTGTGGTGCTTGTAGAAGCGTATCACAAAGCTTTTTGCTTTCAGCAGTGATGTCCTTGTGGTACTTATCCATGAAGCTACCACACTTATTCAATTGTTTTTCGAACAACGGATGTTTGTACTGGGCACTCTTTTGATCCCGCGGTTGTTGGCTGCTTTGAGTTGTTTCCGTACTCAGGCTGGCGTTTGAGCGTTTGCGGCTCAGGGATCGTTTTTGGGCGCGCATATTATCGACGATAGCTCGAAAACGGTCCATTGTTTTCTCTTGTTCCTCTGTCGGCCAGGTTCCGTTCTCTCTCCAAAATTCAATCCGAGCTTCACCAATTGTCTTCCAAGGTACAGCTGTAATTCGTACTGGTTCTGCGGGCAGCTCAAGTGCAGCGTTGAAAGATGGATCTTCGTCCTCCAGAGGTCGCTTTTGCGTCTGGTGAGACTTCTGGGGCGAATGAGGTCGTAGACGCTTCGTTGGTCGTTCGACCGGGGAAGGGTTCTCGGGATCTCGAGTGCGCTTTTTAGCCTTGCTGGCTGGTTTTCTAATTCTTCGAGGGTTCGAGATATTCTTCGCCATGTTAGATCTTCGACAATGATGGGAATCAGCGCTGACATGCCTTTTGCTCTGTTAATTCTCGCTCAGCCTGTTTAGCATTCATCCAAGAGCTCTTCTCTTCGTTTTTCATGCGTTCGTTGCGTCGCGTTCCTTTGCTGGTATCCCGATATTGTTGTGCTGCGAAAGTCAGAATGATTGAGCAGTAAGTAAATGAATGGCGTGAAGACCTACCTTTCTGCGTCCGGGTTGACATACGCAGCCTCTCCTCGTGGGCGGCTAGAGGCGCTGAATAATTGGCCATGGTGATTAGAATTGAATGATTGTGTGTGTTGAAGTTGTAGGATGGTAGAACGAAGTCCGCAGGAAGCTAAGGAAAACGCCAAGAATGCGTTTGTCAAGGATTATGCCGAATCACAGTATACTGCATAAACCCATCCAAGCCCAATATTTCTCGTCAAAACGGAAATGATGGGGATGAAAATGATCGATGGTTTATTCTAATCATACTCTGCCCACACTAAATCAAGAGAATATTATCAGTGATTTTATTACCATATCGAACAGCTTTAGTACAATACCGGGTAGGTATTTTCATCTCAAATATGAACAGAAGGCTTCACCGACCAATTGAACACCTTAATCTATTTAGGTGATACATCAACAGAATTGAATATAGATTATTGAATACTGAGGTGGTGACATAATTAGGTTGGACCGTTTAGTTGGCTAGGGTGTTTAGTTGGTAGGCGGTCCCTTCTATCATGTGATATTAGAATATTTGTGTACAGTTGGCGATTTATTAACCAGCTATACCCTTTCGCCAAGCTCATGATCTTACAAAAGCTATCTATTCTCCTGCCTCTTCTCCTTCCTCATCTCTATACATCTTTCATCGTATTCCCATTCTCATCCATAGTCGACAAGCAAACAGGCAAAAACATCAATTCCCACATCCATCCTCAATAACCCTCCTCATCCCCCTCAATCCCCGCCCTCTCCCAAATCTCCTCCCTCCCCATCCCCTCTAACAAAACCCCCTCCACATTCAAAAATCCCCTCTTCCTAACCCCCCTCATCCGACCCCAATACCCCAATTCTTTCCCCACCCTCTCCACCTCCTCCTTCCTCACCACTTTCACTCCTCCCTTTCTCAATCTCTCCAATTTCATTTCCTTCTCCCTTTTCCCCTCCTCCAATTTCTCAATCCTCTCCTTTAACTCCGCGACTCCTAGCTCTTTTTCCAATCCCGCAAGTTTCATATTAAGTTTCTTAACATCCATTCTCAGTTCCGGGGTTTTAGCTCGCAAATTCTCGATTTCAAGATCCATAGCTGCGAGTTCTTCGGGAGAAAGCGAGGAGGGAGATTGTAATGCCCAGTATACCCATTGAGAACCTTTTCCATCTCCATTTGTACCTTTTCCATTGATGAGACCGGAGTTGGAGAGTTCTTTTAGGAGTTTATCGGTGAGGGTTTTAGTTACCTGCGAAGGTTATTAGTATTCGTCCGGTCTTTCTTGTTGCTTTAATGTAGATAGAAGAGAGATATGAAACGAGGTGGAAGGAGGTGATAGAATGAGATGGCTGAATGAGATAGAAGGCAATGCATACCCTACCATGTAAATTCCCACTAACATCCCCCGCACTAAAAGGTCTATTCTCCCTAATCAAATACTCCATCAAAACCTCCTGTGCCTCATCCCCAGTAACCGCCTTTACTTTCTCCTTCCCATCTTTACCTATTACTTTTGTCTCTTTAGTCTCTTTAGTTTCCTTTACCTCCTTTGCATCCTTAGCAATAATTTTTCCCTTAGAATCTTTTCCCTCCTTGTCTTTCGCAGGAGCTTTTTCCTTAACAGAAGTTTTGACTTTGGGTGTTGCTTTAACTTTCTCAATTTTCTCTGCCTTCTCGATTTTAGGTTTTTTGGCTTTGGGTTTGATGGGTGTAGCAGAGGCGGTGGAGGGAAGAGATGCAATTGATGCGACGTCGAAGTTATCATCTGGGACGGGAGATTTGGTTGAGAGGTCGAGGAGAGACTTTTTGCGTTTAGGTGGCATGGTGGTGATTAATTTGGTGAGTGTTGTTTATTAATTGGAAGTCTTAGACATGAAGGTCATTGATATTGATATCGAGATCTGGTAGAGCTGAGTGATGTTTATGAAGAAATCTTAAACATAAAGATGATTGATATCGATATCGACGCCTGGTAGAGTAGAGCTTTGTCTCCGTCTTCAAGAGAGATGACAATATTCATAAAGCCACAAACAAAGGATGTAGATGTAGATGGCTTCCAATGAGTCAGATCTGCTCTTGAAAATAAATTAACAATGAAAGTGATCACTTTTCATTTTTCGTTACTCAAACCCAAATACTCAGCTTCTCGTGAAGTGAACAAGACTTCTGGGTGCAGATGATATAAAGAGTGAGCACCAAGAATACGCGCGTGATTCCCTGAGAGAAAACGAAAGTGAAGATGTGGAAAATTTACCCGAAAAACCAGTAACCAAAAAATAATATATTAATCCTCAAAGCTTCAAAGCTGTAGTACTGTAAATGTTGCTCTTTTCCTTGTATAATGATCTTTGTGTCAGTGTCAGTGTCAGTGTCAGTGTCACCTTCCTCTCTCTCCCTTCCTTCCTCCCTCTCTCACACACACACATTCTCTCACTCTCCATATCCCATCCTTTCCCCAAACACAAGACGTATAAAAAAAAGTAGATAAACTCAACCACAACCACAACCACAACCACAACCCCCCCCCCCAAAAAAACAAGATCCAACTTCTCAATCAAATCAACCAAATAAATTCCCACACCCCAACCCAAATACAGCTACCGAGGAAGGAGATTCAGATGCGGGATGCGTATTTGATTTCTCTCTCCCTCTCACCTCCCTCTTCTCTCTCCCTTCACACCCCTATCCTTTTCCCATCAAACCAATTCTGGAAATCAAAGGAAGACGCGTAGAATATCTATTATGTACTAAATAATTATATAAAAAAAAAAGAAATTCAAAAATCTCCAATCTCTCAACTTCAAATCTTAAGGAAATACCTACCACCAGCACCTACCTACCTTTCTACCCCTCACCCCCCTTCCCCCCATCCGCTCCCTCTCCCCATAAACCTCCCCAACAAACCCCTACGAACCCCAGAAAATTACCCAAAAAAACCATTAAACATCAAACATCAAATACCAAACATCAACCATCAAATAAATAATATAAACGGGTATCATAAAATTTTATTTCAACTAAGAAACACTTCCTCAGAAACACTTTCTCTTCTCTTCTCTTCTTGCTAAACTAGACTATCTAGTTCAAATCCTCGTATCCTCCCACCTAACCAGCTAATCTAGATAGATAGATCCCCAGAAAATATCCAGAAAGCTTCTTTCTTTCTTCACTAATTGAAATAGAAGAAGGAGAAGAAGAAGCTAAGTCTAATACACAACTGCAAATTCCAAACTTATCTCCATTATGAAATGCACGTATATGTATACGAGTATATGCATATAGATATATGTATGCATTCATGTATATGCGCAAAATTGCCTTGAATGCTCTCTGCCAAAAACTATCCACAATGCCCATTCGCCATGCTTTATAAATCCCTGAATTTTATAATCCTCAAAATTGTGACATCGCATTACATAACAACCTGTGATATTATCAGTAACAGAGTTAAATAAAAGATAAAATGAACTAGAAAACTTACACAATCTCCCTCACTCTTGGTTTGTGGAATACCCATCTCCTCGAATGTTGCAGGTCCCTTTTTAGCAGGTGCCGATTGTTTTGGTGGAGCTGCTGCTGGAGCAGGAGTAGAAGCCGACGAAATTGAAGATTGTCTAGAGTCACCACCTTGTGAAGGCATCGTGTTACCCATTGTCCTGTTAGGAGTTCTACTTGCCGTGGAGGAAGCAGCCGAAACTGGCGTCATGGAAGCATTTCGTGGTGGTGCAACATTTTGACCCGGACCTGGTCTGGAACCGTATGTAGATTGTGCAGACTGGAAAGACTGGACAGATTGTGCAGATTGTGCGGTTCCAGGTCTTGAATTAGAGGTTGTGGGTCTCTGCTGTGGATTTTGGTATCCAGATTCGAAGCTTAGTGGAGGAATATTTGGAGCGCGGCTGGGTGATGGATTGCGACCTTGTGAAGACATTGTACCCATGGGAGATGATGATCTTATAGGCTCTGTGTTTTGATGGGTAATTCCCAAATGTGGTGGTGGTGGTTGCTGCTGAGTGCGAACACCAAAAGCAGAAGATGGTCGATCTGCGACTGGATTTGAACTTGAGGTTGATGGTCGCAATCCATCTTGTGGAAGATATCTTGGGTAACCAGGACTAGCTTTAGCACCGCGATTACTAGAACCGAAATCTTCCTCTGGATATGGTGCAATTGAAATTGGTCGAATACCTGCTGGGGCACCCTTTTTAACTTTAGGTTTCTGACTGTGCACGGGAGGTAACGGCGATGAGATATCTTCTGACATGGTTGGCATTGGCGGAGCATTAGCTTGATTGAATCTCTCAGGTCTTCCTCCCCTTCGAGAGCCATGCGTTGACTTAATACGTTGAATCGCTGCGCCGTGGTCGCCCTTAGAAAGAGTATGGTTCGCTCTGATGCTATCAATTCTTCCCAAAGCATCATGATTACCATGCTTGGCAGCCTTATCATACCATTGTGAAGCTATCTCAAGATTCTTTTTGACATACATTCCGATTTCATAAAAGTAGCCCATGGCAAACTCTGCTGTGGCCATCTCTGTCTCAGCGGCACGTTGAGCATATGTGTAGGCGAGCTCCTCATTCTTTTCGAAAATACCTTCATATCCACAAAGAAACCATTTACTGATGGCCATATCTGCTTCGGGTTCTCCTTGTCGAGCAGCAAGGGCGTTGTAATGTAACGAAAGAGCTGGATCAAACTCACAGCCAAATAGACAAAGTTCATAGGCTTGAGCCATCTTAAGTTGTGCTTTGGCAAATCCGAGGTAAGCAGCTTTTTCAACAAACATCTTGGCTTCGTTCAAATCGTATGGTAGATATTCATCCGGCATGGTAATATTGGGTAACTCTCTGGCGAGCAGCATTCCGTAAACGTAAGCACCTTGAGGAGCATTCTCATCCGCGGTGTCGGCTGCGAATTGAATCAAATCTACACCCCTTGCATAATCTTGTTGCATACCACATTGACCAAGTAAAGTAGCCATTCCAAGCCTATAACTTGCCGCAGAATCCTTCAAGTATACACCTCTTTGGTAATGTTCGACGGCCTTCGCAGGGTTCATGGTATTTTCGAACTGCATTCCTATTCGGTATTCTGCTCGAGCGTACCCTTTTTGTGCAGCTCGCTGGTAACCTTGGAACGATTCCTTTTTATCCATTCGATACCCAAATTTACCAAACTCTAGCCACATTGCCTTCATAAATTCTGCCTTGGGATGTTGTTGTTCTGCGAGGAAGTTGACAATGCTTATAGCATCAACTCGTAATTGGTGCTCAATCTTTGGTGTTGGAGCTCGCGCGTCGTCGGCTTTTCGCTCATAAGTACTGCTGGCTACTTCCACCCAAGAAAGAGCATCTTGAGCCCATGCCAACTGCATCTCTGGATCGCTAGATTTCAAAACCATTGGTCTCGCTCTCTCTAAGACTTCCTCCTTATCCTCATCCGACAAAGGCACATTCTGACCTGCGTTTCGGGGTTTTGGAAATGGCGAAAACCTAGGGGACTCGGGCTGGACTCGTGGCGCACCATAAGGCCCCCTCAAATTCTGATATATAGCCGCATTTGTATGTTCGTAGTTCGCTGTGTAACCCGGTCCGCTGTTACGATTGCTATGACTCGATCTCGAGGATTCGCTGGTATCTTGCTGTAAATTGTCATTATACGATTGAATAGATGAAAAGGAAAGAGTGCGAGCTTACTCGATATCCATCGTTCAATTCAAGATTCGCAAGATTATCTTGCATATTGTTTGGAACTTCTGGCATGATTCTATACTTTTCATTAGTGACGTTCATCCCAAGTTAATGTTTGTTAGATGAAAATGCCACACCATAAACCATTTTCCTTTCTTAAATCGAACAATGAAAAATGAAATCATACCTTTGTGGCATTGGAGACACTACATTAGGAGGTATATAAAAGTCATCCCCTCCACCTGGATAGAACGTCGCCCCAAGATTGGGGTTCTGTTGATAACCCCCACCATAGCCGTTCATATTGTTATTGGAATTTTGAGTTGTAGGATTTTTTAAACTGGCACCGCGAAGAGGAGGTTGATATGAATCTGGACCCAAGAACCGGATTATTAGCTAGATTCAATGAAATTTATAAAAGCTGTCCTAAAATTTGCGATGGTCAAGTCATGGCAGATATGTGAATCGTATAAATGAAAGTCGCAAAAGATAGAAATAAGAAAGCTGTGAATGCTAGCTAGTAGGATTACTATGTACGTAGTAACACAGCCGGACAACAACGGAAAGCAACTTTTGCGACTAATGCCTTGCGCCTCCCTCCCCGAAAAAGCTATACAAGGACAAAGCTGGTAATACATGATTTAAACTTTTTCCTTTTTTTTAAAAAAAAAACCCCTTCAAACTTTGATGACGGTTTGGTTTCAAATACCGTAATTCCACTCCTACTTCATATTTTCCCTCTGATATTGCTATTTGAATGTCCAATAGAATCTTTATAACGTACCTTGTTGTCCGTTGGAGTAATTTTGTTTCCAGCCTGCTCGTGCAGGTTGATATTCCCCTTGGTTTTCTTCAGAGTGATCATCGTACGCGCTGTTGTAATATGACATGGTCTCGAGACGAAAGGCTACCGAGGCTCGTGGCGGAATTCTTCTTGGAAATCTGCGTATCAGAATATTTTGGGCTTGCTTTTCTGCTTGTTCTTTTTCCCCTCCTTTTCTGACAACAAGATGATTTGAAAAGAATGTCAGGGTGGTTAAGTTAAGTTAAATTTTCAAAAATATCAACGGCAAGTAGGAAGAAATCGAAAGGAGTTTCTTTACAAAGTTGCGAGAGTTGCGAGCAAAGCGAGAAGAGAAGCAAGTTGATATGTAAGGTTATGGTTAACGGTATTCCAACTTATTCCCCCTGTTCTACAGGATATATTTTCCATGACAGAATGATTCACTTGTTGGACCCTCCCCCGAGACACATCAACCAAGAAGATTTCACTTTATGTACTCCGTAATAAACAGTAAAAGTAGATGAGATAAAATGGCTGAGCATTTTGGTGGACAAATCGTTGGCAATATGTGGATCTTCGCCCAAGATTACCAAGAACTCAATCTCCCTATCAATTTGCCTTTAATAAGTATACATCTATAATCAATACACGCGGCCCTTCAATATTTGGCTCAAACCCCCTGAGACATATAATTATTTACTATTTATTATTTATTAGGAGATATAAATTAATCTTTTTCATCACATCTTTTCATGAAATCAATATCTGAGCGATAGGAAGGTATTTGTGCCGTTGAGTATTTGTTTATAGTAGCTGCACAGCAAATCATTACCGATGTGCGCCATCCTGCAGCTGCATCGGTATTGCGTCTGTCTACCTTCTATTCCTTCTCAACTTCTTCTATCAATGAAGCGAGCAAATACCTACCTACCCCCTTCCATTTATCTGAATATTGTTATTGGAACATGCTAAGCTTTGATCGACACAGGCAACATATATATGCCCAATATTCCACCCTTGTTCTTTCGGAAATTTGACCCGTTTGGAAAGTATTCGAGCAATTTGATGCCAAACCTGACACACTCAGACTTAGGTAACGTTAATGATATTTAAGATAGTGTTGAGGCTGAGTATCAGGCTTTTCCCCCTCAGCAGGAAGGGTTGTATGAAGTAAAGTAAAGCCTTACACTGGGGAATCCTAGGGCTGACCATCTGACACACCTTCTCGACACAACTTTCGAGAAGAGTAGATCCCCAACATATCATTCAAATTGAAGCTAAACGAATTACCGATAAATCTGGCTCGAAATATATCAACACATAATAAATCCTTGGTTCGGGTCTGGTCCAGGTGGAGCTGTCAAATATTCGAGAACATTACAAGGGTTGAAAATATATGAACTAGTGATTTCGGCTGGTCGGAAGAGTCTTGCGGTACCGGGCATTGGGACTGATATTCCTTATTAGGGAAGGTGGAAGAAAAGGGGGTGGCATTATTCGATACAAATTTGACAAAGCACAAGGAAGTTGGTTGATTTCGTACTTGCAGAAAATCCGAATTATACTTTAGAGGAATGCTAAGGTTATGCACTATTTTAAGATGTTATGCATGGCGGCTTTAGAATACTTCTAGAATGCGGGGAACGACTAGAAAAGTTTTTCTTAATTAACATAAATTCACTTCTATGCAATCATATCTCACGAATGCAATGGACGTGAAAAACCTACTAGATAGAAATACCTAGTCGCTCTCTGATTCCTCTTACCTCAAGTGACCTGCATGTCGATAACAGAACTACACACGTTGAGTCAGAAATATGAGTTTCTCTATCTACTTATTATCTTGCATACCACTCTCGTACATCCTGTCTTGGTACAGATTAGCCACGAAGCTGCTTATGAACATGCTTGTTGTAGTGGTCACCCATTGATAATTTCACCAATTCACTCATCATCCTTGATTGTCATGACAATCAACATTGAAGAAAACATAAGCTATATCACTCCATACCATGAGGGCACCTGTCATCACCAACCATAGCCATCAAGAACCCATCACCAGATACCAACATCATGCACTGGTTCATTGGGAACTCATAGTCTCTTCCCGTCGTGTAGTGTGCACCAGCTCATTAATAGCAAAAATGTGGATATTGAAAACACACTTTACCCTTCTCCAAATGATAATCGTCGTGATACAATTTCCTTGGCAGCATTAATGGTCCAAGAAAACAGTACTATATCATGTATAGTCGTGACTCATTGCTATTCTGATTGCACTCTCAACATCCTCGGACACTGTCCCAAGATCCAAATGACAGAACCTTCTGTTCTCTCCTTAACATTCATTCCTCCCTTACCTCATTTCACCCCTCATCGCATCCATCCCATCTATTTCATCCTATTTGGCATTTCATTTCATTCCATTCCATCTATCGCACCTCATAAAATATCGAATTTGTATCCTCATCTCTCCTTCAGGCAAAATAACCCCCCCCCCCTTTCCCCCCCAAAAAATAGCAGAAGATCTGTCTCCTAAAGTAATCGAATTTGAACTTCTCACTTTTCTCCCCACCGAATGGTATGTCTTTTCTTTGTCCCAAAATCTTCCGAAACGATAGAAGAACTGGTCTCTGGTATAGTCGATTTTGACTTTATCATTTTAAGAGACTTTTTCCTTGTACTGATCGAATCTGGCCTTGATGTTCTGGAAGGCATATCTCTTGAATTAATTGAATTTGATCTTGCCGTTCCAAAAGACCTGTTTTCTGAAGTCATCGAATTTGATCTAGCCGTTCCAAAAGACTTTTCCCCTGGAGTAGTTCAATTTGATCTTGTCGCCATCTCCATATCGGGTAAAACACATCTCTTACGTCTCCTTAGAAGCTTCCCCCAAATCCGTCCAGGTCCTTTATTGGTTGATTTACAATCGCTGATTTCAGAATTCGACTCGTCGCTGTGATCTTCAGTAGGTCTTATGCTAAACTAGCTCGGCTAAGCTTTCGAGATTTCCTCATGCACTACCTAAATAAGTAGTGCAAAAGTTATTGGTAAAGAAATTGCCCAGTAAATAGGAAAAAGATTCTCCCCTGCAGCAAAGTCTCCACCCATTGAGAAGACAGAGGCCACGACCGTGGATGGAACCACCACTGTTGCGATTTTGGTCAATTGTCCAGCACTCCGTGCTTGTCTATTGGCCGCTTTCGTCTGTTCGTTAGCCTCAATTGTCTGTAAATTGGTCGCGTACGCTTCGTTTAATGCAGCTCGTTGAGAATATTCCTTCATGTGTTGGTTGATCTGTGTTTCGGCCATCTCTAGCCTCTTGTCCAGAAATTTCCAAATGTCACCGTCGTATTCAATTTGTCGGGTGGTATCGCTTTGTCTTGTCTGACACTTGCTGCTGTTCACTGGAAGGGAAGAGTCCCAGCCGCTTTGAAATTCCCATGCGATTTCCGTGATGTTCTTTCTATGAAGCTTGATATCGTATCTTTGGCTGATCAATGTTTGGTACCCTTCGATGACCCTACGATCTCGGAATTGTATAGCCTTAAAAGAATCATCCATTCCCTGGTTGACGTATACCAAATCGTGTGAGGCTTGAATTGTATGAGCTATATAATCTTCCCACACTGCACGTACAAAATTGCGTGCATAGGCCGTTGCTGAAAATGGATTGAGTGAGCACTGATGGCTGGATCTTTTATGTGCTTCTGCGAGGAAATCAAACATAGATTCCTTCTGTGGCTTGATAGTATAAGAATTAGGTGGGGCCATCATAATACTTTTTGAGGCCCAAAATTTTTGGAATTCTTTAATTTGAACATAAATTGCCTCTTCATTGGTGTCTCTCGATAGGCCGTCTTTGGGTAGAAGGTAAGACCGCAAAGGATCAACCACGATGACCGCTAAAGAGGCTATCATCAACTTTAATTTCGGGTTGTCTAAGAAACTATGTAACTTACCAGTCCATGAACCTTCACCATGATCTTGTCCCCAGTACGACACTTGGACTGTAATATACCACAATGTCGCCAGTGTTATTGATATCCAATAAACGAACGCGGTTTCCCGCTAAAAGTTTAAAATCACCCTCTGGCAGATCGCTTATACCACACCTCCGTAGCACTCTGATCGTCCAATGTCTCGAACTTCTTTTCTTGGCTATGTGTCGTCCATTATGCGTAAATTGAGAAAACTGTCACAGTGACCCATGAAAAAAGCGGGAGGGATTTCAAGCGTGACTCCAAGCACTTCCGCAAATCTCGGATCTGTATCCTCTAGGATGATTAACTGCTTTTGCGTTTTGGAATTGCCTCTGGCGGTACGGGACTTCATTAAATAAGAGTAGAGATCGCGAGCAGATTCAAAGTGTTGTGGCTGGTCTCTTGATCGTAAAGAACTGTCCTCTAACTCAAAAAGACAAAGTCTAGGAAGCCAGCAAAGGTTATCATTGCCAGTCCACGGATGATGTTCCACATATGGCCAGTCTAAGCTATCACCAAATTCTCCAGCCTGACTCCCATAGTTTTTTGTCTTTTCAAGCATGGATGGATCTTCAGCTCAGCACTTCTCGGCTTCTGGAGGCGAGTCAATATATCTCGCGAATGAAACAGTTGTGGATATTTCAACATACCTTCAGGATGATAAAACTTTGGACTCATCGTTGCAAGCCAGAAGTTTCAAATATCCAACAGAATTCTTCTAATTTCTGGTCGGCAAGAAGTAGATACAACGACAATAATATACCCGATCTTGAGCCTCATACCAGAAAATCACGAAGTAGTGCCAGACAAACATTACCTACCTAGTATGCAGTGGTTGCATCGTCAAAAAATGAGAGGCTCAAAACCCAATCACACTGTTCCACGATTCACCCATCAAGCATATATATGTATGAATAACCGCTGCGCAATGCCATAATACCACCCGCAGCCAAAGGTTTCCATCTCCATCTCCATCTTCATTCAATATTATACACTCATCTACCCATTCATCCATCCATCCATTTATCCATCTATTCATCTATCCATCCATCTACCCACCCATCTACCCATCCATCTACCCACCCATCCATCTACCCTTGGTATACCACGAATTTCAAATTCCGACACCGATGCCGAGACTACAATTACATACCTACCTGGGTAGATAGATAATAATATCAAGAATATCCTAGAAACCACAATAATAAATAAATACCGTGATAAATACCGTAATAAATAATAAATCATAATTCTACCCCAATATATTACCATCTACAAATAAGCAGATGAACCATCCTCTCGCAACCACTTCCCAATATAGGGCTCCCTAATAAATAGCCTGATATATGAACAGCTAGCCAGCCGCATCAAATACAAACACATACTTCGAAATTACTGTTTCATTTATACATTTGGCGATAGCCGGCTTGGATAAAAATATTGATTCTCTCTCTCTCTCTTCCTTTCTTTCTTCCCTACTCATCTACGAGTATTGCATCTCCTTCCCTCTTTGCATACCCGTCTGTCGTCTCCTCCACATCCACATCCACATCCACATCCACATCCACATCCATACCTAAGACAAACATACCATGACAATTTCCGAACGCCGACGAGACTCAAATACACCTCCGTCCATGACATCCAGGAGTCTCCATGTATGCACTATCAATGCCTGCCATGCTTGTACGTATACCGATTTTAAACATCCTCCGCATCCTCTGCCCAATTCCATCTTACAAAATACAAATTTGATTTTCATACCATTTCACATCATGTCCTCACAACACCTAGGTAGAAACCCATAAACCGAGACTGAACCCATTGAACTCCTTGCCCATTGATGCCAAACCATTTTCGTATGACCAAGAAGCATGCTCTATCCTATAGTCTTTTCCTTCCCTAAGTCGTAGGACGTTTAAACGGATGCGCTTCAGTATTCAAAACCCAATCATCCAGACTAATAGTCTCCGGAGTCGAAAAGAGAAGATAAAAATATTTGAGCGTTTCCGCCAGCCAGAAACTTTCCATCTCATCTATCTGATATGCTTCTTTAGCGGTAACATCGTAGATGGCCGAATTGCCAAACTCCGTAGATGTTGCTTTGATGACAGCTTCGTACATTTTCCACCCTTTGTCTTGCCAGGATTTGTCGCCAGTGATACGGTACATATACCAGACAGATTCAATGGCTTCCGGTCTGAATACTCATGTTAGCATTTTATTGATATAACAGCATGGAGGCGAGAGATTTACCTGAGAATGTACTTCCTGGTATATATACTTATAAATCCAGGTGGTAGTGCTTCTTGTTTGATACGACCTTCGACGTATTCCTTGTGAGAAAGTGGGCGTAATGGATCTGGTAATGTTTCGCCAGCAAGTGGTTTTTGTGATTTAGTACCCTTTTCTAGTTGACGTCCTCCGGCCATACTTTCCAGCTCTGCCTCTGTATTTGCCGACTTCTGCTTGAACATGGTTTCTTTCTCGGGACCATCCATTGTATCGGCGGCATGACTTTGACGTTTCGTGAGTGATGCAGGTTTGTCCTTCGGTTTGAAGGCATTTGCGTCATTGGATTTAGTTTCCAAGGAGTCAGTCTTCAAGGAGTCAGTCTTCAAGGAGTCAGTCTTCAAGGAGTCAGTCTTCAAGGAGTCAGTCTTCAAGGAGTCAGTCTTCAAGGAGTCAGTCTTCAAGGAGTCTTTCTTCAGGGAGTCACTCTCCCTGTGGCCGGTATATCCTTGAGGTCCCCCAATAGCCTTTGCTTTCTCCAAGGCGTTCTGCTCACGGGCCGCGTCCGTGGGATTCAAATTCATTTCTCTCGCTTCGGCATCAAGCTCCTCCTTATTTTCAATATATTCCTTAAGATTGGCATCTCTGTAGGCAGCCGAAGGATCTAAGCGCTCATAGTAAAGAGTTTGGTTCCAGGAGCAATGCTCAACACTTTCGCATGCAATCACTTCCGACCCTTCAGGCATAATTCCTGATGGCGTTGCGCCATAAGCCCAAACGCAACCATCTGTAAGTTTCTTGGCAATCTCGAGATCCCCTTCGATGCCGAAAATCTTTGCGCTCATTCCAACCATACCTCCAATGAAACATGTTAAATGTGTAACTTCTGGAACCAATAGATTTTCATCCATGTCCCCAGTACTTGTGACCTTTCCGGAAATAAGAATGTCATCATCTCCCGGAATCATAGGACGAAAGAGCATATGCTCACGTATGGCAGGGATGGTTTTCATATACATTTTTCGATAGACTTCTTCAAGACCACCTAGAAGCATGTATTGCTATATATTTATTAGTTATGTAAAAGATGTCCATGAAGTTCATACATACTTTTGGGTAATACTCATATGTGGAGTCTTGTCCACCACCCATTGAGAACTTTTGCCTGCCATTCTGGCTATACGCCTCAAGACCTTGCTTAACGCAGTCCCACTCATCCGCTCCTCCGACTTCTGGCAATTCTGGTGCGAACGAATGGCTAAGACCATTGCCATTTCTATATACTGGAGGATGATTTGCTGGTGGTGGAGGAGTCGAAGATATCGTGGTTGAGGCGGACAAGGCCGATTCTCCTAGATCTCTTTTCTTCGCCTTTCCTTCTCCCCATCCCTGAATATGGGCCTTCCCAGGCTCACCGGGTAAAATTTGCATCTCCAACATTTTATCTCCGGGGCGAGGTTTTTTCCTGGACTTAGACTCCTTTATCTCCCCCTCAGGCGAAGGAGGCTTGTATCCTTCAGGGGGGTTATCCAAAAGTGCTGCTGTCTGTGGATCGCTGAGAGCGGTCTCCTTTGCTAATGCAGCTTCTTTCTTCTCCATTTGTTTGATGAGAGTGGCTGTACGATTGCAGCCTGATGCATCGACATCTTCCGGGAAAACACCAGGGATATTGGTTGAGTTACGATCTTGCCATTCAGATAAGGCATTAGTGACTCGAGCTACAGCATCATAGTATCGTTGCTCGCCAGTTAATTGTGCAAGACGAGTAAATTCCATAGACAATGAGCCAAGCTCGGCCAGATTAGATCTAGAACTTGCACGATGAGGTTGAGATGCGAAAACTGGTTTCCATTGATAGTGGAGTACCGGCATCCTGTTTGGTGTATCGAAAGCGCCCATCAAAATCTCCGCCAATTCAGTAGCTTTATCCAAGAGAACCTGGAACTTCCCATCGCTAACATCGAACGCAGCCAAAAGACCACCTAGATATCTGATTGTGGTCTCAAATACTGGTATTTCCATTCGTGGAGTGGTGGTGAAATCGATCTTCTCGACAGCTTTAACAGCCTCCTCGAACTCTTCATAAAATCCCATAATCCATAAAGTATCCAAACCATCCACCAAGGTTGCTGCCCATCCGCAAAATGGATCTCGAAATTTAGTCGACACAGGGGAAAGTTCGTCATGTCCCCATGCATACTTCTTGTATCCTTTCCATGACCTCAAGAACTCCTCCTTCACTTTATTCTGCCTCTTCTCTCGGGTTATTTTTGCGTCCATTGTCTCGTCCTTGAAAAGATATTGAATCTTAGGGATTGAAATTGGCACACCAGTTGGCAGATTAATTATACTTTCCGTGGGTACTGGGAAATGTTCTGCTTGCTTGGACCAATGAATTGTGGTAGGAGCTGCTGAGAAAATAGGCAAATCCTGTCTTCCATCTGGCGCGACAGGGTGAAGATCTTCAAAGTCCTCGTCCTCGTAAATTCCATGAGTCGGTGGCTTCCTGTCGGGAAGAGTATACTTCGGCACAGTTGTGTCTACCGTTTGAATCGCAATAACGTTCGAGGTAGTTAATGTACTGCTAGTTGTAGTGGATGTAGTTTCTTCCTTCGCAGGCTTCAATGGCTCTTTTGGTTGTTCTTTTAGAGTCTCTGGTGCAATTGGATGTCCTCCATTTGGTGTGTATTTGTATGGCTGATCTTTCTCCGACGCTGATTTCGAATCAGGGATATCAACAGGGCCTTTTAAAGTGTAACTCTCCCAATCCCGTATATGTGTAAATCGAACCAGAATCACTGTTATGAAGACAGCAAAAATAAGAAGTGCTCGATATCTGCGAATTCGCAACATTGTGCGAATTGCTATTTCGTGGTCTCTCGACCAGAACTTTTGAGCAATTGGAAATAGAGTGGTTGTACTTGGGAGAGGTTGTGTCGTGTGTCTAGCAAGGAATAACTGTTGATAGGTTTTGAACTAATAGTAGCCTCATCCCTAATTAAAGTTATTGATATAGGTAAGGATTTATACTACCCATAGGTATTTGTTAAAGAATGTTGGTGACAAAGTACTTTTCATAGGATTTTCAAGTCCTATTTTCACTTGTGTGAATGTATGATTTCTACTTGTACCGGTACTCTTTGCTCCCTCAGATCGCTTGTAGCACTCCATAGCTCTTGGCGTTTGTATGAAGATCAAGTGGGGGACATGGATGATAGAAATTGCTTTTGATAGGGTTAGCTAGTAACTTGAATTGTCACAAATTGGGAAAAGGGAGATTTTGGTATCATAATTTGTGGGGAATTAAGTGTATCAGCTGCAAATTTAGGGGTGCCGCCATGATTCCTATATGAGGCGATGAACGTTTTCCTGTGAAGGAGTGGATGGATAATGAAACTATTATTATCCTCCTCAACCCGAAAATGAACTTAAATATGAATCCCACAGACGGATAGAAGAATGAGAGTAAAGATATTGACTGACATGCACTTCCACTCCTCCATTTCCGTTTAACCCGTCTATACGAGGGGTATCAAAGTCACTGCCGAGTCTAAAGCATCAAATTAGTCTCCAGTCTCCAGTGTTCACCCCTTTAATATCTTTATTAAGTGGTTCCTGTAGCCCACCTAAGTCCATGATAACAACAAACTTTCTATTCATCTACTTCTTCTTCTTCTCCTTCTTCTTCTTCTGAATGATTTCTTTTATACAACTTATTAAAGATATTACCGGTAGTTAAGGGTAGGTCTACTATTACCCCATCTTCCCAACATATCCCCAGCATCAGCAACATGGGTTGCATGGGTTACATCTATCTAATCGGCGAATCAATATTGACCCAGCTGTACTCAAACATGGATATTGATCATCCTAGAAGGTCGGGAAGGTCGGCAGACGGCCACCTATGCCGCAACCCCGATTCTTGGCACGGTACAACTGAATCTTTCAGAACCGAGCAGGCAAAATGATATAAGGTTCACATATATTATTCTCATCAAGTCATTCATTGGATATATGGGCCGGCAGAATCTGGATAGGGTAGACATATTATATGAGCTCTCTAGATATGGCGATGTTATACAGAGTTACATCCCAAAAAATGAGAAGCACGCCTATAAAAATATCATGCATGTATTTTGCCCACCTTCCCAATAAAGTCGTTACAGATGATCATTATGCTTCTTTATTCATGACTTTATCCATCCATATCACCTGGTCCTTTTTGTCTACCCATTTGACGTGCCTTGAGCAATTCATCGCAGAGTAAAAGATTGGACGCAATACCGGAACTCGATGCAACACAATTTCTCAGTACACGGAAAGAGTCATATACACCCTCTAAGACTGGATCCATAGGTTCACCAGTCTTGAGATCAAGGCCAACAATATTGCCTTCTACTTGTTCGTCCTGTAACCTAGCAACTGTGACACGTATTGGTAAGATGAATATTAGATTTGGGTGGGAAGGTGGACTTACGCGAATCTTGAATATCATGACCGGCATTTGCTGCCAAAGTTTTGGGAATGACGAGAAGAGCATCAGCGAAAGCTTGAACACCCCACTTCGCCTTACCCTTAACAGTCTTGCGGAAAGATTCGCTGTTCAAATGTGCTGCGCAAGCAACCTGGAAAGCACCACCTCCAGGGACAACACTCTTGTCTACAATCATATTGTAAACACTTCGAAGGCCATCACGGACGGCATCCGTGATTTGAGTAATGGTGTGTTGATTTGGTCCCTTGATGAGAATGGTCACGGATTTTGGCTCCTTTACATCCTCGATGAAGGTGTATTTCTCCTCTCCCAATTGATGCTCATAAACATTTCCGGCCCAACCAAGGACCTCAGGGGTTAAGTCATCCACACTGTTCTGTGCTGTACCACCACAAATTAATTGTAATCTTTCCATGTTTCTTCGCTTAGCTCTTCTCAGAGCAAAAATTCCGTTCTTGACCAAGACATCGAGCGATAATGGGTCAATACCCTTCTGGTTGATAATGACGAATCCTTTCTTGGGGTCATTCCCGCAAACTTCCTTCTTTAGCTCAACGATTTTTCGTAATTTTTCGTCAACAAAGCGGCGTTCGCTCTCCACGAGTTTATCTCTTTGTTCCGCACTCGAATAATAGAACCCGGAATTAATCTCGGATTTCTCGTACTCCAAGCTGACGTTCAAGCTGAGAATAAATGCATTCTCGACCTTTTTTGGCATATCTGGATGTCTAGCACCGTGATCTAAAGCAAGACCTCGAATCAACTGGGTTTCGGAGGCGGTTCTGTGTTGCATCTTCATAATTTCGACCATGTGAAGATCAGGTTTTGCTGGGGCTTGGTAGATGGCTAGAACCGCATCGACGATATCAGGTGTGAGCTTTTCTGCCAAAGTGTGGTTAAGTTTTGTAGAAAGGGAGGTTCGTGCAACGCAAAGTAAAAGTTCACGGTCGACTTCTTTTTCGATTTTGAAGGTATCCAAGAACTATAATGCGTCAGTATTATCCCGCCTATTTTTGATATCCTACCAACCTTCAACGCTTCCGTCTTCGCAATTTCATAACCATCTGTGATAATTCTGGGATGTAAACCTTCTGAAATATATCTATCGGCCTGTTTCAAAAGCTCTCCTACGAGGAGAACAACTGAAGTTGTGCCATCACCACATATATCATCTTGTGCGGTTGCTGCTCGTGCAATCATAACTGCTGTAGGATTTTGTATTTGCATTTCACGTAACAGAACATTTCCATCTTTTGTAAGTTTTATCTGCGGACCGATAATTAGAGGGATGTTTTTGCTGCAATAAGAAGGCTTTCATACCGCACCAGCACCGTCAACCAACCTTTGGAAGTATTAGTATGCTTTTGGCTCGTTGGTGGGACTGAAACTAACATTTTGATGGTTCCCATGGGACCCAGGTTTGATTTTAAAACATCTTGTAAACCTTCACCTGCACTGATATTGACCTTCAGAGCTTCCCCTCTTCTCTGCTTCAGATCAGTAGCTGCATCTCAAATTTAGAAAGGGAACATCATACTCTAGACTCCGCCTTTGGGTTCAAAAGTTGTGCGGCAGACATTCTGACAGAATACAATAACTTCCCATGTAATTAAAATGAAGTTATAAAGGGGTATTGTGACGAGACGCTGTGTACTTTGTCCCTCAACGTCGCGAGCTTTTTTTTCTATGGGCGACGTGAATTCCCACGCGAGGTTCACACTAGTCTCAATTTGGTGCTAAGGCGAGGCTACGAATCTAAGCTGTCAGGCGTTATGTACGTGGACCACGAACTTTCTTCTCATAATAATTCATAATTCATCAACTATTTCGTGAAATATATTTAAAAATGTATCGAGGCTGGAACCTGGTATTGACGATTATTGTCACTTTTCTCTCTGGAGAATGTCTCGGGTTTTGGTCATGGCCATTCAAATTTCAAGCTGTTGCGGAACAAGAGCCTATCATAGAATCAACGACATACGAGTATGCTGATAGTCATGCGAAACGTATTGCAATCATTGGTATGTATTAATACTACTTTCTATTCCCTCATCATCAGTGATTCTGTTATGATATCCCGCGATGATCTTCTTTCAACTGAGTAGAACGCTTGTTGGAATATTTGTCTCTCAGAATGCACCCAAAATTAGGCCTTTTCCTATTCCCAAGATGCCATCTATTCTATCTATTTTCTTCGGCTCTCTTAATATTTTCATCACGGAATTCCCGGTCATACATTACTCATCAAAGCTCCTGACGATATGTATTTCCATTTGACATCAGGAGACGAATTATATTCCAACTCTTTACTAACATAATATCAGGCGCTGGAGCTGGCGGATCTTCCTCGGCATATCATTTGCAGAAGTATGCTGCAGAATCAGACCTTGCAATCAACATTACTGTCTTCGAACGATCCTCTTATATTGGAGGTCGTTCAACAACTGTAAATGCATACGGTAATTCATTGGAGCCAGTGGAATTAGGAGCTAGCATCTTCGTTGAGGTAAACGCAATTTTGAAAAATGCCAGCCGAGAGTTCGGCTTGAGTACAAAATCATCCAATACCGAGGAAGCCGAAGTTCTTGCTATCTGGGATGGAGCAGAATTTGTGTATACTCAGAAGGATAGCGATTGGAAGTATTGGGATATTGCAAAGCTTTTGTGGAAATATGGACTTGCCCCCATGAAGACTCAACGCTTGATGAAAACTATAGTTGGGAAGTTCTTGCAACTTTATGAGGCACCATATTTCCCATTTAGATCTCTCACGGAAAGAGTAGAGGAATTAGAACTAAAAACTGTTGCATCTGTAACGGGCGAACAGTTCCTAGCTGATAACGGCGTGAGTTTATCCGTTTGTCCTCTGTTATCATGATACTAACAACATTCAGATTGGAGGCTCTTTCCCGACAGACTTGATCCAAGCATCTACTCGAGTTAACTATGGCCAAAATCTAAACGTCATTCACGGCATAGAGACCATGGTTTGTATGGCAATTGAAGGTGCAACGCAAATACAAGGCGGTAACTGGCAAATCTTCGACAGCATGATTAAATCTTCAAATGCTACCGTTCGCCTAAACCATACCATTACTGAAATCTCTCAAGTTCAAGATCAAGAAAAGTACTATGTCAAGACCGTCACTACAGATGCCATTGGTGTCTCTCACACGAACGAAGAGCCATTCGACACCATCGTCATCGCCGCTCCCCTCCAACACACCAACATCGAAATGTCCTCTGACCTCCTTCAACACACCCCCGACGAGATTCCCTATGTAACTCTCCACGTGACGCTCTTCACCTCCCCCTACGGCCTCAACCCCGCCTACTTCAATCTGGGCCCCAACTCTGAAGTACCTACCACAATCCTCACAACTCTGCCCAAAGACATGCCCGCGCCCACGGACCCTAAAGATTTCGCCGGTCCCGCCGGTTTCTTCTCCATCTCCACTCTCCGCAAAGTCATCAACCCCACCACCCTCGAATACGAAACCCTCTACAAAATCTTCTCCCCTCAACCACTCTCTTCCAAATTTCTATCCTCTATCCTCAACAGCGCCGTTCCTGTCCCAGAAGACCTTACTACCATTTCTCCCTCAGCAAACAACACAATAACCTGGTACCATCCCCACGTCTGGAACTCATACCCTTACGAATACCCGCGTGTAACATTCGAAGAGATTCAACTCGCACCAGGTATCTACTACACTAGCGGTATCGAATCCTTCATCAGCACCATGGAAACAAGTGCATTGATGGGGAAGAATGTCGCGAGATTAGTAGTCGACGATTTTCTGAAAAATGCAGAGTCTGACTCAGAGCCAGTAGCTGAGAAAGTCGAAGCTGGAAATGTAGTTGTTGAGACAGAGATTGGTGTTGGTGGTGATATGCCTGTAGTTGATGAATTGTGATTTTTGTCATTCCTGGACATGCATAGGCAGGCGTTTGTTCTTTCCCATTCATCTTGTCATTCCCATGGGAGGGATTACTTTTGTACTATTCAGATCAACATTAGCGAAGTGCAGCGATATTTGATAAACATTTGGTACGATACTATCTAACATTACAATGAGATATAAAGTTCATTATTCTTCTAGCGAAGCATCAATAAGATCCATAACTCCAATAGTGTGTCATAAATACAAACAAAACACTCCCCTATTCTCAGATCTATCCACATAAAACCCCCATGCCTTACGAAAATACCAATCTCTACGTCTTGCCCCCACCCCATAAAGGGGTTCGCGAACAGAAAAAAGGCCACCCAAATCCTATAGCCTAAACATCCTAATCTCTAAAATCATCCTCATCCTACTAATTCATCACATCACCTCATTCATTCACTGATTAGACTGTCGATTCATCATCATCATCATCATCATACCCTACCCAAGGCGCACTCCTCTCCTCCACATTATCCTGATCATCATCACCCGGCGTACTCCTCATAGGCATACTATATAATTCTCCACCGGCACTACGTATATATTGGCGCGGTTCCATATTGGGAGATGTGGGGGATCGTCTGCGTTGTTTTTTTCGGGGTGCTTGGGAGCTTGATCGTGATTGTGATTGTGTTAGTGATGGTGATTGTGATGTTGATTGTGATGGTGATGGTGATTGTGATGGTGATTGTGATTGTGATCGTGGTAAGAATTGTTGGGATATCCGTCCGAATCGTTCTACTTGGCTGGAATTGGGACTGAATCGTGGGGAGCGCATGCGCGTTCTTTCTTCGGATGCGCTGCGCATTCTTTTTACGCCTCGGAGGGGTTTTGGGGTCGGGTTTCCCTTGGACTGGGCACTTGTTGGTCTACTTGAAGATGAAGTAGCTTTGTTTGATGATGAAGTCTTAGCTTCCTCTTTACTCGTAGTATCTTCATCCGCCTCTCGCTGTTCCCCTCCCTCTTCTTCCTCGTCCCGTTCTGGTTCCTCATTCGAATCAGCTATCTCATCCCGATCCCTCAGCTTTCTACCCCTGCCAACGGCCCTCCCATCCGAAAAGAGTGCTTGCCTTTCCGCCTCTCCCAACTCAAACGGCATATCCCTATACCCCATCCTAACAGCCTTCCGAGTCGGAAACAACAGTGTCACATCATCGTAATCATACTCATCTTCTTCAACATTCCAATGCGATGGATTTTTCAAGGGTGGTAATTTTGGATATCGCCACCTTTCCACCTTTTCCGCTTGCATCCTCCTCTTTGGCGATTCTGGAAATTTCTCCTCCCACCCATCATAACCCCCGGTAATACCCTCCAGGAATAAATTCGACTCATCGCCAAAATTCCAATGTTCTAACACTTCCTGTACCATCGATAACAATTCTTCCAAGTCCCAACGGTCATTAGGATCATATGCTAAAGCCCTCAGAAGCATTCCCCTCAACTTCCTACTGTAAATCTCACGGTCGGGATCCAGAAGTCGGGTGCCAAATGTCTTGAACGTACGGCTAGGATCAGGATCTACTCCCGTCGTGAAAATTACGTTGGGGGGCACGAATTCCAGAGAAAGTATTGCTTGGTATATAACATGAGCAATATTCCAAAGGTCGGTTCGAGTGCCTATATCGCGGTTTGGGTGATCAGTGTAGAATTGTTCCTAGGAATTGGTTCAGCGATAGTGATCAAAAACTTGGGGGATGGTTGAGCTGAGCTTAATCAAGATGGAACAAAAATAATCAAAGGGGCTTCTTACGGGTGCATGGAATGTATTGCGGCCTTGGGATATTCTGATCCAATCCCGCTTTTTGGCGAAATCTCTTGCTAACTCGTCGCCGTCGGGAACTTCAAGTGCGAACCCGAAATCAGCAAGCTATGGTTTAACCTGAGTTAGCACTAATTGGATCCGCACATCTAACATTCAGAGTAGTAATGAAAATATGCACAGGTACGCACTTTATGAGCCCTGATACGTCCATGGCCTGGTTTAGGGTTTTCGCCGATTCTGTGAAGAGGGAAGATTTAGTATTCAATTTTACAATGAGAGGAGATCCATCGGTTTGTAAAATATACTCCATGTCCCGTGGTTCGCGCCTCCAATACGGGAAAATTATACAAAGGTTCCTACTCACAGGACTACGCAATATCAGCATCTCTTATTGCCTGCGAGCAAGCTCAAATTTTAGGAATCAACTTACTATTATGTCCCTTAAGGTCGAGATGCACAATCGGATTGTGGAATTTCGCTCCCTGGTGAACTAGGTCATCGTCCCACTCCTCTGTCCCATACTTCAAAACCATCAGACCCCTCAACAAACATTCCCATAATCTAAAAACATATTCTTCTGACGGTTGAATGTCATCGCAATTGTGTACCATCCAGTTATTTAAATCCCCTTGAGATGCACATTCTATATATATCCTTGCAATATCATGAATGTTAGGTTGCCCGAGTTGTGTCTCGATGTCGTGCTTACGACCCTGTTCTGTTTTGTGTATCCGAGGTTTATAATCAACAATATAGTCGTCCATATCAGGACGTGTCCCCTATGTATGACTGTGTTAGTAGAGTATACTTTAGGAAACCTCTCGGCTGCAAACAGTCCTTTTGAGCTGGACGGTAATAAGGAGAATCGAATAGCTCACTGTACCCATCGTCCGATGGTAAGCTCTGTATATCTTGACAATATGTTCACTCCCGAACTTCATAAGTTTTTGTAGCATCCTACTCTCCTGCTTCAAATTCAATCCTTTTCCTCCTTCCTGCTTGACTACGATTTTCCGCGGCGATACATCTGGGTTATCTCCTCGATATTCAAATAGAGTAGCTATGCCATACACACCACCACCCAGGTGCATGGTGCCGACCCAATCTTTACCAATGTGTACTGGCGCCCAACCTTTGGACGCCTCGAGGTATCTCTCCGTTGGACTCTTATATGCCATCTTTATTGTACAAAAATTCGAATATGTGGAAATGTTAGTAGAATTATAAAATCGTCGTTGCTAGATTTCTTGTACTCGAAACCCATCAAATTTTAGTTATGGGGAGTTTCATTAAACGAATGCTTTGTTCATGGTATGTCCCTTGGCCGAACAAAGAGGGGCATTCATGTCCAGTAGATGCGTTGGGCAGTCTTTGACCATTGCGACAAAGAAGATTGTGCGCTTTAACTAAATTGCAATATGATTAAGGAAAAGCAGAGGCTCTTCGCAGACTGTAGATAATTTGACTTTTCAGCTATATAATGAGTATCACTACTCTAGCCTACCCTCTATCTAAGAGTATTCTGTTGTATGTAAAATGCAAGCTTGATTTTTGCCTTGCGGCCATTGATCAACTGCCCCAAACCCCTTCACCATATACTTGGCCCCAGCATGGCACCAGCAAAATATGGACAAAGAGATAATAAAACTCCAACCCCCAGCCGCAGAGCAGCAGTTGCCCAGCTCAGAAAATAAAAAGGGCAATATCCAGATGTCCCCTACTGTAATCACAATCATAAAATCCATAAACAAGAAAAAAATGCGCCGCTAAAAAGCATCGCAACAGTGTGCAAATAATGCGTCCACTTAAAAGAATTGAACCACGCTTTCACCCGTAATGGTTACAAATTATGATCTCACACTTCCATCCCAGTTCAACTCCCTCACACTAACCTTCGTCCCTTCCCTCTCACTATTTTTCCCCCTTACACTTCCCCGCCTCCAATCCATCAAACTCGATCTCTTTGATCTTGCTGACGCCATTGTCTTTCCAGTCATATCTTTGATAAGCTTGCTTTCCTTCGTTGACGATGAATTACTCCTACTGTCTCCATCGCCTGCTGTGCAATGTGCAGAATATGTATTGTTTGCGGAGTAGTATTCGCCATCTACGTATACTGCATCGGAGACAAATGTGCTGCGACGGTTTCGGCTATTGATATATCGTTTTTCGAGTCTGTAGAGCTCCAACTTTTGATTGATCATGTCGATAAACTTCACCATGATTGCTGTGTTGTAGATTGTGGGGTGTGGAGTAATTAAGTGAGATTGCTATCGCGGGAGGATTTGGCCGTCAGACGAAATGAAGGAGAAGAGAAGCGAGAGGATAAATTGATTGGTGGTTTTGGTGTGAGTAGAGGCTGTTATTGAAAGAGGTCGATAGAGGAATTCTGAAAGAATGTTTTAAGGCCGCCAAATGTCCTTTTTTTTTGGTAGTGTCTGCGAAATGAATGCAAGAATGGATAACTCTTAGTCGTTGAGATCGAATATGAAGATGTCGTAAAGATTCCGTTTATACAGGTGAGCAGATTGATAAAGAAGCACAATATGTACAGTAATTCGTACGATTCCAATTCTGAGTATGTTTAGATGTTTGTCTGTACTTCGTATGTATGTCAAGTCAAATCCCAAGATGAATAGATGAGCAGTCCTGTACTTCACTATGTTGTTGAGCAAGAAGAAGGAAAAGGATACCTTCTGGTTCTTGGCGATAAGCCATAAGAGATGCTCTAGTCTCTACAAGTAAGTGTGCCCCGTAGCTCTTCGCCCACAGATTTTCAATAGTACATACTTGCATTTCTGCACTTTAGATGCTGCTCCATCCAAAGCACCAGAATCATCTGAAAATCCACAAGAATGAGTGAAATAAGCCCATATTGCAAGGATTCTACGTAAATTATCACTTTATCCATGACAGTCTAAAACAAATAAAGCTGCACTAATCCGTTGAAAAGTGGATGCTTCTCATGGGGAGTGGCTCGGAACGATCCAACCAGATGGATGGAAAAGTGGATTTTTCGTCTAATATCCAATCGAATCGAGTGATGATCGGGGATTTTAACTATTTTAGTACAAGCTCAAAGGTACAATCAACCGTTGGCACGTTTTCTACATTAAAGTACGGAGCAGGTAGGTAGTACGACTTTCAAGGGTCAAGCGGCCCCGGATGTTTCCCGAGAAAAGAACTGAAGAGCATGGAAGGCGCCATCTGGACCCATCACTACGGAGAACATGATCAAAGCGCTGTAAAATCAAATTTCCTTTGCTCTCGTGAGTCTCGTCTTCAGTTCCCCAGCCGAGTTCTTTACTCGTTAGGCTCTTTTCTTTGGTTTAGAACCCGTCTTCCCGACTCCCGAGTGATCCTAAAGTGGATGCTTATGCAGCAGTTTTATGCTATCCAGGCCTCAAACATTGTTTATGCAATAATTTCATGAATGCTTATTTGAACTCATGAAACAAGTAATTGCTTTTAAGCCAGACAATGCGCTGCGCGTTCAATTGGGAGGTTTGATGCTTGATAGAGTCGAGGGGTGTTTGAACCAGACGAAAGTCTAGTCCCACTTCTGCGCAGCCTCAACGTGAAAGGGAGTTTCCCTGCAGCCAGGTATGCAGGTATGCATCTGGCTCATTCGAAATAACAATTCCTTATCGATCAAATTCATTTACTCTTCCTTGGAGATGTCGGGAATATTGATTTCTCGTCCTTTGCCTTGCTGCGTTTCGGCAAAAAGAGTTTCCTGTACTATAATGGAGGTGAGACAGAATACACAATAGTAGGAATGAAATAAGATGCTTACCACTCCAGAGGTCGGAATATACCCCACCAGTATCAATTAATTCTCTATGCGTACCACTTTCAGCCACCGACCCCTCCTTGAGTACTATGATTTTATCGCTGTCAAAGATTGTTCGGAGCCTATGAGCAACGAAAACACTGGTCCTTGACTTCTCTTTCAATATGCTGTTGATGTTTTGCATGAGTGCCTGTTCCGTATGTGTATCCAATGCAGATGTCGCTTCGTCAAAGAATAACAGGGGGGGATCTTTCAAGATAAGTCTTGATACTGCTAATCTTTGCTTTTCTCCTCCAGAAATCATCATTCCTCGCTCACCAACCATGGTGTTATACCCATCGGGAAAAGAGGTGATAATGCTGTGTATTTTCGCACGTTGTGCTGCCTCCTTGACCTTCTCGTCAGATGCCTCCAGGTTACCGTATCTAATGTTGTGTTCAATCGAATCATTGAAAAGTGGTGTATCTTGAGGAACAACGCCGATGGATTTTCTCAGTGACTCCAAACTTACGTTGCAGATATCTTGGCCATCGATGAGGATTCTTCCCTCCTGGACGTCATAGAAACGAAACAAGAGTCGCAGGACCGTTGACTTTCCACAGCCACTGGGTCCAACAATAGCAATTTTCTTGCCGGCGGGTATAGTCATGCTGAGATTCTTCAAAATTGGACGATCTGGATGATAACCAAAAGTTACATTCTCAAATGTGATCTCACCGCCTTTGGTGAGCTGCAAGGGCTTCGCGTTCGGAGGTTCCGTGATAGCGACATTAACCTTTTGCAGATTGAAAAGTGTCTCCATATCCAATAAGGATTGTCGCAGTTCTCGGTAGACTGATCCCAGAAAATTCAACGGAACCGACAGCTGAAAGACCAACTGATTGACCATTACAAGATCACCAACGGTCAAGTTTCCTGTGGCTACGCCGTCTGCAGCTAGGTACATCATGGCGGTTAATGCACTAGAGAAGATCAAATTTTGTCCACTGTTGAGAAATGCCAAAGATGTTGCGACCTTGATTGATGATTTCTCGTAAGCTTTGAGGGCCTGGTCATATCTACCAACTTCGTATTTCTCATTATTGAAGTATTTGACAGCCTCATAGTTGATCAGAGAGTCTACAGCAACTGTTGAACCTTTATTATCTGCAGCATTGGCTGCCCTTCGGAATTTTGTTCTCCAAGCAGTAGTCGAAATAGTAAATGCTGTATATCCCATCATGGTAAGAGCCGTGATAGCGGCGAATTTGGCGCCATATTGGTAGGTCAAGATACCACATACCATGGATATCTCCAATACTGTAGGGAAAACATGGAAAACCATAGACGTAAGCAAGAAACTTATTCCTTTTGTACCCCGATCGATAGCTCTAGTAAGCCCGCCCGTTTGTTTCGAGAGATGAAAATTGAGGTCAAGTCTCAGTAGATGATCAAAAACATTGCAAGCCACCCTCCTTATAGCCTTTTGTGCAACGCTGGCGAAGACTGCATTCCGGAGTTCTTGAAATAAAGTAGCTCCAACTCTAGTAAGGCCATAAGCCAATATCATCGACCCAGCGACGGTTGTAGCTGTGCCTCCCAGGGCAGCGAAATCGACATTCATAGCATCGACAATGTTTTTAAAGTAGAAAGGCACTTGCACATTCAATACTTTGGCGCCAACCAACAAACCTAGAGATAATCCAACCCGAAGTCTTGTTCCCATGTTGTCTTTAGGCCACAAATATTGTGACATCTCTTTTATAATCGCCCAATCCGCCTTCCTCTGCTCCTTATTTGTTTTGTCATCGAGGGCCAATGGATCCTTTCTTGTCGTTGCCGGTATGGCAGGAGGGGCCTTTTTCGCCGTCTCAGGCCTCCTGCCAGCTAAATCATCCGCTGCTCTCGGGGTTTCCAAGGATTGACTCTGGAGGGTGCTGCTTTTTGGGACATCTCCCAACCGTCGATTGGTGCTTGTGAAGACCCGGAGGCCTATCCCCGGTTGTGCCCATCGTGGATGTCGCAATGAGGCTTTTGCATATATGCAAGAAGCTCCATGGAAGCTATGTAAGCTTCGGAAGCTCATCGTAAGGCTGAATACTTCTCACTGCCCATAGGTCATCGATTGCGCGTGCCTCAGCTATTCCAAAAAGACCCCCATGTATAAAGTTGTAGCTATCGATAAGGAATCAACAAACACCAAGAATTGAAACTTGTCCAAAATGAAATAAAGCTAGATTCAAATTTGAAAGTATCTTATTCGTAGAATCTTGCTCTTATTTCAGGAAAAAGATCAGAAAATTGTAAATCAGAATTCACCAATTTATTTGAAAGTACGTAGTCAGCACAACAATGTATGAAGCTATTACGACATTTCATGTTGAAGCCTCGCCTAAGTGTAACAAGGCAGAAAATTGCACATGCAAGCTACACCTGAGACCTGCAGCTTTTCCGAACGACAACGGAAGCTCCCCCGCTCTTTTTCCTTTGAACTTCAAAGAAAAAGCAGCCATGATGATTTCACGATCGTCTATAAGCCGCGTTGCTCGCGGTGCGCGGCAGCTTCGTTCAATCAAAGATACCCCGGCTGCATGTAGAGGTATACAAATCAGCGCATCGGAATCTTCCTTGGATGGCGATATTTTAAAGACTCTTGATTCTACAGATCCTGCTGGTACGTTTTGGTTGAGCCTCATTAAGATAATGACCTTGAATACTAAAACAAGTTTCGCAGATGCAAGATTTGAAGTCATTGGAGCACCTTACTCTCTCCTCTCAGTCTCATTGTCCGCATCGCAAACACTATACACCCGACGAGGAACGTTAGTTGGAGTGAGCGGAAAAGCAGAAAATGTCAGCGTGCTCGAAGTGAAAGCATAGGATAGGAAGGATGGCTTGCTGATATGCTGGGTAGGCCCAATCAACATTATCGATTCTTGAACCCTTTCGACGAGCCCCTCTTGGGATTCCTTTTCTTTACCAAAAAGTCTCCTCGACAAGTCCTATAAAAGCGCTGATATCAACGAAAAATCCGATTACGTCTATGGAGGTATTACATCTGGATGGAAGGGAAGATTGGATGGTTTCTCAGAGAAATGCATTGCTGGCTTGGACCGGTCATAGATTATCTGTTTCGCCGACAATGAACAGAAGTATGAGTATTGCTCATTGGGGAAATACACAAATTACAGGTAGAGGGCTTGTAGCTTTGGCTGGGGCAGGGCGTATATACGAAATCACTCTGAAAGAAGGGGAGGAATTTGTCGCCCATCCCGGAAACGTCGTTGCATACACAATGAACCAACATCGACCTCTCCCTTACCGTCTGAAAGCCTCGATTCTAAGATTGCAGGTCCCAAGCTTAGGGTTTAGTAAGCTATTGCCAGATATTAAGTTTTTCAGGGTCATGCAACAGACAGATTCATGGAAATTTGTCAAGAGGATAGCTTTCACGCTGAGGACGGCGATGAGGAGGACTATTTGGGGGGATAGGCTATTTTTACAATTCAGAGGACCAACTACACTCCTAATGTCTACAAGGGCAACAAGGATTAGCGATGTTTTGACGAATAGAGATATTAATGAGATTGCGGATGCTCCACCAGGAGCCGTAACGGAAGCTATTGGGTTGGCAAAGGAACCTAAAGCGGTTTCAAAAGGTACGAAGCAAATCACGGATGTACCCACTGGATTCCATTTTGCGGAGGTTAATAAAGATGGGAAAGTGAAGTTTGAGGACCCTCCTGTAAGGTAGTAAGTAAAGTGGGATGTTGTCAGTAGAGGAAAGGATTAGAAAATGTACGAGTAGGTCCTAAATTTGGACGGGCGAGGGGAATAAAATATACGGAATGATACCTCAACGAAAATGTGCCATTGCACATCTCTCTTCTGCCTGCTTTGAGAATGCATAACCTGCTTTTTGCGTACATTATGCTGAAGTCAGCTTTCCTCTACGTCCATTTGAAGTTCGTCACAAACAAAGGATTGTGCCATGTTGAGCCCGAAATGCTCCATTTGAGTGTTCATACTCTTGCCTCTTTTGTGTGGTGCTGAAGCCATAAATACTTGACAGAAGATAGACCTAACCCCGCCAAAGAAAAATACAACACGAAAAGCAAACTTATCGTGGGACAAAAAATTTTGCTTTGTGCAGCTTCTGGTCCTCGCTATATGAACATGCATGGGAAGCTCATGGGAATCTGGGACTGGGATAAGCATACATACTTCTAGCTGTCGTTCTATTACTAGCTGTCGTCATATACGAAGTGTCTAGCGATTTGATAATCATCGCCGTTTGCTTTACCGAAAGTGATGTGTAGGTCAAACGATAATTTGAGGGTGTCATTTCCAATTTTTTTATGGCTTGTTCCGTGGAAACATGGGTACTTTTCAGTACATGACTTCGTGTTGTTCTTTGATTGTTGGACCTTGATCTTCTCCTTGCTTGTATTTCGGTCATTGGTGTATTTCCAGCTTTTTGCTCCTTGGATTCTCGATTGAGTTTTTATTTTTATACTTTCTGGGTGTTTATTGGGCAAGTAACTTACTACAGAATGCCAGCCCTCTTTTAAACCGTTCGATTCAGTTAGAATTTTCTTTATTTTGTATCCCCCCCTTTATATCATCTGTCTTTTCCACGGCGGTAGTCTTGCTCTACTCCTAGCCCGCAAGCACCCTATGATTAGATATATAAAAACATCCATTCACCCACCAAAAGAAGTCATCTTAGTACTTTAAATCCAGCTACCAAATGAAATGACTTCCGCTGATTCGGTTGTGATGCAATTCCTAGCAAATGCCAGAGCTACGAATTTGTTGAGAGAAAAATGGTTCGGTTTTCACGTTATAATACCGCTATTGCTGCCCCATAATCGTTGTTTAATGTTTGTTCTGGTGTAAATTAGATGATATATCGCAATTGATGAACGACAATGAATTTAATGCAGGCATTGGTGACAGTGAAACAAGATGATTCTACCATTATCCTCCGTTGTCATTTACACATGACTACTCTCCCATCTGAAAAGCTCCTCCTCATTCCGCATTCTCGGTCACATCATGAAACATACTTATTACAACCCAACATTTGTCAACCTGAGAAGCAATAGCTAATCTTAACGCGATTTCACGTGTTTCAATCCCTTCTTCCTGCACTCTGATATTTATATGTGTTTCCGTCCCGTTCATCCGCGAACCGTGATCCACACATGTAACTATGCATGTCCAAAATAATGTGTTTGACGAGTCGGCTGCGTGCATAAAAATGTGGGCTTGAAAAGCTTTTTCGCACAGCAAGCCACCCAACATCTCATGTGTGCCTAGCTTGTGCTCAACAACAAGGAAACGAAAGGCGGTCAAGGTGGTTTCATACAAGTAGCGGAAATAGAGTTTTTAGTGTTGCGATTATCGTACTTGATGGTGATAATGTATAATGGCAATATATATAGGGAACGTTAAAATGGAGAAAGTGACAGTGAGTTAGAGACTTGCCAAGCTCTATGATTACACACAATCCGGCGCCAAAGACTTTCACTATGTCTGCTTATTGTTCCAGAGCATTTTTTCTTGACCTCTATTATTCTACTGAGCTCTATGGTTTTGAAAGAATCGGGACATAGGAAGGACGTTTTATATATCACCCAAGATTAAGAATAGTCAGTCATCTTCTACCTCTTTCAAATCTTTGAAAACATTCACTGCAAATGTTTACATGGACTTTTTCACTATAAAAGGTCCAAGGGACTCTTTTCTTCCAACCTACGCAAGATTCACAAAGAGTAGGTGAACTATGCATGTGTGGGACTTGGTGAGTTCTCTAACACAGAAGAGGAAATGTTAATTGCTATTTATGGACTACATGTCTGAGCATTCTGATACTGTTCGATGCTTCACTAGTAAGTACCATTGAAAAGTGACAGTGGTCAAGGACCAGAAATTCAATCACGTAATGGTAGCAAGATGGTGGAAATGACAACAATAACCCGTAAATCTTTAAAAGGATCCCAAGAAGAATTAGGAATCCAAGAGTCTTTGGTAAGAGACTATTACATTGGCCGCCTATGTGTATTTTCTCACAGCCTACAGCTCCTCCATACATGTTAACCTCCCCTTGCTCATGGAAAAGTATTTGTCTCATAGGAAACTTTAAGTAGTTATCTGAAAAAGATTTTGATATTCTTGAATTCACCTGTATTTTATGAAAGTTCAAGAATTCGAGACTTGGAACTTCAATTTCTGGGAATGGGTTAATGTTTCAAACCGGCCGAGTCATAAAATGGAAAGTCCTGATACTATCCAAAATGTACAAATATGTTTATCCTGTGTCTGTAATTCTAAAGAAATTGAGTTACCTGAAATGATGACTTTATATCTGGTGTTAAATAAAATTGGGGATTTAAAATAGCTCTATGATTCCAAATTGTTGGCTGCGTCCCAATTTATCATTCCTTGGCTGAATTAACTATCATCATTCACTACTATCCGAAAGATTCATTTTTGAATCAATAATACATTCATTCTGATTCACCAACTATTCACTAAGTCAACCACCCTAGTTTCCGGCCACCCCTACTTTCCGGCCATCATTTATACCAAAAATCATCATTTTTTGCATTTTTAATTTTCTTATTTATGAATATAATTAAATGAAATTTTGATTAAAAGTTTATTATTTGAATTCAAATCAATTCTGAAAATTTCAGATTTTTCATAATTTTTTTTGTCAAGATATTAAAGGTTGAATTTTCGAATTTTGATTTGTATATGATTTATATACAAATTAAAAAACAAAAATTCAATCTTTAATATTTCTATCAAAAAAAAAATTTAAAATTATAAAATTTTAAGAATAATTCAATATTTATATAAAGAGTTTATATTCAAAATTTGAATCAATTATATTTATTATTTAAAAAATTATTAATAAGTAAAAATCGTGGTTTTTGATGTAAAATGGTGGTCGGAAAGTAAAGGTAGCCGGAAACTAGGGTGGTTGACTTAGTACTTACATTTATTGACCCATTGAACTTCCATCCCTTCCTTCCTGACGCAGCTCGAAATTCTTGGGCTATGGATATTTAAATCGTGAGTATCACATGTATTTCCTGACTTTAGCAGTTAGTAAAGCCCGATGAAGGATTCTTCAAAGGCTATATGCATGGCAGCTTCTTTCCAACAGAAACAGATACACCTAAATTCCAACTTCCGTGGCCAGATGTAGAGGTTTAATACAAGAGAAGTTGAAGATGTAATACTTGGACAGTTGTCTGGAATTGTTTTGATTGACAACGATAAATCAGAAGTAAATGGGTGTTGAGTAACAGTGGTGATACTTTACTATCCGTCGCCTCTGACACCGGATGTAAGATCAAGCTTTGAGATGGGATAGGTCTCCGCCTGATATTGGATTACCAAGTACAAGAAAATGGGGGCATGTCATCGTGGAACAACAATCTCATAGCTTGAATTGTTTATCTCTACATCGTATAGTAGTACTATTGATATTTCGAGCCTCGAAGGACAACTCTTCTACTTAAATCATTACGTACTCCAAACATCACATCCAGCAATATTTCACCAGAACGGAATCCTAAACCATGGGCCCTCTTACAAACCCCACCCCAATGATCCAATACAACAAAAATGAATGGATCATGAAGCATCCCCATATTAATTGGAGACTTCACAAAGAGCATAATGATACTGAGAACAAAACATGCAACATCCGGCATTATAGTTCTGTTCATCAAAATAAAGATTCCGTCTTTCCTTGCCTTACTTGAGTAGATACCATTCAAAGGACTGAGGAGACTCTAGAATCTCATGATAGAAACATGGAGAGGATCGACAACAAAAACATCACCGCCGAACTCAGTTCAGATCAGAAGAGAAAACCACAACGGGCGCTACTCTTGTACTCTACAGAATTCCACATATACTTTAGCTTTTTCCCACTCAGTAGCTCAAACCAGGTCTGGCCGACCAACCCTCAGACAGAATTAGGTATATTGAGAAGGCTTATAACCCCAGTAATACAGTCCCGCAAATTCACCCACTTTGAGTGTGGTAAGTGAATCACCCCCTCGACCTTCGGCGCCACAACTCATGTAGCGGATTCTTGACTTCAAGATAAATACATCCCACGAGCCTTTGTTTCAGCTCTACAAAATACACACGGAATATAGAGAACCAAGCACATGTTCAGAAGAAAAGGCCGCGAGTTGAGTTTAAACATCCACACCTGGGCCCTCGGACGAACGGGGTTTATCCTTTTTCCCGGGGATCTTGCTGTCACCCATTTCAAATAACGTTCACAAAAAAGTGACAGCAAGAATTGAAACTATAGCAGGCTATAGAAGATAATTTCGACGGTGATGTGCTGTGGTAAAAGTGAGCTGAGATAGTAGACATTAGTTACTATTTATTCTGAGTACATTTCCCATGCATGCGCATAGCATATTGTAATCGCAGTGTCTCTAAATCGTGGCATGCAGGAGTACCATTTCTACATCTAGCCGAAGACACCATATGCTTGTCCTTTGGGTATTATTCAACTTTAGAATTTAGTGAGAAAATAGAGGCACATATATGACCCTTCCGTGGGAAAACTTAAAGTAGCTTCCTTAAATCGGGTACTAACCTACACTTGCGAGGTTTAATAGTGAATCATGATAACTTATCAGCACGGCGGGGGGTCGAGGGCATTGACTAGCATCCAAGAACACTTTAAACGATATCCGCCATGCATCATTGGTCACGGTTTTCAAATCCAACTCCATGAAAATGAGTCTAGACGCTTGAAGCCTGGGTTGAGGGAACTGCAAAATATGTTAATTCTCGGAAGACGTAAAAGCAGGCTTTCACAGGTCATTTTATCAACGAACTTACAGGTTAAGGTATTGAAGGTGACAAATACAACGACAACGTTTGAAACTTAACAACAATTGTGCTCGGTATTGACTGCAATTCATCAGGATTTTAGATGAAGGACACTTTATAAACTCTAATTTGAGTGTATAAGCCCCTTGGGTCACGTGCACCTCAATTAACATTAACGGACCCTCTCCATCAGTGTAGTCGATGGGTGGTTAACCGTACTCTTTTTTGAAAAACCAACCCAAACCGTAAATAATGGATTGAAGAAATTATAACCCAATAACCGTTCATTGATAATTCGAAAAAATATCTATCAAAAACTATAGATATCTATAATTAACTGTAAAAATTTTTGGGAATAGTTTCATATTCTAAAATTTGGGAATAACCTCAAATTTTGATCGAATTTTATAGCGAATCTTAATGTTAAATAAAAAAGATAAAAAGAAGGTAAATTATATTTATATTTTATATATATTTTCTATATAAAAATCAAACAGAATAAAAAGCTTTGAATTTCGATATCCTTGTTCTTCATTTTAAAATAATCCTTTTCTTAATAAAGCAAGATCGATAATCAACAAATAAATAATTGCAATATACATATTCGAATCATTTAAATCATAATTCTAAAACCCATAATCAATCTATAATTAATAAATAAACGAAATTTCGAATTCAACCCGCTTATAACTGTGGTTAACCATACCCAACCCATGTATCCAAACCACCCATCGACTACGCTGCTCTCCATGCACTACCAACAACCAAACTAGATTTCTTGTATCTGTTGATAGGGTGAGGTGAATAATTATGGGCTTAGTGCGCTAGAAATTCAATCCGTTGAAACATCTATCGAGACATCCGCAAACAGTATACATGGCTACCAATTGCTGCTACGGCGAAGCATGTGATGGGAGTGAGCTTCAATTCACAGCTTCCTCGTTCCGTCAATGCTTGATATTCAAGCCTCGGTACGCAGGAGAAATTACGTAAAGTGGAAGCGGAACGTAACGTGAGACAGAAAAAATGCAACTGCTCCAGCTCAATCCCTTGCTAGAAAAGCCAGCTCACTCCTCCAAGTCGAAAGCAAGTCAACTTGGCTGTATCACCACACGCCACTCCTTACCCATTACCAGCTCCCACTCGCTGTTCGCCTCCAGCCGTTTTTAACAAATATAGCAGAGGACAGATACTAGCTTGAGGATTTGAGAGCAAAAATATTTGAGGAGCAACGATAAAAAGAGGCGAGGTGAGAAGTTGGGACGGGACACCTTATTATCAATCCAAAACTCCCGGCCAATATCAAAGATGCCCTAATATATCCCTCTTTAATCTCACCTATCCCTCCGCGCCTCCTTTTAAGCAATTCGCAGATGTTTCAGCCCATCTCACACATAAAAAGGTCCCTGTAATGGTTTACCGGCCCCTTCGGCTTTCTTTTGGTAAAAGTCTAAAGCTTTAAGTACCTTAAAAAGGAGACATAACAAGGCAGAGTAAATAGTTCTGTATTATGGACTCCAGGGCTCTCGCCATTGATCTGGTGAACGATAAGAGAAAAGAGGAGAAATTCCCCAACACAAGATGACATGGTGAATTCAACATCACGTTCTCAATCATCCACATGACCACCAATAACCCCTTACTCGAAGTTCTGTCTGTCAAATCTATAAGTAAGATGCTCCAAGCATTCGATCAAAATATATTGAATCTGAACGCCAAATTCCTAAATGGCACCTCCTCTGGCCACACTAATTAACAACTCTTTTTATGCTTTGCAAATAGCAAATCCATAATTTTATATATTGTTTTACCATCATCCGAATTTACTTAATATCCTATTTGAGTTGTCAGACTGAAATGGAATAAAAAGACTACATTAATTTCCGTATTAACAATAATGAATATTCCAAAAGGATATAATAAAACGAGAATTATAAGTCAATACTTATGAATAAACACTTAATAGAATATCAAATACAACAAACACCATAACTTACCTTTCTTAAGCTTTTTATCTCAGCACCTTTTAAGATATTCTTCTGATTCTGTAAATCCTTATACATAAGCAGAAATAATTTTAGGAAAGAGTATAAAAGGGGAGGTAAATTATGATACTGTGAATAGTGAATCTATATATAAACTAATATTCCACCAAGGAGATCTTAAATCTACTACCAAGCACATCATTATTACATGAACTTGTTCAGAATGTGTTTAACATACCCCAGATTTGATTTATAAGTCAAATTCCCGCTCAGAGGAGGCATATAGTCAAATATTTTGTACACTCAATGAAGAGGAATTTTATTTTTTTAAAAAAAACTCCAACCTTCAGAAATGCAAGCTTTGTAGTGGTCTGTAAATAACTGAATTGTCATCATATCTCAAATTTGAGGATAATGAGAACTCTGATAAAATGATAATGGTACTTTCTTCATTAAATGACTGTAACAAAAGACCGAAGTCCATGAGATGATTGTCATGATAGGGACAACTAGCCGATGGAAGTAATAGTAAAATAATACATAAAGATTAAAGGCTACTAGCTATAGACTATTTATAATAGCTTTTAGGACTAATGGGTTTAATGTAAAAAGGATTTCCAAAACTGTTCAATTGTGCAAACCTTTTGACCTAATCTCAGTCCTTAGGATCCATCAGGACGTGGATACATCTTCTATACTTGTTCTAATAATTTATGATAAAAGAAAAAGCCTCTTATAAAACCAATTGAAAAGAAATAACATAATACACTTAGTGAATTATTATAAATTTGATGTGAAGTGAAGTAGGGAATGATTCAATAATATAATTTTATTGTAATTTATGAATAGAATAATGAATAACACAGCACATTAACATTTGGAAACTTCCCAACTTAAGAAACTAGTCTCAGCTACCATAATAACCTCAAAGATACCAACCAGGCAAGTGGGATTTTTCCATATGTACCTGTTCTATTGAAAGAACCTAACACATCAGAAGAAGAGTTTTTTTAAAGGAAACGGGGAGGGCCCTTTGGCCCTCAAGTCAACAACTCTTGCCTTGGTTTAGGAAGAGCAGTGACCACAAAGAAAATTCAATGAAATAACAACAAGAAATTTGACAAGAGACCGAGATTCAAAGTACCAACAAATAACTTCAAAATACAATCTCATCAATGAACAGAATCTCCTTCCTCATAATCAAATCTATCCTAATTTGCTAACACCAGGCTGCAGACAAAACTACTGAATAGAGTTTTTTGAGCCTTCGCTTATTCCTTACATAGTTAACTTTGGAACTGGAAGTAGGAGAATTCATATGAGAACTTGGGAATATTGGTGAATGATAATGCTGGGTGTAGTGGATTTCATTAACGAAACAAGAAGTTTCCCATCATCCATAAAAGGAAGTTCCAGCTCTCTGACAAACTTCAGAATAATACAGATAGCTACATAAGAAAAAGACCATAGTCTAACCTCTACCGTGTGCACAACGATTAGGAAAAGAGAGTGAACATGAGCTGCAACTATAACACAGCCTCTGCTTCGCAAATTTTGCCCTTTGTTAACACGAATTTACTGCATTCTCATCCAATATCATATTGAGAAGAATCTTGAAAATCAACAACAATTGCGTCCACAAAACTTATGATTCCTCTTCCAGCCATTCTCTAAGATAACTCCCAATCTACCTCTGCTCCTACACTACTCAGGAATTACGATTACAGAAAAAGTTTTCTCACGCTTACCACGACTTATGCGATATCTTTCAGAACTTTTTCAATATTGTTTTGATAGGAGGAAGATGAAAATTAGTAAGAGAATTCAAAGAGAGGTAGGGATTAAATGAGGACAAGATTAGGTGGAGCTGGGTCTGGTGAATGATTTACAGAAAATAGAAATTGAAAAGAGCAGTAAATCGTATAGAGATCATAGTGAATGATGAACATGTAGGCTTTCAGAACACCTCGTCATTGTAAATCCAAACCATTTATAAGTTTGTATATAAACAACAAGCGATTTGTCTATTATAAGGCATCTTCTTTACTTTTATCCCACTAAACGATCACATTTCTCAAAGATGGCACTTCTACTCCTTTGACCCCTGGCGTCTTTAACATACATACATATATCTTTGACTCGAGGTTATATAGAGAATGAATTGGAAACAGCAAAAATGAATCATACCCTTAAGAGTAATTCACCAAGTATTCTTAGAACGAGAATGAGAATTGGTGAGAATGAGAATTGGTGAACAAGGTGAATAATGCAATCCAAGGTCCCCAATTCATCATCTCACTTCTATAAGAAGTCCCATTGGAAGAGATCAGTATCCGATAGAAACAATCGAGAAGACAAGAAAAGATTTTAAACTTATATGTGTATCAAAGGAAAAAGGAGAAAATAGTTTAATTTCATCTATATTTCAAATCAAGAGTATTGGTATACAAACCAAACTATTCGTCCAATCATCACAATCGTTATTGTAAATAACAATCAAAATTTGGGAAAAGATAAGAAATATTCAATATCATTTATCTTCCTATACCATCCCATCCTATCTTACAAATTCTGCTTCCCCCCTATCCACTTCCCCAATGCAATTCCTCTCTATCCCACCAACCTAATATTCTCCCACAAACAACCGTGAGACCCTCCCTTCCATTCCCCACATCCCTCGAATTTCTTGTGCTGTACTATTAGTTCATGAGCCGCAATAATTCACCGTACATCGTACATTGGGAGTAGAAATGTATTGAATTGAATCATGTACTTTTTATTCCGATGGTAGGTACCAAATAGAGTGAATAACACAAAGAGAAGACCCTCTCATCCCCCTCTATAAAAACCTACAGAGAGGGATCTTCACGCACTTCAGGAACCTGGTTCATTGGATTATGTGCTGAACGACAGGTGGCTTTTTGGTTTAATGCTGCAAACCAAAATCAAGACTAGTTGTACAATGGGGAGGGAAACTCCTCATCTCATCTCTGTAAACGACAGCTATATCCACTCTCATGCCATCGACTCTCATTGACTCCCATCCATCCATACCCAACCACATCCCAACTCTAACTCCAACTCTAACTTTTACCCACCAATCAAATCAATAGTCTACTCTCCAAACCAGGCACAAAGCATAAAACAGTTCTATTTAGAAATTCCCTACCTCTCGCTTGAATTCCATTGCACACCTTAAGCTCAAAACCATCATTCCGAAATCCCTTTAATCCTTTTACTCCCCGCATTAACATGAGGGGGGTTTGTTGGGAAGGAGGATAGTGAATACTCCTCAACTTAAGCTTCCCAACATTTATCATTTAAAATCTCAACGCCATCCTATCCTACTGATTATGATAATTGAAAGCAAAGCTTTGTGTATTGTGGCATGTGTTTAAGCTCCTATTCATATCCGTGTCGACACCTCGAGATTTTTGGATGGTATGTGGAGATGGTTTTGTGATATAAATATAAAGGGATGATAGTACATGATATCATCTCATCTTATCCCATCTTATGAATCCTTCTATCTCTGTATCATCCTAACAACACTCCTTCCTTTCCAAATATCACAACTCCTTCTGAAGAACCCGGTGGCCCAAAAAACACAATCTTCAAAGTACCAATTGCTCCTACTAAGTCCACCATGCTCACCACAGTGTTTACAATCTGTCTGTGAGCTGTTGGTTTCAGGCTTTGGAAGTGGGTGTTTTTATGTGGAAGGAGGAGGTTGGAGTACGTTTGAGAAAAGAAGGCTGTAAGAGGAATAAAAGATGGTATGAAGATGAGTCGAGAAAGTGGAAGTGAATGAGGTGGTAGAAGTGAGTGAATAAAGTGAATAAACATTATTAAAACTAATCATCATACCTATCAAATCCTTCTTACCCCTTCTTTGAAAGCTCATTTTCATGATTAAACTCCTCATTCACCATCCTCTCCAATCCATCATTTCCTTCCCTCCATTTTCCATCCCCGACATTTTTCTATTTTCCATGCACAACATCTCACTACCTAAGCCCCCTTTGAATATCCATCGAGAGAACAAAAGAGCCTGCTACAATGGTTTCTGTCTTTGATTATTATTTTTTATTTTTTTCTCGTGCGGAGGACAGGAGAGAACGTTATGATTTGTGGGTGGTTGATGGATAAAGATGGTGGATACAGAGGGTAAAATATGTGATATATTAGAGGATATCAAAGGACAAGAATTTGGAGATAAGAGCAAACACTCCTATATTATATCATGAATACCGGATACATATCACTTCATTTTTATTTTCTCATTATACTGTTAAATCGCATTCCTGCAAGTATTCCAAAGAAACTAGGTATATCCAACATGGAGAAATCGAATCGAGATTTCGATCAAATTTGATCTCTGCCTTCATCCAATAAACAAGAGTAGATATAATTAAAGAATATATATAGAGTTTAACAAACTGTATAAATAGTTGCTGGGTAACTGAGCTGTTTATTCGCCAAATACCCCCACTCTCCCTTTCCCCCTCCTTTGCGCAGCAAACCTCCTCTTTCTTTCTCCTGCTTTCCAGTTCCGTCTTCATTCATCTCCTATTAACTACTCCCCTTAATAGCCCCCGCGCTTCAAACCACCCAGCCTATCTTCAACTATTTGATATATAAACTCCCCATCATGCATCTATTAAGAATAACAAATTCGATAAGCGTATGCAAGATTTTCAAAAGTGTAATATGGTGGCTTCTTATCTTGTAATCTTTAATTGAGTTGCAGTTTTTGTTTTGCTGTGGATAATAGATGATGGATGATGATGGAGAATGTAAAGAATAATATATTGAGGCAGAAAGGATCAAAAGTAAGTAAGGAATTAGGATTGAGGGGTATGATGGGATGCGATATTGTAAGACCTTAGATGATAGTATGTATATATATAAAAACTAACAATAATAAATTCATAAAATCAATAATAACAAGAAAATATAAACAGAAAAAACATTAAATGATTTGATTCACTCGAAAGGCCTCTACACTAACTAGGAAGCACTTGTTACCTACTGCTCAACAGACTGCATGCCCACCCTAGCACAATACTGATATCGATATCCTCGATACCGCCAATTACTTCCTTCCAGCATCGCTAGGGTGTTATTGCGTTCATTTTTTTGACCACAGCCCAGCGGGAAAGAAGAGAGATATATAAAGAAAGGAAATAGAAAGAGGAAGGAGAAGGAAAATAGGAGGGAAGAGGAGAGCGGAGATATTGAATACCTGGGCTATATGGGAGTGTGTGTAAGTGGAATGGAATGAATGAATACGTACAACTGTACAACATTCAGGATTAGAAGCCATCTAATTCATTCTGTTATTCCTATGCGGTATCTTTTCAAATCTCACATATAAGGCCCCTATTTATTTCCCAGACGCCTTCAATTCACCTTCCCACGTTATTCACTTCCAGTGTCCTTATTCACCCCCATCCCCTCATCCAACCCAATCCAAACTAAACAAACCCAGTATATAAACGCCCATCTATCCACTGATTTAGAACACCAAAAAGGAATTGACGCAACACAACAACAGACTCATCTCTCCCAATATTATATGCATAGGAATCTACAAACAAAATCTTCAACTCAAACTACCTATTAAATACATACGTTTGTGCATTTAAGATATGAGTTACATTTGAATGAGGCAGTGAGAGAGGAGGTATGATATATCATATATACGAAAAGATATAATAATTATATCATTAAAATGAATGGATGAACAATATATTAAATAACTAATAATAATCCAGAAACTCCGATAACAGCAATAATACCGCCACAAAACCAAAAGAGCTAATCTGACTATATATTCTCCGGAATAAATAAAAATAATAAATTCCCATCGAATCTTTAGCATAAAAGTAAGATATAATACAATCGGATTGTAAAACCGAAACCACCTACCTGCGCCACAACGTCTTTTGAGTGAGTGCTATATCATATAAGATGTTGAGCTTGTGCTCGTACACTTACCAGAACGCCTCTTCTTTCCCGGGGCCCAACATCACAGGCCCCAAGCGAATGTTCAATACACCTCCTTCCCGCCTCTCGCCGACCCCAATATCTAAACTCCATCATCCAATATCAACAATCCGCAAGCGAAAGCACTCACCCAGAAATTTCTCTTGCCCCTCCTGCAGACGACTTCACACAGTACCATCAGTGTTTACTGTATTCCAGATAAAATTGATCACAAAGTTAGGAATGAAACGGAATCTGGGTATTGGGAGAGAGATAGGGATGGGATAGATAATACATATAGGATAAAACAGACACATGAAACAAACACCCAATACCATTCTCTCCATTACCATATCATATCGAAACTGAACCTAGCCGATACAAAAAAACGCAGAAACGGTGAAATGTTTTCTTAAGATGGAGATTTGGATTTGGATTTGGATTTAATGATATGATATAACCACAATACCACGACCTAGTTAGTTAGCTAGCTAGGCCGTTTTGATCTCTTGGATTCCTCAAAGTTCCTTGTTACTTGTGAGGGGAAATGGGATTGCATATTAAAAAGAGAGAGGATGAAATATATAATTTCCTGGTAGAGTGGTATTTAGAAGATGCTGATTCAATTCTTACGGGGTGTATATGGATATTCCCAAGAGCTTATAGTCCAATCAATCAATATTCATGTGAATGATCACCGGACATTACCTGACTATGCTCTCAATCCAGTTCCCTCCACTCCAATTCAACCAATGCACACTTACCTTGTATCGCACAGCACAAAGTAAAACCGAGCGAGAACAAAACCCCGCTTACATATACCTCCCCTCCTTCTCCCTCCCATCTCTATCCCCAATCCAAACCGCGATCTCCATCCTTCGTCTCCGGAAATCCCGAGAATAAATAAGAATCGATCCTGATTACTAGATTACATAAAACAAAACAAAGTTAAACAAGACAAGACAAAACGAAACAAAACAAAACACATGGGAATAGGAGTGTAATGCTAGTCTAGCTACACAACTCCAGGAAGGAATGAAGGATTGCAGGTGAAAAATATATGATTGGATGAGTGGATCATTCATCTGATTATCTACTTATCAACTACGGCTGTGGTTATGAACTTTCATTTTCATTTTCATCTGTATATGTAAGTAGAAGAAAGATCGAATATCCAGTTTCAATGATTTGTAGTAGTAATTATTTTCTTGTACTCTTACTCGAGTAAATCTTCCTGATAAAGAATAGAAATAGGAATAGAATTAGAATTAGAAAAAATATTCGCCCAATAAAAAGCACACTCAACCAACACAAAGTCATAAATCAAAAATCAACAACCAAGAAACCCTTTATTCTCCTTCCCGCTTCCCCTTCCCCCCGTTTCAAATCCGCAAATCTGCAGATCGATACAACGCACACCTGATGATCTGAGGAGATCTCTCATTTTAGTGGGGTACACATAGCTACCTAAGTTCTAACTGATAGTGAATTATGAGTAGGTATATGGGTACGTGATGACATAGATATAAATGATGTGTATAGAGTGATTACGAGAAGGAAAAGAATTGGAGAGGAAGAGGTAACGAATGAACGAACGAACGAAACGTATGTATCAAGAAAACTTCAGACGATCAATTGATTTGTCCAATAGGCCCTTCCTTTCTTTTTTTCTCCAAAATATCAAAATCTCAAAACCATCAATAGCACATCAAAACTCTAAAGAAAAGGTAGAACCTTCCCAAGCATTGAGAGCGCACTAGCGAAATATCTCCCCTCACAAAACCACGCATTCAAAGTCAACAACTAGGTATCATAAAACTTGTGGAATGTTCTGTTGAGGATGTATGTATGTATTATGTATGTATGTATGTATGTATTGGGAAGGAAAGGGAGGAAATCGATGATTAATTGATTGTAGGGATTCGTTGGATTGCTGATTTACCATAGCTACCTAGGTATTCGATCTTGGTTGGTTTTTGGAGATGGGATGAATGAATGAATGGTGAGTTTTTATGTAAGATCTTCGATGCTTAGGGGTTTTGGATAGTCTTTGTATGGGATGGGTAGGTATTTTTGGGTATTGTAGTTTTATATCTTCAAGAATCATGAGTTGAGAGTCAAGAGTTGAGAAAGCTGTTTATTTGTTATGATATACCATGATGAAAAGGTGTGAACAGGTGTGAACATACAATACACTAACCCTCCTCCCTCGCAGGAAAAATCAAACCAAATAATATAATCAATCCTACTTACTACCCAAGAAAAGCGAAACAAAAGGATCAAACAATTCTAAGGTTATGAAATATATAGGATGAAAATGAATTGAAAAGTCACGATCAAACCGAGTTAACGCTTCTCACCAAGTACCGGTACTCCATAGATACAATTCAAAAGTTCGTATAATTACTAATTACTAATTACTGATTTAGTAGGTAGATATTACTAAGGTGTTTTAGTTACTACATTATTCACCTGCCTTATAACTCTGTATGTTGGCTCTAGATTCTACGGAGAAAAAGAGTTTTAAAGATACAAATAGGTATACGGAATAGATGCGTTATTGTAGAGCTGGCTGTAGGTAAATAATCGATGGAGGATTTTGGCCATTTTCTGATATATTGTTATTGTTTGTGTATTATCAATCCCCGGCCTTTTTCTTGACGACTGAATTCCGTATTCCGTATTGATGAACCCGATGACTGAACTTCCTTACAATATTGGAAAATGCTCTGTGGAATTCCCGTCTTGATGACTTCTGGCACGGTGGGAAGCATGCAAAAAGCACCATCTTACATAATTCCCTAGTTCGAGTATTGAAATTATACTTTTCGTATCGTCGGCATCATCAGCTTGTCGGGCTTGTGAAGTGATGAATATGGTAATGATGATGGATGATCATATATAGTACAAGGTATGGACGGCATGGAAAATCTCTAGTTTGAAATAAAAGTCAAAAGTCAAAGTGGAATAGGAGTTTCATCATCTTCTTTTCTCTTCGATTTACTCCGAATGATCCGGTAATGTGGCATATGACTTAAGGGTAGTCGTCGTGGTTGTTGAATGCTACCTAGATAGTAACTTTGTAATGATATTCCAATCTCAAGTTGGATAAATTATTTTGTATATCGCCGACTTGCTTTTTCTTTTGAAGAAACGGACGTCTTTCCTTACCTTACTGCACTCTCTATAGGTAGGTAAATATAGAGTAGAGAGATTTGGTTGATCCGGATTTTGTACCGATGATACCGAGAAAGGTAACAGTATGAAATAGGGTATAAGTATAGTATGTAAGAGAAGTCCACGATCAATTGATCAATTTAGTTATTTTTGCTTTGGCCAGAAGCCCTGATAAAATATGCAAGACACAATCCAAGTTACATGAGTGATAATCATGAAATCGGGTAAAAAAAGGTAAAGGGCTTCCCAATGTTTCCCAATGTTTCCCAATGTTTCCGTAGAATCGGAAAACCTATTGTCCACTTTCGGTCATGGCGAATTCGACATCTCCTTACCGATGGGTCCTTGAGTGTCTAGAACTTGATGATTGAAAGAATTGGGGGGGGGGGGGGAATGACTACCTAGTAACTGGGCGAGATGAACCTTTTGGCTAGATTGAATTTGGATGTTGGATGGGATTGGGAATCTTATTTTAAAAACAGATTTCGTATTTTCCATGTGGTTCACGAATCACGCGTTCTTATTATTATTATTATTTTTATTATTATCAAACAGGGTTGCAGCGATCATTTCTAAAGATATAATTTGGTGGTTGTAGGAACCCATGTTTTGTAACCCTTTTCGTAGAAATGGTCTCAAGTAATAATTAGTTAATGAATTGAGTGAGGAGTTGAAGTATGAATGATGTTGAGTATTATGTACATCTTTTATGATCGGTATAAAATAATGAAAATAATTGACCAATGATAAGAAATCATTACAGTGGAATATTCAATACGGAGAATCCTAGTGATGGGTAATTTCCCATATGCAAACCAAGAACCAAGCCACCATTTCTCTTGAACCCGGTGTCCACATCACGCCTTAATGACCTTCACTCCACTCAAATACCCTTGATGAGTTTGGAAATGATCCATGGAGATTCATATTTAACTTTGGATGAGTTATACAAAGTCCAGGTTTATCCTTTAGTAAAGAAATGAATTATGCCGAATGATCGTATCCTGAAAAAAATGATCAATTGAATTGAAAGGTCAACTGAATCGCGAAGTCATTCACAAAAAAGCAGTCTTCATCGTGTTGTGAGGCTATGCATACAATTCGTCATTCCATTTATATATAATTCATCTGAACCAGTTGAACTTTGACAACAAAGCTAGTAAGAAGAAAAGAACGGATTTACAAAAAAAAAAGTAAACAAAATCAACTTCAAAACGCGTCTACTCCCGCCAAAATCATGTCAATAAGCTGAAAGTAGAAAAGATTAGATGGAAATCTAAGGGGAATAAGCGTAACTTAGATTGAATCTAAAGGGAATAAATGTAACTTAAGTTGAATCTAAAAGGTAGATCAGGTTCAGGGCTTTGCAATACGGAGTGCAGACTGACAAGTGATTGTTCAGCATAGCATAAGAAAGAACCAATCAATTAAAGAAGTTTAACTGACTAATCAAATCCTTAAAGCAAGACCCTCTTTTAGTTACTGCCACGTCCATCCCTTATCCATCCGTACCTGCGTACCTGCGTACCGACCTTTGTACCTTTTTTTAAACCAACACCAACCACCAATCAGAGAGAATCAGGCAGAAAATTAGAAAAATAAATGAATAAATTCACCAACCAAGATCATATCTGAGCACAACCCTTAAATACCCTAAATACCCTAAATACCCTAAATACCCTAAATACCCTAAATACCCTAAATACCCTAAAATATTAACCTCCACTCATATACATCCACTTTGAACCACTCATATCAATCCTTTTCATACTCCATACGGAATACACTACGAAAAGTATTCAGGTACCATCTCTTTCATCTTTCCCCCCCCCCAAATTCCCACTTTTTTTTACACATACGCATACCAACTCCCTTCTCACGCACAATTTCATCTAACCAAACCATCCAAAGAATCTGAGGACTAGGTAAACCTAAACCCTTTCATCAATCAAATCAAATCAATCAATCAATCATCAATCAACTGCTCTTCCTAAATTCATTCATCAAACAAACTAAACAACTCTCACACTTATTCTCACACTCTACTCACTACTCACTACTACTCACTACCCTACTCACTACTCACTACTCATTACTCACTACTCACTACTCACTACTCACATCTCCATTCCCCTTAAACAACGAATCCCTTTTTCGAAAAAAGAAAAAAAGAATTTGGAAATCTTCTCTCATCGTTAACGGCATAAGAATAATTTAATTCAAACTGTCGTTTTCGATGATTTACATTCTCTTGTGTTGATTTCCTATTCTTCTCTTTTTTTCATTCCTTCTCGTTTCTAAAATACCGCCAAACATTCGTTTACTTTATTGCTTGCGGTCTATTTTTTCCAACCTTCATTCCAGCATCATCCGATTTTCTTTCCTCTACTCATCCAACACCGGACGACCAGGAGATTATTGACCTGACCTTTACCCTCCTTTCGAAGCATCGACAGGAAAATCACAATCGATCATCAATTTTCCAACCTCTTTCTAATTATTCGATACACCAAAACAAATCACGATACATTTCGCAGATTAGCACACGTCGATTCACTCGTTATTTCGACAATACGTTTCTCTCGTGATTGTTATCTCCCTCTCGCCGGTCATCTTACGAAGACCAACTTACCTTCCAACACAAAACGGACGACCGATCTTAAATAAACCAACCTTCTATCATCATACAAATAACATCTCACGGTAAACCTCATCGCCATCGCGACCGATCGATTCGATTTCATCAACATATAACGAAAGAAAGGCCACGGCCAAATCAAATCATTCATCATGAAGTCGATATCTACTCTCGCTATCATCGCTGCTACTGCCTTAGTTAGCAATGCAATCGCTGCACCATCTCCAGAATTATACACACGCCAATATAAGACTTTAACATATAAAGGATGTTTTTCGTCGGGTGATGGATTGACCAAGAATTCAACATACACATACAACAGTAAAGGATATTGTCAAACACAATGTGTACCTGCCGATTATGCAGTTCAAGCAACATACAACAGTGATGAGTGTTGGTGTGGTGATGATCTTCCTCCAGCAGCTAATTTAGTCGACGATTCAAAGTGCAATAGTCCTTGTGCTGGTATTGATACAGAGATGTGTGGTGGTACGAAACTTTACTGGTCGGTTTATCTTACTGGTACAGAAAGCTCAGCACCAAATTATGATCCTGCTGCGGCAGCTTCATCATCTTCATCAGCCATTGCTGCTACACATACCACATCTATTGCACCATCAGTTGTTACAGTAGGAAGTATGATTTTATTCATTTCCCTAATATTATTTCTCACCTAACAATAATTTTAGGTCAAACAGTTACAGTTCAAGCATCCAACGCAGCAGCAGCATCGAGCTCAGTAGCTGCATTGTCTGAAAAGGGTTCATCAGGTCCAAATAAAGCTGGCATCGCCGCAGGCGTCGTTGTCGGTGTACTAGTTGCTGCGGCTATCGCTGGAGGTATCTTCATTTTTATGCGAAATAAGAAGAGACGTGAGGTTGAGGAGGAATACAGAAGAAATGCAGCAGTCAATAACTTTGTCACTGGTGGTAAATCACCTGTTAGCAGTGGTGGATCTTTTACCGATACTCGACTTGATCCTACTCTCGCAAATAGAAGAATGAGTGATGGTAGTATCGCTGATAATCAAGATTACTCAAGGAGAATCCTGAAGGTATGTGGATATATGAGGTATCAATTTGATCATATGCTAACATCCTTTAAAGGTAACCAACGCGTGATCAAGCTACATACACACACACATTTAATCAATGTGACGAACGACGGGTTTTCAATGTCATTTAGCTCAATTTCAATCCTTTTCGGCGTTTTCGGTCCCTATCTTCTTTTATTTGTGACTACAAACACATGGTCGTTCTGCTTTGGGTATCAGTCCCTGTTTTATAAGGGTTCATGGTGTTATGTGTATAGGCGTGGTGTAGAATGAGCATATGAAGAACATACTCTTTCGCCATTAGGAGGATTGATTTTTCCAAAATAGGCATCAATTCTACGATACACTCAAACATTTAATCGATGTTTGAAAAATCACACCGTCCTCTCTTTTTTAGCATTTTGCTCTTCGGAAAATTTTTACAGTTCTTTTGATATTTTATCTCCTTTTCAATGTTTTATTTCCTTAAACCAAGCGATCCTCTTATACCCACCCTTCACGTACCATAAACAACAAATACACAAACACAACACAAACTCCACACATTTTATGGAATCTTGTTGAAGATAAACAAATTTGGGAGGATGGGCTGGGAAAGGGAGAGATTTTAAGAGGGTAGAAGGGATTGGTGTTGGTTGGAGGGATATACAATGGATGGGAGGTGAAATATTTTGAGAGTAGATGGGACATAGGGAGGTAGAGTAGAGGATATAGGGGAAATGGAAGGTTTTAAAGGGTTTTACTGCGAAGTAGTGGTTGGTTGGTGATTAATGGTTACTAGATCCGAAGAATGGGATTGGGAATTGGACTGAAAGTGGGACTGGGACTGCTTTGGTGGAATAGTCTTAATGATGAGGACCTGAGAAGACCTAGGGAAGAGAGGTTCGGGGGAAGGGGATGAGGAGAGAGAGGAGGGAGGAGAGAAAAGAAGAGATGAGATGAGAAGAGATGCTAAAGTGGAAGGTAGTAGGGTAAAGTAAAGTAAAGTCAATTGATATATCCCTTTTGTTATTGAATTCTCGGGGTTTGTTTGAGTGATGTGAGTGATGTGAGTGATGTGAGTGATGTGAGTGATGTGAGTGATGTGAGTGATGTGAGTGATGTGAGTGATGTGAGTGATGTGAGTGATGTGAGTGATGTGAGTGATGTGAGTGATGTGAGTGATGTGAGTGATGTGAGTGATGTGAGTGATGTGAGTGATGTGAGTGATGTGAGTGATGTGAGTGATGTGAGTGATGTGAGTGATGTGAGTGATGTGAGTGATGTGAATATAAAGGGATCTGGAATAGAAGAATGAAGTGAGTGAAAAAGAAAATAAATGATTTTACATACTATATATCATACCAGTCTCAGTCTGGGCTTACAGAATTGAATTCCTCAAGTTTTACATTTTATCCATCCCATTCTAAATTCCCTACTCTATCACTATACACTATTTAAACCCATCCTCTTTTCTCTTCCCCATTCCCGAATCTTCATCCCCTTTGCTTATCCCTCCTCGCATTTCATACTCGACAAAAATCATCTATTCACTAATATCCCCCTTTGAAAAAAACAAAAAAATGAAAAATGAAAAAATGAAAAAAACTATCTCCTAATATCGACTGTCTGGTTCTTATCCCCCCGGTTCGTGCACCGTGGGCAGCATCGCCGTTTATTCTAGATGAGGCGCTGACTGGAATGCGGAAGTATTGCTTTGTTTTTGGTTAAAGCGGAAGTGGAAGCGGAAGCTGTGTGGTGTATGGTGTATGGTGTATGGTGTATGGTGTGTGGTGTGTGGTGTGTGGTGTGTGGTGTGTGGTGTGTGGTGTGTGGTGTGTGGTGTGTGGTGTGTGGTGTGTGGTGTGTGGTGTGTGGTGTGTGGTGTGTGGTGTGTGGTGTGTGGTGTGTGGTGTGTGGTGTGTGGTGTGTGGTGTGTGGTGTGTGGTGTGTGGTGTGTGGTGTATGGTGTATGATATGGCTGGGAACGTGTCGGGTGTTTGTGAAGGAGGGAAGGTGTTGGTTATTGTAGGGTTTTGGTTTTGGTTTTGATTTTGATTTTGATTTTGATTTTGATTTTGATTTTGATTTTGATTTTGATTTTGATTTTGATTTTGATTTTGATTTTGATTTTGATTTTGATTTTGATTTTGATTTTGATTTTGATTTTGATTTTTGGGGGGAAGGCAAGAGAAGAGGGGGAGGTGTGGTGTGGGAAGATAAGGAAGGGAAAGTTTGGTGGTTTGGGGGAGTGAGAGAAGGGGGGGGGGGGGGGGGGCGGGAAATGAGAAATGGGAAATGGATGTGATAGGTGTTAGGTATGTTGGGGGGAAGGGAAGATATGGATGGAGAGGGAGAGAGAGAGAGAGAGAAGGAAAAGTTGTTGGTTGTTTAATTTGATAGAGTGGTTGTAGATTGTGATGGTTTGGAGTTAGTTAGGTTTTTGTATTAGGGAGAATGCGAATGAGAGTAGGGAGTATGAGTGGAGGGAGTATAGAGGAGATGTACAGAGGAAATGGATAAAGAAGGTGTAAAAGGAGTTGGAAAGTAGATAAGAGGGTGGGAGGGGTACAAAGTGATTGCAAAAATGAAATAAGGAGGAAGGGAAAAAGAGAGCATAGATGGTTGAAGGATGTTTGTCTGAAGGTGGATTGGGGGTAGGGAGGAAGGATCGGTAGTTGAGGATGGATGTAGCTAAATAAAGTGGATCTCTAATCTCTATTCTAAATTTTGAGAACGCTGTATCGTTTTTTATTTATTTTTCTTTGGAACTGAGATGGTGAAGGGAAGAGAGATTAGTCATTTGAGGTGAGGTAATTAGCCTTGCATTGGGTGGGCGGCGGGATGGTTAGATGGATGAATAGCTAGCTGGGTTTGGATAGAAAGAAGAGAAGCAGAGAAGGGGGGAGAGGAGAGAGGAGTGGTAGAAGTAGTGTATGACTAGCTCAACAGGAAGATATATTCCATCCTGAGAAAAGAAACTCCAATGTCAATAAACAGAAAATGTAACTCCTTACTCTGAAAATATCAACAAGTCATCTCATCCAACTGCTCTCAGAAATCCCTAGGGCATATTTACCCTGCATCTGAGGCTTAAGGATAGTTAAACTTCGTCACGACAGGCAATTGCCCAGCGATAATATTATCTGTAGTAAATCTCTCGCATAATATCAACATCTATATATATATTAATTTCCTATCTCTTCTTCAAAATTTGATTACATATACAAGAAGATATCGATTTTGTTCTTGAAAGTAGGCTCGTAGGTTCATAACACTTAATAAGCGCCGAGACCACAGATGTTGGATCCCTACATTCTATGTTCTTGACAATGGGCGATGGAAAGATGTGTGTATTATGCAAATGTTGGGTGGGGGTTGAATTGTGTTTTCGTAAATGTGGTTTTGTTTGGACTCTGAAGGAATGAAGGAAGATTGCTGAGGGTTAATGGATAATAGATGTTTGATTTCTTCCTTGGAGGGGCCAGGGGAATGGTGGAATTTAAATACCATATAGAGCGCTGAGATGTTAATTATAGACTGCTGGGTACTGGTCTGTATACTGGATCTGTTTCATACTACCAGGCCGTTTAGTCATTCCAAAGCATTTTCTTTTCTGTGTAAAGCATTACTTTACATACTTAAGGTACATATAATATATGATATTATCAAAATATGAGCGAGATGAAGACACTTTCTCGCGGTATACAACGTGACCAGCATATCCATCTGGATTCTGTAAACTGGGCGATAAAAGGTGCTGGATAGTTTTTCGGAGGACAAAGTGTAAGTTGAGGCTTAAAGTAGAGAAGCACTGGTAGAGTGAAGCAAAGCGATGCCTTTTAGTTTAGATTAGAGCACCACTGTCACCGAGCAGCTAAGGTTGATTTACTGTGATAAATGATACTGAAAGTATAGACTGACACTGCTGCTTCGCACTACAAGCCCAATGGGCTTCTAGTGTAGAAATGGCTATGTGTGCGAAGATTTGTGTTGTAGGAATTTGAGGTGTCTGGGAATTTAGAGTAGGATAGTATATATGCATTTGTAATACAAATAAAACAACTAACAAAGGGGGAATAGAAGATTACTTCAGGTTCAGCGAAGGGTTCAATTAAAGAAAAAGGAAGGATGTAGGCCTTGCCTATACGCTACTAGGAGGGAAGATGAGGATACGAAACCTAGATACACATCTACCTACATTTATATAGGCAGGCAATCAAGCAAGCAAGGAAGGCAGATAATTATTGCAGAATGCAGCTGTAGATGTGATATTCGCACGTAGCTGTAGCATCAGCGATTGCAGGAATGATATTGATATATAGGGCCAGATGCATCCTATTACCTTGATTAGAGATAATGAGGAAATTGTCTTTGACTGTATAGAAGTTTGCATGTAGCAGAGCGATCTGAATAGATCTAATAGCGGGTAACACAATTTGAGGAAATTTGAAGTTGAAGCAGCGGTTTGACTTTGGTTACTACTTTAACTTGTTGCTGGTGTTGATAGATGGAAATGAGAATCATGATGGAGTATCAACATCGTATTTGCTGGAGGTATGGTGTAGAGATATAGATGTAAATGCTGATATAGATATATAATAAAGATTCGAGAATAGAATCTTTGGCAGCAGGAAAAGGAAATATGAATGAGAATGGATCTACCTAGACGTTCTGTTGTAGCGTTATAAGAATGTAGAGGAAATATCGTTTAAGTGTATTGTTTCGCATATATAATTCTCAGTAATTAGAATTTCGAGCTGTATTGGTATAATGGGATGGTGGAGGAAGTGTTTCTGGTGAAAGAATGAATAGAGCAAGATAGGCTTGTTTTTGAGGTGGAAGGGGATTGTGGAAAGTGGAGTATCGTGGGGAAGGAATGATAAGGGTGGTAATCTGGAAGTTTTGTGCGATTTCTGGCTTGTAGAATGGGAGCTGTGTATGCGATTAATTATAGTGGCATATAATGAAGAAACGAAAGGGGGGTGGGGAGTATCTGGAGGATGGAGATTGAGGGTCGCGGACTGGGTATTGGAGGATTGGGCTTGGGAATTGGGAATTGAGAATCAACTATCACCACAGAAAATGAAATATATATGTCCGTGGATGGGTGGCTGAACTGGTGGATAAAAATTCGTTGACGAAGAGAAGGAAGATGGAATGGCAGGAATTCGCGAAGAGAACTTCTGCGACCAAAGCTAATGAGTTGACATGGCTAAAGTAGATATTCTGTAGAGACTGTTGGCAGTACTTGATGTGCGATGCGTATACTTCAGTATTTGTCTCTAAGAGTATCGAGTTTATATAAACCTATTCTTATGTCCATATACGCGTACGGCAAAGAAATCGAAAGGACCTATTTGCCGCCGTTCAAAGAAGTCTCTTGTTGTGTATTAAATGCCGGGTTCTGAATTGAGTGGGTAAATACCCATCCCTTCTATGGGTGTAGGTTTAGGAATAGGGGAGAATAGTAGATATGTGCACTGTAATTGTATGATATCACACGGATTTTATCATGGCGTGTTGCCATGAATTTTTATCGTCAACGGTTGCGTGGACTTCTGCCGGGGAATTTTGATATAGGCCTTTGCGATGGTACGGTGTTTTTCAGGAAGGGTTGCTACTATCATGGATTCAGAGTTCTTGACAGGGTGCATAGAAAGGGGTTCATTTGGAGGTAATAGCCGAGACGGTAGGAAAGTGGTTGATCAGATGAGTTGAACAGGATCCGCGCATTATGTTTGAAGCTTCGAGTTGGAGGATTGTTGCTGATCTGGGACGAGAGTTCTTGATAGTGTGTAGAAAATGGGTTCATTCGGAGGAGTAAGAGGGGGATGTGCGAGACGGCAGGTAAGTCGAAATTGAAACTGCGCGAAATGCATAGGCGGCTTGCTTGTGTTTGGATATTCGGTTCGGAGGGGTGAGGGATTGGGATGCCTATGAAAGCTGAATATCAGTGTAGCCATACTGCTGGGGATGCTCTGGGGTATTCTTATGATGTAGCGGTGACTTTTCATAAAATGAACATGCATGAAATTCCTCAATCATTTCTTTCATTGCTGGTTAAAGCGTTGAACATGTATAGGGTCCGGGTTGATCAAGTCGTGCGTGAGTATCGTGAGACAGAAAATATCTAACAAGTCAGAAAACTTGGATAGAAAGAAGGGCACAACATGGGTGAGACTTACAATAAAAAAGTAAGTTCAGGAAAGTCAGAAAGAGAAACTCTATCTTCAACAAAAATTGTTTAGTTGCATATTTGAGAAATGATAGTCTTTCTTTATAATTTGATATATCAAAATACTATGCCATTCCAAGTATTGTAACATTTGATAAATAGACAGTAAAATAGCCAATCGCATAAATAGAAAAGTAGATAGAATGAAATAACACAAGGTTGATTTTCTATCGCATTGTAAAGTGGAAAGTGCGATTTCAGAGTAAGAAGTTGAGTGGTTTGGTCATGAAAGCTTAAATTTCATCAGAAAATGTTTTGTTGCACCCCCGAACAATCCCTAAATACCCTATCTTCACTTACAATTAGCAACTTGATGAAATGTCCAACTTATGTGCCATTTTTATATTGATTTGGAAAAGAAGCGATACTGTCTATAGATTAAGTTTAAAAAAGATAATATTTAGTTGTTGATTTGATATTTAATTTCAAAGTTACAGTAATCATTTTTGCCTTTCTAAAGTACAGGCTTTAGTGATGTTCATCAGCAGCACAGCACCGTATTTGTTGTATAGCTGGATAACGAAAACACGGCATCATCACTTCACATATCTGATTGATTGAAAAAAACGAACTATCTCAAATCTGGTATTATAGCTTAGAAGTACTAGAAAATTATTCGGATGTAATAGAATAGCATTATAATGAGTACTTGGTTTTGTGTCATTTTTTGAAGTGGAAAATGTCAATTTGAAGAACCATAGAAATATTGTTTAGCGATGTGACATAAAACATTCTGAATGACCAATTCTTGAAGTGCTGGAAGTCAATCACAAAATACTTGGAATTTCTGTAAACCCTTACCTGGCTAGAGAATAAGTAATATAATCAGACAGTGAGAAAAAAGGCAGCGCAACGACACGGAATTAATTTTACATACTATTCTGACATCGGAAGAATTGGCACCCCCTTCTTGAGTAAAGCTGTTGACGCGAAAGTTCAAATCTTCATCTACAAGAAATGCATATCTGAGTTTTTTAAAGCCCTCTTTTGAGCCTTGTACCACAATTGCCTCATTTATGTGAATTACTTTCGGAGACCATATATATCTATAAAAAAAAGTAAATCCGTCTTTCTATCAAGGAATTGGAGAGTAAGATTGAAGTGTTGATTTAATCTCGTATCTTGAAGTTGAGAGAGTGTTGTTGATGATTTAGAGCAGGTCCTTTTGGCGATAAGGTGTGTTTCTGTATAGAAAAGTCAAGTTAAACGGCTATTAATCTGCCACTCCGCTCAATTGATATCCATGGGAAGCCGAACTCTATGAGGCACGTTGTATATTACTTTTACTATTCATTTCCACCATGATATTGAGTGGCATATAATCTCACAATGAGGAATCTCAATGATCACCCACTCTCACACAAAGCATAAGATTTAACCCCAAAGCCGGGCCAGGCGTTCCATTTACTATCATAAATCCTCATAGATGATACAAAAGAAATAAAGGAAATGATATACATGAAATAATACAAAAAAGACCATGTCTTGCCTACAAATTGTCAAACGATCCATCCATACCCATCTTTCCGTATAGATAATCCATATCTGAGTTTTCTTCACACAGTTTTTGTTTTGCCCCCATTTTACTTCCACAAAGTCAAAGAAAATAGACAAAAGAAAAAACACAAGAAAGAAATAAGAAGAAAGAAAATAAATCAGAAAAAAGCAATAAACAAATCCTAGTTTCCAAGTGTGAATCCCATCTATTTCTTCAGGATACCTTTTGTAAATGAATCTGAATCTAATATGCGAACTAGATCCAAAGAAATGAATAAAGATAAGAAGTTGGGCGGAAGTTTGCCATGGAAATATCGGAACCCATTCAAGTCAGGTGAGGTGAAAGGTTGGTGAAGGTTCGGAGAGTTATAAGCAGAGGTTGGTATAAATGTCGCTAATATTCGCGCTGTATTGATATCGTGCGATGCTCGCATTGCTGTGCTGTTGCTGAACTATGCTGTGGACGTTGCGCGTGTGATTTACGGCGCAAGTGATAGAAAGACTGTCTTGGGTGATGAATGACTATCTGCGGTTGTTGAGTTGGAAAGCTTTCCCGATTGGTGAGTTCGATACTGATATGGCCAGGGCGACTGAAAGATACTTGCTGAACATCAATATACATGCTATATCATCTCTAATGAGCTGATGAATGAATTCGGTATATCAAACGAATTCAGCACATGACATCGATTAAAGAGCTGAGTACCTCTGGGAGTTGGGCGAGAGTCGGGATTGCCAAAAAATATTTCGGCACTCGTTCTTTTCGGGGGAGGAAAAATTCGTGACAGCCTGTTCTTTGAATTCTGCGTTCTCGGTGACAGAAACCGCAGTCTCTTCATTAACTGTGGGCTGAGAATCTACCAATGATATGGCTTCCTCGGGTCCTTTGGTTACCTCAGATAACTCGTTCTCAGATTCCAGAATTTCTTCGTACGAGGTTGGGTCTTTGAGGTGACTTAGACTCGGAAGCACTTTCTGGCGTTGGTGTCAAAGGAGATTCAGCAGGATACTTCACGTTGCGATCCCATTGTTCCAGTGTGTCAAATGGACTTTCGATCCACGCTGTCAACTCATGCAAAAATAACCGCGCATGCTCGTTCAAGTACTCCTCAACCGCCTGCTCAATCTCAACAGCTCTCTCCCGTAGGTCATATCGCTTCAAAAGATCCACAATTTCTTCTAGCACGAAACTGCGATATTCTTTTTCTAGATTGACACTGACTGTGTGAGCAGGCAAGGGTGATACCTCACAACCAGGACAGATACATCTAACGAAGAATACTTGAATCTCGTGCTCTGCAAACAGACGGACTCGAGCCTCCATGTCGCTGCTATTGGCGATGTCTCGAGGCGTGACTTTTCTCTGTCCGAAGGATGTGATAGGAAGAGAAAAGGATTTAATTAGGTGCACCTCTAGACGCCGTCGAAGAATTTGCCGTGGGCTTCTTAGGAATGCGTTTTCCTCTTGAGAAAAAACAAGCCCACGAAAATTAAGCTTTAGTAAATTTTTGTACTTTGAGTACTTTCCATCCTCGGAGAAATTGTGACGGACATTCATAATTTCTCCTCTGCAGAGAGGACATGTACGCTCGCCTGTCTTGAGCCATTTCTCGATGCAGCAATAGTGGAATATTTCATGCTTACAAGGATGGAGTCTGGCTTTCCAAGAAACAGATTGATCACAGATTTGACAGTCTTCATCCTCTCGGCCACATTTTTCGGAAACAGGTGCCAATCTGCAGATTGCACAATCTTCATCAGCCATGATGTAATATTCAAAGAATTATGTGTTGAATTAACAAAAAATGGTTATGTTGAATTGAAAGGTTGTGAATTTGAACTGCAAATGCGTTGCGATGGTGTAAATGATGAGAGGAAATCCACATGAAGATGCAAAAAAAATGGGGGATCTGGCAAAGGCAATAGTTTTTGCAATTGCGAACACCAAGAGCTTACCTAAGTGGTTAAACTATTTAAGGTTATATTCATTTCACTGGGCCCCAATGTCAAATGCATCCTTCCACACTAGAAAATGGGTAAGCTCTCCAAAAATCATAATAAACTTCCCAGTAACCGTATTAGAGTCATGATCGTCGTAGTATACCAATGATTCAAGCTTAGCGCTGAAAGGACTATTGCTGTAGGTGTGAAGAGGATTGAGTTATCATTATCGTACGAGTGGAACTTTATATATCCCTACTAGAGTCTCACCTCCCATATTATGCGCTAACAGCGCCTGCTTTAACCAGACACAATTATTACAATATAGATATTAACATGTTTACATCGCGAACGGTGAAAGGGTGAAAGGGTTATTATTGTAGGTGTGAAGAGGGTTGTCTTATTATTGGAGCTATGATTCCTGACTATATAGACCCACAATCGTACTTGCCATATTGAGCCTAACAACGTTGTATATTCTAGAGAAGAACGTTTGAACTCCAAAGGTAAAAAGTTTTTAGATTGCGATTGCGCTACATCTGGGTAGTTGGATATGTTCGCTTCTTTTGCTTTTTGATATTCGCAGGAAGGTCTATAAAGATTAAGGATCTCAGTTTTGAAGCTATAGTATTTTATCAATCAATTAAGAAGGTCTTTTCAAATCGATCGTGTGTGATACTCATAACAACTTCATCGATGTATGAAAAAATATTTCTTATTGAAAGATTGGTTGTTCCATAATCGTTAAGTGAAATTATGAGTGTTGATGTGAAAATTCCCCGGGCACAGCAGAAGCAGACACCTAGTATAAAGATGATCTATCCAATCGATATCTTTTGAGTGCTGGATAAATATTTCATTTGGCCGGTAGTGGCGAATCGAATTCAAATTGAACGGACAGGAGTGGGCTCACTACCTGTAGCTTTCCCCGGCTCTTCTCCAATTTGCTTACAAGTTACTGAAGGAAAGTGCTTTTTAATGGAGAACTAGGTATGGACTAACTTAAGATGAGTCCAGATTCACGAAGGGACAAAACAAGAAAGGGATAATGTAAAAGAGCCCTGGCACTGGAAGCTGGGAAACTGTACAGGCGATTAATTTGGCATATCACTTCAAAATTTCAATATCTCAACGCACGAATTGAGACATATAAATAAGAATATGAGTAGATACACATACAATTCACAAATAATTGTCTAAATTTTCGAACTATCTTCGTTCTGATGAATTTTGAAATGGTTCAAAAGGGCGGAATTTGATTTTGTACGGAGGACAATATACAACACCAAAATGAAAAATGTGATGATTTGTTATGCAGTAGACCGCTTCCTCTCTCGACACTACTCATTCCACAACTTTATTCTAGTATAAAAAAATAGCTCTGTCCATAGGATTGATATTGTGAGAAAGTTGGGATGTCGAGGCCTAATACGTAGTTAGTTCATAATCATATAGTCACATGATCCTTCGTAATTAAATATAAGAAAAGGGCTCCGCCCTCCCCTTTCTTGAATAATCAATCGTTTTTTATTAGTCTTTTTATATATCGATTGAACACAACTTAAATTATTATTTATTCTACTAATTCTACTGCTTGAAATCTCTACAATATAATCTAATCAGTTCTTATTCCTACTCTCCCTCACAGCGTACATGGCTGATGGATCCACTGATCTCGCTGGAAAGTGTAATAATTTCATTGTGTTCACATAATTAATTCCCATACAAAGTCCCGGTTAAACGGACCTTAACATAATCCAAGTATTGAAAGTCCACAAAGAGCATGAACTTCGAGCTAAATTGTCGCAAACTGGTGATGCTGGATTTTGTCTACAACATTTGAGGTAGTCAAAATAAGATTGATGATTATCATCAGCACGGACCAACTAGAGATCTCTGGATATCGGTGGCTATCTTCGGTTGTGATGCATGATAAAAGGGGCCGGGTTCGGCTTGCAAAATCAAAAACTGGTGAACAACCGGTCAATGCCCAACTTCCTTACAGATCTACAGATTAAATTTACTCAGTTGTCTGAGGTTAACGGCCACACAGAAGGAAATGCCTACGAATCTAAGCTCTAAAAATGGGCATTTCCCGTGCTGACGATTCTACATGTGCTACCAGTCCACTATCACCACGTGTTTGTTACGGAAGCAAGATGGACGTTATAATGATACTACCTAGGTAGTATCCGTTACAACAATGCCGATACTAGAGGAAAACTGGGCACTGGGATCATGAAAGTAGGATGATATACCTCTGAGCGTCATACCCTAGACCCTAAAGGGGCACAATTCCGATCATCATGTAAATTATATGCTTATTCGGGCTAGGTCAATCCTGGCGACAGCTATTAATATTTGTCAAGTGCTCGTGCGGCCTGAAACACCTTCCTATGTAGGCTTAATTGTGGCGGGGAAAAGCCTTAATATAACCAAGTATTTCTCATAATTCCACCTTATTAATTGAGGGTTTGCATAGGCTAGGTAAAATATTCGCTTATATTCAATCAAGTTCAAAAACTCTCCTTTAGAATTATCCATTTTAAGTATATGTCATAAGATGGTAAACTACAAGGGAAATAGTGGCCTATATTTAAGTGGATGCTTCTGTACTTTCTGGCAGTACGATTGTGCCCCTTTATACCTCAAATAGTCCTACCCGTAGAATCTAAGCCTGTGTAGGAATGTGTTGCATACTTTTTGGCCGCACGAGTACCGATCTCGATTTACCAGGCGTTAAGACACTAATGTCTTGTAGGAAGTATATTGAATCAAAAAGCTTGGTTAGAAATTTTGAAACTTGGAAGATAGTTCTAGAAATAGAATAGCTTCCCATGTGGCTAATCAACAATGGAGGTTGCACTACGCTAGTCTCTATTGTCCCGGTGTCCAATGAAAAATGAATATTGATTGAGTCAGATATACTTGCTTTCATTTTTTTTTGGTTCGAACCATAACAGTTTAGGGGACTTGCCGTGTATATTTTAGAATGAAGTGGAACATATACAGATGCTAAGATGAAAGGGGAAGGAAAGAAAAGGGAAAAAGGTAAAATAAATAGTCCATAGTTTTGATGAACCTGTATAAGGATCATTTATTTCTACGATAATTAAGTATGATAAATTAAATAGAATAGAACAGGGTAGAATATTATGCGTTGTGGTATAAATGAACATTGATTGTGTAAGAAATTGTTAAGACAATTGATAATTCGGTCTATACATATCTAGCATATATATATATGTGTGTGTGTATGGGAATATGTGCCTTTTGATACTTAAAATTCACTATTGTAGATTCAACAGAAATCAGGATTGATTCAAGTACCAAGAATTGACCATTGTAAGGTTTATCATTCAAACCAAAGCAGAAAGCTCTATCCTGGCGCGTATGTCAATCCCCTCGATATCAATTGGAAAGAAAGATCAAGCAGACTATAAGCAATTCATGGTTTCAAGCTGCAATGCACTTTGTTGGAAGGGAAAACATAAGCATGTCACCATAAACCAAGCACTTTGGATTGCAATTGCTAAGAAGGTTCGATTGTAAATCTGAAATTTGAAAATGGGATTACTACATGAATTACCACACCAAAAAAGGGTATCCGTATGCTTATTGCTAAAACGAGCTTTTCCCCAAATTCATAATCCATAATTCATCATTCCTTTTAGTTTCTCTGTTCCTTCTTATTCCATTCTATGAAAGCACAAAGAAGTCAGTTCACGGGGGCAACATTTTAATTCAGGGCAGGTGAACACTTACGTGAAAGTTTTTCTGGTTAACTTATAGCTCTCTATTTGTCACTTTAACAAAGCGCTTCCTCGATAGCTTGGTTGTAAGTGACTTCCTCCGTCTGATAGTCTTGATGGAGTGATTTACGGACCCAGCCCAGCGACTCTACCGACTCCGTTGTAAGATCTTCGGATCAACCCGACATTAGAAGCTGGGGTGTCTTCAATACCAGGATTATGAGCTCCGTTGTCAACCTCAATTATCGGCAATGCAACGGTGGAACTGTTTGCCATAGAATGGACTTCCTGCAATGACGGATGTGACACTATCGCCATTATCATCGGCGTTAAGTGTACCCTCGGTGATCTCTTGTATAGGTGTAGCAATTACCTCCTCAGCATTCCGTGGCGAATCCGCAACCAACGACTCCCCAACAGCCCGTGGCGACTCCGGACTAAGTGAGTTCACAATAACCTATGGCATGTTTGGGTCAGATGGCTCGTCATGAACTTGTTGCAGATCCGCGTCGAGAGCACCCTCGTCTTTTGTCACAGCGTCAAAGGTACTTCCAGGGGCTTGTGGTAATTCCGAGCCAAGTGAATACTCAGTAGTGTGTGGTTCATTCTGGGTCAATGACTCCTCAGCAGTCTGTTGTACCTTCTCTTGAGGTACGTTGCTAATAGCCTGTGACTGTGCCCTGCTCAAAACCAGGATACTATCAGAACCCCGTCCTCTATATCTGGACAATAATCCTGAAGATCGATATAGACCAGGTCGTAGTCTAGGCGTTGCTTGGGTGGGAGTTGCTTGGGTGGGAGTTGCTTGGCTAGGAATTTCTTGCGTGGAACTTGTTTGTGTGGGCGATCCTGGCTGGTAAAAAGTATATTTCACATTCCGATCCCATTCTTCTAACGTCTGATACCGGCTCATCAAGAACGCCTCCAGTTCATGCAAGAATACATCCGTATATGTTCCCAAAAATAGTTTCAATCCCCGTAATGTAGCTTTTCTCTCTCTCTTTTTCATCTGCAGGAAAGTTCCAACGCAAAACTCGAAGTCAGCCTTTTCATTTGGCATTCGGGTAAGCAGCTGATGACAATTCTGATCGAAGTATGCTAAAGCTTGAATCTCACGTCGTATCCACAAACGGATTTGATGTTCAGCTCCAGGATCATTCTTGAAGTTTCGCTTGGTGACTTTGCTGAATCCAGAATATTGACTGGCGGCAATGCAAAAAAGTCTCTTGCTGTATATGTATCGGCGTACAACAAGCATTTCTGCTGGGGAGGGGGGGGTCGTTGCAGGAGTGGCCCTTTGGGGGCGACGGGATCAGATTCGGGGTCGGGAATTCATTTGCTGACTGCTTCTTGACTTTGGGCGCTAGCAGATCGTAGAAGCTCCCCTCTCTAGATCTCATACGACGAAGCTTCACAACCTCTGTTCCGCAAACAGGACACTTAGGGTTTTTTCTAAACCGGTTTTTTATGCAGCGAGCAAAGTGGAAGGTATGGTTGCATGGGTGCAACACGGCAACTTCCAAAACTTTGGTAATATCTCCATGGCATGCCTGGCATTCCACTTCCTCATCTGAACTTTCCCCATCGGACAAATCCTCTTCATTGGCCGAATTCTCTTCCGCATTGTAAAAGAATTCATGTTTTTTTATGTTCATGTTGATTAGATGTTGGTTGTCCAATGTGTTTGTTTGGGGAAAAAAAGGATTTTCCTTGGTCGTGTAGGGGGATCTTTGGCTCATTATGAATGTTTGGTAAAGATAGGCTTGATTGTTCTAGGAGACTGTCTACAATTGATTCTCTTCCAATGATGTAGTGATATGATGTTGGGATATCATAAAAAAGATTGATTTCGGATTTCACAGATCTTCTGTTGGACTGGAAGGAATGTTTGCTTTGATGAAAAGTCTCTTACGAATTGGATATGTATTTTATTGAGTTGCACGAGACGGTGCGAGATAAAATAAATTGATATGGGTTTGAGATGGGGAGTTTCGTGATGGTTTATGGAGGAATGGATTTGAGGGAAAGCATGCGAGATAATGTAAGTTAATGTGGGGTTAAAATAGGGAGTTTTGTGATTGGTTATGGAAGAAGAGGTTGAGGGAAGAAGCGAGTAGGGAAGAAGTGAGTAGGGAGGTCTAAATGGAGGTTAGTTTTGAGTTTTCAGCCTTTGGAATGGAGTATTAGTTTTATTGGAAAGTTTGCTCACATAATAAAAGGTATCTTGTTGATTGCACGGGTATGGTATTGGTATCGATTGTAGAAAAGACTCGAGTTCATTAGATGAAGGATATATTCAATTGAAAGACTTTGCTGAATTCGAAGAATATTGTGGTTTTCTCTGCAATGATGGATGGTAAATGAAGTGGTGTGAAAGAGAAGTTCATGCAGCAACACGGGGGTGACTGGCAGTCTTATACAAATCTGTTAGAACTGGCGGTAATTTAAACTAGTGAGCACTATTGCTACCCTAACCCACAATCTGCCCGCTAGAACTTGGTTTGCCGCTTGGTTTGCCTTGCGACTGGGTGCGGAGCTTGCCACCATAAACTAGCCAATCCTTCTTTTAATTAGTAAATCCTTCTTTTACATGAAAGGGAACAAGACTCGGGTGGGGCCATGTTAGGAATGAGATCGCCGCGTGGTCAGGTGGGTAAGTAGCCTCGAATTCGCTATTCGTTGTAGATCGAGACCAGCTTTTTTGCCTTCTTTAGAAATTAAGCTAAGGTAGAGCATGTCATCCTGTATCTACCGTAAACACTCGCTATGGCCTAACCTGACTGATTTAAAGCTGGGGGCGCTGACCAATGCATATGATTGGAAGATAAGCAAATTTTGCAGAGATTTCTTACCCATTTTTCGAATAGGAGCGAGAAAAACTAGAACTGAATTGAATACGGTTAGACATAGCGAGTTAAGTGATTTTTTACGATATGTGTATTGGTTATATACCATTCGAAGCCGTTTTACGAAGCTACGTCGATTTGAAGATTGAAATATCAATATTGAAGTTGAGGTAGAAAAAATGGGGAAGGTTAAGAAAGGGGCCGTGCTTATTAGCGGTTGTGGCGTTTTTCGGTAATGCAGGTAAAAGGGGCTCATCGAATCGTATTCATAAGCTTACAATGAATATTGCAGAAAGTATATTCGTATAGTATAGAAACATCCATAGGTCAGCAGGCCAAGCATGTTAAACAAACTACTTATAATTTACAACAAGATAAACCTTTTTCTTCAATTAGAGGGATCAATTTACCACAATTCCTATACTACTGTAGTGGAAGTATTATCTCAAAGTAAGGCCACAGTATGCCCAGTGGGTATGATATCCTCGTACACTCCCAGATGTGGAGTATCAACTCGGTAAGGATATCTATTCTCTGAATCTCAATACGATCCCACTAGATTCTCATTTTCGAATGTATCTCTTTGGTGCTATTTCATAGTGTCAATTACCTGAGTGGAAAATTGGTAAGGGTGTTAAAAAGTGATAAATTTGGAAGCCTGTTTCCATTTCTGGAAGAATTGGCATCGAGGCTACAAAATCGAAGCACGAGTTGATATCCTTCATTGGTTGATTGCGTACTAAAGCCGAAAGACCTAAGATTTTTGATCACCATTCTCGTATGCGCACTGTTGAGGAAGAAACAATTTAATAAAAAAAATCATGAAATCTTGTGCTCAACCTCAAAGATCTGCAGGGTCCAGGCAGCGAATCCACATCTGAGGACGCTAGCATGCCCCAGAACAACCTAGCCTCAGAGCAAGTACAGGTACGAAATGGCGTCAACGTTAGCTGGCAAAGTCAGAATAGAACCATCAAACTAAATGCAAAAGCCTAACTAATTGATTCGCTACAAGTCTAACATACTTGCACCAACAGAAAGTATAAGCTCTAAACTCTAAATCGATGTCAGAAAACAGGGGAAATCTTGAAAATAAAACAATTGATTAATAAGAACAATTACTCCCTAACATTCGGAGTTTTATACTTTCTGGCAGCACAAATACTTGTTTAGGATTTAGCTTATAGCAGAAACATGAGAGACTAAAGCTGGGATTATTGGATAGACTTGCCAATCAAGCTAAAGTTCAACCAGGAACTCTATAGACCCCATATCTGATACGGACAACCCCTCATCCTGGTTATGATATCTAAAGCAATTATGGATTGTACATTTCAACAAGCTCATGAATCACAAACCCTGCTAGCGTTGACTATGACGTATTAGCATCAGATCTAGACTGACTATGTACTTAAAGGTTTAATTTCCATAAACCCTTGGAAGCCCATTTCCCTCCTCCTCGTCTCATTCATCCTGCCTGAGGCCCGGAGAGATTTCCAATCAAATTGCTATACAGATGTTCATATACAAAAAGACAAATTTCAAAAGGCTTTCTTATTCTCAAACCGTCATTCCGATTCTTCAACGATATTCTTATTCTCAGTCCATTCATCCGATTCTTCAACTCTATCCTCATTCCTGGTCTGTGCTCTAATCCAAAGGCCGAAAATCTTACTAATCTAACATCTAGGCGAGTTTGAACTCTATCCTGTAGCTCTTGAGAGGGGGAGGAATAAGCTTCATTACCTAAGCTGTTTTTCTTTTACATGGAAGAACGTAGGTCGATAGTTCCAGGCCAAAAGAAGCCGCTACTCAAAAGTAGTCAAAGTTGAAAAATAAGATTTTCTCCCATAGAAAACAGGCTTATCTACAATCTTTCAAGTCCGAAAGTAACGATTCGTTAAAGTCCTCGTATTTATTTCCATGCCCCGCAGGATCTCGTTGCAGCTAGTATTAATTATGCGATTACGCGACTATTCGCGATGCTCCAGCACTCCAGCTCCCAAGGGTTTGACGTGGTAGATCTGGATTGTACACTCATTTAGTCTCTTTTTTTTGGAATTTACTGAGAGGAAATCAATATTCAGTATTTTGTAACATGTAATAGTAGATTACTCTAAGGCATATGCTAGGCTCTGCTATTTCCAATTATTCTTGCGGGATGGGTATGTAAGTGAAGCTGTGTAAATAAACCAGAGTTGAAATCGATATCGGGTAGAGGTGGAGATGAGTTGTGAGGAATGGGGTGAGTTATGGGTAAACTATTGTCAACCAATTGATTTCTCTCTGATTTCACTTGGGCGATTTTTGATGTGCGTTCCTCATGCAGAAAAAGGGACTTACGATAACCTTTTCTTTATAAGCTCCGAGGTATCGACGACGATCAACAACATCTAGATCCACAGTAATTTTAAGTTACAAGACTTCTCAATTCCCATCATTGTACCAATGAGAGAAATTCAGTCGACGTGGTCCTCACTCCAAGTCTGTTTTACAAAATGTGAAGATCGCAAAAGTTATGGTTAAGTGATGGATTGCCGAAGCCCCTCATTGGTACAGTGGGGACAAGAGAATACACACTTGATTAAAATAGTGATAGAAGCAAAGACTGGAAGAGCAAGGATGGGAGAGAAAAATAATTAGCTATGCACAAGCCATGCGTTCGTTGAAGAAGGTCTTTGAGTCATCGACGAAGTGGAGTTGTGCTTGGCAAAATCAAACAGAACATAGTCTCGCAGTAAACAAACATCAGGGAATAGAAGTCATTTCGCTGAACACTTTTATCGGCTTGAAGGTAGTGTTTCTATTGGACGCCTGGTTTGAGTTGATATCCCCTCGATATCACTGAGTGTCTACGCGTCTATGTCGATTTTATTAGACGTAATATTCCGAAGCAAATCAGGTAAGAGTGATTCAAACGCGTGCTGAAATGACAATACTAACATCCCGTTTTCACCGGAAGTGATAACAAAGTCAAGTTTATGCTCAGCTCGCCAAGGTATCTGGACTTGGGTACCCAAGCTATTGAGTTGTGTTTATTGTGTTGAATGTGCACCAATGCCGTCATACTATTGTCATTTTTATTTGTACATAGAAACCCAATCATTAGCCCAAGAACTTAATCACTTTGTGGTTTCTTGTTGTCGATTGCGCCCCGACGGACCTAGGAGACGTCATTTATATTGACAGCATGGATATTCAGGAATAGCTGCTTAGATTAGCATTCGAGCTAGGGACTGTCATGGGTAAGTATTGCGCAAGAGACGTAGGGATCGGAGTGGGATCAACGACAGGGGTCTGCGCAAACAGAGGGAAAGGGCAAGAATGGAGACGGGTGGAGATGAATAACTGGGGGATGAATGACTGGGGGATGAATGACGGGACAAAGATGGATGGTCCATGATATATGGAGTGTGTCAAAAGAAAACTTTGGATTTCCGGAATGGATTGAAGTTTTGGGCACAGAGAGAAGAGTTGAGCTGAGTATTACGGCATATATTTGGATGTGAACGTTAGCTATCCGGAGGAAAATGGCACTCGAGTCCATGCATGTATAATGTATTTATGTTATTGGGTATCCTAAATTTCTAGAGCAACTCAGATTTTGGGGCTTCACGGTGTTCTCGTGGTGTCTCCCAGTGTATGCCGGTACAAGCACTTCACAAGCCATATGCAAAATCTCCCATTCCGCATCCCGTTCCATGCCCCTACTTCCTCCTTCTAAACCTGCTGCCAACCCCTGGTCCCCCTTTCGCTCCACTGTTCCTCAACTTCAATCTCTTGAAGTTTTGCAAACTACCTGCCGTAGCCTTGATTTTCCTAGCAGCCTTCTTAACCTTCCCTTCCTTGTTAATTTCTCTATTCTTCTTTTTTGTCTTATCTTGATCTGGTCTTCTGTACCGTGTTCCTCCTTCTGAAGCAGTGTATTCGGAGGCAGAGTCGGAGTCGAAGTTTCGACCATCAGGTGGGAATTCATCTGGTTGGGGAAATTCGTTATCATCAGGCTGGGGAAACTCATCATTGAGTTGAGTTTCCGGGATAGTTTCGAGGTGGTCGTGAGGGTGGGCGAGCTCGTCTTCGCTTTCTGAGGCGTTGTGGTGATTGGTAGATGGCGTAGGCTTGGAGGGTTTCGTACGATTTGGTTTCAGATTTACGCGACGGGTGGTGCGTTTTTGACCTTTCTTTTTATATGTTCTTGTAGGTGCATTTGTCGCTTCTTCAGGCTCGGAATCGTACTTAGCTTCATCATCAAAACCGCCCAGTAATTCTTGTGGCTGGCTGTCGACTATGATTGTGTCTCCCGGAAAAGAGTCTTTAGCCGAGGGTTTTGATGGTGGGGCAATCGATGAGCCTGTTGATTGTGATTTTGATTTTGGTTTTGGTATAGACTTGGAGGGATTGGCCATTTCGGCTTCCATTTCATTTAGAGCCTCCAAATCATCGTCCGCGGCATCTTCTTCCATTTTTCGCAGACCAGCAAGCATACTGCTTAAACTTTTGATCATTGGCCTTCGAGGTCCTCGAACCATTTCTGGGGAATCGGGTGGGTCTTCTTCATTTTCATCAACAGCCGGCAGTCGTATTCGTTGACTATCTCTTCTTAAAAAGGACGGCGTATTGAAATGTAGTTTTGATACTGAAGAAGGTGTATTTGATCCATGACCATTGGCAGTTTTATTCTTTAAAGGTGTGCTGAATAGTAAAGTCCTTCTCGATGACGGTGTATTGCTATGCATAATTGCTCTTGTATTTCCTGGAGTCATTCCATTTTTTCGAGGTGTAGCTTGTGTCGCAGCTAACTTCCCTGCTGTTCCGGGGGCAGAAGGAGAGTCTGCGGCACTATCTGGATCCAAATCAAATAACCCAAGAACCTGTCCATCCTTTTGTGGTGTCGGCCCAATTGCCATTTTTTTAGAAGGTGTAGCAAATAAATTCCTCATAATGGAAGGAGAATGATAAGGGTCGACGTCCCATGGTAAGATTGTATTCTTCGAGGGTGTCCTATCGACAAGTAACCGTTTTTGGGGAGTTTCATTGTGATTCTCTTCATGTCTTCTCTTTCGGGGCGTTGGTTTAGGAGCTGGTGGAGGTATATGTGAAATCTTTCCAGCAAGTATATCGCGTACTTTATTGAACTCTTTATACTTTAAGGCTGAATAGAAGTTAATAAGTTCATTGGCAGAGTGTGTCGACGTAGAGTTCATACCAATGTCTGGGTTTGCTTTGATATCCTCCCTGGATGCTTTGCGCCCTTGATTATTGTTCTGGAAGTCCTTTTCCCATACTTTCAATTCGACTCGCAGAGTTTTTGAACGCTCCTCCAATGACTTCCGCTCTCCCTCATCCATAATGTAAAATGGCGGGCCCAGACTCGCAGGTCGTCGCTGTGGATGATATCAGAAAACACGGTATAGAATTTGTATTGTCGCGTAGGAAAATGTTGTATGAAATAGTATTTGTGTTATAATAGTGTGTAATCTAGGTATTGTGTATTAATATTGATCCTGAAGTCATAAAGTCATAAAAATCATAAAATTAATTTTATATCATTTCTCAATGGCACCATTTAATATTTTATGACATGGGCAACTTACAGAGGTAGACGCGACGCACCAAAAATGAGCCTCATTGTTGGTCAAGGATTATCTGACCGCCTTCTTTTTGGCACTAATTATTCTGCCGCCATATGTTTAAGGCGGTCAATATCGTCATTATTGATAATTGTGCTGAAATCACATATTATACAGGGTTTGTATTGATTGCTAATAAGATGCAGTAGAAAGATCCAAGGGCCAACTGAACGGCCTAACCTAATTAGGTCACCGCCTTAATACATTCAGGGCTCAATAGCCTATATTCAATTCGAAAGTACCCTAATTATGGAATTCTGCTGATATGTCGCTTAATTAGGCTTAGGCGTTCAGTTGGCCCGTGGTTTCTTCTACGCGAAAACCATTTTACGCGAAATGTCTATAAAGGAGATCTCTCAATAGCTCCCAAGATACTTCCAGGGTCTACGGCACGTACCAAACTTTCACATAACCTTATTGATTCAATTACTCCTGTAAATATCAAAGGAATAACCTCTCGTAAAGAAAGGCGGGTATTATACGAGAATTGATGGTATTCAGACTTGCAGATTGACTATAGAGGAAAGGATCCTCAGGTAAAGGAGCCATATCACTAAGGAGCGGGGCTGGCTCCATCTACTCTGCGGAGTATTATCATAAGAATCATATTTTCGCAAGCCTCTTTATAAAATCGGCACCGGTGCCAAGACTTATGACGTTTAGAGACGAATTGAGAGAGCAAGATCACAATCATAAAATGATTTCTATCCATAATTTTGCTCAGTGCTTTCACCTGGGGAAGGCATGGAAATTGGGCTCTGGCAACTTGACGTTGTTGATGATACAGATAACTTTCGTACCCTCGGTAACTAGTTTTGATTCAAACTATGTACCTGACGGCAACTATATCAGTAAAAAGGTACAATACACCAATGCAAGCACTACCAATATCTACTATGCATCCCTTTATTCTATCAAAGTCTATGACTCCGCTACAAGGAGTCAACGGCTTGGTCCAACTGCGCTGTTCCCAGGCTCGGCACAGGAGGAATCTACATTTGGCTAAACATTTGACATGTGAATTCCACTCGTGCTAGCCTTACTTACTTTAGCTTATACCAACTGCGTAGTTAACTGTACACGCCGTTTATTGTCAGCCATTGACGCCTGACAGCTGAAGTTGATGCCTAGGTACCTGTAATGGTGCTGCACGGAGCACATATACCAGCTAAACTTTAACTTTAAGTTAATATCAACCAAATACCTAAATGAACCTATCATATATCTTCCCACGTCATTAGCACAAGATACAAAGTCTTCGGCAGATGATATACAGTACATCACGAGGTCAATCTCTTCCAGTCCCGGCCAAAGACAATAAAGTTTAATCATCTGCTTAACATTTTGAATTTTCAGCAATCTGGAATTAAACAAACCAGGATGTTCCGACCATCTCAAAATACAATAATGTTTCCCACTAACGGTTGGAAGTAGGAGCAAAATTTTGGAAGGAGCCACAGCTAACGACTTGTGCTATTCATCTCTTGATTTCAGGAACAAGCTTACTAGCCCAACTAACCTCTTCTTACATCCTCGACAGGTCCAGCTGATCTCTGCCAGGGAAGAGTAGTTACACAAAATAATCAATTCTATTACGAAACAATTCATTTTTTAAGGTTTAGTCCCTAAAGTCTAAACTAGAGTAGGAATTTTTGACTCACTTTCTGGGCGCATGAGTGCTCGGACACAGTTGAATACGCCACAAAACTAGAAGTGACGTAGAATGATGCCACCACTAGCTACTTAGTAAATTTAGTTTGGAATTGTTAGTATCGATAGTCTAAATCCTGGAGTGGACGGTCGCAACGGTCCCGAAAGTCGCAACTACTTGCAGGAGTCGCAAAAGTAAATTCACATATCTTATACTCAGCCAAGGAAATCATGCTCAAAAACCCTGAATTCAGACCGAAAAAATTTAACAACCAGATTAAGGTTTAGAATGCTCAAGTTCATCCTCCCTCCTGCTTTACCTTTTCACCTCACGATCGCCATGAATTAACTTACCCATCCTACTCCTACTCAAAACCAGGGAGAAACCGGGTCGCTAATAGATAAGGGGGTACTTTCGCCCAGTCGCTGATGAATATGAGGGGTTAGAGTACTAGTCATGCTATTCTCTCGATCCCCCTCATTCTTCTCCACAATCTCCAGATTTCCCCTCATCTCCCGTCCTCATTCGATTCGCATCCACTTTCCCTTTCCCTCTGATTTTCATTTCCACTTCCTTTTCCATTTTCACTTCCTTTTCCATTTACACTTGCACTCTCCATTATCACCACTACGTCACCCACCAATTCATCACTTCACCAAGTTAAGCTTCCCTCACTGCCAATAATCCAGGCTTTTCTTTCCACACCCTGGAACTCACCCTCACACCATCCAAATCAATATTCCTAATTTTTAAGCAAAAAGACAAAGTGCATTTCCCTGAATTACAGGTACTTCCCAAAAGACTGTATAGTTATAGATAGAAGTAAAACAAAGTTCAGAATGAAGACCAAATTCTATTTTCTTGTATGCGACTCTGCGTTTTTGGTTGTCGGATTTGATTGCTGCAATATCATGATTTAACTCCCTAGTCCCCACTCCGAATGACTTTCATCGCTTCACTTAATTTCTTCTACTTTGGCAGTAATGCATTCCTTCAGTGTGTGTATATCATATGATTGAGAGTTCGAGAATCCACATGTCTCAGCCCTGGGATACCCGGGGCTTTTAGAGAGAACCGCTGGATTTCAATTTTATTTCATGCGGCTCTTCCTAAGTACTTCCAAATAATCCCATAGAATTAAAGTAAACAAAAGCTCAGATAGACCTGGGAATCTACTTAACATTATATACTTGCATTTTGCCCTGTTTATTTGCCAATTCAATTTGATTTATATTCCACTATAATGTACATTCTTTGAGGCATTTCCCTCAGTACTGTACTCTCAGCAAGTAATCCATTTCCTTTCAAACACTCTACCCTCGAACTGAGGTCCGAGTAAGTAAGCTGAGGATAGACTGTGGGCTGCAATTTCGTGAAGTATTCACCATGACTAGATACCTCAAATCTGTACACAGAGCTTAAAGTAAGGTAAAGCGAAAATAGAAATGCACATTTATTTGACTTGACGGCCTGCTTGTTTATCTGCTATTATAATATTGTGTCTTTGTTTTAATTGCCTCTCTGCCCAACAAGCAAGTAATCCAAATACTTTTACTCCCCTTTCTACCCTGCTAATAATCAATTTACCCCCTTATCTACATACCCTTCATGCTCATGCCCTACCCTGAAATTTACAGCTACGGATTTCACTTCACATACCATTAACCACAATCCATTCATTGCCATCCATTTACTTCTACCTCCAATCTCCAATCTCCAATTTCTCATTCAATATCAACCTCTGCATTTACCACCAATCTCTCATCTAACCATAATCAAATTATTATAATTCATTCAATACCACTCACCATCTACTATCTACTATGTTCCATCTATAAGAATGTATAGCTCCCCTCTCTATCCATGTTTTCTTCTCCTCCCTTCCCTCTCCTCCTCTACTCTTCTCTCCTCTGTCACCGCTCTTCTGCTACCGCTCTTCTGCCACCGCTCCTCTCCCCTTCCCTCTCACAAACCCCCCCCCCCTCCCCTCAAAAAAATCAAAAGAACCCAAAAACAAAACCAATCATAATACCACAACACAAAAACCAGATAAAACCTTTCATTCAATCCCATTCATTTCCCTTCTCTTTCTCCTTTCTCCTCTCTTCATTCTCCTTCCATCTTTCATCTTACCTACCCCCCTACTTCTCACTTCTACCCATCTACCCATCTACCCATTTATTGCAAATAAATAAAATAAAATCAAATTTCTCAGATAACGGAAGAAATACAAAAATCACCTCACTTCACTTCAGTTCACTTCTTCATCTCATTCCTCATCATCAGTTCTACATCCCTATACATATACATTCGCACAACAAGGAGCATCCCGGCCTCGACCCGGAAAAGGAAAAGACGACGTTCAGCATAGCAGATTAGATGTTGTAAATAACAAATATCAAATACAAAATAGTAAAAACGTATTAAATACCAACTCACCATACATGCATGAATCACTTCTTCCTTCCTTCATTCATCCCTTCCTTTCTTCCGCTTCGCTCAACCTCCTGTAATCCCTTGTATATTGCCCTTCTAATTTCTACCAATGAACAAATAATCCACTCCTCTGTAAAAAATTACTTTGCAATTTCAACTCTTCAACTCTTCAACTCTTCAACTCTTCAACTCTTCAACTCTTCAACTCTTCAACTCTCCAACTCTCCAAACTCTTTAATTCTCCAACTTTCACCCCTCATTCCTCATCTCTCCTTCCGCCTATCCCACAGATTAACCCCCAATCCCTAAGTTCCAATCCCCATTCTTTATTCTATAAACTCCTTTTAAAAAACATTATTCATGACCATCCACCCACTTTCACCCATCTACCTCCTCTCCTCCCTTTCTCTTTCCCCTTTTTCCTTCATTTATCCCTCTCCACCTCCCCCCTTCTCTTCTTCCCCCCCTCCCCTTCCCCAACCCTACCACAACCCTACCAAAACCCATCAAAACCCATCAAAACCCATCAAAACCCATCAAAACCCATCAAAACCCATCAAAACCCATCAAAACCCATCAAAACCCAAAAACTATAACCCAAAACAAACTCGAACCCGATCTCAGTCCCCAATTCATACCACCTACCACCTACCACCTACCACCTACCACCAAAACTCAGAAAAAGCTTTCAACTTTAAATTAATTTCCTTCTCCTTCTTCTTCTCCTTTTCATTCCATCCTAACTATCAAACCAGTGAATACACAGCATAGAAAATAAGCGAATACACTTCTTCTTTCCAAGTCACCGAGTCACCAAATCACCTCTTCATTCGGGTAATAAAATAAAGGGCTTTCTGAACCTGAAAAGGAAAAGTCCTGTATTCCAGATTGATGTTGCAATTTGCAAGTAGTAAGTCCATACTGGGGACCTATCTATCACACATGACTTGTCACGTATTAATAATATATCACATCACGCAACATGAAATAAAATCCACAAACATCAAACCAAAAGTTTTGGAGATTCTCTTTATTCATTCAGTTATTCATATACACTTCCTTCCTTTTTCCTCATCATACTACGAGGCTCCCAGTCATTGCTAGTGCCATTGCTCTCCTCATACACTTCATACATACAATTCGTGAAACACCATTCAGCCAGGTGAGGTAGAGCCGCCCAACCATCCTATCCCATTCTCCCTACCAGCCCATCCATCATTAATACCCCATCCTATCCTAACATGAACACATTCCTCATCGAGCCCTTGTCCCCAGCCTGGGAATGAATCCCATATAAACCATTCAAAAACAAATCCAAAGCCCAGTCTAAACTCCTGCCCAAATGCGTTACCCATGTATACAAATCGTATCGAGTGATTTTTTATCCGTATCAAAGTAAGAAAAAAATAGGCATCCGAATATTTGAAAACGAAGCCTTCCAAAAAGGTCTCATCATATCAATCCAAACAACGATATTCTCGTTGTGGTATTCATCATGCACGCTGAAATGAACATCCTTGCCAAACAAATCTTAAAAAATTATCAATCAACTTCTTTGATATCGATATATATGTCGTTTCTCGCCATCCATGATAGTTCTGAAAGCCATCAACCGAATGTCTCGGATAAGACTCTTATACTCAATATCATGACCAGTAAACCAATCGTTACTATAATGAGTAGAGCAAAAGAGAACCATCCGAGTACCATGGCTGTACTACCGACACCACTTCGTACACTACCATTCCCCAGATCTTGGGCTATGATAGAGGCGGCTACCGAAGCTGTATGTTGCCAGAGGACTGAGACAAGAACGAAGATTGAGGCGATGAAGATGATAGCTAGGGCGATTTGAGAGACGGGTCGAGACGGGAAAGGTTTGACTTCTCGTTCACTTCCGTGGGCATCTTCCTCTTCGTGCCATCCGGGGAATGTCGCTAGAAGTAATAGACAGATAAATGCGAAGATGATTGCAATGATACTATGAAGATATTAGTTATTGTTCTTGACAATGGTTGAGAGGGCGAGAAGCCAACTTACATTAGATATGGGAAAACAATCATATCTTTGAATTGACTTGCAAGCCAAATCAAATTCAAAGGATCCTGATCCACGCTCACTTCATTCGCTAATGCGGTTGCATTGTTACTGCATAACCATGCACCTCCATCCGGGCTGATACAGATACCAAAGTATCCAACTCTTGCTGCCAACTTCGCTTGCCCAACAATATTAGATATCGCTGTGTGTACATTGTAGTCGGTTTGAGCGGTCGATGGTACTGGCGTATATGATTGGTAGTAGAGGGAAATAAGGAAAATATCGGGTATCATAGGTGATGAAGATGAACATCCTGCTAATAGAAGAGCTGAAAGAATGTTAATTGAATACCCCTCAATGGAATGTTGGAGAGTGCTTACAAAGTAATATAATGGTAATCGCGATTAATACCATCAACACATGATGATATCCTAAGAATGGCACCGCTCCTATGGATTAGGTTAGCACACTGTCAATTCATCTGAAGCACAGTTCGCATAACTTACTCAAGAAACCTCCAAATCCTCTGTCCGCCATCTTAAACTATGTTATGTCTCGAAACGAATGACCGAATGCGATAATAGAGTCTGCCACTCCCGTCCCCTGTCTATTTCGGAGCAAGCGTCGGAGTCGCAGCCGTGGAATATTTTCAATGTGTTGAAGAAGTTTCAAGGACGGAGAATGTTGGCTATCTTTAGGAATGTATGATCAATCAATTGGATATAGTGTAACTCGTAAGGTTCGTGAAATGGTTGTAAGAAGAATGTGGATATAAATTCGTCGCACTGCTTATCATTAAGATAAAGATTGTCAGATATCTCAACACACACAAAAAGATGAGGGGAGAAGGATAAAATGCGTAGCAGTTTCTTTGAATTCTCCCGAAAATGGAGAAAGGGAGTAAAACAGAATTGGGTCCAGATTTCCTGCGCAATAAGATGTGGTTCTGTCAAAAAATTGTGTGGCAGGAGAGCTAAACTTGTACAAAAAAGAAGATGGCGCAGTGAATCCATTTGGGTGCTTCGAATTTGTTTACATTTATCAATTCTCGGTTAGTCAACTGAGCAACGAGAAACCAAGGAAACAAGGTACCGCTTGAGTATAAACCAATAATAATTGATCATTTCGCTTTGTCATCAAGAACCCTTGAAATTCAGGAACAGATCAATTGGTGGGTGGATTACCGGCAGTAGTGGATTAGTGATTAGTGATTGGAGTGAATGCTCGATATAGATTTTGGCGATAAAAGAAAAGAAAGAAAAGAAAGAAAAGAAAGAAAAGAAAGAAAAGTGTCTTGAGTGAAGTTTTGGTGTAAGAATTAATAACGGATTGACACGTTTCTTTCGTCATCCCACCTTATTTTTTAAAGCAGCTGTTTTCCTGCACCTAATCATGCAGGTCAAGATGCATCAGCAACTTTGAGTTCCCACTTGGTTTAATGTTTTGTATGTACAAAATCATTTGTTCCTCGATCTCGCATTCTCGACTGGGAGATGGGATCCTTTAGGGGATTTCGTTCGTCCTACCCCGCACTCTTCATTTTGTTCGCTTCTTTTCAATTATTTCTTGCCTCTTATTGTGAAGGATTGCCATGAAATATATACATGCCATTGTTAACTTAGTAATCATATTTGAAGAGCTCACCGTCTACCCCCCATGCTAGATCATCTGCATGTTGTGTTGTGCGAGGTGCAGCTGCTTCGGTAATTACATTCAGGTACGGTATGGATACACCGAGTGGTCAGCCAATTCGTATGTTTCATCTCTCGTTTTCGGTTTTTACGTACTCCATAGGTTTCTTACTTTTGATTTTTTCTTGTATGTTGGATTTTGAAGCTTAGTGTCGAGCATCCAGAAAAGAAATTTTGGTTGTCTCGCCAGCCATAATGGGATCTAAAATGGGCTTGGCCTGCGTAAGTATTGATAAATTGAGTGAGTCTGTTGCATTTACAGTTGAGCCTTAGGTCCAAGTCATACCAAATCGTAGGCGGGGTCAGAAGGTGGAAGTAACTGCTTCACTCACTGTGCTCTCGGCGCGTGCACGTGATTCACCGTCTACTTTTACTTTCCAAATTGGAATTCTTCCACAGACTGCAAAATGCATAAGAGACAGTGGACAGTTGTGAGCTCGCATGGTCCCAAAACGTTCTCTCGTTGTGGTAGTGGTCGTGGACGAGGTTGGCGAAACCCGGAGCCAGTTTGCGGGAGTACAATGATTGATATGCTTCAAGCTACTTCTTTTTGTTCTCGGGCTGTGCTCACAGAACTCTCTCACAATTCCTCGATCGTCCCAAATATTGTATTTATGTTGTCATAACTCGAATTTTGATAGCCAGTGTTGTCATCTCAAGCCGGGAAAGGGCGACAGCCATAATTTTTGCACCGTTACCAGACAACAGATAACGGATTATAATCAGCAACGATAGCTTAGCTTCAACAGATGCCAAAGTAATACAAATCACTTCAAAAGGAGATACTATCAATCTATTTTGGGGCGGCATTAGCTCCCACTTCTTGGTCCATTGCGCCTGTTTTCTCATAAAAGAACAGTCGGTATTCGAACTCTTTTGTTATTGGAAATCCAGCAGTACATAAAAATGAATCCAGATTTAAGACAAAGATCGTATTGCAAAGAACTCCCTGATAAGCTCTTTCTTCACCACCTCAAGTCACATGTCAAGTGGACCACGAGGTTGAGATTCACTTCCACTCCCTCACTTGCTCTTCTTCACGAACAAGTCTAGGATAAAAGCCCCCACGGAGCCCATCTAGTGAGCAAGTACCACCAGAATGTTACAGAACTTCCCCGCAAGGTTTCCAAAATCCATTTCCCATAAAGCTCCGCAGACTACGCACAACATATTCTCGCGAACTCACAGAAAAAATCATACATATTCACGATGGGCATCCCTTAAAACTGCTATTTCCGGGAAGCAAATGACCTCAATAGTCTACCATCATACTGACAGTCCATAGGCTCCGATTGCAAGCCGGAAACGAACTAACATTTATTATTGTCGTTCCATGTTCATAAACGACAGTAATGATAGTCCACTGTCTAAAAAGAGTTTCAATCACCCCACTCGTTACCTCTTCACAACTTCGAAGACCTAAGGTAAAGAGCTTGCGCACTGAAGTTATTTTACTTTCTTCTGCTTCGCAGTTTGGACATATTTTCCCATGTGACATAAGTGGGGAAGTGTCTCTTGAGATTTTCTTCTTGAGAAGGTTCTTTTATAATGCCGGATATCAGTATTCATTTATTCTTTTTGCACACTACATGAGCTTGAAGGCACTTGATACCATTCACGACTCTAGTTCACGTGCATGATATCAGGAGTGCTCCGAAGCACTTGAAAGTTGACACCTCCCAGTTTTCACTGCGTCCCTAATATTTTAAAAACCCAACAACCATAAATAGACTGCCTCATTTACATAGTCCCCCTCATTCGGTATTTTTCTCAACCTCAACCAAGAGTTGATGCCAAGCTAAGACTCAATTATGAGCTCTCGAGATTCCTATATCCATCCTATTGCCGTGAGAGCAGGATATCTTGTATTAAATTGATTTCCTCGATTTGTAGTCCTTATCATCTAACTTCCGGTACATATATAAGCAAACGACAATACAAAGTATTCAAGTTATGATATTCAATATTGGACCCAAAAACGACAAGACTCATACCTTTGTTAAACGACATGCTAAGTCACATGATATCCGATCTATTTGAGTGAGGGTACAGCCAGTATCATCCATATCATAGGCATTGATCAAATACGGTTGCTATCTCCTGATACTATTACAGGATTGCCAAAAACTAGTCTCACCATCACATCTCCATGTATATGTATCATTCTATATAAAACAACAACAACAACAAAAGAAAAGAGGAAACAAAACGCCTTCCCTTCACCCAGAACCCATGCATATATTCCCAATAGCTCAAGATGAACTTTACCTCGTTCAGTTTTTCTCGCTTTTAATCTGGTCATTCCTGAGCCTTCTTCTGTTGATCAGAGGTCCCACGTGAGGAAAAAGAAGAAACCTTTCCATCAACAACTCTTTTATCTCCTGTATTCTTCTTTTCCCTTCCCCACTTTCCCCTCCTTTGCTAAGCTCGAGCTCCACCAATTCTCAATCTACCAATTTTCACCATCTCCATCTCCATATCCAGTTCCCCAGTCATGTTTCCTCTCTACCTAACTTAGAGTTGTACTCAGAAGTTATAAAGTTCTTGCAATACAACAACCATGCTGTATAACTCTGAATACGATAGAAACCATCAATCATCATGAACTGCGACATTCTAACTACCCTTCTATTATGATATTAGTTATTGCAGATAATTCCCTAATCTCTATGTCTTCTATCAAGAATTTTGATCATTAGTACTGCTATTACAATTCCATGCATCGATATCTATATTAATAAATAACAGCAATCAATAAACAAAAGAAGAAGAACAACAGGGATTTCTGTCAAAACCTTAATACTTTTGTCTAATCTGCAGAAATACAAAAATCCAGTATCCCTTCGGATTTGCAGCCACTGCAGGTACTGATGCCTCCTAGTCTTCAATGCTTGATGGGCAAGATTGGTATATAGAAAGGAGGATACATCGTATTAAGCTGACTTTTATATCTGCAACCCCCCTTTTTCACCCCCTTTACGCTTTTACACCTCCTTTTATAGTAATTATACCTTTATCTATTCCCATAGGAATGCTATACTAGTAGTATTCACCAACTCCCCCCTCACTGCCACTTTCCACTTCCCACTTCCCACACCACCAAACTAATTCAGAGATTTTTTGCAATGCTTAAATATGAGCGGAAAACTGTTCGGGTTTGAGCGCATTATAATCATCACAAGGAATGCGGATTTCCCGGAAAAACCCATTTTACTAATGTATGTATATCAGTAGCGCAAATATAGTTCAGATAACTACAAATTCCCTCATAATTGACCAAGGTTCCATTTTTAGATGATGTTGTTATTGTCATCCTAATTCTATATATATTATTTCACATGAGTACTGATGAATCATTCAAAAGGGGAATGACAATACTGCCACTCATTTTTCATACCTTAATCTTCTCATCGATATCTTAAGCTTAGAAGTCCAACCCAGTCTCAAAAAATAGCATCAACGCATCAATCCCTTTCAATAACTAACAAATCTAATCGCCCAACCATGACTGATTGCCCCTCCTTCTCTTTATTCCGCGTTTTAATGAGCCTGATATGAAGAAAAAGAAGCTTAAGAGAATATCATCCATCAAGATCTCTTTCATACCTAATCAACCCCTCGTTTCTTCTCTTTCTTAGTCCTCTACTCGAAACTATGAACCTCATATTCCAGCCCCAGAGAATCCTACATCTCTAGCTATGAAAACCATCCAGTCTTCGGTTGAAGACTACTTGCTAAATAGTATAGCAAGAATAGGAAATTCCGGGGAATTCCTCTGGGCGCTGATAATCTGACTCGGACAACGATATGACCTTTTGGTTTGCGTGGTAGGATTTTCGACTATTGAGATTATCATTCAACTCTAACACAATATAGGTACGTGTGCATAATATTAAAGAATTGACGATGATAGAGGAGCAAGATAATACCCACAAACAGCACTAAACCAACAATCTTTTAACCACAGCGGTAACAACAATTGACCTTCTTCCATTCTTTACCCTTCACCCCGCCCAGCCAACTTAAGCCCCTTAAATTACAAGCTGGATTATCGAACCTCAAAGTCTTGCATCCAAAACTTCTGATATCCTCCAAGAAAACTTCTTTCTATCCACGATTTTGATACAGAAAAGAAGACATTCTATCAGCAGTTCTTTTATATCCAACCCTCCACTCGCTCTCCCCCTCTTCCCATCTCCGTTTCCCATCTCCCATCATCCTTCAATCCAAACACACACCGATAACATAATTATACCCCTCACCCTTTCACAGCACCTTGAGTTCACGCAGAAGCTATAAAGTCTTTTGATTCCCAAGATCAGAATTCCATAACTTCTAGAAACGAGATACACGCAGAGCGAAGGCTGCGAGTCAATTCGGTAATGAAAGGAAAGGCCAGTATTCGTGTCTTAAGTATGACTTTGATGTTGATGTATTCCTTCACTTTTACTGCGAGATTAATGGATTTTGGTATCGTTATCTAAGCATTATATGACCATAGTAAATGATGACAGTAATGATGGATTCTCGAAAGACAATACTGTGCCAAAATGGCAACAATAACAACAACCTATAATCCCGCTCTTCACTCTTCTCATATTTCATATAGTAGCTCAGTGCGGACTATTATGTTAAACGACAGTAATAGAAAGCGAACAAAAATCAAAGAGGAAAGATAGAACTTACCCTCACATCAATAATAGCAACAGTAATAATAATAATAATAATAATCCTCGACCACTAGATTCCCACACCACATCCCAATTGCAAATCCCCCACAGCCGCAACTGATTCGGATTATTCATCGTTCAGATAACTGTCAGGATTTCTGCCTTTCGTTCCGCCCAGGAGTGGAACTTCTTTCGTGTAGTTTAATGTTCGAAAGAAGTGCTTTTTTAGGTTTTGAGTTGGATTGAAGTTTTGTGCTAGTGTGCCTTGTGGATTACTCAAATTTTCTCCCAGTTATCTCACACGCAGAAAGCAAACTAAAGATGTATATTAAGAGGATTTTAATTCTAGGTTCAATCGTGCTACTTCATTACAGGAACATCTCTTCAGCCCCAGCCCCCACCAATAAACTCATTCATCTCCAAACACAACACCAAGCAGAAAGAGCAAGAAAAAGCACAAATTCATCCGTAAGACCTCTCCATCTACCAAACGCCTTCAGACTTCCCAAGCTGAGCTATTTCTTCTCTGGGATGGCCCTGAATACAGCATTCTTGCCTTCCTCAGGAGGGGAATCGTGAGTATGTTCACCACCAAAACATGGCAATCTATACTTCTCCTCCCACTGTTTCCTTAACACTTCGTATAGGAAGATATATTGTTCGACAGCTTGAACCATAGTCTTTCTTTGTTGACGCAATTGATCGACAGTCTCGTAAATGGCATCGTTACCCTTCTCTTCCGATTGATCCCACCCTTCCCAAGCTCCACCCTGAAGTTCTCCCATTAAAACTCCAAAGCAACGAAAGTACCAGTTCTTCCAACACCAGCACTACAATGCACAACTCTTGGGTTTTCTTCTTCCTCATTCTTTGCTCGAGAAAGATCCATCAATGTCAAAACACTTTTGACATTTTGGCTGTTCAAGGAGCCCATATCTGGCCATAGAGGATAAAAGAAATGCCAGATAGTCTTCTCCTCTTCTTCATCTTCTACAGACATGGCTAGTTGGCGAACCTCAATACCAGTACCCTCAATGTTCTCTTCTCTTTTCACGAATCGAACCTGAGCCTTGAAGTTGTCTCCAAGAGCTTTCGCCTCGTTGACAATCAAAGGTGGATCATCCTCGCTCATAGGATAGTATCGATAACATTTTTCCATCATTTCTTCAGGTTTGGCTGGATTAGGCCCAACGAGAGGACTAAGCATGATAATGACACCGGGTGCTGCGTTATCGGGTACTGAGATTGAGTGCCACATCATATGCCAGGTGTGATCCACAGTTTGAGATTTCGGGCCTTGCATACAGATATACTTATCTTGAATACCTTTCTTCATTGTACTTTGCTTTTCAGCAGTAGACGTCAAAGTGACAGGAGATGCGTTGATGTAATCGTTATAACCTTCAGGAACAATGAGCCTAATACGGTTAGCAGCCCATGGATGTACGTTGGCATAACGATCGAGTTCACGATCCGGTTCCTCTCTCGCCCATTTGGGGTCATCTCCATTTGCCAGACGTTCCTCTTCCATTTTCGTCAGTGTAGCATATTTTTCTTTCATTTCTACCATTAGGTTAGTGCCTGTTCTATGAATAAATGTGAGTGAGCTGCATACCATCGTGTGAGATTTTCAAGAAAGATGGCATTGCTGTCTTGGGATCGCTCGCAGCAGCAGCTCCTGCCTCTGCTACTTGTACGGCACGATCTTCCTCATCATCTGCTGCCTTACTGGAAGAGCATCCATCTGCCTGAGGCATCGAAGCACCGTCATGTTGATCAATGAGACACTCCCCAGATACATCAATGGCAGAGTCTCGCTTTGATGAACATGGATGAGTCATCTTGTAGAGAAATTTTCGGCTTATGTTCTCTCTTGGACGCGAAGAAGAGATGGATGTGGAGGTACTTGAGGTGATTAAGGGTGTAGAACAGAAGGAACGTAGACGGTGGCGGAATGCAATAGTGGCACCAATTGGAGTACGATGAGGCATATAAAAAAGGACGAATGATTATATCACAATGAGAATAGCTTAAAAAGGCTGTGAAATATGTTGGGAGTAGACAAGAATAGACTGTTGTGCCTTGGCCACGATATTGAGGTAGAGAGCTGAACTGAGAAGTTTTTTTCTGGCGAGAAACAGACGTCCAAACAGTGATCAAGAGAATGAAGAGAATGAAGATACAGGAATGTGACAGTTCAGCAAGGAAAAGAATAGTAAAACTTTAGGAAAGACAGAGATACCAAAATCTTTGATAAATTGATGTGGATGTGTATGCAAAGAAAGAGTTGAGAGAAAAGAAGATGAAAAAGAGAAGCAGGAACTTACAAAACAATCCAATTCACCGATATAGAGCAAATTCGCCATATTGAGTAGGAAGGGAGTAAACTTAAGATGTTATGGATATGAGGAAAGAGCAATTCTCGTCGGTGGATGTTTGAGCTTGAGCAAAAGGAATGAGGCAAGCACGTTGTAGATGTGTAGATTTCCGATGTGATTACTAAGGTTGATTCTAATGACTAATCAAACGAGCTTTTATAAGCGAGGTCCAAATCAACTTTTAGTGAAGGGTTTCCGCCTTCAATCCATCATCAAGTGTACTTAAACATTTCTATCGAAACATCTCTACATGGTGTAAGGTTGATCATGATATTTCCAGCTTGATCGATATGCCATTATGGTTAGCAGCTTTTGAGGTAAAGATGCTCTTTACAACATACCATGTTCCTATTTTACTAATAATTAATTCAGGCATGGGCAGTCGCACGAGTTCGTATCCCACTACATCGACCTGAAATTCCTATTGCTTACAGATTTCCAGCTCCTAAGAAGTCCTACCTTTCATAGTGCAGTCCGCAACATCCATAAGAAAGTTCACGAAGCTCGTCATGGCAAGGACCCCTCCGAAATGGGTGGTACCAATATCGATGACCCGGAGAAGTCAAGTCGATTCCTTAAATACTTTAAGGACGAACTCAAAGAACAGTTCTGGGGCAAACCGCCACCTCGAAAATAATTGCTATCCTATTACCTTTGGAATAATGCCGCTCGCACGGTGTATAATATGATAACGCGAGTGTGGTCAACGGCCTTGGATGAATGGCGTACATGGAGATTTTACGGCGTTTGAAAAAGAATACCAGTCCATGGCCTGGGTATCGAGTACACAATATTACAATTTGATTCTCTCCTTCACCTTCAATCTCCTTATCCTTTGCGACACATGAGACAAACTCCTGCCGATATTCCACCGGACATTAAATTGGGCTCTGAGACTGATTCTTCGTGTCACTTGGCTCTCATTCCGTCCGAAGAGCAGAATCGCCTACACTTTTCAATTCGCTCCTATGCTTTCAATGCATTCGACTGGTTTTGTGTGCGCACATTTGTCTCCTGACATCTTTCATCTTAGATGAGCCATGAAGAGCTCGAAAGCGAGTTCGACATCAATGACGTATTCACGTATCAATCTTTACATGTGTGTATTAGTAGTGCTCATCTTATCAGCACGGCTCACAGTTCTCATGTCAAGTTGATTACCAACTGTCGTCATCTGAATGACTCCTGACATGAAGCTCGTCATCTGATCTGACGTGTAAGGAATGTTTTCGAATGCGGATATCTTGCTACTCAATAAGCAAGATTATCATTATTTGATGCCGCTAAAGCTCCTGTTGGAAACGTCACTCGTGCACTCTCAGATGATACGTACTATTTTCTTTTAACTTGATGTCCACAAAGGTAGGTCATTTCATATTATACCGACCAATGGAGGGGTGCAGAGGAATAAGATACTTGCCATACGCAGGCTCACACCAATATTTTATGGTGTGTGATCTATTTAAGTGCAAGAAGATTGAGCAAAGACCGATTACTCACCGTGGCTTCTTATCCCGGCATCATCATGTGGGAGGTGGAAGCGATGGTCCATATATATATGGTCTACATTTCATTTAGATGCAGAGGCTGCTGTTTCGAATATCCACAATTTATCGGTGGATGAAGCGACTCGAGGGGGAACAAAATGTGCAGGACGAACTGGTGATTGACATGTTGAGCACTAAACGATATTCTTGCTGAATACCGGTTGATGAGGATGTGTTCTCTAACTCCCGTATCTGAGCTACTGCATGCTTTTTGTTCTCAACCTAACTAGATTAGAACTTGCAATTTAAACTGCATTACGTTTACACATCATAGCCCAAATTCCCAATGATAACAATGCAATTTGCCGCTTCAACCCACCATTTTTTTGAGTGACCAACAGCCATACCCTATCGCATCACAATCTGAATGCAACGCCAGTATATTGACCCCCACAATAACAGACATTCCTATTGTACAAAATCTTCCATATCCTCCAATCAACACAGTTGGTATCTTCAAACCAATCCCCAGCTCTTAAAACCCCAGCCCCCTCCAATCCTTCCTTTCATACCCCTTCTTCTCATCTACTCTCAATCCCGCCCACTCACTCTATTACATCAACCGTGATTGAATAAAATTACAAGTCTTACTTACATCTTGTCCTCGGTGCAATACTCATAGAAATTTACAAATTTATGGATTTATGGATCCAAATTAGGGGATAGAGAATGGAATGGTGGAGGTGATTATTTTATTGGCGGATGTTTTATTGTTTTGTAGTTTTTGGAGGTTTGTATTTTTTGGGGTTTTAGAGTTTTGGATGGTTTTTGGGTGGTTTTGGTGGGTTGGGTTTGAGGGGGATGATGAGAAGAAAGGGGAGGAGGAAGAGGAGGAGGAGGAAGAGGAGGGGTTGGAGAGAGGGATATGGAGGTGGGTATGGAGAGAGCTATGGAGAGAGCTATGGAGAGAGTTTTGTGTGTAGTTGGTTGTGCTTTTTAGGAGAGATTAAGAGGGAGGGGTGGTTGTGAGGATGGTTATGCTTTTGGGTGGCACGATGAGGATGAGGATGGTTGTGAGGATGGTTATTATTGAAGAGGAAGAGAAGGGAGAGAAAAGAGAGCAGGTTATGGAGATGATGGGAGGTTGAAGAGGATGAAAAGAAAGAGAGAATGCAGGAGATGATAGGAGTATTGAAAATAATCTCATCTGTCCTGCTCCGAAGCTCTTGCTCAGCTTCCGCGTATTCCTGGTGTGCACGTTTTGCTTCTATATAATAGGAGATAGAGTATTGTTTTGAGCTATTATTTTTCGAGAACAGGAACCAGACGCTGAATTAAGTTTGGAGTGGATTTATTGTCGATGAGATTTGTACAACGAGCTTAAGGTAGCATAGCAAATGCTATGAGACTGGCTTTTTGGGAAGGTGTTGAAATGCGGAGGTTGCATTATGCGTAGGAATTGGAGGAGAGAATATTTGATTGTTTGGGAATATGAGGGATTTATATACACTAGAAGTTGGGGGTAAAAACTTTGGCTATTAGTTTGGGTGGTAGAGTGAAGGGTAGTTTTTCTTGTGAGCTGCAAAATCATAGTCTAGATAAATGGTTTGAGGGTGTAAATAATGAGATGGGATGGGAAGTGATTAATTTAGCCTAGGAAAGTACTTATCAATTCGGAGAATACGAAACTGAAGGCTCTTGTTCAAGAGGAACTAATTGGTTGGAGGCAAGAGCTATCATCAAAACGATTAGGAGCTTTTGATTTTCCTCTAAGAACCTTTGCTATCACCTCACACTAATTTCCTCAAAAGTATCTCCTGCTTAGTACATGGCATAATCCCCGCATTCCTATACAAATTCTGCGGTCTCTTCACTCCCTCCGGAAACTTCATTTCATACCCCTCCAACAAACTTCCCACTACAAGTTTTATCACAACCCCCGCATACCATCTTCCTGGACATGTTTGTCTTCCATTTCCCCATGCTAGATTACCAGGTTCTATGCTTGTGAATTCTTTGAGGGGATTATAGGTGGTTGTTTTGGCGCTGGCGGATGATTGGTAAAATCGGGATGGGTTGAAGATGGTGGGAGAGTCGTGGCTGGAATAGTAGGTTGGGTCCCGCGACATGGATTCAGAGGCCATGGATATGAATGTTCCGATGGGGAGATGTAGGCCGGTGGAGAGGGTATGGGGTGTTAGGACTATGCGGTCGAAGGAGACTGGTGTTTTGTTAGTGGGGCTTTCGTTATGGAATTGAGATATACGTACGAGCATTTGGTTGATTATATCGCATAGATTCTTTCATGAAACTATCCAATCTCCTCAGCTTGCTTATGGTGGAAATTTGCCATGATCCTTCTTTTTTCAAGGCATCCTTGATTTCGGCGCGCAAGTCAGGGATGTATGATGATCGTTCGCAGAGATCGTATAGAGTGTGGACTGCGACCATTGTAGATGTGTGTAGCTATCAATATCTAATTAGCTTGGGCTTGGAATATCATCACTCGAGTAGAAAGGGGCACAAACCGCTGCTGAATTCAGCACCAAAAGCTTCAGAATAATCTCTTTTGGATCAACAACTTTCGATGTTGAAATCAGGAATCCTAATAGATCATTTGCTTTATGATCTGCGTTTTGTCTCTCCTGTATGGCGGGTCCTAGAATCTCAAGAGCCTTTGAAAGAATGGCATCCATACGACTTTTCGGCGCGAGGAATGGTCTGAGAAGAGGACGTAGCAAACGAGGATATGGACGAAGTGCATTAGCAGTTGCTACTACTTCATTCAAGTAGGCAGAAACGGTGTCGAGCCAGGCTTTTTCACGGGAAAGTGGTAGGCCAACGAAGACTCGCGAGGATACGGCGAGAATCATTGAGTATACATATGAGTAGGTGGGTATTGGTGCATATTCTGGTATTGAAAGTAAGCTATGAGGTTTGCTTAATGGTACATAGAAACTAACCTCGCGAAGAGCAATGTATTAAAGATTTAGAAATGGCAAATGAAAGCTCTGCCGCCATATCTGGTATAAACCCAGCTGGAACATACTCGTTAGCCTCGATTCTTGGATCCAGTAGCCAAATCTATTACACTCACGTAGATTCTGAGTGAGTTGAGCCCGGCAAACATCAGAATGGTGACGACTCTTCAGAATAATATCAACACCACTGTAATGACCCAACCATCTCTCTACAAGAGCAGTAGACTGATTGAGTTTTGTTTCGGGTAGCATGCGTAGCTCTACGAGAAATTTAGGGGGGAGGATTAGACGTTCCATATCCTCTGTTTGGACTATGAAGGGCTCATCTTTATACTATATTCGTCTGATTAGTTTGTTCTATCCCGGAAACATTTGAGTAGTGAGATAAGATCTTACCTTGTGATAACCTTCATCTACGAGACGATGTCCATTAATTGCAAATTTTTTTTTTGCGGCAGTATGGTTAAAGTCTAAAAGTCCTGAGGTTTTGCCAACTCTTGGGACGTCCGGAAACCGTGATCGACGAGGTGAGGTGAATATAAGTAGGATGATGAGAATAATTGCACCGGAAAGATAAATAGCAAGGGACATGTTTCCAATATATTGAGTTTCTGGAAGTGAGGAATTAAGGACCTCGAAAAGACCAGCCAGTGTGGGAAGAATATATTCGTGGGTTTTTGTATGTGAGGCTACCAACTCTACAGCATGTTGATGGCACGTTCTCTGTTATATTTAAGAGCTGTCGTAGGGATGAGTTTTTTGTAATTCTATAAAGTATAACGATTTAGTTTGCTTTATTTTATTAACAATCTAGCAATTTTTATTATTTATATATTTTTAATAGGGTTTTTGGGAGGGGGACTAGTTAGGTTAATTGAAGCATATAATTGGACAGATCGAGAATGAATAATTTTTATTATCTTTCATTCATTGAAACTGAAGTGAATATTAAAATACTAAATGCACTGATTAAAGGTTGCTTAAGATGATTAATATCCATTAAAAAATTAAGGTATATAATACTATACTCTTATTATGCTTTATTGTAATTTGGCTTCATTTTATACAAAGCCCCCATCCCTATCTGTCGGGAATTGATCTGGTCTACTAATCCGCTGACTGGATATTAACTTGTTTGATGTAGATCAAAAGCCAATAATATTCCTCGATAGTGAATCATGCAGGAATCCTCTAAAATGAAGAGCTCTGCCCAACCAAATTTTCCGTGTGCTTCCAAAGTTTTCTACATTTCCTCCACCCGTAGCAAACTCAAGAAGAGGTTGAACCTGGCAATTTTTGAGACAGACATTCGAGGATCCTGGTGCACAAATTGTAAGCTAATGGGTTCTCAAGCAATGCAAATATTTTCATGTAAGACGATTCATCTGAAAGCTTAGGATCAAGAGCTGCAACCGAGGTTGTGCTGATACCTTGACTTGGTGTTTTCATGGGCGTTGTGGGGAAAAGCTGTTGAGCACTTTCTCTCGGCATGTGTCTCCACAAACTAGTTTCAATCGCTATAGAGATATTCAGCACGGAGGAGCTTTGCATATAGGAAGAGAAACAGAACTCCAGGATGAGCACAGACAGTTGTAATTCCTATCTTGACCAAGAGTTTAGACATCTGAGCAGAGTATAGAATCGTCGCAGTTTTGATCTACCCATATGCAATTGTCGGAAGGTAGCTGAGACCTCAAGGGAGTCTATACGCTTCGCACAGTGCTTTCGGGGGCTTTTTTTCCTCCGGTAGAGTACTTCCCTCGAAATTATAGTCCGCGAAACGGAAGGGAGAGAATATGTAACCATTACTACTCATATTCACGATACGAGCTCCTCCCTCAGCTGTTAACTTATCCATTATGAGGTTGGTCAATAAGAAACTCCAGAGGTAGTTGGTCACCAAATGTATCTCAAAGCCATCAGGACTGAGGGTACGTATTGATGTATTTATACCAGTAATGTTGATCAGAATATCAATTCTTTTCTCTGGGTATGCATTAGCCTCAGAGACAGCAGAACGGGCAGGGTCGAATAATGCCACATCAAGCTTAAGAATTCGTGTCTGCACATTCGGATATGCTTCCCCGATCAAATTTGTGACAGCCTCGACTCTATACGTGGATCGTCCGGTAAGGACGAGAAGGTTTGGTCCATGAGCAGCCAGTGTTTGTGCAAGGCTTTGCCCCGAGTCCATTTGGGCCTACGCCAGTGATAAGTACTGTTTAAGTTTAGCATATGGCAGTTTCAAAATATTTACGGGAGATGGTATACTGTTCTTTTGCTTCACTTCGTCCACAAAGATTGAAGCAACTTCGCTTCCCTCTGTCTTCTCCCAAAATTCGGAATGTGAAGTCATGATTTAAACCGGTCTCTCTAAAGGAAATCGAAGTAAAAGATTTGATGATTTGAGAACCAACATGTATGATTGCTCGGGCAAGCTTACTCAAGTTGTGTTATGTCAAGAGTCAGGAGATCCGCACTGGTGCGAAAATCAACCAGCGTGATGGCCCCCGAACATGTTGGGATGAACTACAACTTGATGAAACCGTCAAACTATAGGTCAAATCGAAAGTAGCCCCTCTTCGAGATGTTTAATCCAAAACTCACGGTAAGATGGTGACATAAAGAAGGCAAAAGATAGGAAAGGTAATACCTGAAAACGTGTTTGGAGAATAGAATTTATATTGTACTACTCACGATTTTCTTTTTGGGAATGTCCATTGGACACAATTAGAGCCTTGTTAATACCACACTTGCATGATCTTATCGGCTGCACTATTTTCAGGGGAGGGCTTAAGAAGCCTCGCGAAGAGATATTACCGAGCCATTTCAATCAATAGACTTACTGATGCTGGATGCTGTTGCCATTGGGCCAGTTGGAGGTTTGGGGTAGCGGGTATTCTAATCCGTGAATTGTACCCACTGCTTTTGATTTAGAGGAGCATTTCTAAAATTCCCGAAGCTCAAATAATGAATTGGGCTGCAGGACTATTTCAAAGTGCGGATGGATCCAGAAAGGTCTTTCAAGGAATCATAGACTCTCCATGGAAGTGGGAAGCCAGAGCAAGAATATGATAGATATTAGTTTGTTAAATGGGATAGCCTTCATGTCCAGGCTTGATAGGCAGGTACAATGCCGCAAGATGGATGTCAAGCGTATTTGGTACTATCCACAAGCCATTTTAAGAAGATACTCACCAACCGCAGAAAACCTAGCTTATTAGTTGGACCCCCTGAACTCTGAAAAGGGGAAGAAAAGGGAATCTTGTTGAAAGAGAACGTTAGAAGAGAGGGATGCACGTGCCACCAGCTTTTAGCTTACGGGTTCTGTCACCCACCGCCTTCTACTTAAAACGCTTACAATCCCCACATCACAAATTAATTTAATGACGATCCAAAATCCGAAAAGCTCCATACAGACACGCGACGCGATTTGATCCAAGTCATCTTGAGAATAATTTCCAATTCCCAGCCTTGCGGTATCAATTCAAGCTTCACCATCTTTCATTATTTAAATTTTCATTGGATATACAGAATGACACTCTCCGATAAAGCGCTGACGAGCGCTCTCTCCAAGACTGTACGCGATGTCTTCCACAGTGACGAGAAAGAGAAATTAAGTGTACGATTTATTAGAACAAAAGTTGAAGAGGAATATGAACTAGGTGATGGTTTTTTAAATGAGGGCAAGTGGAAGGAAAAGAGTAAAGGGGTTATTAAGGGTGAAGTCGTAAGTCCATTGTGAATCGAAGCTGTTGGACTTGACAGTTGATTCTAATGAACGATTGCAGGACAAGTTAATGCAAGAAGATGGAGAAGAAGAGGAGGAAGAACCCGTAAAGGCAAAGAATATCAAGAAAACACCTGCGAAGAAAGCTACACCTGTCGCGAAAGGAACGAAACGAGCTTCGGCAGAAAAGAAGGCACCTCCACCAAAGAGACAAAAGAAAGAGAAGACCCCCGTTTCTGATTCCGAACTTTCTGAGCTTGCGGAAACAGAAATATCAGAAATTGATTCCGAAATAAGCGAAGATGTACCAAAAGCGAAACCAAAGAAGCAAGTCAAGAAGACTGCTAAAGCCAATTCAGACAATGACGCCAGCGACAATGAGGATGAGGTAGCGCCCAAGAAAGCTAAGAAACCATTAAAGAAAGAAGTGGTCTCCTCCGATTCTGAATTGTCTGATATCGAATCAATCACTCCATCCGAGGCAACAGCTCCTCCCAAAGCCACGTCCCCAAAGATCCGGGATTCCTCCTTATCAACTCCTCCAAAAACAGAAGAGGAAGCCTCTCCACCCTCCAATAACAAAGATGCGGGCAACGAATCTGACTCCTCAGCTATGTCTGTCGTTCTTGATGGTCCTTTAACTACCAAACCTCGTGCCAAGAAATCCAAATCCGCCTCGTCCAAGTCCTCCAAAGTAACCAAAACCGCCAAACCTAAAGCCGTAAAGGCAAAAGCTACAGCAGAACTCACGCCTGACGACCAACTAATCAAAACCCTTCAATCTCAACTCGTTAAATGTGGAATTCGCAAAATCTGGGCTTTCGAATTGAAGAAATACGAAACAGAGAATGAAAAAATTAAACATTTAAAGAATATGTTAACGGAAGTGGGTATGACCGGACGTTTTAGCGAGGGAAGAGCGAGAGAAATTAAGGAGTTGAGAGAATTACAGGCTGATTTGGAAGCGGTGAAAGAGGGTGAGAAAGCATGGGGGTTGGGCAGAGGTTCAAAGAGAAGTGGGGGCGGTGTTAAGGAGGACAAGAAAAAGGTCGAGAGTAGTGAGGATGATAGCAAAAGCAAAAGCGGCAGTACCCAGGGAGAGGATGAAGAGAGTGATGATGATGATGAAGATATGGAGGTTTCTGCTAGGGCTAGAAGGAAGAATGATTTGGCATTCTTGGGTGATGAGGAAAGTAGCGATGATGATTGAGCGATAGCTAGTCTACTTTCAATCATTGTGTCTGTACAAAGAAATTGGGGTTTTGGTTTTGGTCATGGGAATGGGAGTTCTGTGGTGAAAAATGGTCAGCGTTATGATATCTTAGGCAGTTGGACGCAGAGGTTTACGTCTGCATTTGTCTTACGTTCGAGGTTATAGGGTACATCATATCTAATATCTGGACAAATTTACAGAAGTAATACAAATATTTAACTATTGACCCTCAAGTTGAGGTGTATTAATTTTTGCAGCATGGTGGGAACATGGAGGGAAGGAATGAAATGTCACAACTGCAAGTGGTACACTGCAAGATATGTAACATCATTGATTTTAACTTTTAGGTCTTAGTCCCATTGCACCCCATTCATATAATACGTCTCCTTCATTCATCTCGGCATAAGTCTCATAATCTCATTCTTTACCACCTCCTCCTTTCTACCATCTGGATGTCATCCACCTCACCAATTCATTTCGTCAACAAATTTTCCTTCGCTTTCCCAGCTATTTTCCCCTCCTTTCCTCTCCTTTCCTTTCTGCACAGCTGTCGACTGCAGTACCATCTCCCTCCCCGCCTCTCTTCCCCTCCCTCTACCTTCCATCTTTACCTCTTTCTCCCCCCCGTCCTCTCATTTGCATTATTTCTCTCAACAGCAATACCCTCTGTCTTCCCATATCGCCATTCACTATCTTCATTCCGCCCATCCGTTTTTCCTCTACTTTTTTCCTCGCGGTTGTCTCTGTAGATAATCTTCGGGAATGGGATATTGAAAGGGGAGTCGATGTTGGAAGGGATAAATTGGAGAAAAAGGATATAATGGATAGGACGGATAGGATGGGTTATGGAGAGTCGTTTTTTCGATATTGGTTTTCATTCTCTCTGTATTTTTATTCCTGTTCATATATATGATTTCTGTTCAGAATTTCACAAAGTCGGAAATTAGAAATGCTAGGGCGGGAGGAGGAGGAGGAGGTGGTGGTGGATAGTTGTGATTTGTTATAGGACAGTGAGGAGGTGGTATATCATAATAAGACGGTGTTGGCGGTTCTTCGGGTGGGAGCGGTCCTGGTGGCGGCAGTCTTGGTCTATAATATTATTGTATAGAGGACAATGAGAAGGTGATAATCCATATGGAAATGAACTTGCTGCTGGCAGGGGCATTGATAGGAATGAATTTGCTGGAAGTTGTTCTTGTTGTTGTGGATATTGAAATCTGGCATTAGGCAGCGTGATTCTCATAAGAATAATTGTATTCATTCAATCCCGGAGCACGTGGTGGCCCCGCTTGTTGTTCGTTTTTTCTTTTCTGAAAATCCGGTTTTAGCTTTGATTTTCGCCTTGAAAGTTTGGGATGCATTGTCTGAAACTGATGGAGTATATGTAGATCTTGATCCTCTATATCGACGTTTTTGTAGAGCTCGTCGATTGTGGGTGGTGGAGGGCTGTATGGAGATACCTGGCTTGCTTGTGGTTTACATGGACTTAGAGCGCTGCTGAGGCTTTGATGCTTGGAAGCTCTCGTGTTTATATTTGACTTATATGAAGATACAGATGTATTGTCGGATTGTGGAGGGCTTTATACATCTACCTGCGCTGCTTGTGGGTTATGGAATTAAAGCGCTGTTGGAAGTTTGATGCGTGTTAAATTTCTGATTTTCCGTTTCTTTAGAAGATGAAGATGTGTTGTCGGATTATTGTGGATATTTGGAAGGTGATTCAGGGCGTTTATGTTGGCTTGAAGCTGTAGCGCTGTTGGGAGTTTGATGCGTGTTAAATTTTCGACTTATATCCGTTCCTTTTGAAGATGAAGATGCGTCGCCGGGCTTTGAATGAGTGGAGGCTGAGTTACTTTGAAGGTCCAGCGCTATCGGAGGGTTGATGCATGGAAGCTCTCGATCCTGTATTTGATTTCTGTGAAGCCGCAGATACTTTGTGGGATTGTGGATATGTGTATGGGTCCACCGTGCCTGCATGCTGTTCATCTGCTTCTTGTACTGAATCCATATATTGCCCAGTGTCAGACCCAGTATACTCTTCTACCACCACACCATTATCCTGGTTGCAAGAAGTCTTGTGTGGGGTCTTTTGTTTCCTTGGAGTTGAAGAGTTAGATCTACTCGTAGACATGTTTCTTGCTTAGATGTTGGTTATGTTGTTGATGTTGATGAATGAGAGTGTTGATTTTAATGAAAGTTTTGATATTGATGTTCATGAAAAGAAGTAGAAATCAATGATGTTAATACGCGGGAGTTGAACCCTTAAGTATCCAGATAATGTTTAAGGCTTGTCAGTCTTCAGATTCATAGATTAATGATATGAATAATTGTAAAATATTCATCGAGTGGTGAATATTATTGGAAATCTGTCATGAAATGTATGAGTAATTAGCCAAATAGAGTAAAATATGGCAAGTTATCAAGGGAATAGTGAGTTATGGGAAAGCATATTGTAGAGTTGTAATATCACCGATTTTAGTGTTTAAGCCCAAATATCATTCATGTTTCCTTCATTTGTCCACCAGTGCAGTACAATCATTCCTCAGTACATGCTGAAACTCCTCCGCTACCTTCTCGTAGTCTCATCATTTTTCGTATCCATCCTTCTTTACCTATCTATCCCGTTATATCTGCCTGCCTCGTTCTCATGCCAAAAAAACTGCCTACTGCCCATCCCCTTCCCCCAACATAACTAATTTTGACTAGCTGGACAAATAAAACGCTCCAGATTTTCCTTCTTATCAAGTCCACTCCTGAGGCGAAATTGTTGCCAACCGTCGGCAGGAACAAGGGAAAGGTAATTTGATAGAAATATCTGACAGGGTCGAAAATCCATGCGCGCTAGAGACTCTGAGTCTGGTCTTCGTGCATCATAATCCGGAGATGAATGGGGCTCTACAAGGTCATCCATCAAGGAATTTACCCTGGTCCTAACTCGATCTTCATTCGTCGAAACCGAATCTGGGTTCTCTAAAGAAGATGATCGGTGTCCTGAGCGAGGACCCGTGTCGACCGATGCGGGTTCTGGAATTGCGTCGCGAGCTTCGTGGGTCCCACCTGCGTACCGATCTTTCAAATCCCTGGCTGCATTATCACAAGCCATGCAATGACCAAATTTGTTAGACTGGTGGATGAGGACATTATAGTTCTTGAGGCTGCGGTGAGGATCACGTTGGGTCGATCGTTGACCTGGTTCGTCTGTCATCTTTCTTGAACTGATATTGATTTGAATGTTGGTTGTGGATGGAAAGTCTTGATTTTGATGGCTCTTGTTGATGAAGAGAAATAGAAACCAGAAGTGCTTTCAGAATGAAATGGAGCTCTTAAATAGATAAAACTTTGAGGACTGATGAGTCCTCGAAATGATATATTCCTAATTTGAGTAATCAAAAATATGATGATGAATGATGCTTGGGTCTTGCACTTTTGAATAGAAATATGAAACATAATGTCATCGATTTTGAGTTCTAGGTCTGAAAATTACTCATCATTCCTTCATTCACAATGGCATATGACTCCTCAATCGCCCTCAAAATATTTCCCTCTTTTATATGTCTTTGCACTTTCATAACTGTACATCCGCATCCCCAGATACACTTTTTACGTCGATACCATCATCGCGAGGAGTCTGGTGTGATCCAGTACGTCCTTGATATCGTGAGAGTTCTTGTGACATTTCGTTTTGAGTATTGGTTCGGATATTGATTTGAGTGTTGATTTCAATGAAGACTTTTGAGGTTGATAAGAAGTAGTAATGAATAATATTGATAAAAAACATATCTAAAGTTTATGAATATGAAAAAACGGGTGATCCCTAATTAATGTGAATAATTGGAGATGTGGTGGTGAATCATATTTTGGTTTTAGTTTTGCACATCTGAATACAAGCGTAAAATATAATATCATCGCTTTTGATTTCTGAACCTAATTACCACTCACTATTCGTTAAATCTACCAATAAAATATATCCAGCCACCTTTTTTTTTCCACCTATGAGATTCAATATCGACTCCTATCTCTTCTCCTATGATACGCTTCTTCACTGTTTCTCGCACCACTTTGCCTTGCCATTGGACTTGCCCACACGTTTCTTGCACGCGTACTTTCTGGCATGCCTTGCCTTGCCAAGTCTTCCTGCCTCTCTATCATTCTGGCTTCACTTTCAGTTAGGTATCGGCTAAAAGCATCTCTTCCCTCAGCTGTTCTAAATGAAACACCTCGAGCTCCTTGAGGAAATGCCTCGGACCTACTCATAGCTGTTCTATTCGAAGACGGAAGCCGCGATTCAGGCCACCAGACTTGGTTTCCTGCATCGTCATAATGGTGGAAGTAATATCGGGTTTGCCTTCCTCTCTCGTCATGATCAGAATAACGCATCGGCCTTTCCAGGTAGTTTATAGGCATAGTGCGTGCACGGGTAGGAGGAGGTGGTGGTGTTCGTTGTGGCGCGGCTTCCGCGTATGAACCGCGCGAATTACGTCTGATATAAACTCGAGGACGTGGGAATGAATACAGAGGCTCTTGTTGATCTTCCTGCCGTTCGTCTGCATATTGTGTATCAGTTTCGCTATGTGAAGCTCGAGTTCTAGTATCGGGGCGTCGATCAACGAACGCAGCACTCTGGCCAGTATGATTTTCATCATTTCCCAGCGCTGAATGTTGTCCATCTTCATCGTCAACAATCTCTTCCACCTCGATTTCATCATCGGGAGGAAGCTGATATCCACCCTGTGGTCGCCATGGTTGAACAGCGCCGGACATCTTTTCGGGTTGTTTCTAGTTCTTCTTTTGGATTTAATACTGATTGAATAATGATTTGAGTTTCGAGTTCATAAGATGTAAGTTCGAATACAAATGTAGCTTTCCAAGCCAAGGTTTAATATTGATAAATTTCTAGAATTATGAAGGGTGAAGAAAAAGGAAAATGAAGAGCGAAAACGAGGGGAAACTGGGCTTTTTATAGACAAAATTTAGGTAGTTTATGAATCTTTGATATTTGTTCACATTTTACTATGTGAGCGGATCTGACTCAAAAAATGACTCGAAAGTATTAGAGTTGTAATATCATCGATTTGGTTTCTAAGCCTAAGTATTATTCATTAACCTTCATTTACAAATTGTATAATATCCCTTGGTAGCTACAAATATGATGAATATCCCTGGTATATCATTATATGCCCTTCTCTCCTATCAGCTTTAGTATTTACTCTCCCATCTTTAATACTCTTGTTCCCCTCTTCTTACTGCCTTTCCGGAGCTCATCGTCATTCTTGCTAAATCCTCCAAAAGTGGTTTCATGTCCGGTTCTGTCATCCTCTTTGCCCACGAGTGTGATGCCTCTGCTTCCAGAGCTTTCTCGTGCCTTTTAAAAGCATCATTTTCATGATAGACGACACTATCCAGAATCCCTCGAGTTCCTTGGGTGACGGCGTACGGGTCTGACGGTCCGCTACTAGTATAATACACAGATGATGAGGATGGGACCTGATCTATTCGGCGTCTACCGGGTAGAGGAGTAGAATGATCGACTGGACGAGGAAGAGGCGGAGGTGAGCGAGGAGCTGGAGGTGGATCTACGATTATACGTGGTAGATTTCCTTGATATCCGGCTCCAGAATACGAATTACGGGAGGTAGATCTATTGTTCATTTGAGATGGTGAGGGATGAAGTGCTGGCCTTCGTCGAGGTGCGGTGCTAGAATAGGAACTACAAGATGAGATAGATCTATTGCGCACAGGAAGAGGTGAGCGTGGATGTGATGTATTTCTTTGAATACCGACTCCAGGATATGGATCACGGGCGGTGCTTATACTGTTCACACGAAATGGCGAGTAGGGACGTTCTGTACTTCGTCGAGGTGTGGTAGTGGAATATGAACTATGAGACGAGTTATAGTTCATGGGCGCATGCCGGGGTGGTTGTGAAGACCATGGGGCTTGTTGATATCCCTTCTGAACGTCTACATACTGAGTATCACTTCCGACATATGAAGTTCGAGATGGGGTGTCGGGAAATGTATCGAGATATGTATCGGGAGTATCGGGTATGTCAGGATTTGGATCGACGAAGGCACGTCCCGGTCCTTGATGTGGTTGATCTTCTCCAGCGAAATCAGGTTGTCCGGTTCGATAGGCATGATGGTCCAATCCTTCGACGAAGTCCCTGGCGCGAGACATCCTTGGGTTGTTATTGAATGAATATTAGCTCCAATAGTGATATGTGTTAAGAAATTTTGATATTGATGGAAAACTTAAATATCGATGGAGTTCCAATGTTGATGTTGGTTTTGAAAAAGGAAGTAGAAAATTGACAGAAGCGGAACTCTTAAGTAGACAAAATATGGAAGATATATGAGTCTTTCATATTTATATTCAAATTGAACAATCATAAAACCAATCGTAGAATCATGAGTCGAACTCACAATTTCTGAATAACACACGAAAGATGACTCGAAAGTCGTAGGGTATGTAACATCATCGATTATAGTTTCTAGGTTTAAATACCTTCATCATCCTTCATAAGTACAGTGCGTATCATGCCTAATTTTCCTCAATATAATATCTCATCTTTCTTTATTTCTCATTCTCTTCCTTTTCCGCTACCTTATCCTTCTCAATAAGTTGGGCTCTTCGCTGCCCAAAGATTTTGTTCATTACCCCTCTCTCCACCAGAACCACCAACCTTATGGTGCTTTTGATCCGCAACCACTTTATCCTTAACCTCTTCCGTCTCCTCTTCAAACTTCTCATGTCTAGATGCCGCATTCCTTTCCTTCGACGATGTATACTTATTTGTAGCGTGTTGACGTGGAGGAGATTGACGTCCCGCTTGATATCTATTGCATTGCTGGTGTCGGTTTTCTGATATTGACGATCATTTCGTTGGCTCGAGCTGCGCTTTCTCCGTATCGCTGACCCTTGTGACCTTTTACCCTTTGCTTGTTGTATTCGCGAGTTGTTGATTGACTTGATCTGGAAGACATCTTTTGGTTTGGTATTGGGGTGACTATTGGTTTGAATATTGATGATATTGATGATATTGATCTCAATCTCAATATTAACAATAAGAAGCAAAAAACCAACAATACAACCAAGAAAAAGGTTCGTAAAACCCCAGGTAAACCAGCTCCGCGCTCTTTGAATCCCCGGAACTCACAATTCCTAATACGAATAATCGTAAAAATCACCGGGAAATATATAATTGACTCGAAGCTGACTCTACCACTGACTTACTTTCTTAATAAACGATATGATAAGTCCCACAACCCACAACCCATAATCATACCTCCAAGATCCGCACTCCTCACACACAATCTTCCCATCACAATCTTCCACCCCCCACCTCCCCAACCACAGTTCCATGTCATAAAACCCCAAACGCACATAATCCCAATATCCCCAACAATAAACACACACCCTGAATAATATTTTATCATCTTACATCGCACCCATCAGACCTCTTAAATAAAACTTAAAACTGCAGATTTCACAACTGCAACTATGAGTCCTTGACATCCATCCGCTCTCAAATCACTACCAAATATGCATACTCGTAAAAAAAATAAGACATTGTAAAAAATCAGTTGGTTTTCTCCCCATGATCTTATAACGACAACTCTATAAATCCACAAATCCATAAATTTCTCTGTCTCATAATTCATCTTCACACGCGCGATGAACCTAACACGAAAGTCCTCCCTCTCCATGCTCTCTCTCCCCTTGCCCTCTCTCCCCTTGCCCTCTCTCCCCTTGCCCTCTCTCCCCTTGCCCTCTCTCCCCTTGCCCTCTCTCCCCTTGCCCTCTCTCCCCTTGCCCTCTCTCCCCTTGCCCTCTCTCCCCTTGCTCCCACAACCTCAGACTGCAACTATGAGTCCTAAAATCCACATATACATCAATATCAATATGAAAAACGAATAGAGTATTCATAAACCATCCATAAAGAATCATACAGATATGTTACATCTATACGAGTTCCTCAGACCATATCCTCACAATCCCCATTTACAAACCATCCATGATAAAAATCTACAGCTCCCTCATCACAACTCCCTCATCACAACTCCCTCATCACAACTCCCTCATCACAACTCCCTCATCACAACTCCCTCATCACAACTCCCTCATCACAACTCCCTCATCACAACTCCCTCATCACAACTCCCTCATCACAACTCCCTCATCACAACTCCCTCATCACAACTCCCTCACCCACAACCCCTAAACCCAAACCCAACTGCATATCCAAGTCCATTTCCCCCACTCACAACCACATGACTGACTACTAGGTAAACAAATGCGAATTTCGGAAGACTTGAGAGACCCTCAGAATACGTTCTGCTTGAACAATGAACACTTGTACATCCACGCGACTAACTCCACACTTTACTCTGCTGAAGAATCCGGGGAGGCGGAATATTTTCTCCTCGCCTCTCCTTTCCTTTCTTCCACATCTCCTTTCCTTACCATTTTACCTTAGGCCTAGAATCCAAATCATTTTCACTCAACTCATTGTACAATTCTAACAATGAAAGAAACAACGACAACTGCAAGCACAAGCACAAGCACAAGCACAAATCCCCATCCCCATCCCCATTCCTGTCACATAACATCACATCACATTTCACACCAAAGCCACAGGAATTTTTCTCTTGTCCGTTTTTTTCTTTCTCCCCACTTCACTTGAGTTTTGTTTTGGTATAGTACACATCGCCCACCATAATCCCATCACACACGAATGCACACTTGGCCATCCATCCATTCTAAAACGGTTCAACTTCAAGCAACGCCCTGTCCACTGCACCTCGCGCCACACCCCCCCTCCTCTCTTTTCTCCACCCCATGCAAATCCATCCTTCTACCTAGCATATCAATCCACAGCTAGATGAAACGCCAGCCAAAGTTCGCTCACAAACATCCCCTTCAATGTCATCTTTATCTCCGATGACCTTTTCTCGGAAGATATCACCTCAAAACATTCCATGCATGCAAGCATGTCATCATACCATCAAAAAAGAGAATCTAAGCAAAAAAGAAAGAAAAAAGGAAAAGATATTCTATGTGCAGACCGTCCATCCCTACTCGCAACAATAAACTTTTAATCTTGACATGAAGGTATGTTAAGCTATCGTATGAAAATCAACTGGTATCAAGCGTTCGATCGCTTCTACAGCCACAAGGTCATATCATGTGATTGTTGTTGAAGCAGTTTTCGGACTAAAATTCGAATTTTAGTAGTGTGTGGTATCGCATAATCGCATTCGAATTTCGCTCATTAAGGAGATGCGCTGAAGGCGATTTTAAAACCGAAGCATATTAAACGTCCATGTTGTTCTGCCTAATGAAATAAGCCCTTATGGGTTCGTTAGTATAAGTTAAAAATTCCAAATCGTGGAAAGACTTACTTGCAAGCCTCGTATGCAGACCAACAAATAGCAGTACTTGGCATAGTAGTAATCACTCTTGGTTTAACACCCTTGAAGAATCCAGCGAAACCTGCTCTTCGATGAATAACTCGACATCCTTCCACAAAACCACTGACATTTCTTAATTCTGCATCCCTAGCCGTTCCTCTGGTTTGTAATAGAGTCTTAACCACATCCATAGGGGTTGTAAGCGCAGCTGCAAAACCTCCTCCAATCGCACCAGCTGTACAATGAGTCCATGGGTCATATTTTTTGGCAGGGTTCATGGCGGTCGACAGCGATTCGTATGCGAGGAACTGAAGAGCAGTAAAGGGAACTGACATGGAGAGTGTGGTAGGATAGGAAACGTAGAATGCGGTGAGACCTTCGGTTCGATAGACGTATCTAGCACAATCGGACATTGATTTATACATTACTTTCGAGTTGTGCATTTGCATGCGCTGTTTAATAACTATAGAATGTCAGTAATAGCCTCGTAGAAGATACGTTATGTATATCATACCATCAAAAGGATTCATGAGGGCATCACTAGCTATGGTTGCGCAAGCTCCACTAGTAGCTATCGATTGTTAGGAAATTGTAACAAATTTAGGCCTTCACAAAAACAAACCAGCAGCAAGAGGATGATGAACACCAGCTTTGTTTCCTCCCATGAGATGTTTCACAGCTTCATAAGTAGCAAAATAAACAGCATGTGCGGGTCCTAAAATGTTATCAGTACTTTTCCGCGCTTATCCGATTCGACCAAAACTGACCAGCTCCCACAACCACACTTGACATGCCCCGCCATAAACTGAGAAGTCCCTCCCCAGTAGCTATCCGATATCCTCCTTGTATCATACCATTGTAGACAGCGGATGGAGTAGGGTTGAGGATTTGCATTCGGGTCTGCGTCATGTCAATATCGCTTCTCGCCTTCATCGAGGGGCAATTCATGTGTACCTTGATTGCATCGATCGGATACATAACAGTATGTTCCTATAGGTCCATCAGTATCAATTGAATAGAGTCCTGCAGGTCTAATAAGCGTACCGCAATTCCGGCAAAGGCACCCGCAGTCATATTCTGAATCAACGAAAAATTTGGTGGGAGAGAATCATAACTAGTCAACACGGTATCAGTATTTTGCGCCTGCAAGCAGATGTAAGAAAAGATCCAATTGCTTCCATAGCATAAACACATACTCCTCATATGCCTCCAAAGGCTCTGCGTCTGGCTTAGCCATTTGGGCTAACACCGCAGATCCTCCTCCAACTTGAGCTGATTGAAGAGCCAGGTTGTCGACTTCGGTAGAATCAACAATGAACGTCGCAGTTCGATGAAGATTCAAAGTATCGAAATTGAGAAACTTCTAATCTAATAGAATATTTCTGCGATCGAGTTGTGGTTGAGGTTGAAGGGGAGAAGAGGGGTGGCGGGTTGATTGGTAGATATCGGTTGAAAGTTGAAAGCAAAATTAAAAAAGTGGTTGATGCTTGATGCTGTCTGTGTTTGTCTCTTTAGATGAACAGGGGTTATTTGGAACGAAATCGGGACCGAAAGGGGCTTTGTAGAAACGGCTTTTATGTTATTTATAAAAGAAAATCAAATCTATCTTACAATTGAAGATAGAAAGAATAAATCTCAAAAGACCTTGTTAGGATTTTTCGATCTTTGAAAACAAACCACAAACAACAATCACAACGGAAAGTAAAATGTAAATGTGAATATCAATGTTTGTACAGTGAATGAATCAAGACAACTGTATATTAGGTATATTTCAATTATTCTATACTTATCTAGATCAAAAGACTTTATTCAAATTTATCCATTTGAATATTACGTATCACCATTGAAAATTCCAATTCTTTGTTATTTTCTACCTCCGCTTTCGCAGCCTTTGATCGGATTTTCTGCTTCTTGCCTGCCAGCCTTGCTTCTCGGATACTTTCTACCGAATGAAGATACCATATCTGTCAAGAAGGAAGGTAAGCTTACCAAAGGTTAAGCAATAGTTTTCGGATTCTGCGGCTGTATGAATATGTCTAGAAAGACCTTTCTTTTTTCCTCTCTCCTAAACTAATTGTGAAGCGATCCGGTTATTTAGGATCTAAGTAGGTAGCAATACATTTTAGATTTAGATCTTTCAACCAACCCCCACCCACCCAATCGGTTACTAGGGCATTCCCCCTTTCACAGCTCCCGCATCAAGTTCGCAGCAAACAAGGTGTGGAAGGAAAGGGAACATCCATACATCTATTACCGACAGAAAGACAACGGTCGCAGGCGCCGTGCAAGTGCGCAAACCCAAGCACGACCCCGAAGATAGAAAGATCCCTGGGTAGCCAGCACGCGGGAGCCAGCCTTATCAATGCTCATTGCGTTATCGACATCATCATCGTACGACATTTCATATTCCCCCCCCAACACCTTCTTAACCTAAAACTTTCATCATGCCATTCCTGCAGAATACCATTTCAGGATGCCATTTTGGCAAATTCCCATCATGGGCTCACTGGGATTTCGAGAATGCTGATGAAATCGTTAGCGTTTGATGGAGTAATGTACTTGAACGCTGAATTGTGGAGGTGGCTTGAAGAAAGAGGCTTGAAACCTCCACTTTGGTGTTTCGTATTCGGTTTTTTGGTGACAAATTGTAAGATTATTGTTACGGCATTTTCAATACCTAGGACTTATTTTGATATGAGACCTAGGTTGTACTATTGTGAATCAAGTTCTCAACGACATCAATCAATATTAGTAGTAGCTATCATATTTACTCAATTGTGTATGTATTTGATACTGATCAAAGCACTTTCATTTCTTTAAATGATGTTGAATGACATGATATTGATATCAAAATTACATTCTAAAAATATGCATTACAAGTGGCCTCGCTGTAAACCCAGGGGCTCCGGCCGATACCATGCATATATCTTCCCTTTCGCCAAAACCTTAAGACTCCGTAACCTTGATATTCCCTCGCTACCAAATGCTTATTCCGGGTCTACCATTTGTTTGCGCCTTCTGAAATTGATACACAAGTCCCAAGACTCCACCTCCCCCAGCACCATCACCATCGTCCTCCTCATCTTTGCCCCCAGTGTCAGCGTTTGCTGGAGACACTTCCCAAGTAGATTCACCCAGATTCGCAACCGTCTCATCGACTGCATAAGATCTTCCAGGTTGAACGACGGGTCGGCCAGGTCCATCCTCGTCCTCCATCGAATCTTCAATAATATTGTTTCCTCTACGAGCTTGATAACGGGATCGAGAATTTCGTCTAACGCTACGAGCTCCCATTTCAGATGATGGCGGTTGGTGGCGTGGATCCAAAAGAATGGAAGCCATAGGGGATCCAGTAGCAGTAGTATTAGATGGAAATCGAGGTGTCCGAACTGCTTGCTGTGGACCATAAGGTGCTCTATTCATCGGTCTTGCCCCACTCCGTCCCGTCCTTGAGCTCTGCAAATCTGCACCCGATGTGGGGGATGACATTAAACCTGGAAAGGCTGGAGGAGGGTAGAATTGTTGTCGCAATCCCGGTGGATTATGTCCTGGTACACCTGTTTTTGGATTGAGCAAATAATTGTCCAGGAAGTTATAATATGAGGCGGCCATTTTTCCATGCTTCGTGGAATAATAATCTTCTCGCACGTCGGTCTTGGCTTTACCTTGTGTCGGAGCTCTACCATCCCCCTTCTTGAAGTCGAAAACGGCGAATGAGCAAACATATCCCACACCATCAACATGAACTGTGAATTCTCTGAAGAAGTCAATGATCTGATCGGCGCACTTTGGCAAGCTGAACCATAACAGAAATGGAGTAATTATGATGCTAAAGACTTCTTCAATGAAAATCATGAGTTTAAGTTGATAGAGTGTGGAAAACTCTCGCTTGACTTCATCGCTGTGGAGTCGATCTTGCCAGTGGTTGGGCATGTAATGAGTATATTCTATCACTTGCCGGAGTGCATACTCGGGGTCAAAAACCTCGTTTTCTTCTGGTATCATACCATTTGTGATAGCCCAGAGCGATCCAAAGACTCCTATATAGAATAAGACCGGTCTCTCCGAGGTAATGTCAAATCCAGCCAAAACTTCAGAGTCCCAGACCGTGGCAACTATCAAAACGGAAACAACGGCCCCCGCCATGAATGTTATAAATTTAGCCATATGGGCCATTTTGACGTTTGGAAATTGATTGAGATACCGTGATGCAAACGGGTATGACATGTTTAACCGCTTGTTAAATAAATGATGAAGCTCATTGAACTCCCTAAATTTCCACTCCGCGAGAGGCGTATACCCCCGTGACCCGAGAGCCGCGGGATTTTTATGATATTGCTGGATGTCTAGTTAGCTGACATTCAAGTTTCGGAAATAGGGCACAGTTTACATTGAAGTATTTGAAGAAATACACAATCACCACATAGATGACGATGACCGGAGCACATATAACGTTCATTAAACCAGCGAAGAGGAATCTATTTCGCAACCCATCGCTCAACTCTCGCCGATGAGAATCCTTCAGAACCAATTGTCTGACCTGACCATAGTCATTGAAGACAAAGTCTAATATGCACCACTCTAAGTTCCATTGTAAAGTTTTTGAAAATAGCTGTCGACCTTGCAGAAAAGGGATGGGTAGAGTAAGGTCCAGAATTTCCTTGTTAAACAGGGCAATGAGGTAATTTTCTTTCCTCATCAGACGATTGGCTATGTCATGGGCGTCAAGTCGTTGTTTTGATTGAGTACCCAAGACAAATTTCCGATTATCCGGCGAAATTCTCTCCACTGTCATAGGATTTGCGTCTCGCAGAGCCATTAACCTGGCGATGACATCTTGAAAAGATACAGTCTGCATATTGCTATCCTGGATCTCAAGGAGATAGGTAAAAAAGTCACGCATTTTCATAAGCCTCGGGAGATCTGCTAGGAGCTGATATACTCTATAGAGTACAAATAGGCAGACTAGCCAAATTGCTACATTCGACATTCCGGATATCCTCTTTGTACATTGTGGAACCAACGCGTACTCTAAGCTGCGAGCGTCACCACGATAAATCTTTTTATAGTCGACGCATTGTGTAAGGAAAGTCGTAAACACTGCTACAAAAACAAGTGTGCTAGCAAACAACAAATCAGCTTGGGCTGCCTTCACCTTAGAAGGGTGGACTTACAGGATGTCAATGACTTTGGCGAGAACTATACACCAAATTCCTGCCCCCTCAAAATAAGCATATAGATCTCCGATGAAATTATCCAGATTTGTTACGTTGACCCATCGGTACATAGCTTTATCTTTCGGACTGCCTGTCAAGTAGAATCCAGTATTTTGAGGGATAGACTGTGGTGTATGCGGCACAACAGTCGCTCTATTTCCGCCATCTCCATGTAATTTCTGTTGTTCCTGCGTCATCTCCCAATGGGCCCTATCTCTTTCTTCTTTTATCTGTTGTGCGGATGGTCCCGGTACTGCAGGTACTCTCTTTGGCAGCGCCGTCTGCCTTGCTCGGATGTGGTTTGGAGTCTCCGGATCAACATGTCGATTGTTTCCCTCGATCAACAATGAGGCAGGAACATCATCATCTGGATCTTCTTCAAGTAACCTTGGTGATTCTGCCAGATTATGTGAGCGGCCTTTGCCTTTCCCCTTGCGATTATATCCTTGCTTCTGAGGTGTTTGTTGTTGATCAGACAGAAATGCCGTACTTTCTGTGACAGATTCGCCGCCGATTATATCTGCTGGATTCCCCAACTCATCATCCTGAAACCTTAGATTCTCCTCATCGATTGCCATCGCCGCTCGTTCCTCTACATCTATATCCGATTCGGATGCCTCGTCATGAGCACGTAATGAATCATATATCGATCGTCCTTGGGTATTTGATGGTAGGAGCCGTGAAATAAGGTTGGAGGTCATCATTGTGAGAAGAGACACTTAGATTCGCCAAGCTATGTGTGTACAAGATTGTTCTGTGAATGCATGCGAGTTAGACTTTTTGACTTCTGGTGAAGATTGCAATGAGCTGCGGATGTAGGCTGAAAACGGTCAAACATATAAAATGACCTTGCGAGAGATTGTAAGATCAAATAGAATATTAAATATGATACATGACTTGCAGAATCTAGGCATACGGTCAACAAATCTCCAAGTCAGCTGAATAATGTCGATGGTTTCAAAATGGTAGTTAAAATAAAGAGCACGAGATAGTAGGAGAATGACGGCCCAACTCCAGGGCGATATGGCAACTCGATTATCTGCCGGTTTGACCGCTTTCTTATCAACTGAAAATGGTTTAGCGCATTTATAGCCATGATAAGATCTTGGAACTTGTTGTTCAAGACAATCAAAACGACGAATGTTTAAAATAATCTCGAAGATAAGAGAAAAATTGAGCACAAATCTCGGAGATCATGACGGCTGATTACTTCACTCGCAAACAATCATATTCAGGGTTTAGTGATGGGATAGATTCTCCTGGGAGTCCTCTAGCATCAAGAACCAATCCATTATCTTCAAAAGTCACGAGTGTCCTTTCCGCATCTTATGCCGATTCAGATATCAGAGATGCTCTGTCCTTGTTAGACAAACGGGGTCTGCAAAACACTGCTGAGACTAGACGACAGTTGAGGTTAGATGTTCAGAAGGAGATTATTGAAAGTAATGGCGACATAATTCGTGAATTTGGCCATGTTGCTGAGGTATGAGGCTTCTTCCTCCTGTTGTTCGGAACTTTCATCTCATTCAAATATAGCAACTCAAACGCATTGGCCTTACCATTGCTACTCTCAATCAAGGATGTGAGGAAATGAAACGGCACATTTCAGCCGCTCATCAAGAAACAGCTCCAGTCATACAGGAAGCTTCCGAGCTCATGAAGCAACAGGAACAGATGCAAGCAAAGCAGGAATTGTTAAATGCTTTTAGTGCACATTTTGTTATGTCAGATGATGATACTGCAATACTTACTTCAACGGCCGAGCCTGTGAATGATAGATTTTTCTCTATTCTGAGTAGAGCGAAGAAAATTCAAAATGATTGTGAGATTTTACTTGGGACAGAGAATCAACGCTTAGGATTGGAAATTATGGAACAGACCTCAAAGAATATCAGTGGTGCTTTTCAGAAACTTTATCGATGGATACAGAGAGAGTTTAAGACACTCAATCTGGAAAATCCACAGATAAGTTCTTCAATCCGCCGCGCCCTTCGCGTGCTAGCGGAACGACCATCGCTATTCCAAAGTTGTCTTGACTTTTTCGCTGAAGCAAGAGAGAATATACTCTCGGATGGGTTTTATACTGCATTGACGGGGACCACCGTTGGAGGCGATGAAGACCCTTCAATAAAGCCAATCGAATTAGTAGCTCATGATCCACTACGTTATGTAGGAGACATGCTGGCCTGGACTCATTCTGCTACGGTAGGTGAAAGAGAAGCTCTCGAAGTCCTCTTCATCTCAGATGGCGATGAGATCGCAAAAGGGATACAAGCAGGGCTAGATAGTGAGCCCTGGAATCGCTTAGCTGAAAACGAGGACGAGATCGGCCATTTTGATGGTTTGAAAGCTCTTAACGAATTAGTAGATCGTGATGTCGCAGGTGTTGCGCGGGTTCTTCGCCAAAGAATTGGCCAAGTGATACAAAGTCACGAAGAGACAATAATGGCATACAAAATAGCAAACCTGTTGAACTTCTACCGCGGTACATTCCAAAGATTGCTCGGAGACGACTCAGTTCTTCTCGACTCTCTTGCGACCCTTGAAGAGTCGGCATTACGCCAATTCCGGGCTTTAATGCGCGATCATATCACCAGTCTCCAAGCCGAAACCCAGGTTGCCCCTCCTAATCTCAGTCCACCCGATTTCCTCCACGAAGGCATGAAACAACTAACTGCCATCATGAAAACATATGAAACATCCTTCACATCCCCAGATACCCGAGAAGCTGACTTCGAGCCCATTCTCACCGAAGCATTCGACCCTTTCATGAAAGGCAGCGAAAACGTCGCAAAGGATCTTTCGGCTCCTAGAAGTACAATCTTCACAATTAATTGTTTTTTATTCGCCCGAGCAACCCTCGCTCCCTTCGACTTTACTATCTCCCGCGTTTCAGAAATCAAAGATACAATAGAAGAACACGCCACCACTCTCATAGACCATCAATATACCTTCTTCCTTGAAAAGTCTGCTCTGCAGCCCCTTCTAGAAGCCCTATCCACCACCACCACCGATATTAGAGACCACCCAGTATTTCAGCCTGCATCTTTAATTCAAGCCTCTCAAACCCTAGATGACTTCCTACCTTCAGCATTAATGGACGCGATGGAGAATCTCAAAGATCTGCAAAATAGTATGTTGGTGCGGCAAATTACCGAAGAAGCTGCGGAGAAATTCTGTGATGATTTTGAGAAGGTGGAGGAGAGACTTATGAAGACCGATGAGGCACTGGAGGAAAGTTTGGATGAAGAGGATGGGGAGCGGGAGCCATTACGAGCGTTATATCCGAGAACTGGGGGAGAGATTAGGGTTTTATTGTCGTAAGGTCCAAATTTTGTTCAAAATTTGAAGGTCGAAGATTATATAGAGAATTATAAAGGTATTAGCTCTTTACACATTCCACACTCTTCCTTCCCCCATCCGTGCATTGTACTCAATGCTCCAAGTGTAAACGATATTCCAAGTGGATTCAATACGACCGGCCAAATAGTTAAACAGGGTCGAATTGCTTTAATTCTATATTGTTATTGCTACAGAAAGTATGAAACTCAAATGCTAGAGAAACTAGACTATTCTTTTTGAAGATTACTATCTTCTGGTATGTGCATAGAGTTTCGGAGTTGTATATTTTCTGGCTGCACGAGTTGGATGCAAAACTTTAACATGTATTAATATGGAGTACAAAGTTCATACATCAACAATGGCAGTGATCCCCTAGCAAACCTTGAATCTCTCAATGCGATGGATCTTTTGCATCATGTTTATAATCAAATCCCTCCGGCTGCTCCGCAGGAGGGAGCACAGAGTTGGAGCATCGACACCCGCTATAACCTGAAGGGATTTTTCTGTTGCTTTAAAAGAAATAGTGATGAAAGAAAAAGAAAACTTTCAGAGAAAATTTTCTTACTTGATGTCATGTATAACACTGCAGTAGTGGAGTTGGCTTTTATTTCTCTCATGCTATAGAAAGCTTTGATTATATTATCAATACAAGGATTGATAGTTCAACGCACATAATAGAAACTTTATTACCATCATCGACGCAAGTAGTATGAGTATGAGCAAAACGGCGAACTATTGAATAGTTCTGTCCATATCGTAATTAATATACAGCAGAAGCGTAATTATGGTCTAGCAACAAATCCTTCATTCTTTTTTTAAAATGTTGATAAGGTTAGCTGTGTATCCGGAGTTTTAGCCGGGGGGCGATACATTACCTCTAGATCGTGAAAATTTTTAATAAATCCGGAATTGTATGGATTTGATAACCTAGAATGCTTATCAGCTATTTCGGAGGATGTATTAGTATACCCGTCGGATTATTACCTAGCCGGCTTACTATAAGATAAATATTATTTTAGTGGAGTTTCAAACGGTGATAGTATAATCTCTTATCATTTCAAAAATGCTTATTATCTCATCTTGATTTTTATAATAGAGTTGAATGATTATAATCTTTGAATATAATTATTAAGAATTATAATTAAAATATAATACTTTTCAATCGTTGTTATTTAATATTTAAAGCTCTATTCTTTGTTATTATATTATATTCTAATAGTAATAACAAAAGGAAAACTACTCGATAATAATTCTATTAATAAAGTAAAATTAAAAGTTTTTTATTTTATATTGATACTTTTATCGTCGTATATTTAAAGTTGAATAACTACGAAAATATTTTCAAGTTCTACTACTTTTAGTATATGAATTATTTAAGTAAAGTTAAAAAATTTATATAAGATATCTAATTTATTCAGCTAGTAAGCTATATATCGTAAAAACTCACTAATAAGAATATATACTAAACCCTTTTAAGAAGAGAATCGAACAGTAGGTCAGAGTTCGGAATCTTCAAATTCCGACAGAATTTTGAGATTCCAAGTATTTCATAGGTCAACCGATATCGGAATTTCAGATATTTCGATGTGTTCGATCCTCTTCTTAAAAGGGTTTAGTGTGTATTCTTGTAAGTTAGTTTTTACGGATACACAAACTATCAGGATCCCAGGAGGATAGTGAAGTGGAGACTTAATATAGAAGTGATCACTTTGTAAGACGAAGAATAATAAAGAGCTATAATGCGCTATACTCTCATAAGCCTGCTGATATCTTCTGACAGTTGAAACCCGACCTTCTAGAAGGTATTCTCCTATTTGCTTCAACCCTTGGCCTGACCTGGCTATAGCTAAGCTTCGCGGGAAGTCTCGCTTACTCATTTCTCCGGTCCCGGAGCTTGGAAGTGTAGCTAGTATTATATTTTAAACGAAGATTTTCTAAGAGCATCAGGGGCTTGTTTATCCTTTTTGCCTTGGCAGGGAATTGACTTGAATTTACGTTTGCAAACCTGTCGTCTAGCAGAAGTAATCGTCCAGCCCAAGTAGCCAACGCGCTGGCCCCACTGCCGGGGTATATCTAAGTAAAGCTTAAAAACATCGGTTTCTGCCGGCATAATCACTATCACAAACATTTTATTCGGGGTTTTTAAGAAGACAAGCTTTGATGAAAGATTATTTGTTAAATTACATAATATGTTAAAAGTTTTACGTCTGTACAACTCCTGAACATCTTACAGCAAGGGACTTTGGCCAACCAAAATATCATCGTGCTCTACCCATTGCTACTCTGCGGTCATCTGCGGTCAGAAAGTATCACGGTATATCGGTGCTTACAACCATCGGCAAAATTGATAACTTCTTACTTTATTGAAGTGGAATTCAAGGCAATCTACTATCATTTCTAGTATAGATTCGAGGGATCCATAACCCTTTAACGATCTTGAAATATTTCCCCGCAATTATTTAACTATTTAGGCAGGAGTTGTTTACTTCTTAGCTGCACAAGTACGGAGGTGAGGGGTATTCTATGAGGTCTGGGCTCGGAACTTAAGGGATCTCCTCGTCAAAATCTAGTAAAACTCAATCATCTTGGAATTTAATGTAAATTCAATTATTCAATATTTTCGTTTCAAATTTGAAGAGTTTCTAGATATTTAATTAGGAAATAATATGTTCATTTAGAATTGATTTCAAATCGATGTTAATGAAAAATTATATTCGATTTTTGAACTACTACAGTATAGTAATTTTAATGCAATCGCTTACGTTAGCCCGGACCTCATTAAATACCGGTCTATGTATAACCATGAAGTTTGCCTCACCACTTTAATTTTGCCACCCATCAAATCATCTTCCTCACATAATATAGACCTCGAAGTTGAAGACGGTGAGGCAAACTTACGGCATACACCTCCGTAGATTAAAAGAACTTGAGCCTAGACAGTAAACTAGGAAGTTATCACGGTATGCATGTAAGTATATGACCGTTTAAATACTAACTTGGCAGTGCCCAGACTAAGGGACTCGTGATAATGGAGGCTCCCACTTAAAGTTGACCATTAGTATCCCTTCAAAATGTACAATCTAAAAGCCTTTTGTCGTTGATGACTAGATGCTTGACTCAAAGAAATTGTCGCAAAACTATGGTAAATAGTATGAGGAATTATATATATCTAGTTTCTTCCCCAACATCAAGGTAAGCATAGACACATTCTTTCCTTGCCGCATTCTTTTACGTCGGTAGATATGTTTCAACAGCAAAAATCAGACAGCCCTGCTGGCGATTTGGAGTCGAACAAGTCTGTTGAAGGAAAAGTCAAATCTGTACCGAGCGAGGAAAAGCTCAGTGATCAGCCACCGGCACAATTATTATCCACAGCGAGAGAAATTGCCTTGGTGCTAACATTGGCAGGAGCTGGCTTCCTTAATGTACGTTTGTAGCTCAATTGTTACCTATCCTCTGCAATTCGTAATACTAATTTCCTACTAAAAAAGATCATCTTTGTGCAATCTGCTGTGATTATGTTGCCATCCATCAGCCAAGCCCTCAACATACCTGCGAACCGCCAGCAATGGATCACGTCATCATACAATATAGCATTTGCCTGCGTGCTACTTCTCTGGGGTCGTCTTGCAGATATCTACGGCCGGCGAATCTTTTTCGTCTATGGTTCCATCTTCGTCACCATTATTACCGTCACGATTCCCTTCTCCCCCGGCGAAATCGTGTTTGAAATCTTACGGGCGCTGCAGGGGCTCGGTAGCGCTGCAACGGTTCCATCTGCGGTCGGAATCCTAAGCTCCACTTTTCCACCTGGTAAGAAGAGAACTTACGCGTTCGTCACTTATTCCGCCACTTCGGCGTTGGGATCCGTCATGGGAAATATTATGGGCGGGATTATCGGTGCTTACCTCAGCTGGAAATGGGTCTTCTGGATCATTGCTATTCTTGCCGCTCTCACCACGGTGGCTGGAATTATGATTATCCCTCGGCTTTCGGTGAAAAGTGTCGACCCTGGGAATAAATTATATGTGGACTGGATCGGAGGAGCGCTAATATCTGCAAGCTTGGTTACGCTTTTGTTCGCTCTTACGGAGGGTGGTGGAATTGGGTGGAGTACACCTTGGATCCCTGTGCTCATTGTGGTAGCGCTACTTTTAATGGTGATCTTTTATTTTTGGCAGCGACATTTGGAGCGTACCGACCGCAGTCCACTTGTGAAAGTTTCCATGTTCAAAAATGTGCAATTTACATCGGCCTTTGCTATCATCGGCTGTTTTTTCGCATCTTACAATAGCTACTTGATATTTGCGACTTACTTGTAAGCTGGAAGACATTCCCTCACCTCCGAATACCAAGCTAATACTTTAATCTTAGTTATCAGGATTACCTCGGACTAGGAGTCATTGAAACAACAGTACGCTTCCTCCCAGCTGGGGTTGCTGGCCGTAAGTACAAATTTAAATTTCATGTGTGGACCAAATGACTAAATTGTAGCAGTGCTCGTATCCTTCGTAACCGCCAAAGCTCTAACCATCTTCCCCGGTTTCTACGTCCTCGTCTTCTCAACCATCTGCGGCACTATCTCCCCTCTTCTCTTCGCGGTGCCCATCTCCCCAAACACAACTTATTGGGCCTACGGTTTTCCCGCCATGTGTCTATGCATCAGTGCAGACATGTTATCACCGACCATTAATCTATTTGTGGTACGCCGCCTCGATGAACGCGATCAGTCGCTTGGAGGCGCGCTACTAAATACCTCGAATCAAGTCGGTAGGTCCCTGGGTCTGGCGATTGCAACTGCCGTGCAGGGAGCGGTAGGAAAGACAGGGGGGTCGACGGAACTTCTTCGTGATCCGTCGATGTTGAAAGGGCTGAGAGCGGCGGAGTGGGTCAATGTTGGGCTGGCCGCTTCGACGCTTCTACTGGTTTTGTTTTTTTTTAGGGCAACGAGGCATTCGGGTGCTTCGTAGGGATGGACAGGGACTCTAGGTTTTAAGGAGTTTGGGTTTAAAAGTTCATATTTCTATTTTTTTGTATTTCGTATTTGATTTTGACTTTTGGGATGGGCTATGGATGATGATAATGAACAGCATTTAGAGAGAGGCAAAGAACAGCATTTAGAGAGAGGTAAAGAGCAGCAATTAGACAGAAGCAAAGACCAGCAATTACAGAGGCAGGGAAAGTATGCAAAAGTACACAGCCATTTAGGGCGCGTTCGGATCGATTTTTTTTTTCACATTAGAGTACATTTGCTTCAATATATTAGATCTAATATGATCAAACCGAATATAATATTTTGGTCAATATATATTAAGCCAAATAATTATATTTATCAAATATAATATTGAATTGAATAAAACATTGAAGATTTAATATATATTTGATCAAATATTCGAACTTTTTTTATACAATAAACAGCAACTTTTTGGAGTTATTGAAAAAAATATTTGAAAAATATTTGAAAAATCTTCATTTTTATCTACCCCTATCACTTTTTCAAATATTCCCCAAATATATTAACTTTCAAATGTATCCAAATGTATATTAGACTCAATATTTTTATTACTCTCAACATTTCTAATATTTCAGAAAAACGATCCAAACGGACCCTAAGACAACCGCATCATCAATATTCGGCATGCACTTCGTACCGGTAGATCAAACAACGATCGATCAAGAATATGGGCAAGCCAATGTATCCATGATCATGTGTTCTACCAACGACCATCAAAAATGAGGTGATAGACAGCTTCTATCCACTTATTTACTTTATCCCCTGCAGCCTTGTCTCACCCTTTGATACTCGGTGAACTGAGGTATAGTAATCTATCACTAATTGGGTAAGCACTTTACCCATAAGACAGAATAGCTGATTGGAAGAAACCCCCTCAGTTAATCACCTCACTTGAATAGAAATCACACTCCATTACGCAATCCAAACGATTGACCCACAAACTCTAATTCCACATTCGTGATAAGCTGTCTACCTCACTCACTTGAGTCACATCACTGAGTAACAAAAGTAACAAAGCATCCACACCATACAATCCACCTATCCCCCAAACCCCCCCGTACTCCCATGCCCCGCAGCCCCCCTCCCCGTACTCGCCAACCCCTCCACAACCACCACAACCGGCATAAAAATCCTCTCCACAATCAACTGCGCCATCCTATCACCCTCCCTGACAACAAAATCCTCATCCGTAAAATTCGCCAAGATAACACTGACCTGCCCCCGATAGTCCGCATCGATGACGCCCGCCATCGTTTCAATGCCGTGCTTGACGGCGAGCCCGGACCGCGGCGCTACGCGTCCGTAGGTGTTGATCGGTAATGAGATGGCGATGTCGGTGTCGATGCAGGCGCGCCCGCGTGCGGGTATCGTGATGGTTTGCGCGCTGTAGAGATCGTGGCCGGCGGCTAGGGCGGAACCTTTGGTTGGGATACGGGCTTTTGGGGAGAGGAGTTGGATTTCAAGGCATGGGGGTTTTTCCGTGGAAGAAGTGGCTGTGGGAGAGGTTGTCATGGTGGGTTTGTTTGAGGCCTTTTTTGGCTGGGGAGATGTGATGTACGCGCGTCTGAGTTTTGGATGAAAATATTTAGGAGGGGAAGATCACAATAAAGTTTTCAACTGATCGTCTGCTCGCTTACCGGTAATTCATCTATTCCGGTTAACGGGAGGAAAGGCCCGGCCCGAATTAAAGTTTAAGATGTCACTGAGTAGTAGTGCAACAGTTTCCATTGTTAATCCCGGCACTCAGTTTAGAGTTTACACTAAAGCTATTTGATTCCCTCAAGCCCCAAACATAGAACCAACAACTCTAGAGACGAAACTATTTCCAGTATCTCCACCTCCCGCTTTCTTATTGTGCTCTTTAACATAGTCTGTAATGTATGCAGGGACAGTCGTGACCATGTTCGTCTCATTTGGTACAGGTGTTCCAAGCGTCTCAACGTACGGGATGACTCCGGTCCATACTTTGCCCCTGACCTCTGCGTTGTTCAAGTCCTTCTTATCGTCCTTTACACCAGAATCGCGAATCTTGGCGCTTGCACTCTCGATATGGACCTTCAAGATTCGTGTAGATGCGATTTCGCCCTTGTCCGGAGGGGTGCGGGAGTTGTCCCATCGTTCTGGTACCACGCCATCCGTGATGAGCTGCATCGCCCAAATATTCTCTTCATCATTTTCAGTCGGGTCGAGAAGAGTAGCGCGACCATGAATTATGGCAGAGCGATAGTCGTAGCTGTGATTGAAGGGTGTAAGAGCGAGGACAAGATTCACGACTTTGGTCGCGGCAATACAGATGGGAATACCATCAGATTGTCCAGACTTTTGGCCAACCTTGAAAAGCCTCGTAGATACGTAGCCGTGGACATAGCAAGCGGGGCTTTCATCGCCGGGGAATTGACCGATGCGTGCAATCATGGGAAGAACTACAGGCAAAGGGTTGGAGGGGTCGGGAATAAAAGAGACGTGTGCAACGGGCGTCGAATTAAAAATGGAGTGGACGGTTTCCATATCATAATTGCCTAATTATAGAGTCATTAGTAAGAGATAAGAGACGTTTTATTAGGTTGACAAACCTCTTTCTTTGTGTCTGTTGATAGCATTATCGGCCACCACAGGGTAGGCTGGCGAAATTTCGTCACTCATGGTCGTCGACGTTGGGTGTTGATTTTGAGAGAAAGTAAAGGTAGGGGAGGGAGTAGGGATTGGTTTTGATGAGTGGATTTTCCAAGTCTTGGCTTGCGGTTAGAAACCCCACAGTCCACTTATTCAAGGCAATTCGCACGGTTTGCTGAGTGATCGCTTCTAGCTTGTAGCTTTACTAGAGGCAATTATGCTGATGGGGTGAATTCGGTATTTGTGGATCAAATCATGCAATCTTCGTTGATTCAAAATTTAAAATTCAAAAGTTAAAATTAAGAGGGGGGAACAGCTCAATATCTATTCAGGTTTCTTAAAGCAGCATCAAAAGAGGGGGAAAACGGCAATAGGTACTAAGCACACACACCAGCACTAACCCTCAATACTATGTCGGTGTTGATACACAAGATGGCTTTCGTGCACGAGTCACGCACCCACTCATGCCGGTATTTCCCATGTTCGAGACCTTTCACACCAATAGGACGTTACAATTATTCACACTTGTGAATCGTGAGTCGTACACTACCCAGCCGGATCGGATAGAGCTGCCCAAATAGGAAGATGTATACTCCTTGATATAGAGGACAGGATATTCTCATCCTCTCGTCGATGAGTATTGAATTTACACAACATGTATACGTAAGACAACCAACAAACCGCAATAGTCATTCTCAAAGAGTGGTATCACTTTTGGTTGGTTTACAGTGAATCATTGATCGTTTGTTTGTCTATCCTGCCAGGGAAGTTTTACATACCTCAGATTACAAAATACTAGAATTTTCACTACTGATCGCAAATACCTGCCCAATTCTCTAGAAACATTCCTCAATCATCCGAATTTCTCAGAGATGGGGGAGGCACAGTTATGTAAGTCTGAGCCTAAGTACCTTAGACTTGAGACCAACAAGTAGACAGTGTTGGTTTCATTTCGAGAAGTATCAAAGCGTTCCTAACGGTCGTATGAACATACTAACCAACTGAACGCGCTAAACCTAATTAGATCATTACCTTTCTACTTTCAATTTATCATTTTCCCTTCATTTTATTAAATATTAACTATTAATTCGAATATCAATACAATATAACAATATAAAACTATTTTCTATATCTATTTAATCTATTAAACATTTATATCATTTAAAATCAATTATAAATCGCAATTTAAAACTAACAATTCATATCTATTTCGATTAAAATAAAAACCCCTTTTTAATCTTTTTAAAATTAGAAAAAATCATTCAAAAGCTTTATATTAATTTACAAAAACTCCTAAAGATATTTCAATTCCAAAAATATATAATATATAATTCTATACTATTTCAAATTATAAATATAATATCAAAAAAAAAAAATTAATATATCTCTCCTTTCCACTATTTGTATAAAACATTTTTTGCGAAACTGTCTCGGAATTTTGTAGTCAATTCTAGAGTCTGAAACGAGAATCATTGCGAGACTGGTAATTTATCAAAATCTATAATATTTCAATTATAATATTCTTAAAGAAATTAAAGATTCAAAAAAACTCTTTATTCAATATTATATATCTAATAATACAATTATATCAATAATATCGATATTAAAAAAAATTATTATCTAAAAATAATCTCATTATTATAAAGATAAGATAAAGAAATAAAAGAAATTAAAAAAAATTTATTAAAATAAATAATATATTAAATACTAAATTATGTTTATTACGGTATAGGAATAGGCCTTGGTAATATAATGATATTTTATAAAGGAAGAAAGAAGAGGCTAAGAAGAGTATTGATTATATAATAAATAAATACTTGAGATATTTATATAAATTAATTAGAAATGAGTAATGAATCTGTAATAATATTTCTTTTCTAAAATTGAATTTGTTTTTAAACGATTAATAAAATTATCAATTAATTTGTTTATAAAGTTTAAATTTTTTAAATTAATGTTTTTTATTATAGTAAATAAGCTTTTTATTTTTTAAAATACATTTTAAAAATTATAATATATTGTCGGGACAACTGTATATGTCACGAATCGTGAACCACAGGAGGCTAACCACGTGATACCCCTTATCTCCCACATTAATTTATGAGCTGATCATCCGTATGTATACGTTACGAATCATACGATTTAATATAATAAAATGATAACTTTAATAATGTATACATATAATCTTACAACCTACAAATAGATATTTGTGTATATATATCTAATCGCTTCTTACAAGCCATAATTCTTCAATTGTAGATTTTAAGGAACATAATTGATTCTATTTATTTAGTTTTATTATAACTTTTATATGTTACATTATTTATAATTTATTTACAAGTATCCGGCCATCTAATGGCCTCCCAAATAATATCTCATTTTAATAATATCTTCTTAGATGAACTTTTATAAATATTATATCTAAAGAAAGAAAATCTATTCCGATTTAATCGACAAAGATAAATCCTTTTAGAAATATATTATCATTTTCATAATACAACGAACTCTTTTTTCTGTATATTTCGAATTTTCGAAAATATATTCTGAGGAACCCTTTTCTTCTCCTCAATTATTTCAACAACTTTTCGAAGAAAATATGAATATAAAATTGGATAACGTTATTATTAGAAGAAAGAAGATTAGTAAAAAAAAGATTCCAATATATAAAATCGATGTTTTTAACAATTCAATTGTTTTTTCTGAATCACTATTACAATTATAAGATTTCTATATAATGATTATAAATTTGAAAAAAGAGAATCGATAATTGAAAGTTATAATAATAATAAGCTTTACAATAATATAACCTTCTTTTGAATTCTAAGTAATATCTATACAGGTATTTAGATCAATAATAATATCTGGGATTTTTTTTATTCTTTTAATCGAAACCCAAAAATCTTCATTCAAGCAAATTCGAAGATCCCGAAATTAGAGAAAGAAAACTTTGATTAGACAATCTGATCATCTGGGGCTCTCCAATAATTCTTTTTCCCCTTCAAGAAATAATGATCTATTTAATAATTAGGGATTCCTTTATTCAAAAAGTTGATCTAACCAATCAAGATTGTATTTCTGTGTTAATTATAATTCGCAATGAAATATATATATATCAAAATCTATAAATCTTATTACTAAACTTAACGATAATATTGAATTTAAAATTAGTTTATAGTAATTATTAATTATAAAACAATTCGAATTATATATTATATTATTTAAAAATGAAATATAATATTGTATATATATAATTGATCAAATCGAATCGAAAGTACAAATATATTGTTATATTCTTTATATACAAATACTCCAATTTACAATACTCAAATTGATTAAACAATTTGTAGCGATCTATTAGAATCTGATCGAAATCGATAATATTTATTTTTAATACAAAATATAGATTATATTTAATACAATTCGATATAATAATTTCCTAAAATAATATAGGAAATTCAAATTATTTGTTATCCAAATGGAGATTATCAATGATAAGGTTTTATTTAAGAATTTCGAATAAAAGATTTCCGATTTTCTTTTATAAATAATAATAATATCTATTAAAAATTGCAAAATTATAAAAGAATTTATGAATATATTTATTAAAGTAAATCAAAATGAAGTTTCATTACAAAAACGAAATTGATATTACATTAAATGAAAAGCCTCTGTAGTTATTTGTAAATCAATAATTACTACGAACCCCTTATAATCCTTTCGGAGTTTTAACAACTTCAATTTTGGAACCTCCATATTCCCGAAATCGTTTCTACCCTAGAATACCCCTTCTGGATATATCGACTCCATTATACCCAATAACTATTCGAATTTCAAATACTCATTATTCTCTCCCTCTCCTAAAACAGCATATACATCGATATCTTATATCAATAACCTCAATAAAATCGAAACAGTATAAGAAAAAACAGAAGAATTCGAAGAATATCGGGATATTAAAGAAGATTTCAATTTAAAAACTATAATTGAAGTTATACAGAATACCCATTTAGAAAAAGAAAAATATTTAAAACCAAACATTTAAACTCTGTTTTTATTCTAAATGCTATACAGAATATAAGATTTTTTGATTTATCAAAGTTTATAAAAGGAGAAGCATTTATCTTTCCCTATAATCTTTCAAAAAATGATTATATTTATCGATCAAGAGTATTTATTGATTCTAAAGTAAATGGATTCGTTTTTATTAATATTATATTCCTTAATTATTTATTTCCTATATTTAAATCAAGAATTATACTATTTGAAATTTCAATTGAAATTAAAGGGTATAATAATATACAAGGCTATATTATTATTTATTTTATATTCCTTAATTTAATAATTGATAATTATGAATAATCTTTTGTCCCTTTTTTTATTATTGAATTAAGAAATTATAATATTATTTTAAATAGACTTTGATTATCAAAAACTCAAGCGAAGTTCGATTATTTCAATCAATATCTCGAATAGCTTAAAAAGAAATTTTATATCATTTTCTATTCGAATAATATCCTTATTACCCAATTATCCCTTTACAAACAAAAGATCGATCAATTAATCCAACAAAATATTGATCAACAAAATAACCAACTCGAAGAATATTAGAATCGAAAAGATTCACAATTGAATAAATCAATCATAATTGATAATATATAATAAAAATCTTTAAATATAAATGTAATATAGATTTTTATTGAAAAAGAAGAAACTCCGATTCCTTTCAAATTCAATCCATTTTTTTCCTAATCAATTATATTACTATTGTAGATTTATAAATGCTTCCCCTATATATCGCCCGAAATCCTTGATTTATATATACTTAAACCCAATAAGTTTTAATTAGAATATAAAAGAGATAAACAAATTGAATTTTTTATTATTATTTTGAAAAAATTCAATAATATAATAAACTTCTAATGAAATAAATAATATACAGAAAAGAAAGTATTGATTGTTTTAACCAAATTTAAAAATACAAAAGTTCGAAAGAAATTCGATCAAGTATTAGCCGAAATCGATTCAAAACCCGAAATATTATTTGAATATCGATAATACCATCGAATCTTTTCTAAATATAAATTAAATATTTTGCCTTTTAATCGATTTTATAATTATAAAATTATATTGAAAAGTAAAAGAGAATAAATTTTATATTATAATCTATTTTATAAGATATTTTTAGAACAATTGGAAATCGTCAAAAAATATATTATAAATAATTTCAGCAAAGGTTTCATTAAATTCAATCAAGTCCCTTATATTGCATCTATTCTATTTGTTAAAAAACCCAATAATAATTTGAAATTCTATATAAACTTTAAATTATTGAATTCTTTGATATATAAAGATGTCACGGAAAGCCCCGCAATCCCCTGTATCTTATGAAGGATCAAAGCGTATGCTTTCCAATCGGAATGAAGGATCTACTAGCCCTTATCAATCCATCAAGCGATAAGATGATCCTGATATACTAATAAACAAAGATCTAGTCTAATTAAGATGCATATCGGCTAAATAACCACTCATTTGTTCTATATATACAACTCTTGATTCATATAATCAAAGACAAGTCATTCAATTCTCTTACTCTACCAATCACGTGTACCACCTATTCCCCGATCCCTGAAAGTGCTGTGTAATCATACTATCCCGTGATACATCCTTATTATCTTTATTATATATATAATTCATATTTCGATATTAATAACTTCTTTTAAAATTGAAGTATTGTATATTTCAGGAATATATATATCTGATAAGTAAGTATTCTTTCTAATCTAATTTTCGTTTTGTTTTTTTGTTTGAATCAATTTATATATGAAATAATTATATATCTGATAAATTGAATATATATCTGATAAATTGAATATATATCTGTAATAGTTTTTATATTGTATTTGTTTTTTAGTCTTTATATTTATTTTATTTTCTTTTTATTATATTCTGATTTTTTTATTTATTTTATAATCTTGATTTTGATTATATTATTTTCTATAAGATTTCTAAGAGTTTAATATAGTTTTGTTTTTGTTATTGTATCAATAGAGTTAAATTCTTTATTAATTTATTTAATTTTCATTATTTTCTTCTATTTATATGATTATTATAAAGCCATTAGATCGATCATCAATCTTTTCTTTTGAATTGAATTTAGTTTTGTAAGACAATTGTAAAACGATTTCGAATCTATATATATGATTAATAATACTTTCTGTTTTAATAGTATATTTTCGATAATATTTTTAAATATTATATTAATGTCAAATCTTAAGATTATACTGTAAAGTTTTGATATCAATATACTTTTAATAATCCTTTTGTATTTGATGAATGATTAATGAATTAAATTTGTTTTATTATTTTTATTCATTAATATAATAATATATTCGATTTGTAAAAATAAATTTCGATTGTTAATGAATAATGTATCTATAAATACTACTAATTTCAACAAATCGAGATCGAATAATATGAATTTCAATCTTTTGGTTGAATTGTTTATTTGTTATTGAATTGTTTTATTCATTAATTTCATATCTTCTTTTTGAGGATTCATAATCTGAACAACAAAAGAAAAAATGAATAATATTTTTGATTAATATATTATCGAAATATAAATTCCTTTTATATATTAAGCAATATATTGATCCTTTGAAATTGTATTTTTTCGAATTTTGTTTTTTGTATTATGAATATCGATTAATTGTGTTTTGATAAATTGTAGATTTATATATTGCTTTTTTTGATTGATATAAATAAAGCTATTGTTTGTTTAAATAATAATAGTTTTATTGAATTTGAGAGGGTTTTCGGATAATAAAGTTTCTCGATTTTTTATAAGAAACTTTATATTTTCAAATTTTTTTGGTTTTCTATTTGTAAATATTTTATTAATTATAATAATTACATTATTTATTTAAAATTTTATTAATCCAAATACTTCATTTTTTTGTTTGGTATATATTGGATAGGGGTTGTAGATTGATTGGGTTATTTGGAATATAATGAGGTAATGGTTGTAATAAATATTGAATCAATAGTTTTCGATTTTTAATATATTATATAATGGTTTGATTATTTATAATAATATTCCTTTTGGGAATTCTATTTTTTTAGATAATAGAATATAAAATAATTGTATTAGATTGGATATTGTTTATATATAAATCTGAATAATATCTTTAATATATAAATTTGTCTATATAATTGATTATAAAATAATTATAATACTTAATATCAAATATTGATTTATTTATTGAATTATAAATGATTATATTAATGTTGTTCTCTTTTCTGTATTGTTTTGTATTTGGGTTGTGGGTCTTGATTTTGGGAATGTCTTTTTATTATCTTCGTTTTTGATTTTATCAATGAATTTTGATTTGAATATTTATATACTGTCACGGAAAGCCCTGTGATCCCCTGTATCTTATGAAGGATCAAAGCGTATGCTTTCCAATCGGAATGAAGGATCTACTAGCCCTTATTAATCTACCATTTGATAAAGTGATCCTGATATACTAATAAACAAAGATCTAGTCTAATTAAGGTGTATATCGATTAGATAATCATTCATTTGTTCTATATATATAGCTCTTGATTCATATAATCAAGGGTAAGTCATTCAATTCTTTTACTCTACCAATCACGTGTACTATCTATTCCCCGATCCCTGAAAGTGCTCTGTAATCATACTATCCCGTGATATATACCTTTTGATATATTTGTTTGTTATATGATTTCGAATATATCATTTTCTATTAAATTATTAATCTTTTTTTTTGATTCTTTATGAATCAATAGATTTTGAGATATATCAAATATTAATAAGTTTTTGTTGAAGATATTAATAATATTTTTCTTTTCATTGTTTTAAAAGTAGATAATTATATTTAATATTTTTATTATATTTTCAATAAAATATATTACTATAATTTCGATCAATATTATATTGATTATATTATATAATATTCTTATTAATAGAATAACTACTTAAAGAATGCCAGAATTAACTTTTATTATATTTTTTAAAATAATTTTAAATTTCTTTTAAGAAACAATTTCGAAATCCTTTAAAGATATTTCCTAAGGGATTTGTTCTATTACAATAGATTTTATTTATATAATAAATTCTATTAATATTATTATTTTGATTATATAAAACTTCATTATTATAGATTAAAAGATTGTAGATCTATTTAATAATTGAATTATATAGATTTCATTTTCGATTTGTAATAATACAAATGATCTTATCTATTCAGCAATTCAATTGTTTCTTTTTTTCTATATTTATATCATTGAATTAATTAATAACTTATAAATTAGAATTGTATTTGAATTATTCTTTTGATTCAATATATTTATTATTTGTTTTTCAATTTAGAGTTTTTTAATTTTGTTATTTATTTTCTTGATTATATTGAATCATTATTGAATATTAAATATCGATAAATCGAATTCGTATATTTATAAATATATTTTAAATATTAAAAGGATAAATATAATTCTATTAAAGTTAATAATATCATTGATTATTTTTATTGCTATTTGTAATACTGATTCTTTCGTTATTTTAATATTCTTGAATTCTTTTTTAATGATATTATATATATACTGAATAATTTGATAATAATATTCGATTATCCTGATCGATTAATATATTTCGATAAATATGTTTTTTATAATGATTATTATTATTTCAATATATTATTTGAATTCTTTATTCACAAAGTTCTTTTCAATATTATAAATAATATAATTTAATAAATTTAAATATAAATTTATTCAATATATTTTTAAATTATTCTATATATATTTTGTATTGATATTATCAAGTTATTATATTGGTTGAATTCTGATTTCTTTATTGATAATATATAATATTGATTTATTATTAATATATATAATATCAATTATAATTGAATAATTGAATTCGATATCGTTGCAAAAATTGAATTTGAATCTGTTTAGGGATCTTCTATATTTCTGATAATATTTATAGAATTTTATAAGTTTTTCGAGATCTTTTTGAATAATATTTATATAATCTGTATATCAAAGAATTCGATAAAATCTATTTGTGAATAAATAATCGAAATAATGATATAATATTTGTATTTCTGATTTGATTAAATAATAATTATTTATATTGATAAATATTTGTATAAATTATTGGATCTTTATATTTCAGAATAATATTGTATATTTTAATTTGCGAATATAAGAATATTTTGTAATTGATAATACAAATATATCGATGATATTATTATAATATACTTTAAATCGATTTATATTTTATAATGATAATAAGAATAATATTTCTGATTTTATAATATAGAATTCAATAGATCTTAAGGGTAGATTCAATTGGATTGATTCGATTGATTTAGTTTTTCCGATTTCGAATATCATTTTTGCGATTCCTATTTTGTTTATATTCAATTTAGTATTTTTGATATCCTTTTAATATATTTGATATTGTTTGAATTCTATTATAGATTATTGAAATGCTTCTATATTGATAATGATATTCTGAAATTCTTTATTATTATATTTTGAAAAGAAAACTTTATATTCTTTGATTTTATTGATTAATTCATTAACAAATTCAATCAAAATATATATTATTATTTTATTAAATAGATTTATTACAATCTCTTTTCCATTAATTAATCTATAAAATAAAATCCAAATATATTCTGAATCATTATCTTTTATATTCTCTTTTGAATTATTTTGAATATATATTATAAATTCTTTATCAATATCAATATTCAATAAAGTTCCTTTATAATCGATAATATATTATTCGAAATATAATCCGAATTCTTTATTATTATCTTTAAATAATTCTTTATATTTGTATTTCGATTCAATTTGTTCAATTTCTATATGTTTATTTAATTGATAGTTTTTTTTATAAATAAAATATCTTTTAATTTTTTTGGATCGAATAAAGAATTATTGATTAGATTTGTATTTATAATTGTTTTTAAGGTTCTTTTGATTATACATTTGATCTATATAAAATATTTTGTTTTCGTTTAAATATAATTTTTTATATATAAAAATAGAACTTTATAGATCTTTGATAAATCTGATTATAGATTTTAAAAATTGATAATATATTTAATTATATATATCAAATATCTTTTTTGAATATATATAATTATTTGAAATTCTTTTGATAAATCTTTTTGAAAATAATAAAGTTTGGTGATTATAATATTTAAGTATTCTATTATTGATTTTCCAAGATTTTATATAATGATTATTTTGAATATTGTATAATCTCATTTCTTTATTGTCACGAATCGTGAACCACGGGAGGCTAATCATGTGATACCTCTTATCTCCTATATCAATTGATGAGTTGATCGTCTGTATATATATATTATGATTTATACGATTCAGTATGGTAAAATGGTGATCTTAATAATATATATGTATAATTCTGTAGTTTACGAATGAGTATTTGTATATATATATTTAATTGCTCTTTATAAGCTATAATTCTTCAATTGTAGATTTTAAGGAATATCATTGATCTTATTTATTTAGTTTTATTATAGCTCTTGTATATTATATTATTTATAATTTATTACAAATATCCGGTTATTTAATGATTTTCCAAATAATATCTTATATTAATAATACCTTCTTAAATGAATCTTTATGAATGTTATATTTAAAGAAAGAAGATTTATTTTGATTTAATCGATGAAGATATAAATCTTTTTAGAAATATATTACCACTTTTATAATACAACGAATTCCATTTTTTGTATATTCCGAATTTTTGAAAATTTATTCTGAGGAATCTTTTCCTTCTTTTTAATTATTTCAATAATCCTTCGAAGAAAATAAGAATATAGATTTGGATAATATTATTATTAGAAGAAAGAAGATTGATAAAAAGAAAATTTCAGTATATAAAATCGATGTTTTTAATGATTCAATTGCTTTTTTTGATTTATTATTATAATTACAAGATCTTTATATAATGGTTATAAATTTGAAAGAGGAGAATCGATAATTAAAAGTTATAATGATAATGAATTTTGTAATAATACAATCTTCTTTTGAGCTTCAAATAATATTAATATAGATATCTAGATCAATAATAGTATTTGGAATTCTTTTTATTCTTTTAATTGAGAATTAAGGATCTTTATTTAAACAAATCCGAAGATCCCAAGATCAGAGAAAGAAAACTTTGATTAAACGATTTGATTATCTAGAACCCTTTGATATTTCTTCTTTTCCTTTAAGAAATGATGATTTATATAATAATCAGGGGTTCTTTTATTCAAAAAGTTGATCTAATCAATTTAGATTATATTTCTGTATTAATTATAGTTTGTATTGGGATATATATATCAAAATCTATAAATCTTATTATTAAATTTAATAATGATATTGAATCTAAAGTTGATTTATAGTAATTATTGATTATAAAACGATTCGAATTATATACTATATTATTTAAAAATGAAATATAATATTATATTGTGAGAAAGTTGGGATATCAAGGCCTAATGCGTAGCTAGTTCGTAGTCATATGGTCACATGACTCTTCGTAGTTAAATATAAGAGAGGGCTCTATTTTCCTTTCCTTGACAAAAAATCAATCGTCTTTCCATTAGTTTTTTTGTACCATATTTGTGTATAACCCAAATTATTATCTAAAACCTACTAGTTTTACTACTTGAAGCCTCTACAATATAATCTGATCAATTCCAATTCCCATTTCCCCTTGCAGCGTGCTATCGGGACGCACATATCTCGACCTACCTCTTTCACAATATATATATAATTGATCAAATAGAATTGAAAGTATAAATATATTATTATACTTTTTATATATAAATATTTCGATTCATTATATTCGAATTGATCGAACAATTTATAATAATCTATTAAAACCTAATTGAAATTGATAATACTTATTCTTAATATAAAATATAAATTATACTTAATATAATTTGATATAACAACTTCTTAGAATAATATAAAAAGTTTAGATTATTTATTATCCAAATAAAGATCATTGATAATAAAATCCTATTTAGAAATTTTGAATAAAAGATTTCCGATTTTTTTTTACAAATGATAATAATATTTATTAAGAATTATAAGATTATAAAAGAATTTATAAATATATTTATTAAAATAAATTAAAATAAAGTTTCATTATAAAAATAAAACTAATATTATATTAAACAAAATACCCTTATAATTACTTACAAATTAATGATTACTACAAATCCCTTACAATTCTTTCAGAATTTTAACAATTCCAATTTTGGAATTTCTATATTCCTGAAACCATTTTTATTCCGAAATACTCCTTCCGGATATATAGATTCCATTGTATTCAATAATTATTCGAATTTCAAATATTCGTTATCTTTTTTTTTTAGGATAATATATATACCAATACTTTATATTGATAATTTCAATAAAATCAAGATAGTACAAAAAGAAGTAAAAGAATTTGAAGAATATTAAGATATTGAGGAAGATTTCAATTTAGAAGTTATAATTGAAATTATATAGAATATCTATTTAGAAAAAGAAAAGCGTTTAAAATTAAATATTTAGATTCTATTTCTATTTTAAATATTATACAGAATATAAGATTTCTTAATTTAATAAAACTTATAAAAGAAGAAGTTTTTTTTTTATAATTTTTCGAAGAATAATTATATTTATCAATATTATACTTTTTATTTATTTATTTCCTATATTTAAATCAAGAATTATGTTGTTTAAAGTTTTAATTGAAATCAAAAGATATAATAATATATAAGATTATATTATTACCTATTTTATATTCCTTAATTTAATAATCGATAATTATAAATAATTCTTTATTCTTTTTTTTATTATTAAATTAAAGAATTATAATATTATTTTAGATAGATTTTGATTATTAGAGATTCGAGCGAAGTTTGATTATTTCAATCGATGTTTTGAATAGCTTAAAAAGGATTCTGTATTATTTTTTATTCGAATAATTTATTTATTATCCAATTATCCCTTTATAAACGGAAAATCAATCGATTAATCCAACAAAATATTGATCGACAAAATAACCAATTTAAAGAATATTAGAATCGAAAAGATTTATAATTAAATAGATTAATCGTAATTAATAATGTATAACAAAAACCTTCAAATATAAATATAATATAGATTTTTATTGAAGAAAAAGAAGCCTTGATTTTCTTTAAGTTTAATTTATTTCCTTTTCAATCAATTATATTATTATTATAGATCTACAAATGCTTTTTTTATATCATTCGAAATCCTCGATTTATATATATTCAAATCTGATAAGTTCTAATTAGAATATAAAAGAGATAAACAAACTGAATTCTTTATTATTATTTTGAAAAAATTTGACAATATAATAGATTTTCGATAAAACAAATGATATATAAAAAAGAGAATATTAATTATCTTAATCGAATTCAAAAATACAAAAATTTAAAAGAAATTCAATCAAGTATTAATTGAAATCAATTTAGAATCTGAAATACTATTTAAATATCGATAATATTATCGAGTTTTTTTCAAATATAAATCAAATATTTTATCTTTTAACTGATCTTATAATTATAAAATCATATTAAAAAACAAAGGAGAAAAATTTTTATAATATAATCTGCTTTATAAGATATCTCTAGAATAATTAAAAATTATTAAAAAGTATATTATGTGACGAACCCAACGAGCGTTTAGAGATCAACCTTAGAATTAAAAGCTACAAAGCTAAAGAGAGTGTATTACGAAGCTATATATATGATCGACTCGGAGCTTAGTATTGTACTAGCCCGATCGTATGCGATCATATATATCTTGTAACACTACCCCCCTCTTCTGAAGAGTTCGCTTCGAATTTACTTTAAATGAATGATTTAAATACAAAATGATCACTAATCTTCTTTTGATAAAAATTCCTGATATACGGATTGCATTACAGTTAACGAATATACATCCATTGTATTATATACCTTCTCTAAGCGATCTTCAAAATATTAATTATTGATCATCTCTTCTAGATCTTCATCATCGTTGTTTTCGGGTTCAGTAATCAATATAATAACCAGAACAGACTCTTATTGATCTCGGACTCCTTGATATAGGTCTAATGGATAGGTTTGTATTCAATAAGAGTTACTTTTATATTGTATATATTTATTTTGCTTATACAAAAAAATTCTTTCAGAAGAGGAAAACTCGAATATTTATATGCAAAATAGAATCAAAATACAATCGGGTTTATTTGATTGGGCATCAAAAGGGTTAAAGGCATCAATGATATTAAGGTTACTAATATCCATTGGATTGTGGTTTCGAAAGTGGAATGGATTCTACAATATATATAGAATTCTAGGTTCATTAAAGTAAAATGATATAGGGAATTCATTCATTATACGAATAACTAGTTGTTATATGATCTAAACAAAATCGGGATAAAAATAAGGAAGAGAAAATTGTTGAGAAAGATAATTTCTAAGAGTAATATTGAATTCATTGTGAAAGGTTGAGATTTTATTCGAATCGGATCAATTCTGACCTTTGGCTTCGTAAAGGGTCCTTTCGAATTTTGTAATATAGGTATATAAAGAATCGGTTCTTTGTTTGAGAATGAATAGCTTATTTTCGGCTTCTTGAACTTTATTCGGATTGTTGTAAATGTATATGAGTTGATTCAGGATTGTTGTATAATCTAAAGGAATGTTTTGATCAAGAGAAGAAAACTGAAATAGTACTATAGCTTGTATATGAGATTCGAGATTAAAATAAACATAGTAAAATTGAACTATAGAATTGCCGATCGCAATATTGTCTATTTGTAATTTCGCTCGAATCGAAGGAAGCCAGATATCGAACTTTTGAAAGCTATTACTGAATTTTTCAAGATTAGGGAGAGAGGGTTTCAAATAAGAAGGAATATAAACAACAGAAGTATATTCAAGAATCAAAAAACATAAAAACGAGATTTCATTCTGCTGATAAATCACTTCGTCACAAAGTTCTACAATCGCAAAGTTTATCGAATCGTAATCCATAGCTTAGAAATTAAAGATAAAAAAAAAGATAATACCTTCAAATAATATTAAGAAGATCTATATACAAGTGAATAAATATAAATATATATCTAGAATAGGAGCAAACGGAGTATGTATGAGTATAAGTATATATTATTCTATTTCTTATTTGGAAGAACTTTTAATAATATAACGAATTCAACAAACATTTAAAGATCAACCTTAAAATTAAAAGCTACAAAGCTAAAAAGAATATACTACAAAACTATATATATGATCGGCTCGGAGCTTAGTACCGTACTAGCCCGATCGTACGCGATCACGTGTATCTCGTGACATATTATAGATAAGCTCAATAAAGGTTTTACTGAATTTAATCAAATCCTTTATATTATATCTATTTTATTCATTAAGAAACCTAATAATAATCTAAGATTCTATATAAACTTCAGATTATTGAATTCTTTAATATATAAAAATCAATATCTCTTTTTTTTGATTAATAAAACGCTTTCTTAGTTTTTCGATATCAAGGTTTTTACTAAATTCGATATTTATCAAACTTTTTATTATATAAAAATAGATTCTATTTTGAAAAAGTATATTACCTTTCGAATTTAATATAGATTATATAAATATAAGATTATATTATTTGGATTAATAAATAATTCTATAATCTATTAATATTATATAAACGATATTTTATTCAATTATCTAAATATCTTTTATACTATATATTTCAACGATATTTTGATCTATTTTAAAAATGAAGAAAAATATTAAATTTATATCAAACTAATTCTTGAATAATTAAAAATTGTTGATTTATAAATAGATTTTAAGAAATACAAATTCAATATTATATATATTAAATATTTAGACTTTATTATCTCTATTAAAAAAATAAAGATAAATCCTGAAAAGATTAAAGTAATTGAGAATTGAATTTTTCTAACAATAATAAAAGGGATTCAATTATTCTTCGGTTTTTGTAATTTTTATTAATAGTTTATTAAGGATTATAATATAATAATAAAATCTCTTAATGAATTTATTAAAGCAAATATTAAATTCATATTCGATAAAATATATCAAAATATATTCAATATTTTGAAGAAAAAGTTTATCTCTGTTTTACTTTTATAATATTATGATTATCGATTTCTTTATATATTCGAAATAAATATTTCCGATAAGATAATTGTTAATATATTATTACAATAGTATAATGAAGATTGATTATTTGTGATTTATTTCTTCAAAATTATAATTATTATTGAATTAAATTACGAAATTCAAAATAAGGAAATGCTATCAATTATTCGATTTTTCAATCATTGAAGAACAAAATTCGCTGGTTCATTATATGAAATCAAGATTTATATTGATTACAAAACCCTCGAATATTTTATGATTATTAAGATTTTCAATATCTGATAAATTCGCTAAATAGAAATATCAGCCGATCACAACTTCATTACCACACATCGCCCCAGAAAAGATAACCTTTTTATCGATATTTTAATCCATTAGATTGACGAATTGGATCTTTAGAATTATACCAAAAAAAGAATTGCTTTTAATAATTTATTAAAGATAATTAAATTGATATCGAAATCTTAAAAGAAATCTTACAAAAACATTATCTAAATGAAACAACAATTATTAATATCGATTTGAATGAAATCATTTTTCGATTCGATTTAATTAATTGTATTATCAAAACAAATAAAACTATAGATAACTTATTAATATTCAGAATACAAATTACTCAAAATCATAAATATATATCATTCCAAAATGATCTTTTGTTTTATAATAATCGCTTAATAATATCTAATATCAATAATTTTCGAATTTATCTGATTTACGAAATCTACGATTCTGTTTCCATTATTTATTTTAATATAAGCAAAACCTATCTTTTATTATCTTAATAATATTATTGATTTAAAATGTATAATATTGTAATTAAATATATATATAATTGTTATACTTATAAGTATAATTCTATTTTATATAATTATATTCCTGATTTATTGTATTCATTTTTGATTTCTATTCGAATATAATAATATATTATTATAATAATAAGAATAAATATAAATATAATAATATTTTAATTATTATTAATTGATTAATAAAACAAATTATTTTTGTATCTTATTATAAATCAATCAATACTCAAATTCAAATATAATTATATTTTTATTATATATATTAATATTATAATCTCTTTAATATTATAATATCGGATTATAGCCTTCAATTTATATTACAATTCTGAAAAGAATTCAATTAAATCTTAAAAACCGATTTCAAACTATTAATTATTTATCATTCTCAAATCGATAATCAAATTGAAATCTATAATCAATATCTTCAACAATAATTGAAACTATTTGTTAATTATTATCAAAACAATTAATCAAAATTCTTATTTATAATAAATTATATACAATTTACCTTTTTATACAATTCCTTAAAAGAATTTATATTCTACAAAACCCTATATAAATATATATCAAAATATATATAAAAATAAAAGAAAAACATTAATAAATCAACAAACAATATAAATATATATAATACCTATATATATATACAAAATATAATATTATGATTTCATAATGATATATATATATACAATCGCGAAAGGATCGAAAACTTATATAAATTCGAAGAAATTTGATTATATATATATAACAGATAAACTACTATTATTCAGATAATATAAAAGTAATATATTTAAAAATTTATATTTATTATTATTTCAGAAATCATACAAAAAGGAAGCTTGAATATAGTAAAAACGAAATATAATATCATTTCTATCGATTTCGGAATTGATTATATTAATTACCTATTATCATCATATCATAATTCAACCCCTTCCCTTTTTCTATTGAAACTTTTTTCTTTCAAAGATTCCCCAATCAAGGAAAATATAAATCAATATTAATTTACTTAATTAATAAACGATTTGATCGATTTGATCAATTAATTCATCATAATTTGATCAATTTCCAGTAAATTGATTAAATCAACCAAAATGATTAATCTAATTGATTTAAAACTTATAAATCTTCCCAAAACCTAATTTTCGATAAAATAACGATAAAATAAAGGAATAAAACATTCGGAAACAAGTTTTTCTGAAGAGAGGGATAATATTACAAATCGTAAACTATAAAAGGTTAATCATATAATACCTTTTATTTTCTATATCAATTAATAAACTAATCGTCTATATACATTACGATTCATATGATTTAATATAATAAAATGATGATCCTAATAATATATATGTATAGTTCTACAATTCATAAATAGGTATTTGTATATATATATCTAATTACTCCTTACGAGCTATAGTTCTTCAATTATAGATTCTAAGGAACATAATTGACCCTGTTTATTCAGCTCTACTACGGCTCTTGTGCGTCACATTTATAAATCTATATTGATATTCTTTTCCTTTAAAGAATATTTCATTATTTTGCAAATATTATTTATTGTATTTAGAATATAATTGAGATTCGAATAATAGAATACAAAAACCTCTTTTTTTAATATTATTAAAAATGCTTTTATATAAAGATTTAAATGAATATTGATTCTTTTATAATAATTGAAAAAGATAGTATATTTATAATCAAAGTTATTGTTCTGATCAATATATTTATTAATATTATTATAGAATTTCTTAAGATTTCCAAGATCATAATCGATATTATTGCTTTATATATAATTGGATAATTTGTTTTTATAGTTTCCTGAATTGTTATTTCCTTTATTATTAAATAGATCTTTTTTTCCTTTATTATTTTTATAAAGATATATATAAACATTATCTTTATTTGTATTATTTATCTTATAATCATATTCGAATTGTTTATTATTATTTAAAGATTTTCTATCATTAAATGATTTATTTAATAGTTCTTTATTATTAATAGATTTCTTTTTATTCAATAGTTTTTCATCTTCAAATAATATATTATTATTATATAATAATTATAATAATATTAAGCATTATTTCTATTCTGAATTTTGATATTTATTATATAAGAATTCCTTAAATATATAAAATCCTAATTTCTTATTCAATTATAATAATTGAATTCCTTTATATTGTATTAAAGATAATTATTTTATATTTAATTATATAAATTATTCTTTTTTTGAAGATTAAATAAAGATATTAGATCTTTGAAGATAATATCCAGATATTTACCAATAAAGAACTTTTCGATATTTGATTTCATTATCTTTCAAATACTTTTTAAAGAATAATAATAATAAATAAAATTATATAATTCAAATAAATTTTTTATTAATATATTAATTATATTTCCTTCTTTATATAATATATCTTTAAAATCTTACTTTTAAATCGAAAAGATTATTATTGTTTTATATAATTATTTATATTAAAAGATCTTTTATATTTAATTTAATTCATTATAAATAAAATATATAATCTTTATATTATTTTATTAATGAAAGAAGACGAAATTAATGATTTGTAATCAACGAATATCATTTAAATTAAATCTTATATTCGAAAAAGAATTATTTTAATCTTTTGGAATAAGAATAGATAATATAAATATAAATTCATTTCGTTATATGAATTTTGTTCAATATTATTCAATTATTTTCTATATAGATTTATAATAAATTAAATATCGATTCTGAATTATTTGAATTTAAAAAGTATCTTCATTATAATATATCCTTATATAATAATAATTAATATTATATATTAAAATATTTTCAATAAATAATTCAATATTCAAACTTTTTATTGTTTGATAATTTTCATCTTCGATATTCTTTATAAAAAATATTTTATAAATACTTCGATTATATACTCGATTTTTTAAAACTATTTGAAAATTTGAAATATATATTTGAATATTTTTTTTTCATCTTTTATTTAAAATAATCGATATAATCCGAAATTCTGATTAGAATATTTTTTGATTAAAAATAGTTTTTTAAGAATTTTGTTGATAAATAGTTTTGTTTATATTTTCTGAAGATTTTTAGTAAATATTGAAAATAGAATTGTTAATATTAATATTAGATATAGAGTATTATACGAATAATAATATATAATGTAATTTTGAAAATTTAAAGATAAAATTATATTAATTTAATTAATATAAGGATTATAGTATTGAAACTATAATAATCCGAAAATAATAGATATATTTTTCGAAAGCTTAATAATGAAGAATAATCAGATTTTTTGATATTGAATCATTATTATATTTATAACAAAATATTCTATGATAATATTTATAATATTTTTGTTAGCTAAATAGAATTTATGATAATATAATAAAAGTAATATAATAATATTGTATTATTCAATAAGAAAGCAATCAATAAATATTTATTATCAATCAAATTTATTATATTGAACAAAAAAATCTATATTAAAAATATTATAATTTAAATAAATAGAGATTTTTTATTTATAAAATTGAATCATAATAACTCTTTATTATTTAAATATTTTATTAATCTATTATTTTTGTTTAAAATAAATTCAAAACAATTTCACAAATATATTAATAAATATCTAAATCGCAATATCGAAATCTATTTCGAAATATCAAAATATAAATCATTTGTAATTCAAAATTTCTTGTATTATAATTTCGTATTATATAATTTCATATCTTGTTATTTGAAATAATTCTCTTTTTTGTATAACAAAATTAGATTATTTTTATATTGAATAATAAAATCTTTTGAAGAATAGAAAATATTATTACAATATAAGGATAATCCTTGATATATTAATGATATTCTACAAAAAAGAAAAGAAAATACTAAGAAGAGCATCGATTATATAATGAATAGATGCCTGAAGCATCCATACAGACTAACTAGGAACGGGTAGTGAACCCGTGACAAAATCTATATTCTTAAAAAAATTATTTAGAATATATTTATACTATTGTTTTCTATCAAAATAATATATATACTATTTAAAATATATAAAGGAATACTATATTAATAAATAATTTAGTTTTATATTTTCGATTCCTTTTATTTAAATATCCCTGGAATTAATACAAATACAATATAATATCTATAAGATCAATTAATATACAATATAAATCAATTTATTCTACTTTCCGCTAAAAAATATTATATTAAAAAGTTAATTAAAAAAATCAATTGAATAATATTTATATTAAAAGAAAAAAATAAGAGATTTATTTATCATTGAAATATTAATATTTTCCTTCGAAATCTTATTCATTTTTTAATAAATAAAAAAGAGCATCAAAATATTAAAGATATTATTATAAAGTTATAATCAAATAATAGATTTTTCAAGAATAAAAAGATATAATTAATAAAATAATAAAATATTACTTTTTAAATCATATTTTCATTATTTTATATAATTATAAAATTATTCCATTATTATTTAAAATTATTTAATGACTTATTTATAAATATTATTTTAAAATATAAATCTTTACATTTTATAATATAAAAAATGAAAAAATTTATAGATTTCATAAATATTATTATATTTTCTTTAAGAAATGATTTCTTTATTAAAAATAAATTTGAAATAAAACTTTTTATAAATCTATCGAATATATCAAATATTATTCTAATTTAATCCTTATTCAAATATCTTTATAAATTTTAATATCCTTTTTCGAAAGTTTTTGATTACTTATATAAAACTTTAATCTATACTTTGAATTATTCTTTTTAATAATTGAATTTTTTTATTTTGCTTTTTCGATTTATCGATAATTTTAATAAATAAAAGAAGTTTGAAAGATGTTTTTATAATATTACTATTTTATATAAACTATTAAATAGATTTAAAAGATGATTTAGAAATCGAAAATATAATAAATTAAAAAAAGTGAAATCGTTGAAAGTATTTAATAAAATAATATAATATAGAATAGATTTCGATAAAAAGTTGAATAGTTTAAATATAGTTTTGAAAGATGATTTATATAATACTTTTTAAAATAATTTAATTGATATTAGTCTTTTCGATAGTTTTGATATTCATATAAATATAATAAAGATCATTTTACTTAAATCAAAAAAATTTATATCTCTTCCAATCTCTTTTCATTTTTTTAAAATATGGTTTTGTTAATAGTTTTCTTTGTTGGAGGTCACGTATTTGAAGATAATAAACTTTATAATTTGGAAGTAGTAACTCGGAGACTAGAATGGAATAAGCAATTATGAAATTATAATAATAATATAGAATTGTATAGGAGTATTGTATTATATATAACTAATAATACTGAATAATATTCGAATTCAGATTCTTAATCTTCAATATTAAAAGTATAACTTTTTTATATACTTTTTTCGAATTCTTTTATATATTAATATTTTATTCTTATTCATTGATTTAAATAAAGATTCATTATTTCAATTATCTTAATTAATATCATAAAGGTTCTTTATTTGAATATCTTTATTTGAATGATTTCGATCATAATACAAATAATATCATATAATCGTAATACAAATTATATAATCGTAATACAAATCATATAATCGTAGTACAAATCATATGATCGTAGTACAAATCATATGATCGTAATATTAATAGTATTATATGAATTCGAATATAATATTTAAAGATTCATAATGATTTATGAATTTTATATTAAAGAATATAAAGAAAATATAGAATTTCTTTAAATTTATTGAAATATTATTATTTGATTATAAAGAGATATTTTTCTTAAAAATATTAATTCCTTTTTTTTAATTAATATTTTTTTAAGTGTTTAAAATGATATTTATTAAAATACAACAAATATAAACTTTTCTATTGAATCTACAAATTCGAAAAAGAGGAATCTATATTTTGTTTAATACATTTAATATAATACTCTTTTCATTTATATTATAAATATCTTAAAGTTCTATATTATATCTTTTAATAAAATTATAAAACAAAACAAAATATTATATATATAATTTAGGATTATATATCGTTATTTGTTCTTTATCAAAAAATATTATAAATTTATTAATTAATTCAAAATTATATTCTAAAAATCTTTTTTACCAATTCATCTCTAAAAAATAAATATCATTTTTATCCTATAATAATCAATTAATAATATATTAAAAATAATCATTATAATTGAAAAACTTTATATTTCTATTTAAAACACTCAATCCTTCAATTTTTTTTTCTTTAAAAGAAATAAAACATTATTAATTAGAAATATCAATTTGATATAAAACAATTTTATAAATATAATTATAAAATATAGATTTATTTATTCTATAAATAATAACAATAAAGCTAAAACTTTTAATATTATAGATTTTAATCTAAACTTTATATCTATAAATTAATTAAATAAAACAATTAAAAGAAGTTTTATAATTATAAATTTTTTATATTTAAAATAATGAAATTTCTTTTAATAATTTTTTAATTAATATAATAAACAAAAAATATTATTATTTATTTATTATTATTATAATAAATTTTACTATTATAATAATGATAAAAAGTCAAATATAATTTCAAAAATAGGATTTTGTCCTATATATCATCTAATTAGATTTAATACATTCAATTGGCCAATGTGTTCAATTGGTCTGTGACCTCTTCTAAGATTGATTTTGATTTCTCTAAACCAATTGAATGAATATATTAGTAATGCAACGTTACAGGTACTTAGTTAATCTATACCTTGTAAGACTTAGGTCGGTATTTTATATCCTCTTCCACAACTACTGTGATCTTCTTATCTTGATTGGTAATACCTTCTTGCAATTCTTATCTTTCTATAGATATCTTCCTTGCTTTGCTTTTGATAATATTGATCTGGGTTCCTGTACATAGAGGCATGATAGAATACGTTATCTGCTTATCTGCTTTATCTGCTTGCAGCTTTCGGTTGTATCCCCTGAGCGCTTGTGCACTAATCTCTCAATCCATTGTACCCTTTCTCCCCTCTATATACTACACTACACTCCGTGAACACTTTTACAATTTCATGTAGCGCAATAAATCATCCTATACAAAGCATAATGATTGTGATTGTGATTGTGATTTTTAATTTTCAATAGCTTTAGCATTAGAGTGTCTAAATCAAGATGCCGACAAAGGTGGGAAGTATGGAGGGGTATCTCACTATCACTATCCCACGAGGGGATAGACTGCGTACCTAGGTATGGGGCTCGGACATTGTAGATAAAGTTGACCAATATAATGAAGAGCTTTACTAATCGGCTATCTTTTCACATATCTATAAGACTTCTCTGCGATTTTGTTTGTGGTACCGCTTTACTTTTGTATTTTATCTATGTAGAGGTAGATTTACACCCATTTCAATGGTGTGTTTTGCTGTAACTGCTCAGCACTTCTCTCAGCTACCCGCCTTCTATTGCCCTTATACGTCATGATTGCCTCCCGATCTACCTCCATGAACAACTTATCGCTTTTGTCCGACTTCACTCCCCCGCCAATTCCAATCCCCATACCTCACTCCCCTACTCCAACCAAGTCTCCATGACCCTCCCAGTCCTGCACATATTATTTATAGTTTATCGCTCCTAGATTTTGCATGTGTCTTTGCGAATACACGCTCAAAGAGCTTTGAAGCAAGCTGTGGCGGGGGACTAAAACGCCGTTTTCGGAGTCGGGGAGTTCGGTCCGATGGGTGGGCTATTGAAAAATTCGATTTTGTTTTCTGGTGGTGCAGAGGTGAGAAATTAGACATTTACCCTGCGAGGGAATCGGATAATGACTGGACGTTTAATCTGCGAGGGGATAGGATAATGGATTTATGATGTGACCTCATTTGTGCCGTCGTTTGTCGAGGGAAGGATGGGCCGGGAAAAACCATAGCTCTCCTCTGTATCTTCATTTGTGTATGGTGGCAGGACGAGACCTGCAAAGGTATGTTCGTAGGAATGTCTGTACCAAAGAACTTCAGGATTTCGACGCAACTGACGCTGTAGCCGCTGGAGACTAATGATGTGGTGTCTACGTGGCGCCTCGGAGCCTTCGAGTTGCTCCGCGAGACGGATCGCGAAATTTTGTAAAGCTATGTTTTTGGACCAGAGGTTATTCAATGGGCCGCCGAGAATGGTGATCTCTGCATTGCCAATGTTGTGAAGTAGGTTGAAAGGTTGTAGCAGTAGGGCGGTGATTAAAGGGCCACGATCCAGGTCCGTCTCGTCGATATACAATGGCGGCTTTGTGCGTGGAAGTCTGCCGTCGCATTCGATATGTAAATGCGGGATGCGAGAGAAGCTTTTCAAGGCTTGGCAGAGTGAGAGCAGCGATTTCCACAGCTCGGGGATGGTCGTCGTGTATTGAAATGGATTGAGCTCAAACTTGACACGCGATACTTGCGAGAAATCCAACCCATGGAGACAAGGAATGTTGGAAATGAGGTGTTCCTGATTCGGACTTGACGAGAAGGAAATCGTCCGGCGATGTAGAATGTCGCGGACTTCCGCATAAATTTGTTGATTGCAGCATATCACGTTCAATATGCAGTGATGAGGATCGCTTATCGATAGCGAGGCTGGATTCGAAAATGCTCCCTCTTGATCAGGAAGCACATAGCTGTAAATCTGCTCCCGCAGCTCTAATGGTAGCCTGAATATATGAGCTATAGTGGAAAGAGATTCCATTATTGCTGGAGATGAGTGTTGGTGGTTGAACGGACTTGGTTTGATTGGTGGTGAGGAGGAGGGGAAGAAGGGGTAATAGTAGGGGTTTAGATTTGAATTGAACCTGTATATTAATAAGCAAAAGCAAGGTTAGTAAGCATTTGTACTCGAGTAGAAAAGGTGAGTTTGAATTTTCTGATGGGTTGGCTTGTTGGCTTTTCCATTTTGCATGGTTTCCTTTTCACATGGCAAAATAATGCCTCAATACTGCACGTTAGTTACGTCCCTACAGATGTCACCACCAATCCTTTTCCCACCACGCTTCCTATGGTTGGGCTTCGGAGCTAGGGTCCTTCTCCAACCACGTCCAAGGTCGACAAACGGATTCTGAAGATTGCAGTTGGGAGTGCCACCGCCAAGATGAGGGGGCTGGGGGAATCTGAAAGCTGACGCTCTCTTGGCAAATGTATAGACTAGGGTTCTACCGCTTTGGGAGTGTCTTGCGAAGCCACAAATGGGTGGGAAGATTGGAGTGGCAAAATTGCTCGGATGTATTGGAGAATATTCCGTGAAGAAGAGGAGGGGAAGAATCGTAGTGGCGAGCTGTGTTCATGTCAAGTGGCTACGGCGAAGAAGAATTAAGTCTTCAACTTCAATAAATATACCATATAATTTTGAGAAATTCGGGCTTTTGGCTTTCCAGTTAGATTCAATCAAATAAATGTTAAATTCATTGATTAACAATATTATAACGGTTAAAGATTTTGGTCTGACCAGTGAATAGTTATATACAGTTATAATTTGCTGCATCCGTATGATATTCGTCCACACAAAGATTTAGTAAATACCAAAAGTCGGAATCTCTCGAGATTTTACGGTACACATAGTTAGATACAATGGTATACATAGAACTACAGCTACTTTCCAATTTTAATAAAATTGTCCAAATTTTGTCCTGCTTGACTCCGAGTTCGTACTACAATAACTCTTTTTCAAAACATTTCTCAATTTCCGCTCTTCCAAGTGCATACCCTTTCCAAAACTCCCCATGGCGAAGATTGTCCCCCGTCAGCTCCTTCAAACAAATATCCAAACAATCTTCCTCCCTTGCCACAATGCTTCGTAGCGCCTGCGCACCACTCTCGGAAAGCATCCCCGACCCTGCTAGCCAAATGTGTAACTCTACAAACGCCTTCGTCAGCCCGAGCAGCAACCCTAAATTCGCTACTGGTCGCATCGCCCACCCTAGCATAGAATGCGCAAATTCCGCGTGGGGGTTGGCCTGCAGCACGTCCTTGAGACGCGCCGGCTCTGGAAGGCCGTGACGCCTCATGAGTTCTTGGCCCAGCTCAACCAGGCCGGGTTGCTCAGTGCATCGTAGCTCATCCATGCCGGCGACGATAGGCGTTTCGGCAGAGAAGCCGGATTGGGCTCGTAGGAGGCGCAGGATTGCGGCAGAGGTAGCGTTGGTAGTTTTCGCAGGCGTGGCGATGGTGGTCTCAAGGAGACAGGGATGGGTGAACCAGAGGGGAAGAAGAAGGGAGAGGCGGGGTAGTGAGTCGGTGGAGAGTGGGGGTTTGGGACTGGGTTGGACCTGGGCCAAGGCGGAAACGGGAGAGAGAATGGGGTGGCTTGGGTTGGCAGACGCTGAGGGCTGCTGTGAGAACACTGGATAGTCGATGGCGATGTCTAGGTTTTGGAGAACCTGGCTAGATTTTGTCGCTTCTCGGCCAACAAATCGCCAGTACATCGGCGAATCCAGGGTTTCCAAGGAATCAATCCATCCCTTGAGGACCTCAACTTCCTTTTGTGTAAAGGCTCCGAACATCTTGCCCTTCCAAGATAATTCCCGTACCAGTGAGCTCTTGCTACTGTGCCCCTTCCACACCCACCTTTTCGCGTTGGCTAGATCATCCAAAAACTCCATTTGCCACTGCTTCGATACGAAGGCTTCCGGTGCAAGCCAGTCGATCAGTGACCGCCGCCCAATCATCGCCTTGCTGTTGCAGTGAATCTTGTGCGCCACTGACGCTTTGGCTTTGAAGATATCGATAACTTCCTTTTCGCGCTTGTTGGAAGGGAACATTACGTCGACCCCAGATACCGGACGGGCATGGCTATGGGATTCGGCTGCGTTAAGGACGCTCTCGGAGAGGATATAGCCTGCTTGGATGCGTTTCCAAATTTGTTGTGCAGCCGCTTCCCCCTCTGATTCGCGTACGTCATCAACGTATCGGAGGACCGATTGTAAAGCCATGGCCGTGTGGCCTGAGTCTGCGTTGTCGATGGATATGTGTAGGTAGAAGTAGTAGCTATTGAGCTTTAATTCTTCAAGTTCTTTGGCAGCTTTCATAGTGCCCATGGTGAGGAGCTCATAGTGCATGTTGAAGCCGAGGATCTCGGGCAAGAACTCGTGTGGGAAGAGAGATATCAGTAGTTGACTAATAGCTGCTTTCCAGACGTTCGGATTGTTGAGCTGGTGTCTTGAGTGTATGAAATCAGGGTTGTCTCCGTCTGGTAGACTAGGGTCAATTTCCCGCATCAGCTCACGGTAGATGTAGACGTGGTTCTTGTCCAATTCTCCGTCGCCTAGTTCCTCGGACAGCACCTGCCAAGTGTCTTTTGTCGTTCTGCGCAAAGCAAACGGAGTCGTGACTTTGTGAATATGGCCCAGCCAAGCGCCATCAACGTATTTGACTGGCGCGTTTTGCTTTAGCCACAACTTAGCCTGTTCTTGATTCCTGAACATCTCCATCGGCTGTCCGGCTTCCCTCCTTTTCAAGTACTGCTCCCAGCGCTGTACTGTATTGTCATGCTCATTGAGTAGAAACTTCGTTACCGCGTCCCGAGTGTAATGTTCGACAGCCAAAATTCCATGTCCAGGGTTCTGGAGCGCTCCTGTAAGGGTCTCCGAGAACAGTGATATCAACAGGTCTCGGGATTGTGACAATACTTCGGGGTAGTCTTCGAGGTTTTGAAGCTTGTAGTAAAGTTCCTTATGCAGTTGCATTTGTTCTTCAACCTGAGCGTTGTCTTGTATTTTCTCAGACACATGGAGAGATGCTATAGAGGCTATATTAGTAAATAAACCTCGGCTAAATTCTAGTTACTTGATTGTGGCAGAACTTACATTTTCCTTCCATTACTCTACCTTCAAAAGGTAGGCTTGCTGTCATCAGGCGCATCCGAATTAATGAGATTATAAGTATAACGGAAAAGACAACGAAGCACCCTCGCAGAAGTATATCCATATTGATATCAGTATTCACAGCAATGTGTAGACCTCCCATAATTCTAAGTGTCTTGTTTTTGGAATTCAACGTACAACTTAACAAAAATAAGGACTAGATTCAAGACAGAATTATATTTATATCATTATCAATATATATCCACAACAATATGTAACCCTCCTCTAACTCTAAGAGGCCAGGTCTTTGAAAAATTTGAACTGATAAGATGTCAGACTCCGGAACTCGCACCAATCACAGCAATCATACTAGCATCTAAAAGCCAAAATACACTCTTACATCTTGCTTTGTAGAAACAATGTAACTATGGCGCGACTCACGTGTCAAGTCGTGCGATGTGAGTGCAATACTATTGGAAAAGCTGCGCCTTATTTTCGGAATAAATGGGTCAGAAAGTAAGCAAATGCCGAAACTCTATGCACGTATCGCAAGATGGTAAAGTGCCAGAGAGAATTCTGACGTCCGAGGTTCATAATTTCCTGCAGTGCGAGGATAACCTTAAGAAAATAAGGACTAATTATGAAATTTAGCAATGGGGGAGGCAAGTTCGCCAAGCAGCGGCCCTACACAAGCAGCCCCCCTTATTGGCTAAGCGGCAAAATAAGACTAATCATGGGCTTGACCACTATCCTGAGTACCCTGGCGTAGCTGATGGCGTCATGGGGAATGTGGGGAACCTGCTAGGGAGTAATTGTTCTTATTGGTCAATCTGCCCTATTTTCAAAGGTTTCCATTTCTACTTTAAAAGTGATTTAGCGTTTCGGATCTTTATACATTCCGGGAGTACGAGTAAGTCTGGCCAACCGTCTTTTCCCCACTCCCTACCCTACCCAGCTCAGTGTGATATACAAGAGAAGAATAAATTCTGACCAATAGGTCTGTAAAACATCTGCAGCAGCAACGCACACTTCGTGATGAATGACGACCGGCAGGCGCCGAGTATCTGCAGGATAAATTATTCATCGAATAGGATTTCCGTCACCCAATGATAATCCCCAAGGATCGTAAAACTAACAGCATTAGGGCCACTGGGGTAAGTTAAAAATTTTTCAACGCTCCGTTACCTTTCGATGCGTGGTAATAAATGGTGTACGTGGGTGGACCGAACGGGCAGACTCAGCTTACGATCGTCGATTAGTCTACCCACCCACAAAAGTTGTAGGAGCTCAACCCCTGGCATTCGAAAACAGCTGTATTGCCCGCGGCGGGGATAGCAACATGGCACAATCTTCTTTCTGATGCACGAACCCCAATAGGGTTTAGTGATAATCCTGCTCCATGTTGATTCATGCGGTCACTGTTGTATGCAGTTTGATGATCATCTAATGGGCGTAATGTGGAAGGTCTGATGACCACAGCAGTCTGCAGTCAAGATCGGCGGGGAAGGATGTCGTGGTGTTAAAAAAAACCCCCACCGGCTGAACTGTAGAGATTGATTTTCAAAGCATATCTATCACTTTTTCTTTTCTTGTGTGATTTACATCCTTTACACTCTCATCAGATTTTATCGTTACATTCTGCCGCCCACTATGCCTCACAATACTCTTCAAACCATCACAGTAGGCGGTCGTGAAGTTGACGTTGCTCCTCTCGAGAGCCTCAACTATGCGCGCCTGACCAGCAAAGACCCGCTCGAGATTGAAAAACTCGTTCAGGTCTGCCAGAAACCTGGGATCTTTTGGCTTGATCTCCGAGATGAGCCAACCAAGGAATGGCTCGCGGAGTTGAAGGAGTTGTATGCTGTCTCAGAAACATACTTTGACCAGCCGCAAGAAGTGAAAATGAAGACTTTTGATGAGGAGGATGATGGTGGGTATGTTACTGTCCTAGCTTCCAGGTCTAATGATATATCCTAATTCAATTGCTAGCTACAAACCGGGTGAACACGAAGAAACTTTCGAGGCAAGGTCTCCAATTGCTTCCTCCTTAAGCTTGTATTAACACCTGCCCAGATTTTCCGCGATGATATTGTCAAGAAGCAGCGCGCTCTTCCCGGTGTCTTGGGCGAACGATCTCAACTTCTTGAGCAGTTCTCCTCAACTGGTTACTCAGTTGTGCACACGTTGCTCTCCTGCCTGTCAGCGAACTCCGACAATCGATTCGAGAACTTCCACCGTGAAGGCGAACCCAGTGGCACTGGCCTCAAACTGGTCTACGAGCCCCTCAAGCACAAAAAGGCTGATGTAGTCGACAACAAACACACTGACATGGGTACCTTGACGTTAGTTTTCAGTGATCAGTGGGGCGTCGAGATTGAGATGCCTGAGACGAAGGAATGGGGCTTTGTTGTGCCAAAAGAAGGACATGTGCTCGTTAATGTTGCCGACTCGCTGCAGGCTATGTCTAAGGGCAAGCTCCATTCCCCTCTGCATCGGGTCACTCAGCCCTCTGATGGGTTTGAGAAGAGATATTATGTTGTCTACTTTTTGAGACCCGAGAAGGCGATTAAGTTTTGAGGTCTTCTGGAGTCTGGACACTCATTTAGCTGAGATATGAGAATCGGGGTTACAGGACCCTCAATCTACAATGTTTTTCCGTGTATACAATTTGTGATTAGTTCTGTGAGGCATCCTGAGAAAGTGACAGAAATCCCGAAAATAGCCGCACGATGGAGACAGAATAGCTGCATTCCTTGGCAAAAGGCACCACTGCACAGACCAATGTTCCCACTCCCCACAATCAATTTGGCTTGTGAACATACCCGTATTTGAAAAATTCGGTGACGCTAAGCAGGGATCAAAAAAATAAGCTCATATGGGCTAGGGCTCGGAATATCTGCCGGAAATCTTCTGATTCGTTCAAAAACTGGATTGTAAGCAAGATTTATATGTTCAACCGCGGGGGCTCCATAAAATCCCCACTTAAACGGGCTCTAATTGGGCCTAAAATTAAGCATCGGTAGACACTTCCCTCACCATCTTGTGGTACGTGCTTATAAGAATCCACCAACCAACTGAACGTCTAAGCCTAATTAGGCAATACATCAGCAGAATTCCATCATCAGGGTATTTTAAAATTGATATGCTCTTGGCTATTCAGTTGGCCGAGGCGTTCAGTTGGCAATGCCGAGCTCAGCAGGGTGTTTCCCCCTCATGAGGGACATGTAAGATGACGCGATGCGCTTACGTATGCCAACGCAGCAACGCTGGGCGAAATACTACTCTGCCCTCATTCATAGTGAACTCAGAGAATGGTGTCACTTTTGTAATGACATAACTGATTTTACGTAGAGGCCGCTCTAGAGCCTACAGTACGTGCAGGGCTTGCTAGCTAGCAGGGGCGGCACGATGCTAAATGTAATTCAGCCCGCAATAACAGCAAGCCAAAATACTCAGCCTACCTGTTGCATATTAACGACTATTAAAACTGGGTATTCTGCACTTTGGTCTATTTGTTGCATATTACTAAAACAGGGTATCCTGCACATCAAACCAAATAGAAATAAGCTTTGGCCGATAGGTTGCAGATCAACTGCCGCTAAGACGGGGTATCCTGCAATAATATCAAAGAAAAATATACTTTAGCCTTTCTGTTGCATATTAACTATTGAATATGTAGGTTCTGACAACGCAGAGTAAGCTGCAATTCAGTGGCGGATCAGCGGTAGATCAAGGGATATGTTGGCAGGGGGTAAGAAAGCTTGCCTCCGTTCTTGCTGTGGTTCTTTACTATATCATTAATCCAATTTCTATGTGGAAAAGCCGTGAAGTAGCATTTGGCTTTCTATTGATTCTTTACATACTTTTTCTTTTCGTGAAAATGGCTACCTCGGACAAAACCGTAGCAGAAAGATTAGATCTTATTACACAGAGAATACCTGCGGAGAACATTAAAGACCTAGACCTGATCGAAGCTGCTCTGAAGGCTGAAGGCAGGAAACCAAGATGCCTCTGGGGTGAACCAATCCACATATCATCAAGATATCATATGACAGTCGAGCTAACCTTTTGAATAGCAACGTCACCAACGGGGAAGCGTGAGCATGAGAATGGCAGTCTAATCAAATTGAACAAGCGCTGATTTGATGGTATAGCACATATCGGATATTTTATTCCAATTTTGAAATTCGCAGATTTCATAGAAGCAGACGTTGATGTAAGTTGTCAACCGCTATTTCCCTTCCTCTACTTAATTAATCGGACTATTGTAGGTTGTGGCTAGCTTGCTTGATGCTTACTCATTCCTTGACAATGTCCACTATCCTATGGAACAAGTCTTACAGCGCATGCATTACTATAAGTTCGTCATATGTGCCGCAATCGACGCTATCGGGATTCCCTCTAGCAAAATACAATTTGTTCAGGAATCGACGTATGCAAACACGCGTGAATTCACCGTGGACCAATGGAAACTTTGTACGCTCGTTCCACAGCAGTTTGTCAAAGACTCTTGGGATCGGAGTTACAACCCTGATATGCTGAGTCCAATGCTCTGTCCTGGAATGCAGTCCTTAGCGGAGGAACATCTCGACATTGATTTTCAGTTTGGTGGCGCTGACCAGGTAAGCAACCTCTGACTTTGAGAGTGGCCACTTTTCTAAGTACCAAATCACCCACTAGGTGGGCATCTTCAGATTCGCGGAGACATTTCTGCCGCAGCTTGGGTTCAAGAAACGCGGCCATCTTATGAATCCAATGCTTCCCAACCTCATAGGAGGGAAAATGTCATCATCGCACCCTCCAAATACGAAAATCGCGTTTCTTGACGATTCTGAAACAGTCACCAAGAAGATCTCCGGAGCGAATACCAAAGCGGAAAGTGCTTTGACGAACGGTGTCATGGCTTCTCTCAGGGACATCTTGATTCCTATTAGTCACCTTCGAGCCAGGATAGGAATTACTGAAGGTCAAACGTCATTTTGTGGGGCTAATTCCCCGGATGGCACAGTCTTCTCTGTGAAGACAAAGAGCGGGGAAGAGCACTACAGCTCTTATGAAGAGGTTGAAAAGAGTCTTTTTGATGGCCGGATCACTGTTGAGGAGCTAAATACCGCCATCGCTGCCGCGTTCAATCAGTTGCTAGACACTATCCGGAAGAAGTATGCAGAGAACGAAGAGTGGCAAGCAGCGACAAAGTTAGCTTATCCTGTAGATGCCTGAGACATGTAACATTAGTACCTCCATAGTTTCGCCGTCGGCAAATTTCATATTCAAAATACTGAAACGAGATGTTTGCATATACTGAGAGTAACCTTACCCCGCTACTGCATACTTTACTGCATCACATCCCTGTTATAATTGTACTGTTGAATCGACCAATAAAACAAAATCAATCTAAATCATAAGTTTTGGAGGTTCAGCGGTAAAATACACCACAGAAAAGGTTTCTAATAGTTGCTTACAGGTAAAAGACTTTGGTGTAAACTAAACAGACTAGCATCCTACTTAATCCGATTCAGCTCTAGTCTTTCTCGCTTCTAACCGAATCCCGGAAATATCAATGGGTAAACTCATGTACGTCATATCACACTAAACCCCTCTTTAAATAAGGTTATTATTAGTACTCCGTAGTTTCTATCTCCCGGTGGAAGAATCCATAAAGTGGATTGAAATTTTTTTACTTGTCAATCCACTTTCATGAACGATCCGATCATGAATCCATAACCTTATTCCATAATAGGGAAAGTGTGATGCAAAGTGCCAAAATGGAAGTGCACAGACTCAGGGGGGTCGGCACGCTCCGAGGTGGGTATATTCGCGCCCAGATACTCGTGTGGCATTCAATCTTTCTAGCCGTGCATCGTATAGCCAAGAAGTCTTCAACACATTCCTATTCTGGTTTAGATTTGGCAGGGAAAAACCTTAACATAATCAATAGAATAGATGAATCTCCTTTATTAAACACAAAAACACAGATTGAATATTCGCTCGTATTCAATCTATATCAAAGGCGTTACTGTATCTAGTATAGATTTGTAGGATCTGCATCTTTATTCAATTAGCTCTGCCTGCAAAATCTAACCAGAATAGGAATTTGTTTTGTACTTTCTAGCAGCACATAGAGGGCAGGAAGATTAGATTGAAAGAGAAAGTAACACTGCGAAGGAGAAGAATGTGAAGAGAAGGTCATTCGATCAAGACGCGCTGAGATGATCTGCAAAGCTAAGTTCGAGTCATTTGATGGAATCGTGGCAATAGGAAGAGGAAGAGGCAGCCGTTCTATATAGTCTTGCACTGAGAAAGGACGTTGATCAAATCAATGAATCAATCAAATGAATTACTTGGAGGAAAAGGCACATCATCAGTCAGATTATCATCAGTCAGATTTAGTCAGAGATCATCAGTCAGATTTAGTGAGAGACGTAAGAAAAATTATGCAGACACTTGTGTATGCAATTTACATTATGAGATTCTGAATATGTTAGTTATATTGTGATCCGATACACAGTACTCTTACTCTGTACGCTGATAATAACATAACTTTAGAATTAGATTACAGTGTAATCGGGTGGAATGAAGTTAGGTAGGCAGACCAGCAGTATCTGCTGTTTCTTCTCGACTTAACTTACTAGTGCCTGATAACCCACTACCAGTGTATATGCCTCAGGCATCCAAAACGTTGATATAGTCAATTCGCATCCCACTTTCTTCAAATTCTTAGTTCATATTCAAGCTGTTTTCTGTGCCACATTCGAAGCATCTATAATGCTCAATTCAGCAGCTTCCGCCGACTCAGGAGCCATGGATATCTCTACGCTCATATCTCGGGCCCGGCCAAATCTAGCTCCTTATGAATCATTGTTTCGCACACTTCACGCCGACCCAGAGCTATCTCTCCAAGAAAGCGCAACAGCTAGCATGATTCACGATCGGTTGAAACTTCTAGAGGGCGTTGAAATCCGCCCGAACATTGGCGGGCATGGGATCGTTGGAATTCTCAAGTCCGGCATAGGGAAGACCGTCCTTCTCCGAGCCGATATCGATGCATTGCCCTTACAAGAGCAGACTGGTCTACCATACGCAAGCACCAAAAGAATGATAGACACTACAGATAATATTGAGAAGCCGGTTATGCATGCTTGTGGTCATGACATGCACATTACGTCTTTGCTTGCTGCTGCAGAACTCCTACACACATGCCGAAATAGTTGGAATGGTACGGTCGTGCTACTTTTCCAACCGAACGAAGAACGTGGCGCTGGTGCACAAGCTATGGTTGATGACGGCTTATACGACGAGAAGAGGCACGCGGTTCCACGACCGGATATAGTCCTTGGTGCCCATGTTATGCCCATGAGGGCAGGAATGCTCAACACAAGAAAAGGGATTTTTGGTAGCGCAGCAGATAGCTACCAAGCGACTCTCTTTGGCAGAGGCGGACATGGAAGTCGTCCACATACGACGGTGGATCCAGTGGTTCTAGCATGCAGCACAGTGATGAAACTGCAGACGATTGTGAGTCGAGAGACGAATCCACAGGAAGCGGTTGTCGTGACTGTTGGAGCGTTGCAGGCGGGCACGACAGAGAATGTTATTAGTTCAGAGGCACTGTTGCGTATCAATACTAGAACTTTTACCGCCGACTCACGAGACCGCGTCAAAGCAGCGATTGAGCGTATCATCAGCGCCGAGTGCATCGCGTCCGATTCTCCCAAGCCACCGCTTATCGAGGAGACGAGCTCGTTTCCATTACTATACAATGATGAAACAGCCACTGACACTATTTCCAAAGCGATGACGGAACATTTTGGGGAGAACTTTTCCCCAAACGGACCAGTCTCGATGGGCAGCGAGGATTTTGCTAACTTGGCTATCTCGACGCCTGCCTGCTTCTGGAATTATGGTGGAATTGATCCACAACGATGGGACGAAGCTGAAAGGGCTGGTAAGCTTGCTGAGATTGCAGGTATGATCATAGCCTCACCTTAAACATCAAAAGCTAATAATCTTTTAAGGTAATCATAGCCCCCTTTTCGAAATAGCTATTCAGCCTACTCTCACTGTTGCTACGGAAGCATACGCTGTCGGGGCTTTAGCATTCTTGCTCTAAATCAAGGTTTGTAGTTTTGTTTCTCATTCTTTAGTCTTGCTGTAAGTTTTACAGATATGAACCAGCTGAGAGATCAATAGTAGCAGAACGCAATCCTCGACTCGGCGATTAAATCTACCTCTGCTCTGCGCAGCTAGTAGTAGCAACGTAACCACAACCACGTCGATAAACCTAGACAGGCACGCCGACACACACTCGTAACCTTCGGAACGACCTCTGCTACAACATGATCTTCCTCTCACGCTCAAACTTCTCTACAACAACGACCGATATCTTCTCGAGTACAAAAGGGAGGGCGTTGCTTGGGTGGGAGGAGGAGGGTTGAGCCTAATAACACTTAACCAGCGGAGTGGCATCAGATTGAAAACTAAGATTATCACCGAGCTGAACATTGTTTTTCCGGCGAAAATCTACCACTTTAAATGCTTCCTAAGGTCTACAGAGGGTACTGGTGAAATACCGCAGGATCAGGGAGCCGGGGCTGCTTGAAAGGAGACCTTTTTTTAACCCCATGAGGTTTTTTGGATTTTCTTCAGGAGGACTTTGTATAAAAATATTCCTCAGTGTTGGGATGAATACCCTCAAATACCTCTGTATAACCCTCAGGGTTCCCCAAGAGCCGAATCCCACACGCACCTGTAGCTAGATTAATCAAGAAGAATAAAATCTCCCTCACTAATCCGTACGATCAAATACTTGTTAGTTATCACCCGAAATACGCGCCAACACTGATCAGTGCTATCACAGATCAGGAGCCGGACACTGTGCCCTCTCGCAATCAATTCAAGCCATCAATGGAAGCACTGTGTCTATCCGTTGACCGCCAGCAAGAGTACTGTGACTGGTTGCTTGCCGCTTGAACGTACCAACTACATGAAAAGCATTGGAAGTGGGTGCGAAGAGACTTGGACTCTAGAATCAGACACTATGCTCTGAAACTGGCCTCCAAGTGGTAAAGTAAGATCCGAGCACTGTACTTAGACGATTCTAGGAGCCATTCATTACTGTAGTGGTAATTCCGTGTTATATCATGCATTATCCAGCTCTTTGCCTGCCATATACCCCTTCATTACCCTCATTCTCTCACTCCTTATTCACAATACTAATCACAAAAGTTTTTATTCAGTATAAATCCATATCTTCCTGATCCCAATAACTGGAATATTCTTTATTGATCAAATTGTATTTCGAAATAGTATTTCTGTGGTTTAAGAGCTAGAGTATGAATAGCGGAAAGGATCAATTTTAAAAAAAAAAACTGTATTAATTGTTTGATATTCTTTTTACTTTGTGTGAAGATTATCTCGAACAAATCAATTGGTTTGAATGGAATTTCCTTAAGATACTTAGAGATATTTTTGATAAAAATAGAGCTGTTGGGGTATTCAGGGTTGAGAATTTCGAACCGAAGTGACTCGGCTTGCTTGGATTTATCTAATCTCAATTTCGATCAGATATAATGTTTGATATCTTTCACATATTCAATCAAATGCTTTTTGGATGATAAAAATCGGATAATTCTGATTAAAGAAATGTATTTGTAGTCAAACCTGGGTCTTTTGTATAAGCTTATTTAAATCCTCAAGAAAAAAACCAAATTGTTCTTTTCTCTTCTCTTAACTTTTACTACGTTTTTGAATTTTTCCTTTTTCTTCTACCCTGCCTGATCTTCTTAGTTAAAGTTCTTCTTCCTCTCTTTTAATCGAGGAGAAGAGAGAAGGGGAGGTTGTCTGCTAGGTGTGGAGTGCGAGTAGGAGTGTGGAAAGGGAAACATAGTAGAGTGGTCGTTCAATGAAGGACTAGTTCTAATTTTGGAGAGCCAATAAAGCTTCCCTATATTGTTCCCTTTATGTGTCAATATGAAAGCGTGAGTGTCAATGTACTTAGGATCTATATCAAGCTTTTAAAGGAGAGTTTTTGATTTCCATTCATAGTGTAGAGCTACTGGGTATGCTTTTCTCATTTCAATAACTTCAATAAGACTACTTGGACCAGGAGGAAATTGGTATACTTGGGACTGGAGATAATTGGTCTGGTTCTGCTATTTGACTGTGAAAGGAGATTTTAGGGGTTCGTTTATACTAATCCGTCCACTGCAATGTACCGAATGGTTAGAGACTTTGAAATGATTTGAGCATTTGATCCAAAGCCAATATATCTAAGGGATATGAAACTTTGAAATAGCTGTAATATTCAAAGTGATCACGATCTTCAGACCTTGAAACTACTCCAATAGATCAAATGACAGTAATTTTTCCACCATGTTAATTATTTCACATCAAGTCAATGTACCAAAATAACAGAGATCTTGAGGCTACTCGAATGTATCGAATGATTACAAGCTTCTAAACACTTTTAACATACCAGGAAGATTCAATGTTCTATGCAAATCAATGTGCCAAAGGAATAGAGACTTTGAGGTTACGCAAATATCTCAAACAGATTCAATGTTCTTTACAAAGTTAGTATACTACAAGAACAAAGACATCGACGCCATTCAAATTTATTAGATGATTAGAAGCTTTGAGGGAGTCTCAATACACAGAACATATTCGATGAACCAAGCGATAACAGTGTCTCACATGGTGTCAATGTCCCAAATGGTTTCAATAAATCAAGCGGTTTCAATGTCCCATACGAAGTCAATGTGTGTAATCGTTTCGTTGGTTGAGATTGAGCTATTCTCGCTAAGGACGGACACGCAAGGGGAAAGAACGACGGCATAGTCGCAATAAACAAAATGGTATAGTTGTCAGAATTAAGAGGAAGGAACAATAGATACAGAGCCAGGTATTTATTATGTTGTTGAATTTCTTTTCAGTAACAATAACGACTCCGATAACAGCAACGACAGCAACAGCAGCAACAGCAGCAACAACAATAAACCATGAACCTCGAATTCTACTTCCTTATCCTTATTATAATTTCTGTTGTCTTTCCTCCTGTTCTTGGTGGTCTTGGCCTGATGAAACGGGAATTTTTGCGTGCGTTTCAACTGGGAATATCTATATTCATATTTGGAATGAATATCATTTTATTCATACACCACCCGTCAATATTGGTGGCTAAACGATGAGTGCAGACCTGGCATTTCTGCTGCATGGGTGTGTTGCCCAAACTACTTTCTGGGTAGCGGAATCTTTTGGGTTTTCGAATAAAACTCTGGCCAATGGAACCTTTGGACTAGGAATAGTCAACAATGTATTGGCACTAGCGAATACTGGCCTAGATATACCAAAAAAAATTGACCAGAGGCAACCGTTTTGCCCTCTCGGTGGGCATTATTGGACTCGTTGTTCCTGTCCTTCTATACTTGTACGATTTGTGCAAGCCAAGGTCATGGGCTCGCACCATGAAATCTTGGGCGGAGGAGGTTAAACAGAAACACAACAGGAGGCCATCGGACCTATAATCGGCGAAGAAGGATCGAGTGGGTGGCGGAACTCGTCGTCTGGAAGGTTTCTGACCGGTCCCATAGGATTAGTAGGGCTTTTCCCGAACGACTGTGGGTGTCTGGGATGGGCCGACTGGGCACGAGGGGGCGGGGGTTAGGGGGAGATTAATGGAAGTTATAACGATGATACGACGATATATTATTAATCCGCTCGTCGTCTAGAAGGTTTCTGACCGGCCCCATAGGATTAGTAGGGCTTTTCCCGAATGACTGTGGGTGTCTGGGATGGACCAACTAGGCACGAGTAGCCCAAGAAGAGTTTGGCCTTCGCGTGGCCTTGGGCGTCAGTACTCGAGGACTTTTCGGACATATCCTAAATTCAGACCGACTTCGAAGAAGCTAATAAACTCAACAAACCGACAAACGAACTACTACGAATCGAAAACAGAAATATCGCATCGCGTCACAGTCATCATCATCGTCATTGAATCATCTTCATTGAATCGTCTTCATTGAATCGTCTTAACTGAATCATCATCATTGAATCATCGTCAAACCGCAATCGTCGAATGTGCATAGAAGAATCATCATCGAAACATCGTCGAAACTTGTATTCCATTGAAACCGTCTTGCGTCATGGAATCACTTGAATATTCGATGGACTAAAGCGTTTTCAAATATTCAAGCATGCAGAGACTTCCAAACATTGAAAACATTCTAAACTTTCAAATCCGGCCTGCAGTTCTGGACGAATGGAAACATTGGAACTACATCAGGCTTAGCCTCAGCATATTCAAGTTGGGCTGGGGGAATGAAGGAAGGACGGTCGTACAAGTCGTAGAAGAAGTGGTGTAGATATAATGGGGGCGGATCATCGGAGGACAATTAGGGTTATGGAGGGGCTAGAGTGCGGCGCTACTCCTTAGGCTACTCGCGTAACATCAACGATTGAATATAAACGACGGACTCCCAAACACACCAGGAAAGCATACAACATACCTCACTCTGGATATTCTGGATATTAACCAACTCCTAAGTTTACAACACGACCGCATTCATGAAATCTACTACACTCAAACCTGAGGACAAACGTTCTCGTATTCCAGATACCCTCGCATTTATCATCTATCGGCTCTTGCCTATTCTGTGTCTTTCGACATTCGTATACTCCGTATGCCAAAGATACAGCCCTCTCCTGAAGGCCGGCGACACTTACTGGTTTTATATTTGGATCATCTCTTGGTGTGCTCTCCCCGCTGCATCTCGAGGGTCTCCGAGAGGAGAGGGTGCTTACGATTACATTATATCTAGAGACCTCTCCCCTCTTGAAAAGCTTTCTCAGGTTCGAGTGCTTCTCGAGTCTTTTGATGAGGCTAGAAGTGCCAAATTTCCTTTTGGATTTCGTAGGAAATCATGGACACCAGAACAGGCAAAGAAAGAGATACAACTCCAAAAAGAACGCCTCGCAATTTATCTATCTGGCTCGCGACAAGGGATCCCATCTTGTCTGTCTCATCGTGAACACTTTTATATTTTGACGATATGGTTCATAACAATACCCTGTATTCTTCGGATTTTTCACCCTGAATTTGAAGGCTGGCATGATTTCCTCGGGTATTTTACGTACCAAAAGATTCACCATCTTGGATCTTTCGCCTGCCTTATGACCCTGGTGACACTCTTCAATTTCCAATTTGGTCTATGGGGTGACTGGAACATGACACTGAGTTGGACGGCCGAACACATTCGTTACTCCTGCGGGAGATTTGATCAAAATAAGGTCACCGAAAACAAGCGTACAGAGCTGGAGTGGTGGATTGAAGGGATATTAAGGGAAAATAGCGATTCGTTTGACTTGGCAGAAGAGAGAGAAAGAGCAATCATTGCACCCATCCAAAAGATGATTTGCGAGACGACGTTCTGGGAGAAATGGGGGATATATTCCACAACAGATGGACGACGTAAATTGCTCGAGAAGGAAGAAACGGAGAAATTTTGTGATGATTGTAATTCTGCACACTATTGTCTGCCTAAAAGTGTAAAGCAACAATAGTCTTTATAATCAATGATAAGATACTCCAACCTAATGCCTTTTCAATAACTTTACTCATCTTGAATTTGAATATCTGAGCCACCCGCAGGCACCTTACTTAATACTTTCTAAAATCTAGAGGAAAATTAATATCAGAATTCATATTTAGAATTCCAGTTGACCCTCCTATAGCTCAATATATAGATAAATATCTCTAGAACAAGAACTCATTTCTTTCGCTCGCGATAATTACTTGATAATTACTTTATCACTATAGTATTTTGATCTTCTAGTTCAACAAACTATAGTAATTGATTTATTCAACATATTCACATTCATCAACATATTCAAAATCGACATACCTAAATCTATAGCTATCCCTCTCTCCAAATCTGTAACGGAAGAGCCTATTCTTTGCCGCCACTGGCACACCGGTCATTCCTGATATAATGGATCATTCTTCTTTCATTTTCTCTCAGACCTAGTGCCTCTTCAAATCATGTATATAGGTAGGCCTTAAGCCCTCATCTATATTCTTCACTTTTAGATTTTAAAGCATGAATTTGAAGTCATATCATTCATTTCGGTTATTATTTCAGTTACGAAACCCACAAACCCCCCTTATTCACATCCAATATACAATTGTCGGAACAATGATGATATAACTATGAAAAAGGCTGTATTAGCTAGCGAGACGCTAACCTCGTAACCGCCTCTATTCCATAACTCTCATTTTCATTATAAAATATAACAATCAATCAAGAATAATATTACCAATAGAATCAAAAGTACTTTACACTTTCAATACCACCAAGTTGATATCAACAACAATCAATATGCAAGATAATAATATTACATCACGCAAAATATTTTCTAAATCACTCATTTCTAAAGCCATCTTAAATCCACAATCCCCTTCTAAAAAACACTATCAATTAGAATTGAAAAAAAACAATATAATAATCATCTCGCTTAAATCAAAACCATAATATAACTAACAAATCCCGAGATCTCTATCATTATATCGTTTTAGAGATTATTAGAAATAGTAATTCTGAAGATATATTAATAGGATTTCACTTTATTGTTAATGAGTGTACTCTATTTAGACGATGGGTAGTGGATATTTAGAGATGATTAGTATACCTCCCTACCTCCCTACCTCCCTACCTCCCTACCTCCCTACCTCCCTACCTCCCTACCTCCCTACCTCCCTACCTCCCTACCTCCCTACCTCCCTGCCTCCCTGCCTCCCTGCCTCCCTGCCTCCCTCCATCACTACCTAGATACCTATACAAACATCCTTCACATCTCTTAAATCCTATATCCTCTATCCTACATCCTTTATCCCACATCCTCTATCCTACATCCGATATCCCACATCCTTTATCCCACATCCTATATCCCACATCCTATATCCCACATCCTATATCCCACATCCTATATCCCACATCCTATATCCCACATCCTATATCCCACATCCTATATCCCTTACCATCATACACCCCATCCACCAATCCGCCAATCCATCTAAAACTTTTCCTTAATCCTATAACTAGCTACTGATTAGATTGTAAGCCTTACAATGAAGTCATATAATTATATTACCATTTGATTCAATCTATATTCATCTCATCCACCAACTCACCCACAATCAATTTACATTCAATACCTGGACATTCTCTACATATCAAATTCCAACTCCCTTCAACCTAGAGTATACCAAATTATACCCATTCTCCAAATTTTGCAGTCAGCAACACAAGTACAACACAATACATAAACCCCATTCTCTTCCCACTCAATATCCCAACCCAATCCGCACAATCAATAATACAATTAAAGTAACAAGTCATTTAAAATTAGGTAGATAATCTATTTAAATCTAAGATAAGCACTTCTACACTTTCATCCCCCATCTCTCGTCTCTCGTCTCTTAATTCAACGCATTTTATCTAATATTTTATTACAATTCTTATAATCGATAATATAACTAGATGGCCAGCTATTTAAGATTAGATAATTGATCTATTTGAATCTTGACCTTGAACAAATACATTTTCGCTTAATCTTACCTTACTTCTATCCTATCCCAACCCCTCTCATCCCATCTCATCCTATTCATTCCATTCTTCCCCCGAAATCATCCAACCCATCCTATCCCAACCTATCTCATCCATCCCATCCCATCCATCCCATTCTTCCCATCCCAACCCACTCACCCCAAACAAACATCCCAAACTCCTCCCCTAGAATACACAATATAACTCACAACCCACAACTCACAACCCACAACTCACAACCCACAACTCACAACCCACAACTCACAACCCACAACTCACAACCCACAAAAAGCACCATACTAATAATACTAATCCTATTAATTCACTACCTACTGATACCAACCTACCTACTACTAACTAACTAACTAACTACCAACCACAAGCTAAATGCCTCGTCCACCTTAAGTATTTGCTAAATGCATATCTCCATTCCATTCCCATACCTTTCCCGTTCCCATCTGTCGATAATCCCAACTACGCACACCATCATACTTTTCTTTTTTATAGTATGAAGAGTGTGAATACCCGCATAGTATCTCTTCTGTTATTCCTATCCTTGAATCATGTGTCCTGTCCTGTCTTGTCCGCCATAGTGTTTGTCAAACAGCGATCATGAAACTACACGCATTTAAAAAAATCAAGTTAAGCATTTTTCCCAAAATACTCAAAGCAAGCTAAAAACAAGCAAGCTCAATAAAGAACCCTTCACTCCCAGAAAGAAAAACACAAAAAGCCACGGAAACTCCCCGCACTCCACCTTGGCATAAACACTCCCACCCAATCAAAGCCCGCAGAATAATCGCTTAATAAGGACTATTAACCACATCCTCTCTTCCCAACTTATATCTCCCACTATCTCTTCCACCAATCCTGGCACTATCTCTTCTCCCATTACTCCATCCAACTCTAACTGGCGTCGCGATACTTTCTCTCGTTGGTTTCTTGAAACTTTGTTTTGCTACCATATTAACTTCATTTGGTAATGCCACAATAACATTCTTGTCACTGCCATATTTGAAATTATCCGCCTTGACTTCTTCAGCGTAACGTTTGATACTATAAGGATCCTTGCTACCCCTTAAGATCTTCTTCATATTCCAGGTTACGATGAAAGGACCTGTAGCTGTAATGATAGATGTTTCGGAAAGACCTTCACCAGTATTGAAACGAGCTGGTGTAAATGAGAGAGCAGCGCCAGTCTCATGTTGAAATTGAGCGACGTGAGCTGGTGTGAGACCAAGACGACGGGGTTGGGGCTTCGAATCTTTACCGAATGATTTTTCGAACCCAAGCTTGCCTTCATTTTTACCATCTTTTTGTAAAGCATCGATAAGGAGAAGATAAGTGCGGCAAGTAGCCAAAACCCAACGACCATCAGCACTGACATCGAGACCAATGATAGGTTCACCAAGAGCTGGGATATGAGTCTTGGCGTTAATGCCAAGACGATCAAACATACGAATGTCACCCTTGTTACTAGCGACTGCAATGTACCCCTTTTCGGTGGTTGCCGCAGCCGAGAAATCGTTCTTCGAGACATATTGTTTGAGTTCGGAATCGACAAGTTTATTGCCTGCAAGACGAGGATCGATACGGTAAAGAGCATTTCGTGAAATACCAAGGAATGTTTGCTCTCCTGTCATTTGAGAGAATTTGCTTTCAGGTGCAAAAGTGTTGACAGGTATATCATCATGGATTTTCCATTCATCGACAATCTTTCCATATTCCAAATCCATTTTATAGAGTGAATTTGGATTACGCTCATCTTGAAGGATCATATTCGTATCCTCAGCATGAAGCATAACTTTCTTTGGACTGAATAGTTTGCCATTTGGTGTTTGGACCTTCGAAATATTGGTTGAAAACTCCAAATTGTTGTTGGGTGTATGTTTGAAGACACCAATTTTGGATCCTCTAACAACAAATGATCGATCGTGCTTGTATCCAACCGCAAGTTGTGAGTTGACATTTCCATCGTCGTCGCGAGTAACCACATCATCTTCTTCCTCATCAGAGTCGTAATGTTCGCTTCTTTGTCCGTCATCTTGATCCTCCGCTTCTTCTTCCTGCTCCTCTTCTTCCTCCTCACCCTCAACAATATCCGGGGCGTCCTCCATGGTAAGATCCTGGAATGCCTCAAGAACATAGTCTCTCTCATCTTCCTTACTCTTGTTCCACTTAATCTCATTCAACTGCTCCCATAAAGCTTGCATCAACCCCTCCTGGAATCTTGTAATTGTCTCTTGATCCTTGAATCGAAGAAGCCATGAATATGCTTGGTGATCAGCTGTGTAAGCATTGAAGATAAACGAGGAATATTCGAAGTTAAAGACTGGATTGATATCCGCAATAACTGCTTGACCTAACCAGTCTCTGTCCTTGCCGGTAATTTGTAGCCAATATTGCCATTTCCCAACTTCGGTAACAGTTGCCTTAACCTCATCGTCCTGCTTGATAAAGGAACCAGAAATGAAATCGAATAGATGTAATTCGGCAGTCTCCTCTGCCAATACAGAAATAGCCTCAGGGTGTGAAGCAACAGCTGGTGCCTTCGTTGGACCCTCATCAACCGGCGATGGAGTTCTGGCCGGCGCCCTCGACCCTCTTGTAACAGGACTCATATCTCTCTTTAGCGCAGAATTTGCCGTACTTCTAGTAAACGTCTGATCGATAGCCGGAAATGATTGCACGGGACTCAGGGTTGTAGGGCTTATAGGCGGACTAGCATGCGGAATTGGTTCTTCCCCCTCGAACGCAAATTGACTCAACTCCTCTTCGGTAGCTGTCAAATAACTTCTCCTAAACTTCCTCTCGAACTGACAGTGCACAGCTGTAAGTTCAAATGATTGAACCTGACTATTCTCTATCGAAACGTCGCAAACAAATTCGTATAAATCGCCCGCGTCACCGCTCAGATCTCTCCACGCAAGAACCTTTTCGCCGCCTTCGCGAATCTCCGATCGAAAATGTAAACTTTCGTCTAGGAGGAATGTTTTCTCGTCCCGGTCGCCGCTCAAAGCTGCTGTGCCGTCTTCGTCCTCCGCAGCCTCGTCGTCCAATAATTCCTCTTCACCTTCTTCGTAGGCTCTTTGAATCACAAGTTGATATTGAAATTCCTGGCCTGTTCTTCTAATCCTCGCTGCTGCGTCGCGAAATATGAGTTCAGAATATCCTTTAGGAGATAGAGGTCGAACGAGATAGAGTTGGCCTTGGGGTAGCTCGATCAAAGATTCTTTTGATGTATCACCAAAGATCAATTTGCCAACTATTTTCTATGTTAGATATTGTTCAAGAGAAGGAATCGTATATCTGATTTGCGCTTTGCTCTTGAAAAGCTTGTGATGGAGATGTAATGAGGGAGGGGTAGGTGGAGATGGGACGGACTATTTATTTACATACCATTTCTTAACATAAACATTTTGTTTTTGTTTTCGTTTGCGATCAGGAACGTTTTGTCTCCAAGTTCAAAGAAAATGATGTCGCAAAACACATAAACACATCAACTCACTATCGTAGCTCAACTCTCAAAAGAAGTTATTTCTAAAATATGAAATCTTTTACCAAGAAGGCAAATCTGGGGAGGAGATAAGAACCCGTTTCTTGTATCTTTTGTACGGTAAGGCAGAAACGTCATATTGATGGTGGGGGTTTGAGGAAAGTAACGCCACAATTGTGGCTGTGCAAAATTGGTCTCGGAACCGGAAAAACATTTCTAAAAAGTCTAGGATCTGAATGGCAGCTATCAAAATATCATGTAGCAAATTACGATTAGCCTTCCCCTCAGTTCCAATTTGCGCCAAAGAACCTGCAGGTCTAATAACCATTTCGAAATGCCCATTCAAAGAGCATTAAAACCTGCTGCAAAGGCTGCGGCTCATGCGTCGCGGCAGATCAATGCTGTAGTGGTATCAAGCGGCCTCATGCAAAAAACAGTAAAAGTACGAATTGGAAAACAAGTATGGAATAAGCATCTTCAAAAGGTATTTCTCCCATTTATTTCTGCAGCTATATATTCCATTCTTCCTCCCGTTTCCCTCACAAGATTCCCAGCCAAAATATCACCCCTCACTAACCCCCACCCAGAAATTCAACGCAACCGAGCATCTCCTCGTCCATGACCCCAACTCCTCCCTCAACACCGGGGACGTAATCTCTATATCTCCCGGATGGAGAACCTCAAAAACCGTGCATCACGTCGTATCCTCCATCATTGCGCCCTTTGGCAAACCTATATCTGAGCGACCCCCGATCCCAACCGCGGAAGAACGAATAGCTGAACGAGAACGCAAATTGATGGCGAAGGATATTAGAAAAGGGCAGTGGAGTCGTTGGGGGTTTGAGAGAGATCCGAGGGGGGTTGAGGGGGGTGAGTGGTACGTGGAGGGGTGGGGGAAGGAGGAGCTGGTGAAGGCGGACGAAAGTGTAAATGGTGAGGAAGTAAGGCTTGTGTAAAAGGAAATTGAATGTGGGTGGATATGCATATTTGGCGTTCAAGGTGTAATACATTTTTTTGCACAGGGCGTGCATAAAGATGGGATTGTATCATAAATATCATGTGGAAAAAATGTCATGGAAAATGAACACATCATGTAATATATCTATTGCGTATGTTGTGTTTATAACGGCATCATACCACCTCTTATCCTGTAAAGAGTCTCAATTCTCAAGACCCAACTCCCAATCGTAACCCATCCAGGTATTGGGGACCTTTTCCATTACCCTCCCGACCCCATGATCCTATTGTATTCCGGGCCTCCAAATCATTCATGTTAAACCAAAAGCTAAAATATTTATACACAAAGTAATATATACACATAAAATGCATCGTAAACTTAACCTCCCCGTTCACCAAACTCCTTTGCCCAATCCTCAAATTCTTGAAGTCCTTGTTTGCTTACGCTTGGTCTAATATTGACCAAGCTAGCCTCAAAGTCTTGCATTTGCATTGGACGAATATCATCCATGGACATTTCCAATAGCTTTTCTCCAAGAGATCGGAGAGGGCCCATGGCTGCATCTTTAGCTAATGCTGTAATGTCCGATCCCGAGAATCCTAGATATGTTGTTAGAAATATCCCAATGATGTGAACAAGAAATCTTACCATCGGTCAATCTAACCAATTCTTCGATATCTTCGTCGTTCAAACCATGTTTTTGATGTCCCAACAGAGTCTTCAATTGCTTGCCTCTAGTTTCATCCTCAGGCAAAGGAATATATTGTCTTCTCACAAATCGTCGTCTTGCCGCTTCATCAATTGCCCATGGCAAATTTGTTGCTGCAAGTACTAGGACTCGGCTAGCATCCCCTCTTTCCTTTTCCTTGTCTGTTTGTTCCCTACCAGCTGCAGCTCTTTGCAGATCACTCCATTGAATGAGAAATTCGGTTTTAATTCGCCTTGTAGCTTCATGCTCCCCTCCAGATCGCGCAGAAAGAAGGGAATCGATTTCATCAACGAAAATAATACTCGGTGCCAGTGCTTTTGCAAGAGAGAACAATGCTCGGACAAGTTTCTCAGATTCACCCAAGAACTTACTTGTCAAACTGCTAGCGGAAATAGAGAAGAATGTGGACTTCGACTCAGTGGCAACCGCTCTCGCCAACATAGTTTTACCAGTACCTGGAGGACCAAACAAAAGCATACCACGAGCTGGTTCGCGAAGGCCCATGAATAAATCTGGTCGTAAAAATGGATAAACGACGGCTTCTTTGAGCGCATTCTTAGCAACCTCTAAGCCGGCAACATCTTCCCAGTGCACCTCATCACCTTGAACTACAATCTCGTTGAATATTTGTTTGGCAGCCCCTTCATCGACTCCTTTTGGAAGATGTTTCATGAGATATTTTACTTTCTCATCCCATGCACTTTTGATTGTGTCAGTGGCAGAATCATTGGATTCATCCGATGTTGGTGTTGTGGGATCAGCAAGTATTGGTGCTACCACTTGCTTTTGCTTTCTCTTATGTCGAGTTCGTGGTTCTTCATTACTGGTGTCATCATTCGCACTTTGAGACGAAGTGTCATCCCCTTTTACTCGCCTAACTTCTTTGCCTCGTGACTTTTTGCTATCATCTACACGCCTTGTTGACGAAATATTCGCAGACACAGGTTTTCTTTGTAAGCGATTTGATGTTCCTGTAGGATCCGCGTCTGCACCTAGCCGTGGACTTGGTCTCCTTCGCTGAAGTAATATGCCGTCCGGATTGCCCTTCTTGGCTATTGTATCGGGATACTCCTGGAGATAAGTCGGATATTTTAACGGTTCAAATTTACCCGGTGGTCTTGAGTGAGGTGGTGGTGGGGGAGGTCCTTTCTTAAGCTGTGCGAAAGTTGCAGCGCTGGACTCTGCCGATGAAGCTTGTGATGAAGGGCCAGCGTCAGGCTCAGCAGGTGGTGGTATCAGTGGAGAATCAAGATTGATCAAGTCTTTCATAGTGGCAGTGGTGAGAGAATGCCCAGAAACAGCGCCTGGTTGACCTGGATCAGTTGGAGGAAAGGGATACCCATTTGATCGACCCGTAGCCCCTACCAAATCATTCATGCCAGTTAGTAAATCGACTGGTGACTTTCGGGGCGGTCGTGTTTCTGGCACTAGAGTTCTTGTTGTGCTATCGTATCGAACCGAGTTCGGGGGTAATGGTTTCCCTTTGAACGGATCGGAAAAGCTAGGTCTACTACCTGGTAGGTTTGTTGTGCTGTTATCAGTTTCTGGATCTTGAGAACGGGTCGATTTGTCTTTATCTTTCCCCTTTCTACCCATGGTACTCCAAGCCAGGGTAGCAGCCTTATTCGTAACAAGATTATCGCCCTTCTTTTGACTTGATCGAGAACTCTTGCTTTTCTTAGAATCGGCAGATCTCAATGTTTGAAGCATTGTTCTTCCTCCCTTTTCGGGACTAGGACTTCTTGAATCTTTCGACATTTTGTGTTGTGGTGGAGGTATTGACGGATGAAATGTTGGAGCAGAAGGCTTCGATGATGCTGATTGGGGTGCAATAGAAGAGCTTGACATACTTCTACCACCACCAACAACAGCCACCTCTGAGCTATTCTTTGCAGCCAAGGAAGGTCTTTGTGGTAGCGGAGGCGGGGCAGGCTTTGGTAAACCATCATAATTGACCGCAGGAATTGTGCCCTCCCCAATTGTATTACTCGTATTAGTTGTGGCAGGAGGTAGAGAATCCGAAGAAGCTCGTCCAGATTTCAAAAATGATTTGAACCTTCCGCTGCCACTGCCGCCGCTGCTAGTCTCATCTGGTGGCGTCTTTTCTCCACTTTCCTTTTCTTCCCGCGAGGCCTTTAGGGCTTCTAATAAATCGACGCGTTCCTTGCATTGTATTTCCATAGACCTTAGACTATCTTTCAAAGCTTTTTCGGTTTCGGATTTGGGTACATAGCCTGCAGGAACTCGATATGCATTGTGATAGTATATTTGATCTAAAGCCGATCGCCATGATCGTAAAGCTTCTGCCTCGTTGCCCTGTATGAAAACTTGTCAGTAATTCCTCCCTCCAATCACAAAGTATTCCAACAGAAGATAACTATCCGTACTAACCTGCCCCTCAAAATATACAGCTGTCGAACATATTAAATAGCATTCATCGTACGTCTTCTGCAGCGATGAAGATTGTTTGTTTCGCATCATGACAGAGTGCTTCGCTCCTGCGACAATTCGTTAATATTGTCGTTGGTAGAAATCGTATTAGAAACTACTTTTTCCAAAAATAATTGTAAGATTACAATAGTTGTGTTGTTTTTGAGAGGTCTCGTGTTTCTGGTAGTTCGCAATCGATAAATCGAGAAGTGTTAATCATGTGTTGCTCTTTGCGGATAAGCCTCGTACTGTGACGTAGACGTAGCCAAGATGTCAATGCTGGGATTGGATTTTCAGATGTTGTTTGACAAGAATGTCACATTCACCACTACTCATTTATTACTTTTTAGATTGACTCTAGAACGTGCGAGAAAAGTATATATACAGAAAGGCAAAAAGTAAAACCTCACTGCGTATTGTTTATTATTAAGAATATCAATAAATTCATACACTGCGGTTCTACTAACGAAGATTCATACCAGGAAATCCCATAAATTTAGGGTTGCATCTAGTGGGTTATCGTTGCCGATCCTGCGATAGAGGGGTACGACTCTACACAACTCCATAACACCACTTGAATTTATCCAGAATTTCACTGATCAAAGTTGAGACATGAATTGATTTTGAAGCAAATTCAGATACCCTATTTTTCGTTTTATATCGATATTCAAGTAGAATTCCCTCCACAGCTTTCTTTTCTCGTGTGAAAGTAGCTTACAGGGGTAAGATTATAGAATTCTATAGGATTACGAACTTCCACAGCGCCTCGCCCTTACTCAAATAGGGGTCTAGTACCTTGCGCTAGTTAACCCCGTTCCGAGTTGCAGTGCCAATTCGATATCGCCCCTCATCAACTAATCGATTACTTAAAATGTTTGAAGTGACTTTGTGATAATCAATGGTACCTATTCAAAATGATTGATTCATTCCAAAAGTTAAATGTCATCTTGAAATGGAGATTGGATATGTAGATGCCTACTAACTGAAAGCAGTGGACTACTAGAATGATTCTAGAAATGATCTAGAAGACAATCAATTCGCAATCCATCCATCTCAACTCTGAAGCTATCAATATAACCTCACTCGGCAGACACTACTTCCAAGGTCACGAAGCAACTGCCCTTTTAAAATCAAATACGAGTAACCTATTTCGAACCCTCAATGGATATTGGATATGCAAAAGTCTGCTGACGCAAAGTAAATGGACTACGAAAGGTTCTAGAAGGTAATTAGTTCGCAGTCGAAGCATCTCAAATCTACCAGTAAAGCTAGGAATATATTTAGCAGGCACTACTTCCAACACAAGACACTCCCGACGTCAAATCTGGGGATCTTTAAAACCTACACGCTCCCTATGATGCCACGTTTTGGTCATGGTACCTAAGCTCCCTGCTTGGTGCCTTTTTTTTTTACTTTTCTCCCCCAAGCTGTCTGGCAAGCTCGCCAACTTCATTGTTCCAGGATGAATCGCATCATCTGGGGTAGTCTGGAGCTCGCTTTTACCCCTTTGTCATTAGTAGCATTTTGGGGAAACGCGTAGCTCTGTTTCGGGGTGACAACTGCGGCAAAGTATGCTTTGAATTGCTTACAGGATTGTCATTACCAAATACCCACTGTTATCATATCACAATACAACTCCTCTAGTCAATTACCCATAGGAAGTGCGGATGATAAATTCTGCTAAGGAATCGGGAGGTCATTGAAAACCAGGAAAGAGATAGAGCCGTGATATTCCTAGTGTAGGAGGTTTCTGGTGACAGATAATCTTGCGCACAGCTTTCACACACTTGCCCTCTGCGAACTTATACACTATCCTCGTGTCGCCATCCGGGTGTGATTGGCGCGGAGCGAAGCCAATAGTCTAATGTTGCAATCGACATTGGAGTTACTTAGGTAATTTATCTTACCTTCCTTGAACCTAGACAAGCTCGGCTCATGGAAAGGGGTGTTTTAGAGGTTTTGAAGAGGTAGATGAGAAGCAATTTATTTCCAGATAACCATGGCCTATTTATTATCTTGATTAAGATTTCGAGTCATCAATTGCCCCAGACAACATGGGAATTCAGGATGTCAGAATTCTTATATGTAAGTGAGAGAAGTAAAGTCAAAAAACATCAAATGAACAAGATGCCTACCACAGTGTTTGACTTAATCAAGAAGTTCTGGTCAAACGCACGACCCGACATAAATTCATAATGTAACCTCGCACTACTTCATGGCTGATAGTTTATGGACTTGGGTATTATGTGTTACCATAATCGAGCACAGCATGTACCTTTCCGCATATTTGGGACGAGATTCCGAGATATCAATTTGGGTTCAACAATCTGCAACCTGCAAAAGCTGATTGTAGAGAATGAAAGAAACTCTCGGAAGCACAACAGATTTGACATGATATTTAGTAGACAAGATCATCTTCTCAGTCGGAAACAACTTCTAATCTTTTCTATTTATTAAACCTTCATTTCCCACAAGGTGTGGCTCAAAAATCTTGGAAATCTTTTCCAACCCTTGAATTGCCATGACGGGAAGGTGCATCTCTCCGTTTGAGGTTTATTTAGTCCTCGAGATTGCACCACTTCACTTTTATTATCATTCCATCTCAACTGCAAGCTTTTTGACACACTTCAAATGTGTATTTGATTCGTTTCTAAACATCAACAAAATAGTCGTACAGTCATTACAATTCACCGGCGCACCACGTTCTCTCTTCTTCAATCTTTCCTATACATCCGCGTCTCTGGAGATTTTTTCCACTACTCGTACAAATCACCACGATGATACACATCCGCACATTTCCCTTCACTATACTCTGTATCAGCATCCTCCTCTTTATCGTCTTTCTCAATACCTCCACACCTTCCTACTTAACGCACTATTCCTCCAACCTTCTCCAGAAATACAGGCCCACTCATGGATCTTCTGCTATTGCGAATAGTACACTTGGATTCCAGAAAATCTTCGCATTGGGATTACCAGAACGAAGTGATAAGAGAGATGCTCTTACCTTGATTAGTAGTCTGACCGGATTCAAGATTGAGTGGGTAGATGGAGTGAAGGGAGAAACAGTGACAGATAAAGCTGTGCCGTATGGTGTAGATAGAGTAAATTTGTGGGAGTCGAATTTGGGGAGTTGGAGGGGCCATATGAATGCTGTTCGGAAGTATGTTTTTATCTTCCACTTTCACCAATATCGATTTGCTAGGAACCTAAGCTAACACCATCCCGTCGTCATAGAATTGTCGAACAAAACCTTACAAGCGCATTAATACTCGAAGATGATATGGACTGGGACATTCGCCTAAAATCTCAACTCCTTACTTTCGCAGCTGGCTCCAAGTTTATCCAATACCCGTCCACCACACCTTCACATTTCATTTCTCCCTATGGCGATAACTGGGATTTACTCTGGCTCGGCCACTGCGGCGAAGTATTCCCGGAGACCCTCGAAGAATATCAATCCCTCCCTCTTTCCTCCCCTCAACTCGCACATCTCTCCCGAAAATACATCATCACCTCCGATCCCACAGTCCCACCTCCAGCACATTTCAAAGGTTTCCAAAATGCCACCCTAAATCCATACACGAGATGGGTTCATACATCCGGAGGACCCATTTGCACATTTGCATATGCATTAAGTCAACAAGGAGCAAGGAAAGTTCTCTGGGATCTAAGTGTCGATAAACTAGCAGGACCATTCGATAATGCATTAGCGGGACTATGTAGATGGGGCCGCGATAAAAAGAGATTAGGAATGCGATGTATAAGTGTGACACCTGCATTATTTCAACATCATAAAGCGAGAGGATGGATAGGTGGTGATTCGGATATTCAGAAGGTGGGGAGTGGAAAAGGAGAGGTGAGGGAGAAGGGGACGACGGAAAATGTGGCTTGGAGTGCGAGGATGAATGTTAGGGAGTTGTTGATGGGGGAGAAGGTTAGAGGTCAGTGGGATGATGAGGATGGGAAGTAGATGGAGGAGAGTAATGCATTAATAGAGTGTTTATAGAAATATACATGGATTGGTAGGTGTGGGGTACTTGCATAGTAAAGGGGGAATATACATATATAGATTACTGTGCAGTAATTATTAAATTAGTAAATCAATTATTTTCATTTACATAGATGAAGGAGATAAAATTCACAGTAACAAATCTAAGTACCTACAGCTCATTCACCCAAAACAACATCTGCTCAAATAAGACTGTAAAGCTCATATAAAGCCGATGAAATTAAAAAAATTAAAAAAATTAAAAAAATTAAAAAAATTAAAAAAATTAAAAAAATTTAAAAAAAATTAAAAAAATTCAATTAATTCTATAAATTAATTTAGTTTTCCTTTTCCTTTTAATATCCTCATTCCCGAGATTTTAATATTCCAAATACTAACACTAACAATATAACAGCTGGATGAAATCAGATGAAAAGAATCGTAATATAATATAATGTAATCTAATATACTCTAATTTAATATAAGATAGCTAGCTAGCTAGCTCCATATTCATGGTTTCTAAATGTCCTTTCCTAATTCTTGCGATTTTGCGATTTTGAGATTTGGGCGGATTTGAGATGGTTATAGAGAAAGGAGGAATGAAGGAGAAAGGAGAAAGGTAGTGTAAGAACATCTCCACCACCATCCCCCCCGCGAATTCCACCCATTCAGGCCGCTCTGCCTTTCTCCTCAATTTCCCAAGCAAACTCCACCCCCTAAATCAAAATACTAACCGCCGTCCTCTCAGGCGCCATAACCCGATAAAGCACCGTATTATCATCGACCCCCATTGCAATCCCATCAAACACTCCCTCAAGACCAACCAACTCCTCATAAAACACCCCCGCCGTCCTCTCCCTCTCATCCTCCCCATCACTACTCCCCGCCACCCCACGCACACTCAACGCATACTCCAATAAACTCTGATCATCCGCCACCACACTACTAAGCAAATACGGTAAATGGCTACTCAGTAACCAGATTCTGGGTGAGGAGACGGGGAGTGAGGCGATGAGGTCTTGTTCTGTGAGGGCTTCTAGTTCCGAGAGGGATTTTGGGAGAGGCGTAAAGAGGGCGGGGGGTTTGTTGGGGATGAAGGCGAGGTAGTAGTCTTGGAGGTAGTTTACGGCCGTGTGTTGGGTGGAGGCGATGTGGATGCACATTGTTACTGCATCGACCAATTGTTCAAAGGTGGTGAGAGATGGGAATGAAGAAATATTTGCACCGGTATCGGATTGGATCTCCGAAGTCCAGGATTGTATGTAGAGATCCTTTGAGACGGATGAATCATCCGGATAAGAAGGGCGTAGCATTCCGGATACGAAACGTCGGAGGACAAACCACATTAAATGCATATTTTTCGCATAGGCATAATTATGGAATCGCGTTCCATCTAATTCTTTGAGTGGAAATCCTCGAGCTTCCAGATCATTCGGTATATAATTCCCCACGAAATCGAATGTTTCGTATTGATTTCTTACCATACTCAGTGATCCCTTTTCCGATAATCCATTAATATGAACGATGACTTGAGGAATTAAACTAGCGCGCGCAGCAGCATTTAACGGGAGAGTTTTCAACCAATGCGGAGATAGGAGTTTGAAGACGGGGTGGGAGGAAGGAAGGGTACGGTGTGATGCGATGATTATTCCTTCTTCGATTAAATGTGTGTGAGTGAGATGAACACCTAGTTCGTGAAGGTGCCAGTCGGATACTTGGGCGCATTGTTTTGCGTAGCGCCAGGGCCAATCGGTTGATTCGTGGGTTTTGGGGGAGGAAGGGGAGGTGCGTTTATTGAAGAGGGTGAGGGATGTGGTGATGTTGGTTTTGTAGTCGAGGATTATAGCTAGGGGGTGGAGAGCGCCGGTTGGGAGGAGGCTGAATGTGTTAGTGATTATTTAGCAATTATGATACGAGATTTAGTGAAAAGAGATGACGAGTAGTTCCGCTCATCCTTGCGTAACGGGGCGGGTTGGGCTGACTGCAGGGCTGAGAACTTTCCAGCTTATATACGTGGGTAGTTCGTATGCATGCTTATCGTACGATGCCCAAGATTTTTTATGGAGAATGACGGCGCTTACGAGATATAGCTTGCAGCTCGTGAGTGCAAAGGGAGGAAAAACGTAACGCAACGAAACGAAACAAAATGTAAAGACCAAGAAACACGAGAGAAAGAAACGAATCACTTACTGAAAAAGACTAACGCCCGCACACCCAAACCTCTTCCCATCATCACTCATCAATGGCTCCCCCTGTTCCACTCCCGCAAACTTGCGAAAATAACTACAATCCTGCATATACAAACCCCCATCCCTTTCACCCTCCTCAATCACTTTTAGAGACTCCCATTTCCCCTGTGCACTGGCCGCCGCTTTAAACTGTTGAATCCACTCCTTACTAGCCTTCTTAATTGTCACCGGATTAACCCCCGTAAACTGCTGTTGCGCATATACTTCATCCGAATACCAATCCTTTCTCATACCTATATTAGCCATTTTTCCAATATCTCTCCTTTCATCAAAGAGCTTCTTATTAACACTTTCGATGAGAGCGAAAGAACGTTGATTTGGTTCATCGTAAGCGAAATCTAGGAATTTTTCTGGAATGACTTTTTGAACGATAGGTGCAGTAGCAAAGAGACGATCTGCTTGGAAGATTTTGAGGGAGTGAAGGAAATCGGTTTTGGGCTCTAAACTCAAATGAGGAGGGTAACCGTCTGAACCGGGAGGTTGGAATTGAAAGCGTTCTTTCTTTTCCGCGAGAGACATGGGAGCGGTGGGAAGATGAGATTCTAATTGATGAACGTCGAAAAATGAGGCAAATCTATCATCATTTAGTTAGTTACCTGCTGATATTATGTTTTGAGTAGACACATGCGTTTTATTGATCAAAGTATATACCTCTGAAACCGCTCTCTTGGTCCCAACGTATGTACCCGTAGCGAATTTGATCTTATCGAGGTCTTCTTCCAGTTTATCATCTTCTTCAGCGAAGATAGAACGAGCAAGAAGTTCTGCCTTGAGAACTCCTGTATTCCATTCTATAGGCAAGGGTTTAGCTAGTCGTCCCTTGTGTTGTCCATGATGTAGTATATTCTCAACTTTTTGAAATATCCCCGGCATATTGAAGAAATAATTAAGAACCCCAACAAGCAAATTGAAAACAAATGTGAACATTCGTCCGGTGGGGGGTGGGGGTGGTTATAAGTTGGAGGCCTTGAGTAGCAATAGAACAAGGGCCAAGAGGGCACAGCACGGATAATTGTATGTTTGAAGAATATCAACAAAAACTAGTTAGTATTTTTCCTTTCGAGAACGAGGGAAAGGACCAAAATATATAAATTCATGGCAGTGCATATCGTTCAGTGTGGTGAGCCGGCCTCAAGACCCAGGGCTGACTTATCTAAGATATTACATTTCGGGGTCTGAAATGGGATGAAAGTCAGCACATAGTTCAGCTGAAGCCCCGGTTTTACAACGCCTTAATATCAGGCTGCGGTAAATGTAGGAAACGTGCAAATTTATCAAATAATGACAGAGAATCTCACAATGGATATCAATAACCAAGTGTGCGGGGATTTCACATAGCCCGTGTCATAAAAAATTTTCTTTCGAACTTCCTTATTCAGTAACGTTAAAGTTTCCATTGCTTGCTATTTCGCTAAAGGGATTGTGTACAGCCCTTTGTCAATTTCATTAATATCGCAGCTGAGAGTGCAAAATACGAAATAGGTCAGCCTGCGTTGATTTTGGTGTTATAGTCGATTTTTTTGGTGTCGAAGGCGACCCCATGGCTGATATTTCCGGTGATGTTTCATGCTTCTTATAAATCGCCAATAACTCCTCGCTGAAGTCATCCAACATAATAACTCGGAATTGCTTTCTCCATCGTTGCTTAAATGACGATTCTCGATATTCCCCACTCAAACCACTGTTCCAAGCCACAAGTTCAACATTCCATCCTTTCTCAAGTGCTCTCTGCACATTTTTGAAAAAGCCGGCCGAGTACTCCGCCTCAGCACCATCACCAGATGCTAGAACGATCGTTGATGGTTTTGGGTAATCGTTTAGAGTTTCAAGTATCTTCATATGTAAAAGCTCATCAACACCCTGTTCCACGAATGATACGGTAGACATATTTGTGGATGGAGTTTCAGATCCATTCGACCGTCCGGTGAGGTATCCATTGCCCCGACCCCGCCGCACTTTCTTGGGTGTCGACTCTCTTACTTTCAACACCCTGTCCAAAATATTGGTTTCGTAACCACACTCCTCGGCCTCAGCGAAATGGGTTGGTAAGTCCGATTGATTTGATCTGGATCCAGCCAAAACCCGTTTGGCGACAGGTCGATTTCTCTCCATGATGAACGCTAGCGATCGATATGAGAGGTGCTGTTGTTTCATCTTCGCCCCTTCAGGAATTCCTCGTGCAAGTTTCAAAGCTTGATGAAATCCAATCATAATGTTACTACAGTCAACAAATACGTGAATGGCTTTAGGTTCATTGGAACGTTGAAGATTAGTCGTAGTATTCAAAAGTGTGCTTTTGTCGATACCTAATTGGTCCGATAGCTTCTTGGCTATCTTGGTTCTCTTCTCTTCCAAGGTCAGATTGTAAAGAGGGTGTATGGCAACAGATTCGTAATTCTTCTTGGCACCAACGACAGAAGAATGGTTGAAAAGTCTTGCAGATTTTGATGGTGAAGGTCTTTCTACCTCTGATTCCAGTCCGCTACTTTCATCCGTCTGTGAAATATCGGACAACACCTGTCGCCGTGTCTGCCTTTTCTCTGGCCTAGGGGATTGAATATCAAAGAGACGATCTGCAGCAAAGGGCGATCTATTGTCTGCTTTCGATTGCGACAATTGCTCTTCCAAGTTCTCTTCCGGAAAAGATATTAGGTCTTCCGAGGACTTTTCCCTTTTGCTCCGACGCCGCAGCTTCGGAAATTTCGTTCCGTGAACCTCATCTTTCCATCGTACCTCTTTTGATTTCGTGACATAGGCTTCGTAGATATCCGGAATATCCGAATCATCCGTCGCAGAAGTTGGCGGACTGTCTAGATCAGAAAAAAGCCCCCCAGAAGTAAAAGAAGATGATGCAGACTCAAATGAACCAACATCAAAATCTTTAACAGTTTTCTCAGCATCGACACCTAAGTAATTCCATATTGGTCTGAAATCACCCAAGGCGCGATCACTTCTGTCTGTGTTTGAGGGCTCGTCCTTGACTGGATAATCGGAGTATGGAGAATCGCGGCCTGAACTCGAAGTAGAGAGACGATTAAAAAGGTCGATGGCAGAAGTTAGGTCCCATGGTTGGGAGGTTTGCGGCTCGATCATGTAATTAATTTGAGGATCGACCTGGCAAATATGCACAAGTCGAATTTATTCTAAGTATAGTTGCTAGTATGAAATTGAGACTGTGAAGAGGGTTGAAATTAGTGATCTGATCTGATAGCTCTCAATGGAAGGTATCGTGGCAAAAGGTAGGCAGTCGTTGGGTAATACCTACAATAAACCGGAAATGATGATTGCAAGTCTTAATCATAATTTCCGCTGTAGATTTCGAAGTCGCTGTTTTGGTATAAGGTATAGGTTTTATTGAATGATTCTGGATTGAACGTGTGAGGGTACATAGACTAGATGGAGGCGGTTTCTTCAACAAGGTAGGTAGGTCGGTACGGAAGTAAACCTTAATGATTCACCTAAGCCACCGAAATGGCATTGCTGATAGGCTGTGGATCAATACGGTGTTAGTGTTGCTAGTGGCTCATTTTTAGTGGTAGACCCTCCCTCGTGGTAAAGGCTCCGGAGGCCTACACCGTATAGATCTAAACATCTTGATTTTATCATCAAAGTTAATACATCTAATCAAATGACCTTATCATAGTGAATATGTATGATATTAAACCTCCTTCTCGCCATATATTCATCTATTTTGCGGTAGAGTTCTCTTTCATCCAAACATCCGGGATTGAGATAACGTCTAGGTTGGTTGGTTAGGCTTTCTAGTGGAAACTAACAACTTTCGTATTCGTATTTTCACAATTGAATGGAAAACAATTCAGAAACTGGCTATGCAAATATGCCTTACCATCTTTCTCTTGATATGTTTTACTTCCCTCAGCTACTTGAATTTTATCAACAGCAATTTTCATCGCAAAAAGTGGTCATAAAATCATAGTCCTGACTGAACCTTGAGATCATGGCGAAAGTTCGTTCTGTATTGCAATGCCAATAGAACCTTCAATTCATGTTCCCGAAATAATATATCTCATATTCCATAAACCTTTCATGTAAAACATATTCAATGGTATCATCTTATTCTTTCCAGTGCTCATTCTCCGATTCCATATCTCATGCCCAGATTCCATTACACTTGCCCAGTTGACCTTTCCCGCAATATTAGGTATCCCACAAGACAACCCCATCATCATTACACATCATATTCGTCGATTTGATTCTCTCTTTACTCCAAAGCAAGTATCCCCCATATTGCGCACTATTTCTCATCTTTTTTGCCGCTTCCAATTCCAATCCATGACAGGAAGCTTCCTCTCTTCGTATCATGAGAAGTGGATGGAGAAACTGAGGGAGCACTAAAGACACTGGATCTACGTCTCTCGCGTGGAGTGTAGATCATCTCTGATGGTTTGCCTATGCATTCATAAATGTTAGATCGATTCAAAAAATTGCTAGCGCAAGCAAATCAACAAGAACATGACTTACGGATATTTCCCGCTCCTCCAATACCATATGACCTTCGTCGCTCACCCTGTATATCGGTGGGTGTGGAATCAAAAGTCTCTCCAAAAATATTATTCGTATTTCCGTTGGCAGAAGGTGGAAAATTTGACGCCATGGTTGGCGAGTCTCTTTTCTCTATTGGTGATCTTTCCGTTGACTGAACGGGCCTTGAAGCAACTGCAAGAAGATAATATCCCCCGAATTCTTTATTTGGGTTACCTGCCTTGCCTTTCGTACTTTTCGAGTGGTTTGGAAAGTACCAATGCTGGCCAAGCGATGATCGACGAGGTTCTTGATGATTTTGAATAGGTTCGACGAGGCTGTGATCTGAAGGAACAAGAAGTCGTTCACGAGAAGTATTATGTGCACAGTACGTTGTATATGAGGTTCGTCCCACAATTTTGGATGGCAATTTTGATTTAATTCTTGAGCGTGTTTTGGAACCCGATCTCGAACATGAGAAAGATGATGATAAAATAATGAAAGGTGTAAGGGACACCATATCTATATCTATGTACGTATCTACGTCAGTTTCGTGGGGTGCGGGGGCAAGATCGGCAGATTATAGACAGAAGTATAAGAGGAAACGAGAAATCGGATTGGATGAAGAAACCTGGCATACCAAATATATACATGGCCAAGTACAGGATTCTCTGGAGACAATCGTTAAATATAGTGGAGATATCTGAACGGTTCTTCATAGGATGCCAAAGATGGATGTTTCTCGATTAAGCCACGAGGCACTATACCGGTATGACGTTACATGATTGCAAATCGCTCGTATGATGAAGTTTTGCATCCGTCTTGGATGGAATAGGGCATATCTAATGGTTCATTGCAAGAAACACACCTACCGATTGGCTCATCAAAAGCAATTTCCCTTCCCTCATCATCACCAAACAAACTGCAAATATCCAACGGCATCTACCGTATATGCATGAAGCCCTGGGAAATGAGTGTTGGCAGGGGTAAGAAGGAGAGACATAGTAAAACATATTTCATGAAGAAACGGCAGCAGAATGCTAAGGAGCACAAGCTTTGTGGGCTGCGGATACAAGCCATAGAAAGCATGCAACGTTATCTCTATCCTAGCTTGAACTGCACATGGTTACCAACCTGGAAACCCCGCATGAAGGTTTTTGCGGGGTACTGATTTAGGTATGTAGCAGATATCAAAACCGATATCTGGTGCTTCTATTTGTTCTGGGGATTTTCGCGCTGAATTTATTTCTCTCTTGTCACTTTATGCTTAAATCTTCATCCTTCAAAAGTCTAGAAATGACCAAAAAACCACGCCGATATCCGAATCCCTGCCACTTTCCCACTACAGGATACAAAATAAAGTACCACAAAAACGTTGCAAACATTACGAATGTCTCAGATTCAAATATCTCAACACTCTGGATCTTGACATTTTTAATCTAATCTCCAACTTATCTGAAGGTTACACTTAACTTAATTCAAGCAGGAAATATGCTATGGTACGGTACATTGCATTGAATGTACAGTAAACAAGTGACACCCGTCAAAAAGCCAAAACCCGTTTTTTTACGCTCGAGTGCATGCACTATGTGTTATGCAAATGTCCGTTTTATCAAATCTGTCGAGTCTTACTTTTGTGCTACTGTTTGTGCTTTTCTGCGAGGATTTTTGTTTTGGTTATGGGTATGCGTATATAAGCGGATGCAATGGAGGTGACACAGATTGATAGGTGTTGTGTTAAGTGTCAAGTATGCAGCACAGAGATGGCATGTCATGTCATGTGAAATCTCATGTGAGTTGTGCATGCGCATGCGCATGAAGCATGCTGGCGCACGCGTGAAGTTTATTTATATATAGGATGTGAAATTTAGCATGGCGGATATAAAATATAAATCCAGAAGCACATTCCTATGGAGAAACACTCTGAGTACAAGACCCCTCCCTACTCGAGTATTTAGGCCTGATGAAATGCTGAAAGATTTTACATGCTGCAGGATTATCTCTGAATATTAAGACGAGTCAAGCGTAGAGTAGATTGGAGTGAGCTGTACAAGGAAGGCTAAATGTAGACTTTAGATAAATGACATCTCATAGGTATACGTCCATGGGATATCCGAAGGGTCCCCCATCTAAATCTGCATAACCTCACGGCCCTGCCTAATACATCTCCCTCAACCAGAATCCCCAATATAGAAACTCGGATAAAACTCCAACAAACTCCTATCCCCATCCCCATCCCCATCCCTTCCAACACTTCCATCCCCAAATCTGTAGTTCACCCACTTCTTATTTCACTCCATATCTAAAAAACAATACATCTCATCTCATATCATCACATCATCGCACTAGTACTACTACCCCATAATACATATATGTATACTAGATACACAACAAACTCCCCACATTGAAAAACTCTCATCTCATGAACATACTTTTCGAAGTACATAGGTACTTGAATTGAAGTTCAGTACCTGCTTACTGATGATAGAAGGGAGTAGATGGGTAAGATAGGTATATTTTTTAAGATATGGGATGTTGTAAGAGTAAGGAAGGAAATATGGATTTGTTATAAAGTTGTTGGTTAGTAAGTTTACGTATACCCGAACATCAATGATGTTTAAGTTCTTTATATTTATATTAGGAAAATGTAATATGTGAGATGGGAGTAGATGGGTATCGATATCCATGATGGTATAGTGGATACGTATCTTGATATCGCAGTGAAGATTTATCATTTCACTGAATGTATACTGGGAATTCCCAATTACCGTATGATTACATTGAGCTAAGAAATCTCAATATTAAAACCACGAAATAGCAATGCAATGCAAGCTACAAACAAACTCCCCCACTACACATATAAACTCAAACCTCACATCCACAACCCACTCAGTACGCATCCCATGCTCAATGTCATACTGATCACACATCTTCCCCTTCCCCCACCCTCACCCAATCCATCAACTCCCCTACTATTGCCCAAAACTCTTCATCCCGTCTTCAACCACTCTCCACTTTTCCATTATCTATTTATGTTTCTCATCATGCGGTTAGTTTGTGCATACGCATGGAACCGACTATTATCAACCGGGATATATTTTTTCTTCGATGCAGATCTGAGTCTATTTTCTTCTGCTGTTTGGCCGCTAGATAGAAAGTTAGATGAAGCAGTATTATTTTGTTCTTCTATTTTAATGCTGGAGCAGGGGATTGGAATCACGACTTCGAATGAGGATTGTGGTATATATGAAGAGATGCTAGTAGCATGATCTTCACTATCAGATTTTGTGAGATCGATGACATGTGAAGATTTTTTGTAGTGAGAAGATCTTGTTGAGGGGTTTTTGAGGTTGCCAGTTTTGGGTATAGAGTTGCGGGAGCGGGAAGATCGGTGTGGGAGATTAGAGGCGCGTGGTCCGGATTCTACCGACATGGTGTTTTCGCTATCAGTTTCACTATCGTTTATGATGAAGGGTTTGTCTCGCGATGAAGGTGGTTCTTCGTTTGTGAGATTTGTAGCGCGAGGGGTGTTTGCTTGATCAGGAGAAATGGCTGTTGGAAACGGTGATGCCGAATATAAGCCAGGAGAAGCTCGCTCTTGTCTGACTCTAAGAACGCTTTGTGTGAAATTACTTCTTGGAGTCGGACGTCTTGCGGAGTTACGCTCCGAGACTGGACTCGAATTGTATATTGATCTCGCGAAAGGTTCTATCGCTTTTGATGGAAGGTTGAATGCTGGGCTCAATCTTGGAGATTTGCGAGCAGGTTCGTTGTCAGGGTGGATCAAACGTCGCCTCTTTTGTATCTTAGATAAGGCGTCTCGCAAATTTTTAATACTTTCGGATGAACTTGATTCGTCAAAACCAGACAAATTTGAGTCTGTCGAGTCTGATGAGCTAGAAGTTGATGTTGCAATGCCATCCGATATGCTACTTAGAGTTTCGAGAGTATATGGCATGGCCTTTGGCCGTTGACTCAGAACAACTTCAATAGCTGTAGAGGTCGCACTATTTGGAATCTCCTGTAAAGAATCCATCACTGCCATAGATGATTGAGCTTCCACAAGTGTCCCTTGACTATCATCTTCGGGAGCACACTCGAGCCAAGCGTTGCGTAGAGAAATGCCCAATGCCATGGAAACAGTCCTATCAACACTATTCCCGATGATTTTCATTTGTTCTCCCCTCGTTCCTACCAATACCTCATGGTCTGGAAAGCTTTGTGCACGACGAAGTTCCAGAATTGTCAAGCGTCGATGCTGATCCCAATGTAAAGCAATTCCCATACGGGCATCCTCCAAGTTCATCGTCACCAGGACGGTTGGAAATAATCCACGAGGTTTAATCCTTCCCCAAGCCTTTGAACCTGAATTAACGCTTTCTCGAACTTTTCCAGACTTGTTTAAATATGGGAAGATGTTTCGTTCTTCTTTGGTCATAATGCCATTCCCGTCATTCCACGTCTTCAAAAAATTCATACCTCTTGGGTGGGTGGGTATGCAAGCAATTTGAAATCTATACGCTTTAGACAAAGTTTGAGGTGGGACATGATCCGGATACTTTGTACACTGAGACGTCGCTCCATCTCCAATGAAAGGAAGATCAGCTACGGAGTCTTCAGCGGTGCGGTATTTAAAAGGAGTGGGACAATGAATCCGGCTGCCAAAGGATTGTCCATTTGCCAATTTACCCAATCCACGTTCACCAACGTGAGGAGGGTGTGAATGTGAAAGCTCGGGATGCTTGAGTGGAACAAAACCAGGGGCAGCGAATGAGACGAATATTCGACTTCGTGATTGGGAGCTACCAAAACTCCACGAATCAAGTAAGAAAAGCTGTACTTGGTACCCAAGACCAACAATGGCGCATATGAGTTGGGAAAGAACATCTTCGTCACGTCCTAGGCCTTTTTGAGCCATAGTCAAGACATTTTCTAACAATCCATACTTAGGCCGATAGAAATCAATATAAGCTGCGACAGATGCGACGAGTGACTGGTTCCGCAGGCTCTGATCATTGCCCTTATTCGCATTCATTCTGCTAAAACCTTGGCAAGGACTACCCGCCAAGATTACATCAACATCACCTGGTGAAGGAATTCTGAGTTTTCGCGGGTTGCCTTCAAAAGCCTGCACCATCAGATCGTTGACTGAACCAAAAAACATGTCAGTTCCCTCCGGGCCTTTCAAATTAGTAGAATATGTCTCTACTGCCGCCGAGAATAAATCGACAGCCCACTTGTTATGTACTGCTCCACCTTCCTCCAAACCGCGACCGAAATTACCACCACCACAGAAGAGGTCGAGCCCGTTCAAAACCCTCCGTTCTAGTGGTGCTTCGGGATCAAACCCTTGAATGAGACCCCGGGGCGTCTCGTCCTCTATTGGTGTTAATTTCTGATCATCCTCTCGTAGTCGTTTCGTGATGATAAAAGCATTCGAGCCCCCATCTCTACAATAAGGTGCTGGAACCTCGCCGGCTAAGACTTCCTTTTCGGTATAAAACCGTACGAGGCATGTTTTCTCGAGCTTAGCAGCTAACATCTTATCTTTTATATCAGTGTATATAAGCTCATTTGGCCGACAGGACACAACTTTTTCAAACTCTGATCTTCTGACAAGTCTCCTCAATGTGACGTACAACTTAGAGCTTTCCTCATCGTATTTCACAACCTCATAAGGCTCAAGACCATTCTCTGATCTACGCCGAGGGGGTAATGCAAGTATTGTCTGTCCAATAGGAAAACGACCAATGATCGTGGATGACAATGAGGAATCACCCTCGGGCATTCGTAGATGCTTACATATTTTGTGTGAATCTGTTAATGTTACAAAATTCTCATTGTCCAGATATGTTTGGCGAATGAAAATATCCGTCTCTGATGGTAGACCATGCCAAACGACGAAGACAGTATCAATAACTTCATCCTGAGGTATCCTAGAATCACCAGACCCACAAGTACAATTATCGCTGAGGAACAACTCCTTGGGGTATGGATATTTCATTTTTGCACAACTAGTGTCTGAAGGCTTATAGAGCCAAATTCCATCAAAAGAGTATTTACCACGGGGACTTGTATGCTTGGTTTGCACATATAGATACCAGCAATGGTCTTCTGCTTTCCACCGGCTTGTCTCATCTTTCCAAACAGAATTTGGACCATCCTTGGTGACTGATAATACATCCCCTACTTTGATAGCATCAAGCATTTTTTGTCGTTTGGCTGCTTCCCATTGGTTTATTTCGACTGCTAAGCTATCCTTAACGCTAGAGAAAGACTTAGATTGATACTTGATCGAAGAATTGGGATCACAAGTAATGCGTGATTTCCTGGGCGAAAGTGATAGTGGTGACTGCACCTCTGACTCTTCTGTGTCTTTCGAAAATACAGTTGGTGCTAGAGGTTTGAGAAAGTGGCCAAATCTTAAATGGCTGAAACAATCGTAAACATATGGTGTGACAACCGTCATATTCTCTATTATTGGCCGTTCTTTGATGCTTGACTTTTCCAAGATTTCCTTCCAGATGTACAACGAGCGAAGCTTTTCCGTTACACCAATCGATTCCTTGAACAAAAAGTTAATGTTTGCCGAGACGGCCTGTCTGAAATCATCTCGGCCATATTCGAGATACCAAGATTGGAACTTTGATGATTCTGCGTGCACTTTCCTACCCCATTGCACAAAGTCTGTCCGGAAGTTGTGGATTGACACCTTTTTCTTTTGCTCCTGACATGCCAAAGAATAATCAACAAAATGCTTCGACAGATTTGACAACCATAAAAAGCCAAGGTGAAAACGAGAATATTCTGGGCTAGGGTTCTGTAGCCGATAGTAAATATTTGCCCTTGTGTTTAGATCTGACTGAAGCCAGATAGCACCATCAACGTCGTCAACTTCTTCACCATAGTTTCCTATAGAACATATTTTGAATGGTACGCCTTGAACGTAATGACATAAGTTTACCACACTAAGGATTCCGTCGAATAGCAAACATGAGTGGCTGGCTTTGCTTGCAAGATCTTGAAGGCCCCGCAGTTCATACCCATAGAGAGGGGCATCGGGCATGTAAATTGAGAAATCGGTCAACTCGAATTCCACGAAATCTTCCTGTGTCGGTGGCGACCTCACCAAATTTTCGTTCTTAAACTCCTGTAATAGAGCCGCACATGCCTGATACTCTTTGCTTACTGGCAAGGGGGGAATGTAGCCAAAGTACCGTGACTTGGGATAGATGAGCTCTGGTGGATATATGGAACCGATTTTACTCTCTTGAGGTGGGGGCGGTGTTTGACTGTCAACATCTGGAGGTGGTGATTGATCAAGGTCAAGCTGTTGGGCCAAAATTTGTTGGTGTACAAGTTCGGAATTATCAGTGGAGGTTGATTGATCCCTACTGAAGTTACCAGAGTGAGGCATTATTTGCAAAGACTCAACCCAATTGCTAAGATAGTGTTTTTGAGTGATGATTTCCGTTTGTAGCTAAGGACCGACAGTCTCCTTATATTTCAACAAGACTTGGATGCCTCGAACAGGAGCTTGAGCTGTTCTTTGTTGAAATTGAGGTTTCAATTCCTAAAATTGGCTCAGCATTCACTTTAAGCAGTTTTACTATGAGGACATGACTCACCTTGCGGTAAAGATGTCCACCACAAGGACTTTATCATACATTGGAGATTTACCTCATAGAATGCCAAAAATGTATGATGCTAATCGAGGATATTGTCTAATTATTTCTGTCCTCTTATCAACTATTGACACTGGCATTCAGGATACTTCTCTGATAGCCTTTAATCAATAACATTGATGAATTTCCAATAATGATAGTCGGTGTGTTCCACACAAAGGAAGGAAAAGGAACTACAACAGGGCGGTTAGCTCTGCATAAAGGAAGCAGTAAAGTCAATGTATACCGGGGAAGCAAATTAGATAGGAAAATGCTGCAGGGAAACAATTAAGCCATATCTCCTGGCCTGCCTTTGAATTCACTTTTTGGTCTCGAAGCTTATTGTCACATGGATTGATAAATTATAAAATACATTCCAGTCCGGATAGAAATAAATCCTTATCTATCAACGCAACGCGTTTCTTAGTCAGCGCCACTAGCCACATACATTACTACCTCATATTTCACTTCACCTCAGCAACTTTCTGAAAGATGACTGCCCAGGTAGCAATCACTACACACTTATAGTATAAATGATGAAAAGGGGAAAGGTCATTAAAACAAATTCAACTGAGTGGAATGACCAGGACCTAACAAATCTATAATTTATTGCACATGACATAATCAGTTGGACTGAGTAAATTCAGCTTCCATTTCACTAAGCTATGCCCTTCCTTTCATCCTCTTCAATCTTAAAAATCTTTCGATTTTTTCCTGCCAAAACTCAAGATGACGAGATCTTTTAAACTCTGGTAAAGACCACAATGCCGTTTTATTTCGGCCTGCTTCTCCCTTCCAGACGAGAGCCCTGATTTTTAGGATGTCGGTAACAATCTCATATGTCTCTGAGTCGAAGTCCAGACCTGCGTGTTCCATCTCGTTGAGTAGATCTATACAAGTTCGGAAATCATCGTATCGTATCCAGGAAATGCGTAGAAGCTCGTTGTAGAGAGGCGTGGAGGTGCCAAGAACATGGGAGAGGAGGCCGAAGGATTTGATCCGCGGAAGAATGGAGAGGGATAGCTGAGAGGGTCTACTGAAACCCCGGTCGAGGAGACGTAAGCCAAGAAGGAGGTGTGATGGATAGAGCGGACCATAAAGAGCTAGAGGGGAAATCTCGGGCTCATCATCTGTTGCAGTAGTGGGATCCTCTTTGACGGGAAGAACGGTAGAGTCTTCTATTCCTCTTCTTTGCTGATCTCGGCTCTCTCTTGTCTCTCCTAGACCCATTTTTGCAATGAGGGGGAATACTTCTTTTTCGAGAACCTCCCAGAGCTCAAAATCTGTATTGGCATTGCGGAGCAATTCTTCAACTCGTATACGTTCAGGTTCTCGCAATTGTGCCTGGGTGTCGAGTCCTGGTTCCGCGGTTTCCACTTTGGGTTCCAATTCCTCCTTTGGATTAAGACCAATTGCCCTAGCAGCTGCAGCACGAAGAGCTGGTGGGTATCTATTGATTTCGGCTTCCCGTTCCTTCATGGTCCGATCCCGTTTGTTCGACAGCGAATGTCCCATTATATTATCAAGCTTGTTCCGCGCACTCTCCCTGTTCGTGTGGGGCGGGATCTGCGTGCCGTCATCTTCAACGTCGTATAAAGATGTTATTTGGGTCCGCTTGAAAATATCTGTGAATATTTGATTGAAAGTGTGCCTCTCTGAATCTGTAATGGTGGATTCGCGCTTCGGATAATTTCGACTTGCTAATGCATCGATTTCCGTGCCATACTCTATTAATGTTTGGTCATCTTCCTCGAAACCAATAACCACAGATTCCGCGATATTGCCTTCTGATTCCAGTTCACTCTTTTCAAGATTGAGTTTGTACTCATCAAATGCCATCCTTGGACGAAATTTATGTCTATTAAAATGGTTGTTTCTAGACGTAGGAGCCCTCCTAGTGATTTGAGGACCAGTATCATCCCAAGTATCGTAGGTTCCGTCTTGTGGTTCGTAGCTAGCTCGGGGTAAGGAAGTATGAATGCTTGTTCTGCGGATCGAAGGTAAGGTGCTATTTCGATATCTCCTATTGCAGATAGATCTATGCAGCCTTGCAATTGTCCTGGTTTGATATAGAAATGGCATCATTGTGGAGGACAGAGTTGAATATGCAATTGGAATAGCTTCAGCAACTTTTATAGATGCCATTTTATCGCATATAGAGTAATTGATGCTATGACATACGCCGAGTCTTTAATTTTCAATGGTAAATATATAAGCTGATATGAAGAGAAAGGGAGTGAGTATATTGAACATTTGAATTCCATCCACCCCTCGTGAATTTTTTTCGCAAGTTTTCCAGAGCTAAGAATTCATTGAAAGTGCACAGACCAAGTCAAGTCGCGACGCGGTTTCTTCCATGGAAGCGCGTTAATTGAAAGACTTTATGAATTCAATTGACTCGACATTGGAAGTTGGTAGACCATTATTTTGCAATTGATTTTTTTTAACCCAACAAACCACAAGAAATAATCTAAATGGCTCCAAATAAGAAGGCAAAACCAGAAATGAGTGCTTTTGAGCGTCGGAGACTCGAAAACATTGCGGCAAATCAAGCAATGTTAAAAGACCTTAGCACGACAGCGCAGAAAATTGTCCCAAAACCGCCACCGAAACCAAAATTAACAACACCTAGAAAGAGAGCAGCTCGAATCGAAAAAGAAGCTCCTAGGCCAACCCGTACAAGTTCACGTCTGGCTGGTATTGAAGCTGATAGCGAGACTGCGAAGCGTAAAGCGGAGGTCGAACAGGAATTTGCAAAGGAGGTCTCGCAAGCCAAAAGGCAGCGAGTTGCTGGAGATTTAAATATTAATGACATTGTTGTCGAAGGCAAGAAATGGAAGCAGGAAAATGGCTTTTTATCTGGTGTCATGCGTGGCGCTCAGCCCAATTTGAGGACCTTTACCGAAGATGATATTAAAGAGACAACAGACGAAGGATTGAAGGCTCTGAGAGAGAAAATGAGCGGATTAGAACTATATGAAACATATGAGCCTAATCGTAAGACTTGAACTATTCTCGGTGTAATATTTCACTAACTTCAAGCGCAGAAATCAAAATCACTCCTGAACGGATATACGCTCTAGGATTTCATCCAACGGTAGACAAGCCTCTAATATTTGCCGGGGATAAACTGGGGAATGTTGGACTGTTCGATGCATCACAAGGAGGTCCGGAAGTTAAGGCGGAGGACGATGAAGAGGACCCAAATACTGCAGAGCCAGCTATCACTGCGTTCAAGATACATTCTAGGTCAATTTCTTCTTTTGTATTTGGTGCAGACGGAAACACACTCTATTCAGCTTCATATGATTCTTCAGTTCGGAAACTTGATCTACAAAAAGGAGTAGCTGTTGAGGCATTCGCCCCAGATTCTCTAGATGAAGACATGCCTATATCTAGTATCGCCATACCGTCCACAGATCCGAATCTCTTATGCTTTTCTACCCTCGATGGTCGATTTGGACGGCATGATATGCGAACTCCATCTAAGAATGAAATCTGGTACCTCTCGGACAAAAAGATAGGTGGATTTTCTTTGCATCCATTATATCCCCATCTTGTGACAACAGCATCACTAGATAGGATGTTAAAGATCTGGGATTTGCGGAAAATAACAGGGACAGGTGACTCGAGGCATCCAGTTTTACTTGGTGAGCATGAGTCTAGGCTTTCGGTATCCCATGCTTCATGGTCCCCTGCTGGACATGTTGCAACTTCTTCATATGATGACACTATTAAGATTCATTCGTTTCTTGATGCTGGCTCTTTCAAGACAGGACATTCGCTCGATGATGCTGCAATGAAGCCTACAACTGTTATTAAACACAACAACCAAACTGGACGTTGGGTAACTATCTTGAAACCCCATTGGCAAGAGAAACCAGAAGATGGTATTCAAAAATTCGTGATTGGAAATATGAATCGATTTTGTGATGTTTATTCGGCTGATGGGGAACAGTTAGCACAATTAGGGGGTGATGGTCTTATAACAGCTGTCCCAGCCGCTGCACAGTTTCATCCTACGAAGGACTGGGTTGCAGGTGGGACGGCGGCAGGGAAGTTGTGCCTTTGGATGTAATGAATTGGATTGGGCATTTGTAGATATTGTTAGATTATTGTATAATACGAATATTTTGATGCTCAACTCATATTTCATATCGGATTCTTGTATACGAGTCAAGTATACCTAGGTATGTATGGCTTTGAATAGGTGGTAAGTTTAATAGTCGGGGAAAGCAAATGTCCTCGGAAAGCGAATTATCCCTTTACTGATTTTGGTGTAAAATATATCAAATATATCAAAATCACCAAATTGTTATTTTTAATATAATTATGAATTTTCCAATTGATACAATAAATTTTTATCTTTAGATTTATATTGTTAAATAGAAATCAATAATATAAATTTTTTAATATTAATTCGAAAACTGATCAAATTATTCATATATTAATAACTAGCGGGGCAATTCGCTTTCCCCGACTAGTCGGCTGTTGGTGAAAGCCGACTTATTAATACAAACAAACTTTAATAAATAAACATTTTTCAATGTCCAATAAGAAATAACTAATGATGACACAATGTGCCTGGTCAGTTTTCATATTATTGAATTGTTTACCCTTCGCTCCCTCTGTTCATTATCATGCTGTCATATAAGGGATCATCATCGTATTAGAACTACCTGCCTAGGTAGTTAGTGATCTTCTCCACAGACATTGAAGCCCGTGCTCAATACTTGTGCTCAAGGCAGAATTACACTGCCCGCCCTTCAGTATTCGTGTACGTTCAACTCAAGTACCCAGCTCTTAAACAACTTGTGATTCATTATCCAACCTTTCAAACTGTGAAATTTTAGATCCTTTTATCATTCACATGTTTCTGCTCAGTACAGAAGAGCGGATGATCAGATTTATTAAATCGCATGTGATTCGAACGAACGAAACCCACCTATCATTTAACGTTCCAGCCTAACCCATCCTTATCGATACCACGAGGGATCTTGACTTCGCTGAATGCTTGACCGGAACAGACAAACATCAGAACAACTTATTACGTTGTCTGTATACAACACTAACAACGAGAAGTCATTATCAACATGGCTCCGGACGATGAGTTGAAGAAGAGGGTCGCTAGGAAGTTGACGAAACGATGGAAAGAAGGACATCAAGTAACCATGGAACTTCCTGAGCGTTTCCGGGACGGCGACGATGCGGAGGAGGATTGCACTGCCGCTCACGGGTTGAATCAATCTGTGTTCGGTATGATCGCTGCAGCTGGCTCACATGTTGATTTCAATGCCAGATTCGATGCGCAATCTAGCGACGAAGAAGATGATTCGGGAAAGCCAACCCGGCAGAGTTCCGAATCGCACATAAATCGAAGCCGTATAGATCAAAAGGCGGGAAAATTTGAAGGGCATAGAAGGAAACTTTCCGAGAGCAAGTTAATCCGATCGTTTTCGCGATTAAGTTCCAGGTCCAAGTCTAAATCATCAAACACCATCGCTAGAGGTAGCCGTACGCCATCACCACTACGTGAATCTCCCCAAGAATCTACTACGCCTGAGATAAAACATCCACAACTTCAACCAAAAGACGCACCAGTCATGGGCAGAATGTTGGACGCCCGAGCAGAATTATCTTTGCGGCCTAGTTTTGAAATGCCTCGAAAATCAAAAGACCCTACAAAAGTCGACGATAACGGGGGGACATCACCGGATAGTTTAGCAGAGAGGTTGATGGAGATCTTCAAGTTTGAAACGCCCGAAGATGTTATAGAGGGTAGATTCTGACATTTTTTCCCCTTCAAACGCATATGCTAACTATTGTAGAATATCCCTGCTGGCTGATGAAAAGTGTACTGCTACAAGGTTATATGTACATTACTACTAAACATATTTGCTTTTATGCATATCTACCAAAGAAAGCTGTATGTTATTACCTTGATCTGTGGTTGACAAACTAACATGCATATAGAATGAAGTCGTCAAATCAGGATATCTATCAAAATCTGGTCGACACAACCCAAAGTACAATAGATATTGGTTCCGGCTAAAAGGCGACGTTCTTTCATACTACACCAACCCATCGGATTTATACTTTCCAAGTGGTAATATTGACTTGAGGTATGGGATTTCGGCAAGTGTTGCGGAAAAAGAGAAAGGGAAAGATTCCACACATTTCACCGTCGAAACACATCAACGTAGATACAACTTCAATGCGGATAGCGCCCCTAGCGCAAAAGAATGGGTTAAAGCCTTGCAAAAGATCATATTCAGGTCTCATAACGAGGGTGACAGTGTCAAAATATCGTTACCCATCGAGAATATTATCGACATTGAGGACAGTCAAATAATTGATTTCGCAGATACCTGCAAGATACGTATTATTGACAACGATGAGACTTATGCTATTGACGAGGTTAGTAACTTAGAACCAAAGGAAGTAAGCTGCTAACGAATTGTCTAGTATTTCTTCTCTTTCTTTACTAATGGCAAAGACGCTTTGAGCGTACTTAAAATCCTTGTCGGAGATACGGCCGCGCAGAAAATACCAGAAGAACTTTTATCCCCACTATCAACAGCTGATGATAGCCGTGGTAGCTCCAAACGGACGTCATTTCAAGTGAGCCGCAACCAGAAGCTCCACGCTCCTCCTTTACAAACAAACGCACTAGCCTTAGAAGAAAATGTCCGAGCAACTTTATCTCCATTGCTCACTCCAGGGGCTGGAAGTCCTCGCGCCAGCACTGACATGAGCCTTTCAAGCTCGGATATCTTTCGTAGGAGCGTGGATCTCAATAAGCACGGCCGACGCAGTATCGACCTGAATCGACTCACTACGGAGAATCACAGAAGCAACAGTGCAAATAGCATCAGCACAAGACGTAGCTTGAGCACCAATCGCTTGAATCAAGAAAAGCGCACTTCTAAGCAAGGATCATCGGATTCATATGTGCATTCTCTAGAAGAACCGGGGTCATCCGAGGCTTTACCATCAGCAAGTGACGAGACTCAAGCATCTGCTAGTCAGATACTGCGAGGTAGCGATGTATTTTTATCCCCTACCATACAGCGCTCGCCTTCAGTGGTATGCAACAGAGACAAAGACGATTCTCAGAGCCCAAAATCTCGTTCTCTCACCTCTCCGACAAAGCCCGCTGATGTTTCCCCGACACGAAGTCAGCGGCCACAACGTCCCAAACACGCTGCAACCACAGGTTCTGTGAGCGACTCGAACGCTGGGCAAGTGGAAATATCATCTGGTCCTTCTTTACAAAGTATCGTTAAGGCTGGATCATATCCTTTACAAAGAGCCGCAGGATTTGCTGGCTATCTCAATAGACACTCCAAAAGAATGAGCACTTTACTGGCAACTGAGTCAATGGGTTATGTGGAAAAGGTCTCAGGCATGTGGAAAGGGGGCAAAAAGCACTATGAGGAACCCCACGGAATACCACGCGACAATGAAATGTCAAGCATTGGAGACGATGATGATAACCGGGATGGTGCTACACCCGCCGAGAGATTTCGTGACCACTTTGCCTTACCTCCCGACGAGAAGCTTCATGCCGCATACTTTGGCTACTTGCAGAGGGTTCTTCCGCTATATGGCAAAATCTATATTAGTGACCGATCTTTTTGCTTCCGCAGTCTACTACCAGGCACGCGAACTAAACTCATCCTTCCTTTGAAAGATATCGAGAACGTCGATAAGGAGAAAGGATTTCGTTTTGGATACTCTGGACTTGTTATCACTATCCGAGGACACGAAGAGATCTTCTTCGAGTTCAATCAAGCCGAAAACCGAGATGATTGTGCAATAACTCTCTTGCAGAATATGGAGACAATGCAGTATATGCAAGACTCCGGACTTTTGACTATGGATGAGCGCGAAAACGCAGAGATGGCCAGTGCTGAACACAAAGCTTTAATACAGGCACGGCGTGGGATCCGTTCTGAGCATGATATCAATATGCCCAGAGCAGTCGATGGTGGATCACCGCCAATATTGTTCGATGATCCGAGAGCTTCAATATTGAACTTCAAGCCAACGGAGCCTCTCCGAATCACTTGCTTGACCATTGGCTCTCGTGGTGATGTTCAGCCTTACATTGCTCTATGTAAAGGTTTGATGGCAGAAGGTCATAAAACAAGAATAGCTACTCACTTGGAATTTAAGGACTGGATCGAGTCACATGGTATTGCATTTGCGCCAGTTGATGGTGATCCAGCCGAATTGATGCGGATTTGTGTAGAAAATGGAATGTTCACCGTCTCGTTCTTGAAAGAAGCATCTTCGAAATTTCGTGGTTGGATAGATGATTTGCTCAGTTCATCATGGCAAGCCTGCCAAGATTCTGATATCCTGATTGAAAGTCCCAGTGCAATGGCTGGAATCCATATCGCGGAAGCCCTTCGAATCCCATATTTCCGAGCTTTCACTATGCCATGGACAAGAACAAGAGCTTATCCCCACGCCTTTGCTGTTCCTGAGCATAAGCTAGGTGGCTCTTACAACTATGTCACCTACCTTATGTTTGACAATGTCTTCTGGAAAGCCATTTCCGGACAGGTGAACCGCTGGAGAAAGAAGGAGCTAGGTCTGCAAGCCACGAGTCTGGAGAAGATGCAACCTAATAAGGTTCCATTCTTGTATAATTTCAGTCCTTCAGTCGTGGTACCACCTCTTGACTACAGCGATTGGATTAGAGTCACAGGTTACTGGTTTTTGGATGAAGGATCAAAGTACACACCACCCAAAGATCTCACTGATTTCATCGAAAAGGCGCGCGCAGATGGCAAACGGCTAGTGTATGTTGGGTTTGGATCAATCGTTGTGGCAGATTCTGCGGTTTTGACTAAAACAGTTGTGGCGTCTGTTCTTAAAGCTGATGTAAGATGCATTCTGTCGAAAGGATGGTCAGATCGCTTAGACAAGAAAGGCGCCAATGATGTTGAAATACCGCTTCCACCGGAGATATTTCAGATCAAATCTGCACCGCACGACTGGCTCTTTTCTCAGATCGATGCGGCAGCCCATCATGGAGGCGCTGGCACTACCGGAGCTAGTTTGCGAGCTGGTATCCCAACGATCGTTAGACCATTCTTCGGAGATCAGTTTTTCTTTGGTCAGCGTGTTGAAGATTTAGGCGTTGGCATACTGATCAAGAAGATCAATGTCAGCGTCTTTTCGCGGGCTCTTTGGGAGGCTTCACATAGTGAGAGAATGATCACAAAGGCTAGAGTTTTGGGCGAACAAATCAGAAAGGTATGTTACCATTCACATATGAAACAAAAGTACTGACTAACAAATCAATAGGAAAATGGACTTGACACTGCGATTCAGTGTATATATCGAGACATGGAGTACGCGAAATCACTGATTAAGGGTAAAGAAGGAAAGTCAGATGATGATACTCTGGAAGATTCGGAAGAAAGTTGGACATTCATTGGGGACGATACCGACCCCGAACTAATCAAACGAATTCATGATTGGGAATCGATGGCGCATTCAGGGACTTTAAGTGACAAGAATACGATGGCTTGGTCGGGATCGGATGCGGCATCTACGGCGTTATCGCCGACCAGAAAGGCGGCTTGAGAATTTTTGGAGGGTATACATAGCGGTGTGAACAGCAGGTGGGATATTGGATTGGATGGGCTGGGTTGGGTCTGTAATGTTTTATGTGTAAGGGTGTTGGAGGCTAGGTGGGGGATTTTACACGATTTGCTAATATCATGGTGATGAGATAATGAAGGGATGGTGATGGCGACAGCGACAGCGACACGGATGAGGACAATACTCCACTTAATTTGTATTTAGAACAGGAGAGAAGCGGAGGATGATGAACGATGATTTCACATAAACATAGACATTAGACACCTTACGGGTTGATGAGATATGATATTATGACGGTGTATATTCATTCCTTCATTTGCCAGTGTTTGCTCGTTGATGTAGGTAAGTGACTGGGAGATATTATAGAGTCGGCTAGAATCATACTCGAGTAAAGTATAAGTAGAGAGGAGGGAAGGGTTTGGTAAAGTATTAATTGTATATTATATGTAAAAATGTAAGTCGATACCTAGGTACTTGGTATTTATTTACCGTTGTTGTTACTCTCTGTGAGCTGCAGAGGGTAGGTGGGTAGGTAGCGATGATAACTAGAGGTAATCTTAGAGTACTAGGTAATGATTTCTATAGGTAGGTATATAGATTCTATAGAATAGAAGCTATTTAATTATTGGTAAATATTAAATTCTACACCGAGGATTTTCTTTTATTGGTTTATTGGCTTTCTTAATAAAGAAGTTAAATAATAAGGTAAAGAAATAAATTGTTTGTCGTTTGTAGTGAGGAAATATTATGTTCTTTGAATGAGTTGATTCAATGGAATTTTTAGTCGATGACTGCAAACGGTTGCATTGTGATGGATACCCCTGTTATACCGTTGTGTGACGGGGGGTACGGGGGTAAATGATGGACTGGGGCGGGGGTTAGAAGTTAGAAGTTTGAAGTTAGAACTAAAGACGGGTTTTGTGTAACATGTGTGATTTTTATTGAATTTTTTGGTTGATTTATTTATTTTACTTGGATTTTGGTATTTTGGTATTTACTGGAGTGTTAGTTTGCTCTATATAGGTGGCCTTGTTTGTTGGTGTACAGTGGGAGCTTGTGATGGTGCTTTGGTTCTATGAATCATGTACTGCGTAGAGGGCGCAAAGGAGAGGTGAAAAGGGAAAAGGGAAGAGGAAAGAAAAGGATTTTAATGATAGTGCTAGGATTAATGTATTGTTCAGAGTACTAGCTACATATTATATATTATATATCAACCAGGTACAGAGTATCAAAGCACCCCTCGATTTATGCCTATCACTACACTCCAATTAGACACCTGAGTTCAACCTTTACCTCCGTTGACTTACTCACTAATCTTGTCCCGCTTTCATTAACCAATCAATGTTAATCAATTCATTTAGCAGGGGGAACAAGCTGATCACACCTATAAAACGCTCCATCTCCTCCTTTGTCAAATTCATCATTTAGGTGTCTTAGCGGTAAAAAAAAAAAAAGCTCCAAAGCTCCAAAGCTCCAAAATTCCCAATTCAATCTTCACATCAGCCTCTTTGAACCTTGACGTCTTATCCATTATTTTCTTTGCCTTATTGCCTTATTGCCTTATTGCCTTATTGCCTTATTGCCTTATTTTTTACTTCCATCCCATCACCGCAACCAAATCGAACCACACTGCACTTATTATCACCCATTCACATCTACCTACACCTTTTTAAGCTCTTTACTCCACAGTAGCCGCGTTTCATGCTCCAAATCCTACCATATAAAGTCAACAATTCAATCCCCAAACTACAACACTGGTTACCTTCGATTCTTCCAAATATCTCAACCTTTACAACTTCAAATTATTTCGCAGAAATTTTATGGCTTCATATCAACAAGAAGAAGATATATTAAATCGAAAATCTTCAAATTTCTAATTGGAAAAAGGTGAATATTCAAAAATCGCAAAAAGATACTATATACTACACAAGAAAACGAGGAAATTCATCCATTTCCCCATCTGGTGGCTCCTGTGGCTTGGAAGCTTGAAAAAAGAAGTGCACATGGAATCTCACAACGCTGAACCCCACGCGATATTTATGAGAGCTTTAAAAGAGCTTAAATTGAAATCGTACGTCTTTCAACAGCTTGTAGATATCTATTGCATGCATTCTTGAAGCTTGCTTTAAGCTTCAAGAATTGTCCGGAAGAGTATTGCGCTCTGCTCGGCCTTTCATAGACTGTGGCTTGCTTCTTGTCATATGCGCTTCAACTGTACCAGACCTACCAACCTTCCTTTCACCTCCGCGCGCATTCGATTTCTTTTATCTTTTAAGCTCAGTTACTGACGATCTATCTTTACAAATAGCTCGCTCGACCCATCTGCGATTTCATGATCACAAAATAAAAGCCAACTTTGCGAAGGAGGATATCAAAATGGGAAAGTCATTGAGCTTGGGTCCGAATCTAAGGTACCCGATTACCATTACCAAACTTTTGAAGAAACATGGCGATCAAATCTCGAAACAAGACTCACTACTCGAATATAAGTTTAAATGGAAGCTAATGGTTGGCGATCCATTGGGTGAACAATGGGAGGAGGAACAAACATCATATGGAGAATGGGATAGTCCTGCTGAAGGTACTCTCGAGAAATGGTTGGTCAAAGAAGGAATGACAATTGAGAGGGATGGACCTGTTGTCGACGTTGAAGAAAGTTGTTCGCATGCTGTTCAGTTTGCGGGACTTTGTGGAATGTGTGGAAAGGATATGACTGAGGTCTCTTGGGCCAGCAATGCGCTCGATACGGACCGAGCTAGAATCAATATGATTCACGACCAAACGCATCTCACAGTTAGTCATGACGAAGCTTCCAAAGCAGAAGAAGAGTTACAACGGCGGTTACTTAAACATCGAAAACTTTCATTGGTGGTAGATCTGGACCAGACCATTATCCATGCTTGTATTGAGCCTACTGTTGGAGAATGGCAGCGCGATGTCAACTCACCCAATTACGAGGCTGTCAAAGATGTGCGGTCATTCCAACTTAATGATGATGGTCCTCGCGGTCTGGCATCCGGTTGTTGGTACTATATTAAAATGCGACCTGGTCTTGCGGAGTTTCTGGCAAAAATCTCCGAAATGTATGAGCTTCATGTTTATACTATGGGTACTAGAGCATATGCATTAAATATCGCGAAGATTGTCGACCCTGGAAAGAAATTATTTGGTGATCGCATCATCAGTCGAGATGAGAACGGCAACGTTACGGCAAAGAGCTTGGCTAGACTATTTCCTCAGAGCACGCATATGGTGGCGATCATTGATGATCGCGCAGACGTTTGGCCAATGAATCGTCCTAATCTTATCAAAGTCGTTCCTTATGATTTCTTCACTGGTATCGGTGATATCAATTCGAGTTTCCTGCCGAAGAGAGAAGAGCTTCCGAAAGTACCAACACCTAAGAAGAAACACCATTCAAAGTCAGAAATTAGCACATCTGAGATAGCAGTCGAAACACCTACGGGAGAAATCGCAAAACCTACGGAGCATGAAAGTGAAATCAAACCTAGTGAAAGAGTTAGGGAGGAATCATCAAACGAGAAGCCAGTACTACCGAAACTAAACACGCTAGACGATGAGTCCTCCTTGCAAGAACAAGCAGCAGAACAAGAGAAATTTTTGGAGCAACAATTACTGAATCGACCTTTACTTCATAAGCAAGAAGCGATCGATGAAGCGGATAAGAGGCAGGAAGAGGCAGAAAAGGAAGTTGAGGACGGCACAATGGAACATCACACGCACCGACATGGCGTTCTCAAGGACGATGATGTCGAATTAACTTATCTTCAACAACATCTTACAGATTTACATAGAGCATTCTATGAGGAATACGATAAAGCTTTAGTAAATGTTCCAGGTGGAAGAGTTGCGCAATTAAAACCTGGACATCAAAGAAAGGTTAACCTCAAAAATGAAGCTGCCGATCTCAAAGTAGTACCTAATATCGCGGTTGTGATGCCACGTCTCAAGTATGATTGCCACACTAGCAATGTGACGATATCAGGAAGATTTTACTAACATGTTTCCAGGTCTCGAGTTTTAGATGGCTGTGTGATTGTAATGTCGGGCTTAGTTCCTTTAGGAGTTGATCTTATGAGGCAAGTTGATACCACCCATGAATTTATTTCGCAAGAACTTTTATTGCGTATATTCTTTAGCGTGTTGGGGTTTGGAAAATGGGAAAGCCAGGCTAACCAGACTCAGGTCTGAAATTGCTCAACAAATAGAAAGTTTTGGTGGCAAAATTCATAAAAAGTATGTTTTGTCATGGAGTCTTAAAGATGAGTCACTAACATATCATAGGGTTTCAAAAAGAGTCAGTCATGTCGTTGCATCTTCACAAAAAACCCGCACACAAAAAGTTCGAGAAGCGGCAAAATATCCTCATATTAAGATAGTCACACAACAATGGCTCACTCAATCAATGAGTAAGTGGAAGAAAGAGGATGAATCAGATTATTTAGTAGGTTGAATACCCAACTTTTTTCATGGTGAATATTACTAATCTATGAATCAGGTCGATATCAACCCGGCCGATAGAAGACCTAGTGGTGATGTGACTAATATTTCATCTCCTGGTGATGACAGTGAAGAATCTTCGGACTACACTGAGAGTGATGATTATGATGATGATGACATGAAATCTGAGCTAGACGGAGAAGGAGTCATGCCAGATGAACCACGAGGTGACATATCTCCGACAAAGGATCTCAATTGGTCTTCAATAGATGATGAATTAGCCGAATTCATGGGTGATGATGAATCCGGTACAGAAAGTGACACGAGTTTCACTAGTACCAATAGTCGAGCTTCACGAACAAGTTCAAGAAGAGGACAGAAACGGACGTTTGACGATGCCACAGATGAAGATGATAGTGAAGAAGAAAGCACAATGGCGAAAAAACAACGAGTAGCCAATTCGAGGACAACAGGTTTAAAAACGGTAAAGACACCTACTAGTGCTTCAGAATCAAGTCTTCTTACACCGGGTGTAACGGGTGATGAGAATGATGAGGTAGATCAATTGGCGATGCAAGAGAGTGATCATAGTTTTGAGGATGATTTAGAAGCGGAAATGCAGGCTGCTTTTGATCAAGAATTAGAGGATGAAGCAGCAGCAGCTGCTGATTGATTTTGTGGTCTGCATACTTCTGGTGCTAGTGCTGGTTAATTCTACTGTCTGCATTGCATCTAAAATACTCGGGTTGAGGGTGGAAACTTTATCAAGAATCTTTGCTATTATCTGAGGGGGGATTGCACATGGAGAGCATTACGAACAAACGAGAAATCTTGTGTCTGCAATCATTTCATCTCATATCATATTTTGAAGCGTGCTTGCTCGTTTTATTACTATTATGGTGTTTAGGGATGGGAAATTGGGGATTGGCATTGGGTGCTGGGTGTTGGGTGTTGGGTTTTGGATTTTGGATTTTTGGGTGAACAGGAATGGGATGGATGGGATGGATGGGATGGATGGGATGGGGAGATTTGGGGTTGGGATTGGGGATGGGGTTTGGGTTGGAACGGGTTGGAATGGAATGGATTGGGTGGATTTCGTCTTGTGCATTTAGTGGGCGTTTTAAGTTTAACTTTTTGGGTTTATGGAGTTGTGGGCGAATTTTATGAATGTTTATGAATGTTTATGAGAGTGTGTGAATGTTTTTGATTTGAGTCTTTTGATGATGATGATGAGGATGATGATGAATCATTTTGAGAGATGTGTGTGTGAGGGTTATACGGAGGGTTGATGAGTGGTGAAGGTGGACAGATGGAGGCGAAGGAGATGAAGAGGGTGAAGAAGGAGAGGCTCTCGGTTAAAAAGAGATGAGCAGACGAGCAGATAAATATGGAATATGGGATTTATATACCTATGTACTTTTAGTTTCTCAATATATATATTTATATTTATATATGTGGGTGGGTTGGTTGATTAGTTAGTTATATGGTTATATTTTAGTTAGTTATATATACTCCACTCTACTCAATTCAAGTTAACTCGAGTCGATTTAATTCTTCTTTTATAGTTGTTATATGGAAACTATTAGGTATATTTATGTAGTGAACGGTAGAGTAGTGCCCTTCATTATAATTGGCCCATCCCGTCTCAGACACGCTCGGACTAAGTAGCCTTTTTTACCAGGCTGCTATGAATTAACACCCTACTTTTCAGGCTATACTTCTACAACTTGACTTGACTTTTAATCCGAACCTCGCTTTCTGCCCGCTTTCGCGATAACATCGAGAAGATTATCCGTTTAATTGTTACGCTATTCGTCGAAACGAAGTTTGAGATTAAGGGATATACATACATACATACATACATACATATACACGGTTCAGAGATCAAAGGAGTGATTGCAAAGATGCCGCAGGATATGCCGCCCGTGGGGGGGTATGAGGCCGTGCAGTATAAGGTATGTGGGACTTTTTTTTGGTTTGGGGGTTGGGGGTTTGGGTTTGGGGGGTTGGGGTTGATTGGGAGGGGATTGGGGGTGGAAGAGGGGTGGGGGGAAGGGAGATTGGGATTGGGGACGAGTTACTGGGATTAGGTGGAGGAATTGAGGAAGACTGAGTATGGGAATTGAGGATGGGAGGGAAAGATGAGGGTTGGTATGATTGAATGATTGAAACTGGAGATAAAACCGGGACGAGCACGAGCACGAGGATGACGAAAACGGGGACGAGGATGAAGACGAAGTTTAAAACGATTACGAGGAGAGAATGAGGAGAGAACAAAAATTTCCGCGCCCGAGACAAAGAGGAATTGTGATGGGGTTTGAGGGGTAGATTGTGGAATGGTGGGATGGTGTGGTGTGCTACAAAGTGCCATGTTTGGTAAAGAGGGATATGATATGGATATGAATGGGTTGGGAATGAGGTAGAAAGAACAAAACAAATAAGATGGAATCGTATCTCTGCAATGGTATAAGATGGTCAAGGGACAAGATACGATTGCAAATGTGCGGTGGAGGGAATGGATGGATAGTATGGACTTGCAAGACCAAGAGAGGGGCCAAAGATGGGGATTACGAGTTGGGAAGAAGAGGCAGGAAAGAAGATATGATGTGGTATTGAAATTGGGATTCGAAGAGATGGTATTACAGAAATAGTCTGCCTCCATGGCAGTGGCCCCCGGAGGGCCAGCGGAGCGTCATTCAATATGAGGCCGCAAGATTTCCGAGAGACGATATACGACCGTTAATATCGATACACATACCATGGCGCCTTGTTCTTCTACTCCTCGTTCTCCGCTCGATACAGCTCCGATGCAGCTCTCAAGACTACCATATAGATAGTCAGAGACTCAGATAGTTCGATAAATAGATATTTATATAGTTAGGTAGTCAAATAGTGGGGACAGGAGCAGATGGAAAGGGAAACGCACAAAACCATAAAGAACACCAAGCTAACATTTTATGTTTGAAATTTCTAGAGAAATCTTCCAGCACGCGGTTTCAGACCCTCGGTTATGCTTCTGGCTATGGCTGGTATTATGACTTATGGATTTTGGAAGGTTGGGAAGGGAATTCGTGAACAGAAGTATGTTTTATATTTTTGTTTTTGTGTTTTCAGATCTACTCTACTTGACCTTTTTTGAAATTTTATATTGTCGAGTTCTTGAGAAAGGTCTTGAGCCGACTTTTCGTATGGTTTTTGCTATTATATATACTTGAAGGCTTGGATATGCTATGTGAAAGATTTGGATATACATGGCTTCAAGTTCAGACATCAGGGGAGGAAAAATTACCGAATAAGTTGCTAACTAAATGAATAGTGAACTTGCCCGTGAAAAAATGTGGTCTAGAATTCATCTCATTCCACTTTTGACGGCAGAAACCGATCGTGATTTGGTTAGAAGACATTGGGCGGATTTGAAGAGAGAAAAGGAATTGTTGGGTAGTGAGACTAGTGCGTATAATAGTGATAGGTATGTTTCGATTTCAACTTTGTTTTGTTTTCTATTGTTGGCTATGGGAGGGACTGAGGGGAGGAAAACGGAAGGGGAAGAGGAAACGGTGAGAAGGGATGAAATGAGATGAGGAAGTTTGAAATGGACGGGGAAATGAAGATACTGCTAATCACTTTGATAATATAGATATGTCAGACCTACATACGCCGTTACCCCTATTCAAGTCACCAAGGATTAAATTGATGCTTGGGATTTTGATCTCGGAAGATTTTGAAGAGGCTGTACGCAGTGGGATGTGGGATGAACTGAGCTGATCTGAGCTATCAATTCAATTTTTCAATTTTGATTTGATGTTTGATATTCAGATTCTGAGTGAGGGGTAAGGGGTAAGGCTGAGTGGAATGGTGAATGGAATGGGATGTGATGGAATGTGGTAGATGTAGATAGGTGATTGATAGGAAATGGAGACAGTGGATGGATGGATGGAGGGGCAGAGGGAAACGAAAATGATCAATTAAAGTTACAAATATATCACCGGTTTCGCTGCTTAATATTGATATTGATATTAGTAACGAGATTGATTTGGTGTTGGTAGTGAGATTTGGAAGGTAGAGTGGAGAGGAGGGAAAAGGTGGGGTTGAGAGGAGGATGGGGATGTGTAATGTGTAATGTGTAATGTGTATATCAATAGGGATCTTCTTTTTGCTTTTCTTTTCGGATACGGTGGATTTGGATTGGCTTCGATTAGATTGCCTGGTGGATTTATGAAGGAGATTTGAAGTAGAATGCATTTGAAGCGGAATTTGATCTCAGTAGCATGGAATTGCAAGATTGAAATTTATTTATTAATATAATATTGTATATTTTATATCTAAATATCTAAATAGTCTCTTAGTCTGCCTCCACGGCAGTGGCTCCCGGAGGGCCAGCGGAGCGTCATTTACTAAGTTGGTTGATGTTGGATATTGGTTGTTAGTAGTGAGTAAGTAGATTATATAGGGGTATGTGAGTATAAGTTGGGATGGGATTTAATATGAGTTAGGTGAGTTAGGTGATGTCTTAAATGAATGAGTAGGAATGAGTGGGTAAGTGTATATGAATTATAATTTATATAATTGTAAGATTTATATTGATGAGAGTTGAGAACTGAAAGAGCTATAGATGTATTAGGTAATGAGTTGTATTATGTTATCTGCACATCATATCGCGATAAGATAGATTGATACCTAGGTAGCACGTATGACCTCACAGCCCTTAACATTAAAACCCATCTCTCTTACAACTCACTTACAATACAATTTATTCCTTTACACAACAACGAAACAAACCAACCACAAATCACCCAAAATGTCCACCCCCAAACTCCTCTCCCTCAACTCCCCCACCGACATAACCACCACCTGCAAAACCTACCCCCTCACCCCCACCCAACTCACAACCCTGCAAACGCGCTCCTCCGCCGCAAAACTCACAGCTTACTGTCCCTACTCCCGATTCCGAGTCGGCGCAACGATTCTCACAAAAGAAGGGGAATACGTGGATGGAGCTAATGTGGAAAATGCAGCGTACCCCGTGGGAACTTGTGCGGAGAGAGTCGCGTTTGGGAAGGCGGTTACGGGGGGGTGGAGGGAGGTGGGGTTTAGGGCCCTGGGGTTGAGTACGGATGCGAGGGGGGAGGTGCCGGCTAGTCCGTGTGGGATGTGCAGACAGTTGTAGGTTTTTGGGGACCTCTTTTTTTTTTGGTTTTTTTGGTGGAAGGTGTGGGGATGTTTGGGGGAAGATGGGGTGATGGGAATGGGATGGGCATGGATTGATATTTGAGGGGATTTGATTTGCTAATTTGTTTGGGTGAAAATAGTATACGCGAATTTTGCGAGTTGGATATGCCGATTTTCATGTTTGACAATAATGGGGATTTTGTCGTTGCGAGGTTAGAGGAGGTGAGTGTCATTTTCTTTAGGATGGATAGAGACTTGAATCAAAATCAAAAGGATATAATGGGAGGATACATCGCTAATACAGTATATAGCTCCTACCAATGTCCTTTGGACCGGAAGCTTTACCACCGAGAGAAAGTCTGGGGTGAGGCTCATTCTTTGATGATTTTGATCGATTTGCGAGTGCGATAGCATAAGTGGTGCGGTTGTGTAGGGTTGGTGGTGCGGTACATATGGAGTTATATTGGCGGTAGTGGTGGGGGGGTTGATATATTCCGGGGAGAGGAGAGGAGTGTTTGAAAACAAACGGAAATGGAGATGGGAAATGGTGATGGAAATGGGTCAAAAAACATTGGGGCTGGGATTAATTAATGGATGGATGGATGAGGTTATGAAATATGATGAGATGAGATGTTGGGATTTGTGGATATTGTGAGTATTTAGAAGTCAAAGTCGATTACTCCATCCAATTGATGGATGATGTTTGTTCAGCTCGATATCTTCTGCATCCTTGATTTTGCATCTATCTTGTACATATATGTTCTCTTTGACTCTGCCTATTGTGTGTCAATGTAGTACAAGAGTTACCGGATCGTCAAGTTGGCGGAAATCTTGGGAATCTTGCGCACCCCGGAACCTTGGAATCTTGGGAATCTTGGGAATCTTGGGAATCTTGGGAATCTTGGGAATCTTGGGAATCTTACGCATCTCAGGCATACTCACTTCATCCTCCCGGAAGTCTTTCATCACTGTAGGAAGGTAATAGGCAGGTGCTAGGTACTTGATAATCTTTTTACTCTGTTGTAAAATACATTACCCTACCATCTTACACAGCAGATTTTTCTCATTCCCCAAATCTGAGCAGGTTCTTCTTCGCATTTGCATTTGCAGTCACAGTCACTTTCAGTTCAATATCATATCTATGCAATATGAGAAAGGACGGTACATGACAATAAATGACGCTTCGCTGGCCGTGGGAGCTACTGTTGTGATGGATGACTATTTACATTTATAATTAAATCTTTTAGAAAATAAGAAATCTTGTGTAGGAAAGGTGGAAGTCTGGGAGCGCGTAAGTTTGGGATCCTGAGGTTTGAGGCGGCCTCGTTTTAATGATATAACATCTTCTAGTACATCAATCATTCTGAATAGCTGGAGCTACTGCTAAATGGGATGGAGGATAATAAATATGCTGGCTTGCTTCACGGTGCAAATTAGCATGATTAACATGATCAATAGGGTATAGGGTATGAACACGGAATAAGGCTAATAGTACTCAAGTTCATGTTTTGTATGTGGAGAAATTGAAGTTGGGATACTTGGTTAGCCTATTTCTCATTGCATATTCTTTTCTTCGAAGCTTCGAGTTTGAATGGTTTTTGAATGGTTTCTTGGATGCAGTACATTTATTCAATGGCAAAGGTGACCGTTGCTAGTCGTCTTCGGCAGATACATTTTTGGGAGTTGGTTCGGAATTGGCTAGGCTTGTTTATGGCTTTCGTGCAGGATAATAACTTCGTTTCGCCCCTTTTTGGAGTTCGATATGGTGTACAAATGGTAGGGGAAGATGAAGTGAGAAGTAGGGATTGATTGAAGGAGAGACATATAGGAGTTGGTTATACTTGTTGTTTTCATAATTGCTCCCCAGGAGAGTTCCCAATGTCCAGCCAACGGAGCGAGTAGAATTGTTGGCTAGAGGTAGGCGGCTAGAGGAATGAATAGTTTTATGTATCGTTGTATCCTCGGAGGCTGAGGTAAAATGGAGGGGTAAGAGGTAGTTCTAGCAAATGCATGAAATGGATAGTTTATACCATTGCATCTTTGCTTTTAAATAAATAAATGAATTAAATTATTCTTCATTTTTCGTGCCCTGCACCTGATGAAGAACTTGACGATCCATCTTGATCCCATAGATGATGGAACGGGCTACCTTTCATTTGATGGTACTAATGTTCATCAAGTGAGAATACTAGGGATAATAACACGATATTGTATCTAGGCTAAGATCTAAGAGCTACACACAACACGTATTTAGTCGTTATCATCGCTTATTGCTATCGTGTCGTAAGCGGAATGGTGTATTAGGTATATGTATGTAAGATTTTTATCTACTTTCCTCATTACCCCATTTCTTAGAAGTTTTCAATTTGGGAAGCTTGGAAGGCTCTCATGATGCAATGCCAGTAGTTTTGGTTTTGATATCGATATCTTCTCTACGCTATGATTATAATAAGAACTGTTGTTGTCCTTGACATCAAGAATATACTGGTACCTGTGTTTTAAGCTTTTGAAGATTTATATGGGATTATCGGATTCTTTAAGAATTTAAGGTTTTTTCGGATTTGCTGCGTAGCTGGTGCGGTTATTGGGTAATTACTGAGTTGTTGGGTTATTGTAGTCTAGCGGGTGCCTGACTCTCGAGGCATCAGTCATATGATTTTTAATAGCCAGGAAAGTCTAATCGACCAACTCCTAAATCGCATATTTTGAACCCACTTTTCGCGTTTTTTTGAACATATATTAACCTCGTTCAACTATATCATATTATAATTAATAATTGAAAATTGTATTATAAATAGATATATTATTTATTTACATTTTATACTTTTTACTTTTATAAAATTCCGAATAATTATAATTCAATTATTGTTTCTTTAATTCTAAATCTAAACCCAAAAAAATAAATTTGATATATTATATAACTTATCATAAAATATCAAAAATTAAAATATAATTTCATTTCTTATCAAATAATATTGAAATTGAAATATATAATAATTAAAATCTATTAGAATTTTCTATAAAATTTTTAATTATTTTAAATAAAAATTGAAAGATATAAAATTTAAAAATTATAATAAATTATAATTAAAAATAAATATTATTAATAATTCAATATCAAAAATAACTAAAAATAAATTAAAAATAAATTCTAAATCTCCTTAATTAACTAATTTCAAATTATTTATTTAATTTTTTATAAATTAAATTTTTAAAAAGTTATTATATAAATATAATTTCATATAGATCTGATATACGTTATTTAGGAAATGGCTAACTAAACCCTCTAGAAAAATTCACTTAAAATATCCAATCAAAAAATAGCGTAAAACTCTAGAAGAAGGTCGATATGAAAACTAGACTAGGGTTATTGGTGGCTGGTGAGAAGTGAGTTGGGGTTACTGCTTGGATGGGTGAGGAGGATATGTCCTTTGCTTTTTGGTGATAGTTATGATGGAGAATTGGAATGGAAATGTAGTGAGAGTTTGAGCTTTTATTTGAAAAATTTGGATAACTTGTTACTAAAACTAAGGAAAAGAAAAGAGGGGGCGATTTTTCAATGATCTTTGAATTATATTGGTAAAAACATCACATCGTCTCAGATCCCATCTTTCTAGCTAAGATGATACAACATGATATCTTCGTTTCAGGCTTGAACATTCAAACACTATTATCCCACTCAACTTTAAACACTGTAGTCCCGTTCTTCTGTTCAATCTTGAACATTCATCTCTTATCCTACTCAGTCTTGAACATTATGGCCCCATCATTTCACACAAATTTGAATATTGAATCACTTTGTCGAAGGGCGGATGCAGGATAAGTTATTCATATGCTTGTAAATATTCAAACCAGAGGGACGTACTATTGATGAGCTGAGGGAACTCATCGTCGCCGGATGGAATGATAGGAACTCTAGAGCGTTTTAAGAACGAGAGTTATTTTCTAGGTTTTGGATGAGAAAGGCTTTTTTTTGTTATGGATGGCATGGGATTCGATGGGATGGGAAATGTAAGATATATTAGGAGGAATAAAGGGGACACTGTTCAGTAAGTGACTTCTCGTGAGTCGAGACTCTGATTTTGAGCAGTGATAACTAATGGTATGAGTGTAGTATGGCTGCGATGGGAGCTAGCAGTCAACGTCTTTATTTGACTTGATATGTACGTTGTATACATACCTAGTATTGTATTCCAAATAGCATTGCCTAAGTGAATTCACTAGGCTGGAAACACGAGATATATCTCATTTCATCTAAAACTTGAAATATGTAGTTCACTTACCATCATATTATTCATCCCATCTTATTTCCTCTTCTGTCTTACAATATCCACATCTTTTTCGTACATTAGACGCATGAATATTTCTTGTTGGCATAGCATAGTTGTTCAATTTATTGCGGGTCGAAGAAGAGGAAGACAATGAAAAATGCCCATCGCCTCCAACGAGCTAATTGAACATCATATTTCACATCGGGACACACAAGGCAGCGAGTCAGAAGAATACTCTATTGTTCAGATCCAGAAGACAACGAACAGATAGCGGGTGTCACATACAAACCATAAAGTCTCTCGAAGTCCTGTGAAAGTGGAAGCTGGCTTTCTAACCTCAACCTCAACCTAAGGAGGTACATCTACTTGTATAGTTAATGTACTCAGCTATCTCTCTCTCTTCCTCTTCATCATCTACGCCCTCATTTTCTTTTATACACACACCATATATCATAGATCCAAACACGTGGTTGAAATCTAATCAGCCTCGTTCCCCTTTGAAGACGATTTCGCGGAGCAATGGATATCGATGAGTGTATATGTATTCTATACTAGCTAAACGAACTATACGTATCTTAATTTAACATTTGGGAATTTCTGTTTTAGAAGATGTTATGTCCTGTTTTCCATTTTCTTTGCCTCTTTGATTTCAGGCGAAAAGCTTTTTTATTTTTCGTTATGATGTTTGCACTGTGTTTGGCCGTAGTGTAGCGGGATAAATACTTTTCGTAAATATATAGGGGCAGAAATGAGCTGTAAGATGGGGATATTGAGAAACGATGTATAGTAAGGTAAAATAGGATGACTAAGGAGAACATAAGGAATTAAAACATTATAGAAAAGGAATAATAAGGATGGGAGATGAAATACCAGTTTGCCAATGAAAAAGTAAGATAAAATGAATGAAGTGGAAGGGGAAATAAAGAGATGGATAAGGGCACCGGCAAAGTTGTTAGTGAAGTATAGGAAAATTGAAGATAGAGATGAGCTCCTGTGAGGAAGGGTTACTCAAAAAGAATAAAAGGGGTACAATCTAATTCATCGATTAAAAACATCTAGTAAATATATCTAATATTACCTTATTATTCACAAACTAACTAGATAGATATATAGACACAGCAAACTTCTACTCATAAATAGCTATCGTGTATTATAACACCATAGAGTAATCGATCTTATAAGTTATATTGAACATCTAGTTCTAATATAATAATAGTGTATTTTATATTTAAGATAGCTCAAATGGAATTTAGTGCTTCTATTTAACTTTTACTTATAAAAAGAGAGAAGAAAAATATTAAAATATTAAAATATTATTAAATATTATACAGTATATTATATATAAATCAAAACAAGATCTATATCTATATCTATATCTATATCTATATTAATACAAACTAACTAAATAAACAAATATAGAAGATTTCTATTCTATATATACAGTAGTTATTATATATTATAATCTCCGAGTAATCGATCTTATGAGTTATATGAATATCTAATTATAGATATTAGATAATTCATTAAAAATAAAGAACTCCTCCTATCTAGCTTCTAACTATTAAAAGAATCAAGAAAAACATTATTAAATATAATAAATCAAAACAAAATCTATCTACATCTAATCCAATCCAATCCAATCCAATCCAATCCAATCCAATCCAATCCAATCCAATCCAATCCAATCCAATCCAATCCAATCCAATCCAATCCAATCCAATCCAATCCAATCCAATCCAATCCAATCCAATCCAATCCAATCCAATCCAATCCAATCCAATCCAATCCAATCCAATCCAATCCAATCCAATCCAATCCAATCCAATCCAATCCAATCCAATCCCACCCCAAAAAACATAAATACCAATTATCATCACTATAACATCACCCATCATCATCATCATCACCACCATCATAAACTCATAAATTCATAAACTCATAAACTCATAATTCATCAACTACCCTACTAACCCAATCCATCCACTACCAACTATTCCTACATTTCTTACTTTTCTCGCTTTACCTCCTTTACCAACTTTTCTCACTCCCCTAACCTTCAAATCACCTTCCCAGGCTCAACAAACTCAACAAACAACAAGCAACAAGCAACAAGCAACAAGCAACACCTTCCCTTCCCTTCTGAATCATGATATCATATCATCCCCATCCTCAACATATCATCTCTTTCTTTATCCTCTTCCACATCGACATGCATATCCAAATCCAAATCTAGATCTAAATCCTCACCCACTAAATCTATTTCTTCCATATGAACCCGCATTCCCTCTATAAAATTTTCTTCGTCTTCCGCGTCGTGGAATGCGAAACTTTCTGGTGTGGGCATATTTGCTTTTGAGTCATTTAATTCCTTCCCCTCACTTTTCCCCGCATCCCCCAGCTTCTCCTTCCCCTCCCCCCTCCCCTCTCCAACCCCCCTCAACATCCCCTCCATAATCCTCCTCTCAACCTCCTCCTTCTCCTCACTCATCTCCAACAAACTCTTCCTCTTCCCCCTCCCCCCCTTCTCCACCCTCCTCTCCAAAAAACAATTCCTAGGCATCTCCCCCAACTCCTTCCAAACCGCATAATCCGAAACCACTCCACTTAACCTCTTATGCCCCTCATCCGGATCCCTCAGCATTTCCATCCCCATAACATCGATAAATCCCTGTCGACTTAACATGGGCATATTAGCTCCTAGACTAATGGATCTTCGGATTCTTTCTCCTGCTGTGGGAGACGGAGATGGAGGTGGTAAATTTGAGGCGTTCCTCACTGAGAGGGTATGAGAAATCTCATTGGATTTGAAAAAAATACCGAGTTCTAAGTCGGCGATTTCTTGATTTTGTGGTCCACCTGTTGTGTATAATGTTTTTTGCCCTATAAATTATATTAGTACCATCCCAGAAATACATAAAACCACCTCCTCTTTCACAAATTACATCCTCCACCTTTTCCTAAAAAAATAAAACCTACAAATATTATTTTCCATCTCCACCCCCTGCATATCCAAAAATGCACTCCAAACCTCCGGACTCAACTCATTTGTCTCTTCAACATCCAAACACAAAAAAATCGTCGTCATCAAATCAACAAAGATTGCATTTGCCGTTCCATCTTTCTGAAAAAATGGACTCCATTCCGAAGGTACCGGCGGCGCCATTGATGCATATGGATTTGTAAAAGCTTCTAATTCAATTTTTCCCGGTCTGGTAGGTAAATCCGGTCTTAATTTTGTAATGGGCGAATCGGAATAACTCAAATTGTTATCATCACATAAATGACTAGCAGTAAAACCATCCTCATTCATGGGCAGCTGAATGGAAATGAGATCTCCCAGACCGGCACCCGAAGCGGAACCTTTTTGCGAGCTAGAGCCACCTTTGGAGGTTTTCCTACTGGGTTTTACGATATCCCACAGGGCGCCCCAGTTTGCGGTTGGGAGCTCGACTTTTTTCGGTGGGGTGGTGAGGGTGTCTTTTCGTGGAGGGAGAAGCGGGACGGGACGAGGGGGGAAGGGAGGCGGGATCGCCGGGGTCGTGGTTCCGCTCGTTTTGAAGATGGCGGTGGGATGACTGCTAAGGTGTGTATGGCCTATATTTTGAATGACGAAACAGTTGGCGCAAAGATTGTAGTCGGTACATATGTGGCATTGGATGCGAGCCTTGTCGGGACGAATTGGCTCGGTACAACCGGAGCATTCATATAGAGACATTATTTTGTACTACGGGACATATATCCTAGGTCGTATATGAGAGAGGTGTATATGATGAGAGAGAGTAATTGGAAGAAAGAAGATGTGAATAATTCCGGACGAAGTATTTCCTAGGGAGAAGCTTTCTTTACATAGAAGTCATCGAAGCTTCTTTAAGGGTCCGGGATTTAATGAAGCTCTAGAATCTATCGTTTTTATTAATTAACCTCGTGGTAAGTAGTCTGTGGTAAGCAGTCTATGTATGGTAAGCAGTCTCGAGGTAATGTTGAGAGTTTCATAAACGTCTTGAAAGTTGGTTATTCCGTAGGTACGCTTTGATGTTGATGATCGGACCGCTGGGGATTTATTCACTAAAACCTAAAACTAGATTCTGGAACAACCAAAAATAAAAGGGCTGAAAAGGCCGAGGCGGTCAACATTGGAATGGTAGCACCTGCTTCATTCAAATATGATTGAAAAGGTAATGGACCTCACATTAATATACCTTTGATGAAATTTAGTTATATTGAACATATAAAGTCAAATTCTTTGTTATAATCATTCCGTCCTGACTCCAACAAATCTACCAATGTCTTTATTGTCCAGCTTCGACTCGCACATACCTTATAGCGTTCAAATTCAAATTCAACTCAGACATTCCACCCAAACATTCCATGTTCCCTTCGTTTTATGATGTATCTATTGACTTTCCCAGTCTCCTTTCCCCTATTCCTGAACCGTGGTATTGGTATTTTTTTTTTTTTTCTCGATCAATCAATGTTTTGGGTGGAATCGGACTTCACTGATGAACGGAATTACCGATAGAATGTGAGATATAGACTATTGGATTTAATCTTATTGTATATGCTCAGCGTATGAATAGGAGGTTCTGCTGGAGATTGTATATTCGTGTATAGGCATACCAGGAGAGCTCTTCTTTCAATAGCATTTCGTTCTCGACAATCGGTTGATGGGTTTTTTTGGTGTAGTTTGAAAAGAATGAGTACGAGTATTTGGTAGGCATGCCTTTAGTATTGACTTTGATTGTGAACCACTTGCAGTACTAGTTGCTTGAGGATCATCAATGGGCTCCGCGAAATAAAATTTGCCAACAAGATACTCAAGTCAAAAAGAAAGTAAACAACCTATCGTTATACCTATACCTCGGTGCAGTAGTGATGGATGTCTATAGCGTCGAAGCACAAATATACCTTTCCGAACGGATCCTCATGAACCACTAAACTCTCCCTCTCCTTTCTGCTAGCAATTGATGTATTTGGAATGAGACCCACAGCCTGATAGGAATATGGAGATCGGGAAGCGGGGCCATACATAAGGTCAATAGGTACTAGCTAACTCGGAGGTATTCCACTGTTCTAACTGAATCCTCTTCAGATAGATAGATAAATGGTAATGTCTCGAAGACTTGGAGTTTTCGTGCTACCGTACAATTGGTATCGTCAGAGAGATGACAAGGTTCCGATACCTAAAGATTCTATTGATTTTTGAGAAAAGGAAAATCTATCTACTTAGGTAATACTTCGTACATAACCGCTAGACGCTCAAGAGATCATCAACAACTTAACAAGATATTGAGCCGCGTTTACGAGATTGGCCGAGTTATTTTTTGGTCTCAATCTTTAAAATGGTATAAGAGGCGTTGATCTTAAGTTTTCAATCGCAGATCGCAGTTCATGGTATAATAATATCATACGGGATTGGTTAGAAATACAGTTTATGAATCGGAGTGGATTCCGAACTAATAACGGTGGCCGGTGAAAGTTCATGAATTCGCCGACGCTATTCACAGTATGTAGAGGGTAGATCCGTTTATACGTAATTATGTTGATGGAGAGCTTTTTGGTAGTTTAGTTGCAAATATAGATAGATAGGCGGCGGCGAGAAAATAGAAGATAGTACAACATTGCTAGACGGTATCACCTTTCAGGGGTTGGATATTTAACTTCAAGGCAGTGGAATATAAATGGTTTGTGCAACTGATTCTTGGCTTGGCAATCTATTTCGACTCGAACAAGTCGGAGGAGACTTGGAGAATAAGAATAAGCAAGAAAATATCCATAGGAAGTGAGCTCTCACACGTGATCATATATCTTTTTTTCCTTTTACCCCGCCAGTTTGAAATCCAAGGGACCATCCTGTCCAACACGGCCCATATTCTGGTCTTTTCCTCTGATCTTCTATTGTTCTTTAGTAGAAGAATAATAAAATATAAACTTTCATGTTTACTTTACAATACTCCCTTATTCTCCACTTGTCATACTTTTTATACTCAAATTCCAATATCATGCCTGTCGGCATCGGCATGTTGATACTTGTTTCATGTGAGATTTGAAGGATACCGGCAAAACTGTAAACTCCAAGAGTTGTAAAAATTGGAGCCTACAACTAGTTAAGCAATTTTCCCTTTCCTTGGATGTTCCTTATAGCTTGCTGGATATCTCCGAGATCAGCCTTACCCAACAGTATGTTTCATGTTCAGCGTACAATCCAATAGTTTTGATTAATACATTACAACTCAAAACTGTATGTATGTATGAGGTCGAAAAGTATGATTTGAGCAACATGTGAACATGTGAAAACCAAACACCTCAAAAATCAAGACCCTTCTTTCACGATATGACGGCGGTACAGACCAACCTATTGATCTCACAAGGACAAATTGCCGAAATGCTTAACAACAAGTATCCCTTGACCTAGCTTGGAACTTTCGACGTGATAACACGGACTGTCTATCAGCCATGTGGCATGAGTGAGTGTATTTAGACAATGCGTCAGAAAAGTATGAATGTCTTCGGAATTGCTACAAATTAGATGAAGATTATCTGAAGTAAACATTGATCAATTCAATACTTGATTGGTTGGAAAAGTAAATTTCAGCTTCTTTTGGTTATTGCGATCTCCACCGCAGCCAAGCCTAACTCACCGTCTGGCAAATGTTGCATCATGGTGATGATGATGATAATGATGATGAGGTTTTTTTTTTTTTTTCCCCTACCATGCAGGAATTTGATGAGGCCATCAAAGAATCACTTAAATGGTCCCAATATTAATATTCACATGCATGCAATCAAAACACAATATTGCATGATTGGCTTTCCTCGGACCCTTTCTCTAGCATTGAACATTGAAACCTCTGAGTTGTATCTTCTTTGTGGTGGAGAAAAATGAAGCCGTTTCCGAACGACTGGTTATCCGAATGGAAAGGCGGTTAATTGGTTTCAACTCCTATCTTACTCGGCAACTGCAGGAATCGTAGATATATTGATTGACCAGGTCTTAACTCATTCTCGAAAGATAGTTAATTTGCGAATAATTGCCGTGAATGCACGACTGAGTAATCTGATTGGTTTCGTATTTCGCACTGTTTTTACATATGATACCGTGTAGTTTTCAGTGGGCCGGATAGCTGATGGCTAGATAATTGAAAAGGGTGGAATTTGAGCGGTCTGACTCTAATAAGTATTTTTTTTTTTAACATCCAACCGATATTTTACACATTTTATTGAGCTGAAGGTCCCTTGGTTCTTGAGGCTTTGGGTCCCTTTTTTTTTCTGAGGGTCCTTCGGAGGGATCATTAGCGAAAGCGACCAAATTCGCCATATTATGGGTACAATGACGTAGAAACCTTTATGGTGGGTTGTATCCATGGGTTATTCTTTCAGAAGATTGATAATTAATTTTTACTTTTCCAAGTGTTACCGATGCAAGTAAATATGCATAGCATTTCAAAATAGGGATTCAAAAATGCAAATCTTCTCTTTTTGAACCCTTTAAATCTTGATTTTCAAGAGATCTTCAATCTAATCTACAAATTTCTAGATTTTTCTGGTTATTGCTGGTTACTTCAAGACAGAAACATACATATGACCAGATTATGCACAAGAGATGAACATGTGAAATTTCTTTCTTGGTCGTGTTGTTTCAGTGTATTGACCATTTATCTCATGTCCCTTCATGCATTTTCAACCCCTTCATTTGTGCAGTGCTGCGAAGTTGCGCGAATAATATGAAAGTGTTAGAAGTAGTGCGAGAACAAGCCGGAAGATAAGCGGACCCCTAATTCTCTAGTACTGTTGGTATCAAACTAAGTCAAGGAGTATGATTATACTGTGATAATATAGTGGAGTAGATTTGATAACATGGCATTGGTAGTCCCTGGTCTACTGTGTCAATTAACCCTACTCTGTACTTATTTCCGACTTTTTGAAGAAAAAATTGTTTCCCGAGTGGATTCTACTTATTATCAATGACTTGTCTTTCGGTCGACGCGCTACATAACTGAACTGGTCGTTAGGGTAACATGTGGATTAATCGCTCTTTTTTCCAATTTCATTCTAATCCTGTTGGACACTAATGCATTGAAAGTATAAACTGTTGCAATCCAAAACACTAGGTGGGTCCTGCCTTAAGAGAGTAATGTAATGGAGACAAACTACGGTCATGCTATCTCCATCATCATCCATATATATCAGACCTGCTCCCTCCATCCTTTATCTCTACAACAGTCAAGATTAACTTTACGTCCTTTCATCTGAAGAAAGTCTTCGTATCAATTGTGATAAGTTCATATCACAATCACATCAAAGGTCGATTCAGAGTTGTAAGCCACCACGGCCCGAATGACACCTCACAAGAAATCATTATACCACGATTATTCAAGAGGCTTCTTTAAGCTTCACAGACGTCCATTCTGTCAATCTCTGGCACCAACTTGATTCATCATTTACATTCGATAGTCTTTAACTTTTCGAATATACAAATCTTAGAAACCTTCAAACTCCTAACAATCTATTCTCCATCATAAGCAGTGAAAACTTCTTCAAATACCTTTACAACAAATACAGTAAACATGGCGATCCCATTCGGTTTCAGTTTCGGCGAGGTTATTCATGGAGTTGGAATCCTAAGAAACGCATTCACATCAATCAGCGAATCCGGAAATGCAAACCCGGTTTTCGGAGATGTCGCACAAGTTCTATCCAGTCTTCACAAGCGTCTCGACGGTCTCGAGAGATTTTTGAGTGATCCATCATTTGGACCTCAGCGTGGTTTGATGATGCAAATCATCAGTGCGTGTCAGCACTGTATAGAAAGATTTGTTCATCAAGGTTGCAAATTAAACGGTATCACCACCAAGGGATCTTTATGGTCCCACGAAGAATTTTCCAATATCATCGAAAAGGTCGATTGGCTGGCTTGTAGGAAATGGGATGTCTCACAGTTCAGGAAAGAACTTTCGATTCACGAAGATGCAGTATCGAGTTTACTATCGACGATGCTTAGTACTCGTGATATGGAAAAGGGACAACTCACCCGCCAAATCAACGATATCGTAACCACTCAGCACAGAATGGTTCGAGGTGGTGGTAAAGCTTCTTCACGAGACGTTGCAGTCAGCAATAAGGTTTTGAACGCACTGGCTGTCATCAATCCTCTTATCGGAAGAAAGGAGATTGAAGCTCGTACGGATCGTCTCTTCAGTAAATCATGTGACTGGATTCTCAACAACAAGAATTACAAATCCATGGCTGAAAGCGATCAATCTGATTTACTTTGGATTCATGGACAAGCAGGGAAGGGTAAAACCATGCTTTCCATGTATCTAGTCGACATTCTCTCCAAGCAAGTCGCTCAAAACCCTTGTGATCAAGTTGCATACTTTTTCTGCGATAATAACACGGATCAGAGAAATTCGACATTACATGCTCTCAAGACCGTCCTCCATCAAGTTTTGAAACAAAGCTCCCAGAATGTGTTGTTGGAGGACTTCAAACGTCATGGACCTCAAATGTTTGCGACTATCGAGGGAGTTTGGACTGCTTTGACACGAGTTCTTGAAGCATCTACTACACGAAATCTTTACCTGATCATCGATGGTCTCGATGAGTGCACCGAAGAATCTTTGGACGTCTTCCTCAAGCTCGCAAGTACATATATTGCATCCAACGTGGATGGACTTTGCAATGTGAAATGGATTTTCACAAGTCGAAACGAAACAAGAATCGAAGAATACTTGAAGTTATCCTGGGTAGTAGATTTGGAAGAAACCGCCACCGAAGTCAGCAAAGCAGTTGACACTTTTATCACTCACAAAGTTGATGCCTTGGCTACTAAGAAGAGATTCGATGCACCCTTAAAACAATTCGTGGCCGACAAACTGCGGCAAAAAGCTGGAGGGAATTTCCTCTTCATCTCTCTTGCTTGCAAGGAACTCTTGAAGAAGAATGTTTCATTCATCAATGTCAAACTTGTACTTGGCAAATTCCCCACTGGACTTGATGCATTGTATGCGAGAATTCTCGAGGGAGTTTTAAAATTGGGTGAAGAAGATCAACAAAAAGCCTTCTCAGTTCTTCGTGCTGTAGGAATCGCTTTCAGACCTCTCAGTCTTAGAGAATTGGCCGTTATGGCAGCTTTCCCAACAGCAGCTATGGATGATGAAGATATGGTGTTGGATGCCGTTGAATTATGTGGATCATTCCTATCATTACACCGCGATCACCCATACTTTGTCCACCGATCCGCAAAAGAATATCTCCTCAATCACGAAACCGCCGGCATCTTCTCCTCAGACCTCGAATTCGAACACGAGAAAGCCGCTTTCAGAGCCCTCAAATACACAACCAGAGACTGGAAATACTACCTCGAAAGTCTCGAAGATGTCCCACTTTCCTCATTACAAGATCAACCTTCCTCAGAAGACAGTCTTCAATATCCCCTCATATACTGGATTAACCATAGCAATATCGCCGGTGCTCGCATGATGAAATCCTACGCCCTCGACCGCCATTTCTTCCGTCGCAATTGCGATCTCCGCCGTACCTGGCTCCTCTACTTCAAAAAACATCGCCACATGACTAATTTCTCCGCCATCCAAAATGTCCATTTCTCAGCCCTTCATATCTCAGCCGTATGCGACACCTGGTGGGTCACCGAGATCCTCCTCAAAAACAGCAGCACCTACATCGACGTCGAAGATTCCTTCGGTCTCACCGCTCTCCACTGGGCCGTCCATTGTGGAAATGGCTCGGTAGCCAAAATCCTCCTTCAAAAAGGCGCCGATCCAAATAACAAAGGCGGAGTAACGGATTTCAAAAATGGTCCCAGAGAAGGTACACCACTTGGATTGGCAATCTCATACAATAATCTCGAAATGTCCAAACTTCTCCTCGCTCATGGCGCCGATATCGATTGTCCCGATCATCACTTCACCACACCACTCGTATGGACCATCCGCCAAAATCTTCCCAAATCAACGAAATTTCTTCTTCAGAGGGGCGCAGATCCCATATTGAGAGATGAGGAGGGGAAGACTCCTCTTCATGATGCTTGTGCGAGGGGTTACGAGAATATTGCTAGGATTTTGTTGAGCCATGGCGCCGCGCCCGATGCGAAGGATGATAGGGATGTTAGTCCGGCTGGGGATGCGTGGAGTGGTGGTCATAAGGGTTGTATTCGGTTGTTGGATACTTATGGGGTCAAGACTCCCGAGGGGGAAATGGAGGAGGAGAGTAAATGGGGGAAGGGGGGGGATTTGTTGGCTGCGTAGCGCTGTAGTTACGTAGTTGCAAAGCTGCGGAGAGACGTAGCTGTGGAGAATCGTACATGATGGGGTTAGGCGAATTTAATGGCATTGGATTGGATGCATTGCTTGATATATGAATAGGAAATGGATCGGTTGGTACTTACTTACAGATATACGTGGATTGATGGGTTTTTGCGAAAGATACCATATAGAATAAATTGTGTCCCCGGTTTGGGGTTGTGTCGTTATATCATTACATTATATTATATTTGATGAAGGGATAGAATGACTGGACTGGATTGGATTGGATTGGATTGGATTAGATGGTTATTGAATAGAAAGAGTTTATTCTATATATATATATAAAGTTTATTCGTATATTTGACTTTATTGTGAGTAAATTTTGAAGTAGATTGTATAAGTTTTGAGATGGAATGTAGACATGATTTTATGATGAAATAATTATATTATTTATTTAGAATTGAATGAATCTTTCTTTATTTTTAGCTAAGATTATTTTATTTAAGATACTTCGTTCACTTCATTCACTTCATACAAAAAGAAGACCCCAAGATCCAAAAAAAAATAAGAATCATTATACAGAACAACAAGATTTCCTGCATTGACAATGCCGTAATATATATATTTATATATTATTCACAAACCTCATCTACACAGCATATCTCGTTGATAGCACTCTAAATACTAAATATTTATAATTTAAATCAGACCTTAATAATAATATTCCACTCGCTCAATATCTCAACCAGTGTGAAATGTTAAACTCGAGGGTTTACTTTTGCATGAAAGATAAACAAATATCTATACTCTACCCAGCTAACTGAGATCGAATAGTCATTTTCTGGTTTCTGTACTTGGCTCAGGAGATCAAAGCCTAGTGGCTCGTTCGTCCTCATCTCTTCAGAAGATCTCAATGCTGTGCCGTTGAAAATTGTTGGTTAAATATATGTATCTCTGTTGCATATAATACACACTGGCCATGCCGACAGAATTATTCAGTAGAGATATGATAACTTACCTTTTCTAATCTATTACACGATAGCCCCTAATTTAATCGATATGAGTGATAATGCAAATACGCAAATACATACTTCTCATCATATTCATACTCATTCCTTCTACATTCTTCCTCAACCGTCTCTATATCAATCCTCTTTCCAGCTCCCTTACTTCTCACTGTCCTTCTGGGAATCATGAAGGATTATTTCCAAACACGACTTCTTCTTCTTCTTCTTCCTCTCATAATATTATATAATTATTTATACATAAAATCCTAGATTAACTTCCAGCCAAACCTCCCCCTCCACTAACCCCTCCTATTGAAGCGAGTGTGCAGATCTCGGATTTCTCTTTATATTCCATGCCCATGCCCATGCTTGTTGTGGTTTTGGAATTGATATTATGGAGTATTTATGTATAATTTTTTCAAGGATTTTTTGTGACTGATGTTTAGAAGACACGGGAGTTGGAGTCAGAGTAGTATTGCATCTAGAGCTTGAGCTTGGAAGAGCGATAAAGGAAAATAGGCGTATTTTGAAAACTATTTGGATTGGGCTGGAATGGTTTGAATTTGAATACAGTCGGCTTTAGATGAGTCAGAATTTAGACTTATATTGGAAGGAAAGACGAGATTACATTACACTACATAGTTTCAAGATATAAAAAGAAGAGTTAATACACATCATACCAAACTCAGATTCTAGGTCAATATACAGATATTAAGATAGCATACAATATAACATCTCACATTACTCGAACATAATCTCTAATGGTGCTTTATCATTCATTCGCTTTATTCGCTTCATTCACACATAGTAAACACCTCGAACTCACTCTGAGTGGTCCATGGAATAATGAAATTCCTTCCCCGAGTCCCTCAAGTTGGCTTCATCTAATACACATCCCTTTCTTTTTTAGAGCTGGAGTATATTAGGAGATGGGAAAATGGGAAGATTGGTGTGTTTGGATGCGATTTGATATCAATATATACATCAAATAAACCAATCCTTGGAGATTGATACATGTAGAAACAAACGAACATCAATGTTGAGATCAAGTTGGATCAACCCCCATAAGAGCTCCCTCTGATATATCTTGGAAGACTCGAAGCTCAGAGGTATATTCATTTAGAATCTCTTCAAATTCTCTCAGAACTATAAAGTTGTTAGTCCATCAGATATGATATTTTTGATCTTACCTAACTAATGTTTTTGAGGTATCACAAATAAATAGATATAATACAAAAAACTTACATTTCCAATAAAATAAACAAACGAAATTCGAAGTCATATATTAGCAATACATATCTCCCGCGACCCCATACCCACACCTAACCCTACAAGCTAGCCCTCCCCTTCCTCCTCAACAATCGTACACCCCAGTTTAAATTCCTCCATTCTCCTCCTCCTCCTCCAAACATGACTCCGACTCCGCGTTTCTCACTCCCCGCTCCAGAATCTGACGACATTTCCACACTATTACTTCGACCAGATAAATTACTCTTCCCCGATGAAGTTCTTCTGATTCCAATTCCTTCTCCATCGGATGCGTATATATAGCTGGGACATGTATATACAGATAAATTTATTGGTGGTCGAGCGAGGATTTCTATCGAGGATGTTTCGTTTTCACTAATTGTTGGAGTTGGGGGCAGATCTGGTGAGGGGGAACAGGTATTTCGGTTGGTGTTTGTAGGATTGTTGGATTGGGGAGAGAGGTGCAGTTGTTTTTGAGAATGGGTTCGGGGGTTAGATTTGGATTTGCGTTTGGGTAGCACAGGAGATGGAGTTGGAGTTGGAGTTGGAGTTGGAGTTGAGAGGGCGGGAATGGAAAATGAACGGGTTGTGAAGGCCATTGGTGGTTGGGGTTATATCGTTTGGATATATGGATGGGGGATTGAGTTTAATAATCTTGATATATCTCCAATATTTCAACTTAGAAGAAGAAAGGATATGAAACTACTAAAATGGCGCTGACGATAGATATATGGTAGAAAAAGAAAGGTACAATATAGGATGGATGAGGAGAAGGGATAATAATGTATACAAATATACAAACAGATTCCGAACATCCACACACCCATTTCCCGGTAAAGCAACCCAAATTCTATGTTTGTGCCCCTCGCCCTATTCATTCCGATCCAAAGTCCTCTTTTTATCATGCAATACATACAAAATCTCTAATCATACCTCCTCAAACCCGATACAAATAATCTATCTATACATAAATGCGCACATCTCGAGGTCGGCGATGTATTTCGGGTATATATTTAGTTTCGTATCACAAACTACAAAGTACAAACCACAGACTACATACTAGATACTACAAACCCGATCAATATGTCGTGGTCCAAGCGTGGCGGTGAAAATGACCGATATAAATTGTGTGATGTGTGACAGCGAGGTCGGAGATGGGCTGTTTAGTTGTGGTTTGGATGAATGGAATACTAGTAGATGGGGGATGGAGGATGAAATACAGATAAGTAACTCCTGGGGATCCATACACCAAATAAATTGATGTTGATAACTTTGAAATCTCAAATCTTAATAACAAATATTCGCTTCGTTGGGGATCATCACTATACTATCTTCCAACTCATTCCGTTCCTCCAAACTTTAAACTCCAGATTTCCACCTACAAATTTCCACGTACATACATATATATATATATAAAATCCCCCAAAACAATAACTTCACCACACCCCAGAGCACACCACCACCTCACATCTTTCCACCCCGAAACCAAAGAGCTAAATACTCCCAAAACACATACCACACACCAACTCTTCCACATCGATCTAACTCCCTCCCCTTTCTTCAACGGCTGCTCGCAGTTTTGCATCGTGCATACGTATATGCCACTCATGCAGAGTACAAAGATCAAACTATTTTGTACTCTATCCACGAATGAATAAATACCACGAATAGGAGAGAGAAGGGTTACCCGAAAAGCTCATTCGCTAAAATACCTAGTACTGCAAATACTTGTAAGATTATGACCACGCCGAACACACCAGTGAAGTAACGAAATTAACTCGAGCCCGAGGAAAGGAAACGGAAACGGAAACCAGGTGATTGGAACTTAAATGTATTTTGGGGGTATATTGGTACACTGGTACACTGATGCAGATATTTTGTTTATTTCGTTTGTGATATTTATAATCTAGGAAAAGAAAAGCTTTTATATCGTTTGAATATAATCCTGATTCTCATGATATCTCCGCTGGAAGTTATACTTATTATTATACTCCCATCAATAACAATGTAATGTCTGATTCAATGAGCGGAATTGTACTCGAGTATGATATTCAAACGTTCTTCATTAATCGATTCCACCTTGCTAAACAATGCTATGCTATGCTATGCTATGTCATGCCATACCATGTCATTTAAACATATCATGATCCATGTAATCATGCATCCCATTCAAAGTGATTCATCATGCGTTATGCACCAAACTCCATGCGTTCGCCAACCAAACCAATTCAATTCAAATCTCTCTTCCTTCCATTCCCTCCCCACTACCTACTCCCTCCCATCACCAAACAAATACCCAGCTTCAAGACAATAAGCCCCTCCACCAGCCATCCCTTTTTCGCTTCCCCAACAAACAACTGTTGCATCTACAATCCCACTTAAAACACCTTCCATAGATCCAAGAACACCCCAACCAATAAAACCAGCTACGAGTCCAACGACATAGGCATATGCGCTACCTTTAATGCCAGGGCCTTCGGGCATACTGATTGATAGTTGACGAGCTGTTGCGACCCAGCCTCCGAAGCCGAGAGCCATGGACATGATTACACGGGTCGCGTGGAGGAGGAGTTTGGCTAATCGGTATGGAAGTAAGGGGGTAGCGGCATGGCTTCGAGAGGAAAATGATCGTGGGGTCAAAGTGGTTGTGGGTGCTTGAGGTGTTAGGAATGTCATTTGACTTAGACCTCGTGCTGAAGTTTGAAGAGGCTGAGAGTGGATGGCAGCATATGTGAGTGTGAGAGGATTTAGTAAAGCGGCAACCGGTGTTGGTACAAAGGAGTAGGCAATTATCGAAATAGCTGTTATTAATCTTCGTGGGAATACGAGAAGAGGAAGTCTTATCAAGAGGGCCAATAATGTTGATAGACATATGGTACCAAATATCGTATTAGTCGAGTGATAAAAAGCTGCTCCAACGATTTCTCGAGATGTGGGTCCTGGCTGCACATTGCGATGATAATACCATTGGGAGACGGTTGCAGCTGTTGTAGTTCGCTGAACTCCCCCAATCACCGATAAAGTCCAAATGTACATCATCACAAAATATACACCAAGCCACCAAGTCGTCATATCAATGATGAAGCTGAGTCCTGATCTTGAGAGATGACCACCCAAAAATACTCTTGTAAACATTCCCAACCATATCCAGGTCCATAATACAACTGCTCCTAAAGTAGCGAATCCTAATGCGAGAAGACCTGGGTTTGCAGCAAGAATCCTTGATGCGAATTCTAGAATACTGATAGACTTAGTCAAGGATTGACGACCCTTGTAAATGGTATACAGCCAAAGTAAAGCAAGAGCTCCGGGTATAAAGGACATCCATCGCATAGCTCTATCTTGCACACCGGTTCGATCTGTAGATCCTTTCATACTAGACACCATAGGGTACAGTGAGAATGAGAACAGTATGACTGGTACTGCGAGAACAATCAGAAATACCAATGGGCGAACAAAGGATCGTAATAATGCAAGCCATATAAAAGAAACGATAATGGATGCCAGGGTATCGACAGCAAACAAATGGAATGAAGAACGAAGAGTTGTGTAGACAGTATCACCGAGCACTCCGTCCGGCGTTGATGTATGCAGGAATATCAGGAAAAAGGTTGCAAAAAGTGCGCCCAAACATATCAAAAACAGAGACCCCCAAAACATGTCATGCTTTGGACCTTCATTTAAAGTTATGGGAACTGTTGCTGGAACAGTCTCCACTTCGCTCGGTGGTATAGGGAATCGAGGACCGGGTTGTTGACTCGATTCAATATCCCTCTCATTGCCTCTTGTAGAATCGCCGGTAAGTCGGATTGGTCCTGATTTCGGCCCTGACCTAAATTGCTGAAAGGCTGGTGGATTATCATCACCCATATCATATGCCAGTTCGCTCGGAGGTTCACTGTCGGCAATCGTAGATTCTAGTCCAACATCCACCATTCGTCCCTTCCCTTTATCACTGCTTCCTCGACTACTCGGCCGCCTGCTTTCATCATCACGTTCTTCTCCAACTGTTTCTGGTGTTCGACCTCGCTCTCTTGTACTTCTTATTCCGCCTGTCCAACTACTTTTGATACCCCGAGGACGTTTCCGATCGTCGCCTGCTTTTCCATCTTCATCTTTACTATCCTCCAAAGCTACATCACTCCCATCGCGCTCTGTTTCCTCACTTTCTTCTAATTCTCTCGTAGGCGCGAATACCCTCCGTGATCGTTGTAGCGCAAAAAAATCCGCAGTCTCCCTCTCTCGCTCCTCCTCCTCATCTTCTTCTTGAAACTCGTTCAAAGCGCTGTGAAATAGCGGTGCATCAGGGGGAGCTTGGGAATATCGAGAGGTGAATCCAAAGTTTGGGAGATGTGAAGACTGATAAGGGTTACCAAGTGCTCGATGATGTCTTGAACTTCGTAAAGGTTGCGATCGTTGATATCGTTCGTTGGGAATTCGAGGCGGAGTTTCATTATCTTGTTGGACGAAATTGGAGAATCGAGACTGTGACTGAGCCAAGAAGCGCGAAGCATCTAGATAATATCATGGTTAAAACAATGAATATGAATCATAGTCAAAAATATTTACTTACATTCTGAGAACATCTTCGGCTCTTAATGAATTTGTGTATTGATATGTTTGGTCCGTGATGAAGTTAATAAGTTGAGGTTGTTGATAAGGACTCTATCTTTTGGTTCTGCCCAATCTTGTGGGTCTTTTTCGGGAGAGCTTGAAGTCGGTACTCGTAAGTTCCAGGTGCGGTACGGTAGATCAGTTGTAAGTTGGGATCGTTCGTGAACAGTGAATGATGTAAAGCTTGTGATTGTCCAAAGTATTATAGGTGAATAGTTACTGTATGTAGTTGTATAAGCAAGACTTATTAAACCGTAATGTATGACCCATGAAGTTGATATTGTGAGATATCAGTCATTTGCTTGATCTGGGGACGAGTCAGATAATGGCGGATTGCCGGGGAAGTCGTGATTCAAAGAAATCACAAGGCAGACACAAGTAAGATGATGATGAACTCGTCCTCAAGATATCGAGTTGTTTCGAGAAGGCGGTGATTAATAAAGGATCCTTAGCATTCGTAACTAAAGTACAATAGGAGGAATGACTTAAAAGAGTATAGAGTAGAAGGGAGTAGTTTAATTCAAATGATACTACTACCTATACCTTACATTACAATACATGAATTACTTGTGAATAATGAATAATACCTCTGAGAGTACCTAGGTAGAAACCATAGAGAAAGCAACAGGGACCAAAAACATCGATACTAGTATATGCCTTCCTTTCCTTTGTTCACCGCCTCCAACCAACCCAACCCCAAAATATTGATGGGGTGCTAGACAATAACAAATTCCTTCTCCGCTTGCATTTCCCGAAGCCACTTTTTTGCGGGTCATCGGATTCAGGAACATTTACCCACGAGATTGTACTACTAATAAGCTATATTTACTAAGACTAACTCTTGACCATCAATTTATATAATTCAGATTCATCACATTCATTCATCACATTCATCATCTCCCACAATCCATTAGTACCATCAATATTACTTCTTCCAATTTTTGCAACTGTACTTTTTTTGGATATCATTCTTTGGTCGGATCGCAAATCACAGAATCATAAAGTTCCGAACAGCTTCTGGCTTACAATAAATACGACTTGTTGTTCCACACCCCTCTTCCTCCAAGATCAACAACCAACTGGCGGATTTCCTAAAGCTGGAGAGCAATGTCTGGATTATCATGGGATTATATTGCGAAGCTCGTCTGTATCGGCGATAGCGGAACGGGAAAATCATCACTCACAATTCGACTTTGCGAAGGTCGTTTTTCTCCACACCATGATGTTACTATTGGAGTCGAGTTTGGTTCGAGAATCATCCCAGTTGGTCCACCGAATTCAGAAGGATTTAAACCAAAATCGAGTACTCTAGACAAAGTGCCAGTATCTAAAGCTTCAGCTGCAGCATCGGACGTTCCGCAGAAACATATGAAACTCAGTTTATGGGATACAGCAGGTCAGGAAACTTATAAGAGTGTAACGAGGAGTTATTTCCGTGGAGCTTCGGGCGCGTTGCTTGTATTCGATATCTCACGGCGACCGACATTTGAACATGTTACCGACTGGTTACATGATTTGCGACAAATTGCCGAGCCGGATATAGTTGTCGTGTTGGTAGGAAACAAGAGTGATTTGGCGATGGGCGAGGAGAATAAACGAGAGGTTACGGTGGAAGAGGCAGAAGCTTGGGCTAAACGAAATGGTGTACTGGAGTATGTCGAAACAAGTGCGAAAAGTGGTGAA